>CM057449.1:1275580000-1276780000 GCA_016271365.2 Neoceratodus forsteri
TCTGTGGAGGATGGGGGATGGGGGATGGGGTGGTTGGAGGTTAGGGTCTCAACCCTAACATTTCATTTCTCCACTTTTGTCACTTTAACCCTAAACGATGCATTAACAAAGTTTTTTTGCAATGAATTTCCTTACTTTTTGAAAAAGTGTAATATAACTGGTAAATGATATGTGCTGGTGGGAGTGCGGGGCCCGAAACTGCCCATTTATGCATAATGATATGCATATGTGGGAACGTGGGCCCTCCTGGTCCTGCGCTCACACTCACACATAACTACGTAGCCATACAGCAGCCCTATAGGGCAAGGAACAGTTGTAACACTAGTTTGACAATATCTCAGCTACCATAGCAGCTATGAAAAAAGTCAAGTGTCATTGTAATCATGACAGCGAGACCTCCACATGAGATATGTCAAAGAAATCTGTATCTCACATTGTTTACAAGATACAGGCACCGAAAAGCACTCAAAATGCACCCTTGGAACCCTTGGAACACTAATTTGCCCATATCTCCGTAACCGTAGCAAGTAGGAAATAAATTCCACTGCTGGTATAATCTATGATATCCAAACTTGTGTCTGCAGGTTAGCTCACCCAAAGGAGATGTGAGTGTAGTGAAAGATTTGTATCTCACTTCGTTTTTGAGATACGGGTGCCAAAAGGCGTCATGGGTGTCGCAATGTTATCCTATGGGAAATGTTTCAAATTTGGAATGTCATAAGTATGTAACCAATGCAATCTTTTTACACCAAACCAGCATACATCACATCTGTGGGACACGCCCTTTGCACCCAACAAATTTCAAACCAAATGTCCTTACCATTTCTTAGCAGTGAACTGGCAAAGTTTTACGAATCCTTGTTCATTAGCTGTCAAAATCCCCATTCATGAGCCAAATCCCCCTTTGTGAGGTGACAAAATCCCCATTCGCAAGCCAATCCCCACTCGTGAGATAGGGCCATCTGATCTTCATCTCACGAATGGGGATTTTGCTAGCTCCCGAACAGGTTTTGGCTCACGAACGGGGATTTTGACAGCTCACGAATGGGTTTTTCCTGTTCATGAATAGGGCCATCTGATACTTGTCTCAGGAATGGGGCTTTTGGCAGCTCACGAACAAGGATTTTTTTTATGACCCCCATTCGTGAGGTGTCAAAATCCCCATTCATGAGCCGAATCCCCATTCATGAACTGTCAAAATCCCCGTTCGAGAGCCGATCACCATTCATGAGATAGGGCCATCTGGTCCTTATCTCATGAATGGGGATTTTGACAGCTCATGAATGAGGATTGGCTCACGATCGAGGATTTTGACAGCTCACGAATGGGGATCGGGAGCGAGTCACGAACCGGGATTTAAAAAAAAAAAATCGCCATTTTTTTACTTGTCTGATGGAAAGCAAACACATGATTTTGTAGGGGGCATCACCCTGAACAAAACCCATGTCTTTGTTTTCCCACAAAATGCATCCATGGAGCAAGTAACAACATTTTGTTTTGGGCAAAAAGTGAAAACAAGATGGCAGCTCACGAATGGGGATTTTTTTTCTCATGAATAGAGATTTAATGACTCCCAATTCATGAGCTGTCAAAATCCCCATTTGTGAGCTGAAATCCTTGTTCACAGCTGTGCAACTATCCAAAAGACTGAACTGAGCATGCTCAGAACCCAAATTTTCAAAATGTAATAACTTTTGATCAGAATAATATTTTTTTACCAAACTAATGCTGGCTCATTCTTTAGGATAAGTTCTTGCTACCCTGAAAATTTCAGGCTACAATTAAAAATGGTGTAAGTGCAGTGAGATGAGGAAAATTCAGGAAAAATTGGCAAAAAAAAAAAGAAAAAACACACTTTTTTTCCTATGCACTGTGCAAAATCTGCTCATCCAATTGAAACAAAACTTGGAAAGTCAAGAGACCTACACCACAGAGCAGGACATACCAAATGTCATGCAAATGCACTGAATGGTTGCAAAGTTATTAAGGTGCAAAATCTGGGGTTTAACATTAAACTGCTTACTCAACCCTAACTATACAGGTGTGACTGTGCATCTATCTATATATAGTGTGTGTATATATATATATATATATATATATATATATATATATATATACACCCCTGGTGCCATCCTAAAGATGGCTACTACTCCTGCCTGGGTGGCCATTAACCAGGTCGAGGGGACTGGGTTCCCATACTGCTGTTACAGGGGGTTCCTTCCTAAGTTAGAAAATAAAATGGCAGTGCCTCCACACAGAGTAAATTTTAAGTGAGTATGATTTTTACCAGTACAACCCCCTGGGATGTTATACCAACCCACCTCCCCATGCAATCACCCCAGACATGGACACAGCTTTAACCAAAATCCCCACATTCAATACCTGGACTCTTTAACTTCAGGTAATGATATGCTCACCAAATCAGGCCCTTGAGTCAGAACTTTTCCCAAACAGTAACATCACATTTATTTGCATGGAGAGGGTTAAGAAGGGGAGAATGGATTAGAGGTCAAGCAAAACATTTTTAATTTGCATTTCAAAGATTTGCATTTTTAAACAATCATTTCACTTTTTGTGTTCAAAACCACTTTTTGATTATAGCAGTTGCCAGCTAACTATCTAGCTAACTGCTGCAGGTATTAAATTGCACAGACCCCAACTGGCACCAGTTCAGATAATCCCCTAGATATAGAGATGCAGCGAAATTACATTTCACTGGTGAAATTCTGGCGAAATCACTAATTTTGCCCAGTGAAACATTTCACGTAATTCTGGCCTTTTGGTGAAATTTCACTGTGAAATTTCACCTTTAATTTCACCTGTGCTTCGGAGGTGAAATTAGGCTAAATTGTTCTTTTCGCTATGCTGGTGTCACATAGTTGAGTCTAAACAGGAAGGAAGTGAGTAGTTAATTTTCTGTGCTATATAGCTCGAGGAAGCAGACAGCATTTATGCTCCCTGTGACTGCAGAGTGCACTTTTACAGAAAAATTGCTTAATTTGTGCAATTTCTTTCTAACATTTTCTTGTTTGTCTTTGTTCTAGTTCATATTTTAGTACCTGGTGATTATGTGTGTGTGTGTGTGTTTGATATTATTCTCTTCTCTCCATTCTCCACCCTCAAAAAATAAGAAAAAAATAAAATAAAAAAAGATAAAAAAACAAAAAAAAATATTTTCTGTCCTCTAAACTTCCTCTATATATCCTCTTGTTTCTTTGTTGTCATAAATACATGTCTTTGTCCAGTGGTTTTGTGTGGTGTGTTAATTATGTGTGATGTTATGCTCCCCATCGTATTCAGTCCTTTTCCTCATTCCGATTTCTTTTTCCCCTTTCATATTACCCTACCTCTGACCCAGCCTGCCCCCTTCCCTTGTCGTACTCATGTATCATAGTCAGTAGTGATGTACCCCTAAACACCTTACCTTTGTTTTTCCTTTGCATTACTCATTCATATATTTCTCCTCCTAACCACAAATTTCAAGTATTGTTCCTAGGAACAAAAATATTTTTCCAAAAATATGTGATGTTGCGGCAGTCATGGTTGTGTGCAGCAACAGTCTGAAGACGTACACAACAATCACAGAAATATAAGCAATTTTATTGCGAAGTTAAACATAAATATTATTTCAGTGTTTAACATGTGTGTCCTTCACTTGCCACAAATGTTAAGTCAGGCCCCTTCCCTCCAGTCTGCACAGAGCTATACAGAACAGGGCTTACATAAGTACAGAAATAGCAAATCAAATTCAGACTCATCGTTTTAGTGACACATAAAGTACACTTTCTGGTGTATGCAACATGGAAGGCCCTATTAAAATGTGTTCTACTTGTCTGATGTTCTGTTCGGGAGATAAAACTAATAATTTTATTTGTGAGAAATGCCTTATGTAAACCTCCACACGGACCAAATGATGGCCTTTGATCTACTGTTTACAGTTGATTGTAGGCCACATCTTGTTTCTGCGAGTGCAGCACAGGCAGTACATGTCCAGAAATGTTTCCTAAAAAATGTTACATCAAATTAAGACTGAAACCTGGTGTCAGTCCTGATGTTTTGTGGTGCCTTCCCCAGCACCCAGACATTAATATGCTGTTTTGGCCACTGTTTACAATTGATTTTAGGCTACAACTTGTTTCTGCAAGTGCAGCACAGGCAGTACATGTCCAGAGATGTTTCCTAAAGAATGGTGCATTAAATTCAGACAGAAATCTGGTCTCAGCCATGATGTTTTATGGCGCCCAAGCCACCACCAGAACCAAAACATGATCTGTGATTCACTGTTTACAAGTCATTTCATGATGAATCTCTGTTCTGCGGGCGCAGAACAGGCTGTACATGTCCAGAAATATGACCGGAGACATGGCACATAAAATTGAGGCAGAAATATGGTCTGAGTCAGTATGTGATGTGGTCTCCCCACCACCACCACCACCCCCCAGACATCAAACAACTGTTTTCGGGCCTGTTTGCCAAGTATTTCATCCAGAATCTCAGTGCTGATCATGCCAAGCAGGGCCTACAAGCCCAGAAATGTTTCCAAAAGAATGTTACAGTAAATTCAGACAGAAATCAGGTTTCAGCCATGTTGTTATATGGCGCCCAAGCCACCACCTGAACCAAAACATGGTCTTTGGTCCACTGTTTATAAGTCATCTCATGCTGAATCTCTGTTCTGTGAGTGCAGAACAGGCTGTACATGTCCAGAAATGTGACAACAAAAATTGGAGATAAAATTGAGACTGAAATCTGTTCTCAATCCTGATGTTTTATGGTGCCCCCCCCCCAGCATCCAGACATTAAAATGCTGTTTTGGCCACTGTTTACAATTGTTTTTATGCCACATCTTGTTTCTGCAAGTGGAGCACAGGCTGTACATGTCCAGAAATGTTTCCCAAAAAATTGCACAGTACTTTCAGATCTAAAACAGGTGTCAGACATGCAGTTACATGGTTCACATCTACAAAGGACCCAAATTTGTTGTTTTCTGCACCATTTAAAATGGTTTTCAGGCCTAACTGTGGTGCTGCCACTGCCTAATATGCAACACAAGCCAGTTTGCCACACTTAGAAAAATAAATCCTCCTGCAAAATGGTCCTGCTACTTAAAGTTGCACTTGCTTCCTCCTGCTGCTGGTTTCTCAATCGATTGAGAAGTGTGGAATTATAATTTCACAATGCTGCTGCCCTGGTTTGCTCTGTTGGCTCTGTGGTTTTAAGTCAGTGTGGATTGAATGACATTTTGAGTGCTGCTGCTGTTGCCTGTAGCTGCTGCCTGCTGCTCTGACTAGTTGCCATGAGAAGTAATGCTTTGTCTGGTTCATGGGGGATCCTTTTCACATAGTCGATCGATACTGCTGCTGCTGCTGCACATGTAAGTATCTGTCTGTATTTATTTTTTCAGGTGCAAGAGAAGTGGGGATGGTGGGTTGCTATTGGGACATCTTGAGTTCTTATATGTTTGTACTGATTTTATATTATCTAGTGTTCTGAGGATTACATCATCATGACATGCATGCCAGGATTTGGATACGGGATGTTGGAATGCACCACATTTCACATTGCACAAGGTAAGTATTGAATTTTTCATTACTGGGACAGATGACTGCAGCTTGAATATCCGAGTCGGATTGTAATTGTATTCTTTTTGCTTTTGTCAACATGCATGAATTTAGGTGATGTTAACTCCAGGTGCACTGCTCAGCATGTGTGCAATTCATTAACTTATGGTATTTCTTAATTTGTGATGGTCTTCAGTGGGCGGGTGGTGGAGGAGGTGGTTGAGGGTCAGTGTGGGATTGGTGGATATGGTTAAGTATTAAGTTTTTCATTGCTTCTTTGCTGTGGTTACTGCAGTACAGAGATGTCAGATTTTGACAGTAACTATGTTCTGTATGGGTCTGTCAATATTCAGGAATTCCGCTGCTGGGATCCGTCTGTTACCTCCCAATCGGGCTGCTGGCTGAGCTCATCAGACATAGTCTGTTCATGTCAAGGGTTTAAGTTTAACAGCCATTCCCTGATGTAAGTATTGCTTCATGTAATAATGGTGGTGGTGAGGGGGGCACCTAGTTGTAGCAATGCTCAAAATGTCTTCTTTTTTTCTTATTGCCAGGTACAAAGTACTTTGATAGGAATGGTTGTTTAGTTTTCTGGTGGACATTTGCGGATGCATTCCATCTCTGTATGGCATTGGTGATTAAATACAAGTCTTCAATCCTGGTGTGTGGACGCTGGACCGAGGTGCTGCACCTGTGAGGTGTGGGCCACTGCTGACAACTAAAAACATATGTCATCATCATCAATGGACACCTGTAAAGGAAAACAAATATTATATATTCTGCTGTGCTAATGTGAAAACTGTGACCTTGGATTGTATCCACATGTGTTTTGCCTTTGCCACATACGCAGCTTAAAGAAGTGCCTTGATTGAACCACTGTAAGATGAATAAGGATATATTACTTTTATCCATGAATGTGCAACTGACACTGTAAATGGCAGCATAACCATTTATCACCTGCACGATGATGCTACCTGAACTAACATTGTTACCAATATTAAAAAATAAATTCCTTTTGAACAGAAAATTTAATTTGCCAGTCACGATTCAAGATAGATGTTGTTTGAACCAATGTCATCAGTAAAAAGGTGGAGAAAAAATATGAAAAGAAAAAAAATTAGCATTGATACTTACCTGTGGTGATACTTACCATCAATGTTGGCAACATCCCCAAAATTTCCCACCGATGAAATTATTTTAATTATGAGCCTATGGTGAAACATATCAGGACATACAGTACCTGGAATGGAATACACAAAATCTAGCAAGTGAAAAACATTACAATTACAATACTGACCTGTACATAATGATGCTTGCAATGTGGATTGACTAGGCTCTGTAAGTCAATGCATCATCCTTATTCCAAGGTCCTGGCCTCATATGGTGTGATCATGGCAAACCCTGCATAGAGTGAAATGGAAATACATAAGATAAGTTATACATTAAGGTGTGCTGCCTTGCATGCATACTTGACATTCTATCACAACCAAGGCCTGCATGACAGCACAATAGAAGTATAAGTAATAACATGACAACAAACAAAATCTAATTACCATGAATCAGTTGACCAGAAGACAGGCCATGGAGGAAGAACATATATATTTCTTGCTTGATGATGATATGTGTTGTTTTCTGAGTGGCTGTTTCTTTGGCTGGAGGGAAAATGACACCAACTGTGCTTGCTGGGATGAAAGTGCTGCATCATGCTGGTTGATGTACTGGCCCCAAATATGCTGGCAATGGGAAGGTTGTGTCAGATGAATCTAATAGATTTCTTTGACTGGGTGACCAAAGTAGTAGACCAGGGAGAGGCTGTGGACATGGCCTACCTAGATTTTAGCAAGGCATTTGATACAGTCTGACACAAAAGATTAATACACAAGTTAGCCAGCTTTGGAGTGGGTCCCAAGGTGGTAGCCTGGATAAAAATTGGCTGAACAACAGGACACAAAGGGTAGTAGTAAATGGAGTCCACAGTGAAGAAAGGAGGGTTTCTAGTGGGGTGCCAGGGTTCAGTACTGGGACGGTCCTTTTAATGTCTTTATAAGTGACATTGCAGAAGAACTGGAAGGAAAAGTATGTCTCTTTGCAGACGACACAAAGATCTGCAACAGGGTTGATACACAAGATGGAGTGGAAAGGATGAGAAGGGCTTGGCAAGGTTGGAGGAATGGTCAGATGTATGGCAGCTCAGATTCAATGCAAAGAAGTGCAAGGTAATGCACCTGGGAAATAAAACCCAGGGAAGAGTACACAATGGGGTGAGATACTGACAACAGAAAAATGGAATGTGACCTGGGGTAATTATATCAGATGACCTTAAGGTGGACAAGCAATGTGAGAAGGCAGTAAGGAAGGCTGGGGGGATATTGGGATGCATAGGGAGAGGCATCAATAGTAGAAAACAGGAAGTTGTTATCCCTCTGTACAGACAGTTGGTGAGACCCCATCTGGAGTACTGTGTGCAGTTCTGGAGACCCCATCTCTGCAAAGACATAGACAGAGTGGAGGCTGTCCAGAGGAGGGCAACCAAAATGGTGCAGGGTCTGCACCAGAAGACATACGAAGAAAGACTAAAAGAGCTTAATATGTATACCCTTGAGGAAAGGAGGAGAGAGGGGACATGATAGAAACTTTTAAGTACCTCAAGGGAATCAACAAAGTCCAAGAAGGTGGCATCTTTCAGAAAAAGAGATGTGCAAGAACAAGGGGGCACAATTTAAAGATGGGGGGAACGGCTCAGAGGTAATGTGAGGAATTATTGTTTCACAGAGAGGGTTGTGGATGCATGGAACAGCCTTCCTGTTGAGGTCATGGCATCAAGAAGTGGGGGAATTCAAGAATGCATGGGACAGACATAAGGCAGTCCTAGTGGGGGGTAGGAGGAAGTAAGCTGTTGGTTAACTAGGATCTGCGGCTTATCTGTTAGGTACGAAAATGGGCAGACTAGGTGGGCCAAGCGGTCCTTATCTGCCATCAAATTCTATGTTTCTATGTTTCTATGCTGTGGTTCTTCTTGGTGGAAGACTGCTGGAGCAGGAGGAGGAGTAAATTAGCAGGACTCAAAGGCAGCATTGATGTACTGGTCTGTGACTGCTGTTTATGCTGGAGCATGCATCTGTCAGCTTCATAGATTTTCTACTGTATTTCTTGGCAGTATGAGAGTGATGGCCCACACTGTCAAAGTCTGTGTTATACACATTAGGATAGATGACAAGGAGGCAGATTACATTATGGTTAATTGTATACGTGGGGATGGAGTATGCATGCATTTCTGAGTAACATAGTGCTGGCTGTGCACTGTCCGACTAAGTTGTTACATCATATATACAGTGGTTGCACACTCACTAGACACTCATTCATGGTCTCATGGAGGAGGTATATGTGGAAATGGGGAAGATGTTGTTCAGTATTTGTCACTCGATGGGGCCACTGTGCATTGCTGAGATGACATATTCATTCCAGTTAGCATAGCAGGGGCGATTAATTTTTCAAAAATGAAATGAAGTAAACATTGTTACTAGGTTAGATAATCAAATTAAATGGTTTAACAGGATGTGTAACACAGAACAACCAGCAAAATAACATTTAAAATGTATAACAATAACATAAAAGAGCATATTCAGTGGAAATGGGGGAGGGATGCTGCTGGTGGCTGGGGGGGCGCAAAACACCTTTAGCCTTCTTCCACTGACACATTATCCATGAAGCAGCCCTCACAGTCTTCAAGACTGGAATCATCACCATGTGAAAATTCAGTTATCATTGCTGCTTCATCTACCTCCCTGCTAGTAGAGGCCTTACCAGTGTGGACATCTTCACTGTCATCATCGTCCATGAGACACAGTTCTTGGAGCATCACCATTGAAATAACTGTGTTATGTGGAATGTGAGCCTCATTCATTTTTATAAATGTTAGGATGGAAACATTATTTGGGGTCAGATTTGTCCTATGGTCATGCACAATGGCCCCAGCAGAACTTAACACCCATTCCACACTGACACTGGATGGTGGGCAGCTGAGGTATTTAAAAGCAACAGATGCCAGTGCAGGTCAGTCACTCACTTTGCTGCTCCAGTACACCAATGGCTCATCAGTGATGCCAAGATGCTTGGTGTCTCCCATGTAGGCATCCACCATACATTGTGCTGCCCTGAGTCCTGCTGCCTCATCAGGCTCCTCCTCCTTGTCTTCAATTTCTTCCATTCCCACCTGGTACAGAACATCCCAAATGGGATTACCTGCCATGCTGTGCTGTGATTTTGACATTTTCTCTTATTTGGTGGTCTCTGATGATTTATTGGTGGTGGTGGTGGTGGTGGTGGTAGCAACACCTGGTATATGTGCCCTTTGTTTCTCTGCTTTCATCTGTGTGCCATGTACCTGTCTGACAAGGTAAATGGTCAATTTGTCCACTCACACAACCCCCTTCAATCATGGTTGGCAAGCCACATTTGTACTGTGGATCCAGCATGGTAGCAATAGCAAACTCATTAGACTGCATAATGCCAGAGATATATGTATTGCTGTCCAGTATATGGAGCACATGATTTATTGCATGAACAGAACTCTGATCATCTCTTGCCTCCATCTGGTGACGGACATTCACCAGTGTCTGCCTCAGTACACGTATAAGGGGTATTGACTGAGTTATACAGGCAGTGTCCCCACTCACAGCTTGTGTTGCATGCTCAAATGGATACAGAATGCATATTATGCTGTCCATTTGTTGCCACTGCTCCATTGTTAGGGTGATGGACACTCCAGCACTGTCCCAGGTGGTGTGCAGCAACAGGTAATCTGAAACTGTCTTATACTGCTCATAAAGCCGGTCCGGCATGTACAGTGAGGATTTCCACCTGGTAACAACATCAATATAACCATTTTGTTTTGCTTTTAGACTACATGTTGATGCAGTGCCTTGTTTTTGTTTTATGTATATGTGTATATATATATATATATATATATGTGTGTGTGTGTGTGTGTGTGTAACACCCATTTTCTCCCTAATAATAATAATAATAATAATAATAATAATAATAATATTTTTATTTGTATTGCACCTTTCAAATATCAAGGTGCATTCCAGTAAAATATAATACAAACAAAATATATGAACAGTAATATAAAAACTATTAAAACAGATACAGCAATTAATCAGAACCACCATAGGCCCTTTCCCATAAAAAGGATTTGAGAGCCTGTTTAAAGCTTCCCACGGTCATACGCTCCCTTAACCAACGGGGTAGAGAATTCTAAAGGGAGGGGGCCATGAACATAAAAGTTCAGACCCCAGCTGATTTTAATGTAACCCTAGGAATCTCTAGCAACCCCTCGTTGGCTGAGCGAAGCGGCCTCACAGGGCAGTAAGGAATCAGGAGTTCTTTCAGTTAGTCAGGGCCCAGATCATGCAGGGCTTTAAAAGTCAGTAATCTGACTTTGAAGGTGATCCACCACTGAACTGGCAGCCAGTGCAGTTCCCGCAGCACCAGAGTAATATGAGAAGATCTAGGAGTTCTGCACCAGCTGCAGGTGGTGGATATCAACCCCCGGAAGCCCAAGGTAAAACAAGTTGCAGTAGTCTAGGCGTGAGGTCACGAAGGCATGGATCAAAGTTGGCAGATTGCTGGAGGGAACAAGGTGCTTGATTCTGGCGATGTTTCTCAGATGATAAAAGGAAGATTTTACCACTGCTGACACCTGGGAATGAAGAGTCAGCCTCACATCTAAGATCACCCCCAGATCTCACATCCATTCAGAGGCCAGTAGCTCGACATCCCCATAAAACACCCCAGATGGGGAGCCAGCCACAGGTCCCCCTATCTGGCAATCTGGATCCAATACCAACACCTCAGACTTCCCAGAATTCAACTTCAACCAACTGGACCTCATCCAATCCTGGATTTCATTTAGGCAGCTAATAAATACCGATATAGCTCCTTCCTGGTTGGGTGCAAAAGACAGGTGCAGTTAGGTATCATCTGCATAACAGTAAATCCCAACCCATACCATCTCACAATGTCTCCGAGGGCAAGCATGTACACCGCAAACAACATGGGGTACAATATAGAGCCCTGAGGAACCCCACAAAATAGAGAGATGGGATCAGAGGAAAAAAACCCTGACACCACCCTCTGAGTTCTTCCGGTGAGGTATGATGTGAACCAGCTGAGCACAATCCCAGAGAGTCCACAAATACATCTCAGGTGCTCCAGTAGTACCCCATGGTTGACGGTGTCAAATGCTGATGTCAGATCCAATAGAACCAAACTGGACCATTTTCTCTGGTCTCTCGCCATCAGGAGATCATTGAGCACCCGAACCAGCGCAGTCTCGGTACTATGCCTCTTATGGAAACCTGATTAGAGAGGTTCATAGATGCTATGGATGGTCAAATGGTTCTCCAGCTGGGCTGCTACCACCTTCTTTATCACCTTTCTTGCAAAGAGAAGGTTCAAGATATGTCTGTAGTTAGCAAGACAGTCTGGGTCCAAAGATGATTTCTTCAACAAGAGTGTCACCACTGCCTCTTTCAAGGAACGGGGATATTCTCCAGAGTCAAGGGAAGACCAGACTATCTGTGCTAGGGCCAGTAGAATGGACTCTCCACACCCTAAAATTAGGGGAGTGGGACCTGGATCTAAACTACAGGAGGTAGGACGCAGCCCCTGGACAATCCGTGTAACATCCACGATTTCCAGGCGGTCGAAGGTACTCCAGGAGAACGAGGGAATAGTGACCCAATCCTGGCCACTTGCAACTAGCATAGAACATGTCAAACAGATGTCTGACCTAATGTTGGTCACCTTATCAGCAAAGAACCAAGCAATCTCGTCACACTGTAGTTGTGAAAATGCTCTACGGAGCTGTAGACAGGTTGGGTTGCACAATCTGTCCACAGTTCTGAATAGCTGAGCAGGTCAGTTCTGAGTGGCAGAAATTTCCCCAGACAGGAACTCTGCCTTCTTATGGGAGTTTTCTGACTGATAGAATTAATAATGTTCTAACAGTCTAAGGTGGTTGGCATTCAGGCCAGACCTCTGCCAACAACGTTCTAACCTGCATCCAAGTCGCTGCAACTCCTCAAGACTCCATCAAACCATGGGGCCCGAGGTCGCAGGGAGAGGACACACATGAACTGGAGCAATAGAATCCAGGGCAGAAGTAATGGCAGTATTATAAGCCATAACCAGCGCCTCTGGATCATTGCAATGCACAGGAAGTACTGATAGGTCAAGAACCACCGCAAGGCCCCTGGGGCTGCTCCTTTCCCCATTCTGGTGCCCCGGTTTCCCCGTTTCTGCCAACATTTTCCCCGCTATGTCTTGGTCCTGGTTGTGCCTCTTGTAGTCCCACTAGTACCCTTGCAGTTCTCCCTCTGGCCCCCACAACAATTTTGTTTTTAGAATGGGGCCGGGGAGCTGGAGCACAGAGCCACCAGTGTGGACTTGCACCTTGAGTGTGTTCCACAATTGTGCAGAGGTGCATTTCAGTTTTAACCATTCTGCAACCGTTTAGGTTGCCTCTTCACCAGTTCTGGTCCCAGTGTTAAGAAAGATGGGCCAGAGACCCAGAAGAGGCTTTAGGGGCAATAGAGAAGTGAGGAGAGTGTTTCTGGTGTGAGTCAATTGCGCTCAAGAAAACAAGTGCCACCTCATGAATATTAATGAGATGGCATGACTATAACTGAATGGGAGCCTGTCTAGTGCCTGGGGATCACAGATATCAGTGCTAGTGACAGGCAGAGGATAAAATTAAAATGCTCAATAAAGGATGGCTGTGAAGGAAGAAAAGGAAGGTTACTATTCTGAGGGGCTACTGTAAAATGAAAATGTTTATTGTTTACTAGGTTTACTAGGTTTCTATATGGAAAGAAAAGGAGGCTGGGGCCCATCTAGATTCTTTCCCCCACACATGTGGGTTAATATAAATAAGACGGATTTAACTTAGCCCAGTTATCAAAATGATTTTTAAAGGTATCGGCATTTAAAATATCCACCAGCACTTGAGTTAATAAATTCCAAAGTCTAGATGCACGTATAGTTATGTAATTATTTCTTTTGTATAAGTTAGCTTTCTTAATAATAATCTGTTTGTTATGTGACCTAAGTGTTTTTTTGTTTAAACAAATAGAAAGATTACACTGGGCTAACAAAGATGGAGAGTGTAGCACTTTGTGAATAAACAAAATGTCACCCCTACAACGTCTAGCTTGGAGGGTCTGGAGGCCATTCTCCTCCAACCTCCCAGTATATGATTTATTTGTCAATCCAGAGACCATTTTTGTAGCTCTGCGCTGAACCCACTCCAATAAAACTATATCACCTGCAAGGAAGGGATTCCAAAATGGAGATCCATAGTCCAAATGGGGCCTGACATGTGATCTATACAGTGGAATCAAGCACTCCTTAGTTCTTGTGACAAATGAGCGCTTGATTTGGCTCAACAATGAGTGTGCTAGATTAATAATCTTCATACAGTGATCATGTGAAGTTAGTTTGTTATTGACACAGATTCCTAAATCTCTTTCTATTGAAGATGATTTTAATGGGAGATTATTTATCTTATATATATTTTTGTTTTGTTCTACAAAATGGAGAACAACACATTTATCAGTATTAAATTCCATAGAATTCAGTATTGCCCACTGTTCAATAGATATTATACAATGGGGTATGAAAATCCAGTAACATCATTGGTCAAAACACATCACATGACCGTGATAAATCTTCCAGTATACCCACTGTAAAAGTTTTATATCACTATAAAAACAAAACAATAAGTTGAACATTGTATAATAGCAATATACCATGACAGGGAGTGGGTATATGGGTGGATTTACCACTTCTGGTGTGGTTAAGTCACTCGGCTGTGCCTCATAACCAAACCACACCAGGTGTGGTAAATCCACCAATATACCCACTCCCTGTCATGGTATATTGCTTAAATAAATCAGAAGTTAAACATTCTAAATTAGACAATGAGTCCACATAACCACCAAGTTTTGAATCATCTGCAAATTCGGGCAGTCAATTTCAAGATGAAATTGACATATCACTAATATATAGATTAAACAGTGTAGGTCCCAATATAGAGCCCTGGGGGACACCACTAGTAACTAAGCATTGGCTAGATATAGAGTTATTAAAATGTACCCTTTGCATTCTATTTGACAACCAGTTCCTTATCCACTTTGTAAGACAAGTTGACAGCCCAAATGATTCCAATTTATGTACCAATCAGTTATGTGGTACTTTATCGAACGTTTTACTAAAATCCAAAAGTACAATATCCGATGGAATGTTTTTATCTAGAGCAATGTTTATATTATTATAAAAAGCCAACAAACTAGTGGTGCATGAGTACCCAGTTTTAAACCCGTGCTGGGAATTGTCACTTAAATTAAGTTCTCCCATTTCTCTCTCAATCAACAATTTAATAATCTTCTCCATGATTTTACAGATAACGGATGTCAGGCTTATTGGGCGGTAGTTTTGAACATTTGCTTTATTACCCTTTTTATAAATAGGTGTAACTAATGCAGTAAGCCAGTCAATGGGAATCTGTCCATTTGTAAGAGATTTATTAAAATTATTTTGAAAGGGACTACAATTTCCTCAGCTGTTTCGAGTAAAAATCTTGGTGTAATATTATCAGGCCCAGGACTAGATGATTTTTTATATGCAATAAAGCAGTCAGGATCATTTGCACTAAATAATATAATGTCTGGATTTTAAAGGCTGCTCCTGAAAACCAGAAAAGAAAGTATCTTTAGAAGAAAACACAGAAGCAAAATGTGATTTAAATATATTTGCTATTTCTAAATCTGAACTGATAATGTTATCATTGTGGATAATAGGTCCAATCTTCCTAGTATTCTTCTTCTTACTGTTTAAATAGGAATATAGGTCTGGATATTCAAAGGGTTGTGCCATGCGCAAGTCCAAATGCGCCATTCTGCCATATTCAGCAGGAGGCAGTTGCGCCCCCAAGTCAAGCTGAGCAACAGCGCAATGCTAATGAAGGCATGCTCAACCAGAGGGGAGGAACCATGCATAAACTGCACAGCCGATATTCAGCGGGCTGTGCAGATCAGGCGCAACCCCAACCTGCGCCTGCACAACTTTGAGCAAAAAAAAGGTAAGTCGAGGGCCACCCACAGGTGAGCTGCTGCATTTCAGGGTGCATCACAGCAGCTGCCACCTGTGGGTGGCCCTTGATGTACTCCCTGTGCCCCCTGCAGCCCAATCGTGGGCATATTGTAACCCCCTCCCCCAGCTGGCCTGATCACGGGCATAATAGAAAAACCCCCTCCCCGACTGGCCGATCATGGGCATAGTATAAACCCCCACCCCCGACCAGCCCGGTCAGCGGGCATAGTGACAAAACTCCCACCCCACTAGCCCAATCGCGGGCAGAACAGAGTTCAGCCCCCAAGAACATATCCCTGGTGGTTCAGTGGACCATGACCCGATTGTGGGCATTAGAGTCACCCACCCCCCAAGGTCCACCTACCCTGGTGATCTGGTGGCCCCCACCCACCCACCCATGGATCCCCACCACCCCACTCCCCAGTCAGCCGGTGAGGCGGCAGCATCCCACCCGCCTGCCACCCCGCTGCCTGCCGACTGCATGGTATGGGCTGCACGCCCATTGGTTCTTCTCTGAACCAATGGGTGTGCAGCAATATCGACAGGTCGGCGGGCGGCGGGGCAGCAGATGGTGGGATGCCGCCGCCACCCGGCTGATAAAGTAAGTGGTGAGGGCTGGTGGGTGAGAGTGAGGCCACTGCCAAATCCTGAGGGGAGGCAAATGGACGCGGATGATGTGCTGTGATCAGGCTGCGGTCCACTGGTTCCTGAGATGCTGTTCTGAGGGCGAACTCTGTTCGTTCAGTGGGGGTGGGTTGTTGCCGCCTGCGATCGAGCTGGCTCGAGGCAGTGTTGCTGTGCCCGTGTTGAGCCAGTCCCGGAAGAAGATACTATGCCGTGATCAGACCGATCGAGGAGGGGTTATTACTATGCCCTTGATTGGACCAGTCGGGGGGGGGATTTCAACAGTTATACCCATGATCAGGCTGCAGGGGGTGTCAGTCCTTGACAGCTGCTGCCTGGCAGGGTGCCAGGCGCAAGTCCTTGGGGATCGGCACACCTGCATGCTAATGGCATGCAAATGGGGCCATAAATAGATGCAAATGGCCCCCCCCCACGCTTTGCATGAATTATGGCCCCATTTGCATGTCACCTGTTGAATATCGGAAATTTGCACATGGCACAATGGAACTTGCGCCACCGCATCTTGAATGCTCCACTCTGACCACTTGTGGTGGTGCAAGTTCCACTGTGCCATGCACAGTGGCTGTGGCCAGGGGGTGGTATTCAAAGGAGTTGCTCAATAGCACAACTCCATTGAATATCACCCCGGCCACACCCCAGCGCAACTATTTTGTGCAGCACAAGGGCTTGTGCCACAGAATGGCGCAGTTTGAATGTCCAGCCCATAAAGTTTTGTGCGAGTCTTTAGTATGAGCTATTTTAAATTCTAGTGATTTTTTTAGCTTTTTTATGGTGCTTTTAAGCAAATGCAATATGGATTTGTATTTTAAATAAATTGTTTCCTTGTTTTGAGATTCCTTCTTTTTAAGTTTACAAAATAATTTAATTTTTTATTGATTAAACATTGAATTTTTTTGTTGAACCATCTTGGTATCCTCCCTTTGTATTATATTTTAAACTAGGGAGATTGTTCTCAATTTTATGAATTAGAGTTTTTAGCAAAATCCAGGCATCATTTACTGATAAATGTTGCATAAGGATTTCCCAAGGTTTATTTACAAGTAATTTATTTATATTGTTAAAATTAGTTTTATCATAATTTCTGAAAGTAGTGAATTTTTTAACACTGGGATGCATGATCCGTAGGGAAGAAAGGATAGCTGAATGATCACTGGTGCCCAGTGGTGCCCTTATATGAATATCAGAAATAGCATTTTTTATGTTAGATATTACAAGATCTAAAGTATTAGGACCTCTGGTTGAAGATGTGATAAATTGTGAGAGACCATGCTCAGAAAGGCAAGACAAAAATAATTTGTCCTGGCTGGAACTGCCCTTAAGGATGTCCAGTCAATACTGGGGAAATTAAAGTCACCCAATGTAATAAGTGTCCCTTTTTCAGAAAAATGAGAGCTATCGTTTAAGAGGGCTAAGACATAATTAGAGTCCGGTGAATGGGGCCTATAACATGTACCCAGAAATATCTGTGATAGCCCTTTAAATTGAACAGAAACCCAGATACTTTCTGTCATAGTGGAGTATTGAATTTCATGGGATTCAATATCATTGCGAATATATAAGCAAATGCCACCACCCTGCTTATTCAATCTATCTTTGTGATAGAGTTTATAGCCCTGGATTGATTTCATTAGAATGGATGAGTTGTCCCACCAGGTTTCTGTAACTACTATCATTCCTATATTATGAGTAAATATAATAGCTTCTAATTCTATTTTAGACAAAATTAGGGATAGAGCATTTAATGACAGAATTTTACAAAATGCTGGCATCTTAGTATGTTTCAGAGACTTGGGACTGATCCGTTCTCCCCTTGTTCTCTAGTTTAAAGAACATCAATTTTTTCAGCAAAGATTTCCCAAGAAGAGAACTACCATGTCTACTGAGGTGGAGTCCATCCCAACAGTACAATGAGGGCTTATCAAAAAAGTTTTCCCAATGAGTAATACAAGGAATGCCCTGCTTAAGATACCATTTGCGAAACCATTCATTAATTTGTTTGATTTTATTAGAAATAGTTTCAGTGGCCCTAGGAATTGGTTAAATTTCAGAAAAACTAACTGCACCTCCTTTGTGAATCAAGAAGTTGCTTAAAGGAATAATATCATGCCTAATATGCTCAAAACTATCGTTTATTATATTGTTGGTTCCAGCATGGATTATTACCAATGGATTGCTATCTGCTTTGTAGAACATCAGGTAGTATAGAAGTAATATCCAAAATCTTGCACCACGAAAACTGGAAAAATTATGGTTTAGTTTATCAGGATTACATATGATACGGTCAATATGGCTTAATCATCGATCCCCAAGTATAAAAGTCTGCCTAAGTTGTAGCTGGGGAAACTGAGGAACTACTGATTGTATTCAGATTAGATAACAAATTAAAAGTAGAAGGTAAGGTTTCTTCTGGCAAAGTAGTAGTTAACTTCCTTGTTGTAAAAGTTTTTGACTGCCTGATGGAAGTTACTGCTATATTAGTAGTTGAGGGGTGGTTGACAATCTCATGGGGTGAGGAACACGTGGCTATGGGAAAATCCTCCACCTCCAAGTGAAGAAATTTGTTATGTAGTGTTAGTGGTGGGGCCTTATAAATCTGGTCTCCTCGACGTTTAGTTTTGCTATTTGTTACTATTGCCAAATCGTTTGTAGTAACATGATTTGTTATTTCTAAAGCAGACCCTGGGGGATTTATCTGAGAGGACATGGTATCAATGAACTGTTCCAGTGACTGTATCTCCTCATTAAGTGGCCCACATGTGGACTTTGTTACCTCAAAATGTAACAGCCTAGTAATTTCTTCCTGGAGAGTATCTATCATAAGGCATTTCTCACAAATAAAATTATTAGTGTTATCTCCCGAACAGAACATCAGACAAGTAGAACACATTTTAATAGGGCCTTCCATATTGCATGCACCAGAAAGAGTACTTTATATGTCACTAAAATGATGATCTTATAGTGCACACAGGTAGTAGTGCGAGTATTATCTACACCTATCTTATAGATATGAATACCTGCATATAAGGTAGCTATTTGTTCTATCGTATTCCTATATCCAATACACCAAGCACGCCAAACACGCAAACATGCATGCTTGTCTTTGCACGCGTCTTCACACGCAATGCCATGTGCTCGTCTTGCACAGGCTCACCCTGCTCACCGCAGGCCATGTGTAAATACCAGTAAGTGACCTGGAAGTAGCTCCAAGGTCATGCTGCGAAGCAGAGTGTATAAATCTTTAAAAATAAAAATACAGTTACACAAAAGCACTGTATAATGTGCCCTCAAGTGTGCAAATGTGCCCAAGATGTTATATGAAGGTTAACAAAGTCAAAATAACAGGCAGTAGTTCACTCATTGCAGCTAAAAACTACGTGCTCTCTTCCTGTTTCAAACAGGGCTCCATACAATCAGTAATAGTGTATCAAAGCTCGTATACTGTTTAAAAAATACACTTCAATAGCATATAACAGCTCCCACAGAGATAGGAACACCTCCCTAGCAGCTCACTTGGGTATATAGCTGTTTGCACTCCCGCAGGCCGTGTGTAAATACCAGTAAGTGACCCAGAAGTAGCTCCAAGGTCACGCTGCAAGGCCAAGTGTATAAATCTTTTAAAATAAAAAATATAGTTACACAAAAGCACTGTATAATGTGCCCTCAAGTACGCAAATGTGCCCAAGATGTTATATGATTGTGGTTGCAAAAGGGTTGCAAGAGTGGGGCATATTTGAACTGCCATAGGCTTATGCATGGGCTGCCTGGAGACACTGACAAATTGCCGCAGTGACCGGAAAAGCGTTAGCTAAAATGTTACATTGTGTAGTCACTTAGGAGGGCACAGGGCTGCATCAATTCTGTGGGGCGAATGTAAAATAAAAAGGTTGACTCTGGCTGCAGGGACAGTTTAAACTTGGGACCATGTGAGAACTGCAGAGGAACAGCTGCTTTCCTTTTCCATGAGGAAATAATCCTTTTTTGTGAGAGAAAAATCCTTTTTCACCAACTTCTGTCATCATCCCATGTTGCCCCCCCCAGTCCCCTACCATCCTATACCCCATCTGCTTATACCATCTCGCTTGCCAACTATTGAACTCCTTTATCCTTTGTTTTCTCTCCGTACTCACTCTGGGTACTGGCAAAACCTCCAAAAAGGCTAGAGATTTGAACCATAGACCACCACAAAACCTAACCAGGGCCTTAAATCTCACTTGTACCTCCAGGAGATTGTTACATTCCAGGGCATTTGTTCCCAAGTTGAACATCAGATGTGATTCCCTATCCTGTTCCTCACCCTATGAGGGAATATGGTGAATTACCTCCAGTACCATCATCCCCGGCATGCACTCCACCCAAACTGCACTATTTCTGCCCCCACTTGATACTCTTTATGCTAGAATTGCCAATCAGTAGCACCTTACACCCTTTTTATGTTTGCTTGTGCGTGCAGCACACAAGAAACATTTTGAGGAGAGTAGAGTATTGAAAAGGTGTGGCAATGTTTGGCCAATCCAGCCAACACTTTCAGGGGCTTGTTCCTCAGCCACCAATCAGCAGGGAAGCTGACGATGATGGCAGTTACAGAGCGAGGGTCTGACTTGAAAGAAATCTGCCGCTCCAGTCATGGACAATTTCATCATTGCAGCAGCAGATTTCTTCCCCACCCCCCCTTCTGGCAACCAGGCACATTCTAGCCATACGCATTACAGTGCACAGTAATGCACATGGCTGGACTTATGACTAACTTGTTTGCTCAGTGTGTCTTTCCTGGTGAAATAAATAAATGAACCCTGCCACACATAATTGGTGGCTCCTGCTGCCCACCACACACTCCCCTTAAAAGCTGACATTGGGGTACCCAATCCCAATGTCAGCATGCTTCCACCCTATTGTGAGGAGCACAGGGCCCACCCAGTGTGCCAAAGTAGTCTTATGTTTTCTGACACCAGGATGCCCACTCCCAGTGTCGAATGTGCTCCCCATGCCCCTTGTTGTCCAGCCGACCTTGGGTACCCAATCCCGGGTCGGCATAGCTCCCTCCACTAGTCTGGAACACTGGGAGCCCATCCAAGTGTGCCAAAATTTGTTTTGTTTTCACCTGTAGAAAAGAAAACTGTCCCACAGCGTATTTTTTTAAATCTGAAAGAAAAAGAAAACAGTCCCTTGTTCCTGTCAGCCCCCTCCCCCAACCTGCACCCTCCCTCTGCACACCCCACCTCCCTGCACCCCCCATACCCATACCTATCTCCAGAGGTTCAGCACTGTGATCTTCTGTGGGCTGGGACATGTCTGCACTCTTCAAAAGCCAACCGCAAACTGAAGAAAATCACGGAAAGCCCTATAACGGCAATCAATGGCGGGTTTCAACTTATATTGATATCTCAGCCATTTTTTGGAGTTTTGGACCCAAATTTTCAACATGGGGTTCTTGGGACCCCACCTCATGATCACTGAAACTGTCATTTTGTTTCTCAGTCCCGGAAGGTGATTTCGTGGTCACTGTGCAGAATCACCTTTTGGGACTGATTAACAAAATGACAGTGACACTGTTCATGAAGTGGAGCCCCAAAAAGCCTATGTTGCTAGTTTGGTGAAATAACTCAAATAAATGACTGCGTTATGAGTGTGCATTGCGCAGTTTCTACACATGCTTGTAACTTCACCAATTATTAATATTTTCACCCAAATTTCCAACATTGCCATTTTTTAACACCTCCTTATGAACATTATAGCTGTCATTTTTTACATCCTGCCTGAAACGTGTTTTCACTTCTGTGGCACAGAATGGCACAGTCGCTATCGAAATCAACTTTTGGGACAGATTAATGAAATCATAGTGCCACTGTTCATGAGAGGATGTCCAAAAAAGCCATGTTGAGAATTTAGTGAACAAAATCCATAAACTGACTGCGTTACGGTATGCGTTATGCAATTTCTATACATGCTCATAACCGCCACTTTTCATATTTTCACTCTAGATTTTCAACATTGCCATTTTTACACCTCCTCATGAACAAGTACAGATGTCATTTTTCATGTCCTGCCCAAAATGTCTTTTCGCACCTGTTGCGCCGAATGGCACATTCACTGTATGAAATCAACTTTCAGGACCGAGTAATGAAATGATAGTGCCGCTGTTCATGAGGTGAGGTCCCAAAAAGCCCATGTTGAAAATTTGGAGTGAAAATACCAACACATGCCCAGGGTGTTAGGGTTTCCAATTGTAATGTCCCACCCTGTACATACTGACGGGGGTGTGGCTTGGGGTCATTGGCCGTAATGCTCACGCCATTCCACCCCCACCCTGCAGCCACTGACAGGCATTGAGGCATGTCTTGGGGGTCTTTGGGCCTAACATTCACCCCATTCTTCTGTACTGCACCCATCTCTTCTTATTTCCTTATGGAATGGGGTGGGCATAAGGGCCGAAGACCCCAGGGTACACCGTAACACCTGTCATTGTCTACAGGGTGGGGTGAGGTGGAATGGCATGAGCCTTATGGCCGATGACCCAAAGGCACACCCCAATGCCTGTCAGTCTCTGCAGGGTGGGGGTTGGGGTTGACATTAGTTCAATACTTCACTGCCATTCCTATTGTGCATCTCTCTAACTCATGCAGTACCAATGCCAATACTAGCAAGCAAACATTTGGCATTGACAAATGCTTGTTTCTTCTGGATCACCTGTGTCCCTGTTCTCCTTCCCTGAGATGATGGTGTCTGTTCTACCTTCCTGTCCTTCGTTGCCCCCTCCAGAAACCTTGCCTTGATCCCTAACCCCTTCAACCTTGGAAGCTTCTCCCTCACTTTTCCTGTTGACTTCTACCACTTCCTCTATTGCCTTTGCCCTTAGCACTCCTATCCCTTGCCCCTCTGTATGCCTATTCCATACCAGTAATTTACTAGATAGCTTCAAAGAGTAGGTATCCTCTTCCAACTCCTTTACATTGTGACCATCTAGTCTAGTGCCACCCTGTGTCTCCTTCTGACCTCCATGTTCCCTAAATTCTTTCTTCCCATCATCCTGTTTCCTTTGCCCCCCACAGACTCCCTGCTGGACCCTTGGCCCTGGGTCCCATCCTTGCTCATCTCGTCCCCTTCTTTCTCCCTTACCATGTACACCCCACCCCTGCTTCCCTTCCCTATTTTCCTTGTACCTCTGTTAGTCCTGGTACCCCCCTCCCCTCACATTTGGCCTCCTTCTCCTTCTGGACCATGCTTCCTGCTCCCCAGCTTCTTATGAGATCCCTTCCACCATGGTGTCTGCCAATGGCAAGTACCTGTGGAGACCAGAATCCCCCAGCATGCCTTCCAGCGTCCCCTTCCAGTGAGTTGAGCTTCCGGCCTGGGTCCTTGGAATCCTTTTCCACTGCTACCAGCAGTCCCCACTCTCTGCCAACTTTCACCCTCCTCCCTGTCCAGTCACAAACCCCTTCCCTTTTCCACCCCCAGATCTGGACTGACCTTTCACAGTTCAGCTAACCCCACCCCCATTCCCACATTTGCAGACACCACACCTCCTCCCCATCTATCTTTATATATGTGCCTTCCAACCCTTGCATTCATGCCCTTTATCCACCTGTTCAGTTCATCCCTGAGCCTGTGCACCACAGCCTCTAATTTCATTAACCTGGCACAAATTGGACATCATCCTAGCTTCCACAGTGTATTCATAGCCATTGCAGCCCCACAGCCATTGCATCCCACTAGTCTGCCTCCCTCCATTCAGTAGCCAAGTCCCCTCCCAATGCAGTAGTGACCCTGCCCAAGCTGGCCTCCCCTTCTAGCATCTTCAAACAATGCCTCCATCCCCTCCACATACCAATGCCCCTCCCATGTTCCCAACTTGGTACAGCCATTTGGCCTTGGTTGCCTCAAGAGACAAATACAACAGTAGAGATAACACAAGGGTAATAACTATTGACTAGAGATGCCCTTAAGGCAGGAAAACTCAGTAAGTAAAACAAGCCAAGCAGAACAGTATAGAACTAGCTTCAAGGTAGTAGGAAATCATTTAAAAATCTATTAGAAACAAGCCTGAAAGCAATTTGACTCTATTCTGTGCAGATTCACCACCTTTTCCCCCTGCCCTTCACATGACTCTTTTATGCCTCTTTTTTGTCTCTGTTTGATCCTTAGTAAAGCTTTTATGTTTCTTTCAGTCTCTGATGATCTTTAGCATACCATACCCTTCTTTGAGCCTTGATCTTTCCCTATAGTAGCTGTCCTACAAATCTAGTGACATGCCCCCAAAACTCTTGCTTGACCCCTTAGTGTTGCTTACCGCCTGTTCATACTATGTGCCCTATTGAGGGCAGTGAAGTCCATCCCAGTGCTCCTCCTCCAATCCTGGCCCTCTGGTCCCAAGCTTGTGCCTTTCTTGCTTGCTCCTCCTCCTTTGAGCATTTAATAGAGGTCAGGGATGGGGCAGGTGGGTGTGAGAAAATCCACTCTGAAGTCTTGTCTGTGTGGCTGTCTGCTCTGGTTCCTTCCCAACTCCTTGTTAGCGGTGGTGGTCCCAGTGAAATTGCAGGCGAAGGACTTAGATGCCCAGCAGTCCCTTTTGCAACTGTGGCTCTACCAATGTACTCCTCTATGTGGTGGTGGCATCTGCCTCTCCTGATCCTCTCTGGCAGTGACCAGTGTCTTCAGCGGGGGCTTGAGTGGCTGGAGCAGTTCTCCAACCCTCATTTCTTCCTCCATCCCTTCAGTGGCTCTTTGTGGCCCCAGTGAAATTGCAGCCCTATTTAAGCTGGAAGCCAGTGTTTAAATTTTGGTGCTAGCTTGAAGCAGCTTCCCAATTGGACCCAGAGAAAGCAGCTGGAGGGGTTTGTAAAAATCCACTCCAAAGTCTTGTCTGTGCAGCTCTCTGCTCTGGTTCCTTCCTGTCTCCTTTTTAGTGGCAGCGGCCCAAGGGAAACTGCAATGGGAGGGACTTAGATGACCAGCAGTCCCTTTTGCAGCTCGTGGCTCTGCCTAATGCACTCTTCTTGAAGCAGCGGCTGCCTCTCCTGATCCTCTCTGGCAGCAAGTGGTGTCTTCACCAGGGGAGGAGGGGGCAGCTTGAGTGGCTGGAGCTCCTCTTCACAGTGTCTGCAGGGTGGGAGTGGGATGTTGGGTTGGGAACCCTAACACCACATTTCCTGCTTTTGTCACTTTAGTAAGAACCCTAACTGATGCTTTAACAACGTTTTTGCAATTAATTTCCTTACTTTTTCAGATAGTATAATCATATCCTTATTTGTCTGTGGAGTGCAGGACCCAGAGCACATGTATGTAGCCAGGCCCTGTGCTTCCATTAATAGGACAACAGTGACCAAATTGTCAGCATAGCCATCTTATTACCCCACTCTCATGTACCCTGGTCCAGAAAAATTTTTGAATACATGCAAAACATAATTCTGGACAACTGCAACTATCAGTCTGCCCAACAGGTGTGAAAACACATTTTGGGCAGGATTTAAAAATGATAGCTGTGATATACATGAGGGCAGGTAATGAAGGCTACATAAGCTATAGAAACATAGAAGTTAATGACAGATAAGGACCATAAGGCCCATCCAGTCTGCCGATTTCTTTTCTACCTTATAAATGTGCCATCGGCCTTTGCTCTGTCAGTGACCTATCTATTCATAGTCATTTGTATTGCTCCTTATGCCTATCCATGCCTGTTTGAAGCCCTCGCTGTATTCATAGCCACCACTTCTTGTGATAAGCCATTCCATGCATCCACCACCCTTTCTGTGAAAAAGAATTTCCTCACATTCCCCCTTAATCGGCCTCCCTCTAATCTCATGCTGTGTCCTCTTGTCCAGCTATTTTTCTTATATTTAAACATGTTAGACTCTTTCACCTTGTTTATGCCCTTAAGGTGTTTGAATGCCTCGATCATATCACCTCTCTCCCTCCTTTGCTCAAGGGTATACATATTGAGCTCCGTTAATCTGTCCTCATATGTCTTCTGATGCAGTCCCTGCACCATTTTGGTTGCCCTTCTCTGGACTGCCTCAATTTGATTAATGTCCTTGTGAAGGTGTGGCCTCCAATACTGCGCAGTACTCCAGATGGGGCCTAACCAATGTCTTGTACAGAGGATTATTACCTCCCTCTTACGACTTGTGATACCCCTACTAATACACCTAACACCCCCTAGCCTTACCTACTGCTTTAGAGGTCTGCTTGGATGATTTTAGGTCATCAGTGATGATGATGCCTAAGTCTCTTTCTTCCTTTGTGACTGCTAGCAACTCCTCCCAGCCTATAAGTGGCTTCAGGTTTCTCTTCCCTATGTGCATGATTTTGCACTTCTTTGCATTAAATCCCAGTTGCCACTCTTCTGACCATTCTGCTAGTTTATCCAGATCTCTTCTCATTCTGCCCACCCCATCTGGATCATCTACTCTGTTGCAGATCTTGGTGTCATCTGCAAACAGACAAACCTTACCCTCTAGTCCATCTGCAATGTCACTAATGAAGATATTGAAGAGGACTGGCCCCAGGACTGATCCCTGAGGTACCCCACTTGTGACTTGCATCTCTTCTGACTGTATACCATTTACCACCACTCTCTGTTTTCTGCCAGTCAATCAGTTTGCCACCCAGTTGACCAACTTCTGACCCACCCCGAGCCTACCCAGTTTATTTATCAATCTTCTATGTGGAACAGTGTCAAAAGCTTTGCTGAAGTCAAGGTAGGCGACATCAACTGCTCCCCCTTGGTCCACCACTCTGGTTACCCAGTCAAAGAAATCTATGAGATTAGTTTGACAGGACCTTCCTTTTGTAAACCCATGCTGTTCTTGGATCCTGTGCCCCTATGGATTCCAGGTGTTGCACTATCCTTTCCTTAAGGAGTGCCTCCATAATCTTGCCCACTACTGAGGTAAGACTGACCGGTCTGTAGTTCCCGCCTCCTCCTGCTACCACTCTTGTGGAGTGGGATCACATGAGCCCTTCTCCAGTCTTCTGGGACCTCTCCTGTGCTCAGAGGCTCACTAAACAATTCTGCTAATGGCTCTGCTAGTTCCTCCTTTAGCTTCTTAAGTACCCTGGGATGTATGCCATCAGGTCCCATTGCCTTATCCACCCTGAGCTTAGCAAGCTCTTGTAGGACCCTTTCTTTTGTGAAGGGAGTAGTGCTCACCTCCCTCCCTCCCCCTGTGTCCATGATGCTGAGCTGTGGGCCCTGCCCTACCTTCTCTTCAGTAAATACTGAGCAAAAGTATCTATTTAGGATAGATGCCTTTACAGGGTCCTCCTCCTCCATGCTCCCTTTTCTCCATTAAGCTTGTAATACCCCTCTGGACTTTCTCCTTTCACTAATGTATCTATAGAAAGTCTTGTCACCTTCTTTTACTGTTCGTGCTAGTGTTTCCTCAGTTTGGGACTTTGCCTGCCTTACTGCCTTACCTGCTTCCCTTAGGGCAGTTTGGTATGCCTCCTATCTTCATCCCGCTGTGTTCCTTATATTTCCGAGGCCAGCCTTTTGGCTCTGACCTTTTCTGCTACTGTGTTTGAGAACCAAAGTGGTTTCCTTCTTCTTTTGCACTTCCTTTTCTGTCTAACACAATGGGATGTTGCTTCAAGTATTGCATCCTTAATGCTTGCCCACTTTGCCTGTACCCCTCACCTGTGTTTCTTTTGCCAGGGCTAGCTTAACTCTGTTGGCCATCTTATCAAAGTCAGCTCCTCTGAAGTCCCATATTTTGCCTTGGAATGGGATGATTTAGATGTAGTAGCCAAATTGAACCATACCATGTGATGGTCACTGCCCCAGGTGACCTTCTACCTGGAGATCTGTGATCCCTTCTTTGTTAGTTAGTACTAGATCTAGGATAGCCCTGTCTCTTGTGGGTTGCTGTACCAGTTGTTTGAGGCCCTCCCCCTGCAGGGAATCCACTATGAGTCTAGTTCTGGCAGATGTTCCTGCTGGTATTGACCAATCTGTATCTGGCATGTTGAAGTCTCCCATTATCAGAACCTCCCCTTTAGCTGTCATGTTTTGTATATCTTCTAACAGTAATGTGTCTATGTCCTCCCTCTGGTCTGGGGCCTGTAGACAACCAGTTCTTATGGCTGTCCCATTTCCTGTTTCCAGGGTGACCCACAGTTCTTCTGGCTCCTTATGTGATTCTGAATTTCTGTAGCGTTGATATTTTCATTAACACAGGGCCACTCCCCCCTTTTGCACCTCGGTCTCTTCTGAACAATACATAGCCAGGTACTGAAGTCTCCCAAGTGTGGTTACTGGTAAACCACGTCTCACTAATTACTATGTCCAGTTTAGCCTCTGACATTATTGCCTGCAGGTCTGGGATCTTATTTCCCAGGCTGTGAGCATTGTGTACATGATTTTCCATTGGCCAGATTTTGGTGTGTTAGTTGTTGGGTGAAGTTTGGCATTTCCCTGTGCATCTGTATGGGGAGACAAACCTTTTTCTTACCTGGTGATGCAAATGAATGGCAAACACGCTGAATTCCTGTTTGACCACTAGCTGAGGGGAGGGGTGTTCTTCCCATTTGACGTATCTGTGCTGCACCCTCTCCCATTTGCTAGTTTAAATATTCTGCAAAGATGTCAAACTTCTGCCCCAATGCACTGACTCCCTCTTTAGTCAGATGCAGTCCATCAAATTTAAAGAACTTTCGCTCCCAGAACTGTTGCCAGTTCCCTACAAATCCGTGTCCTTTTCCTAGCACCAGTCCTTGAGCCATGTGTTTGCTCCCCTATCTCCCTTCTCTGACCTTCCATCCATCTGCTCCCTCTCCCAGACTGGCAGGATCTCAGAGAAGGAGATGCGGATGAAATAGATGATAGTTTGTCACCCAGCCTAGTCAGGTGTTCCTTGGTCTCCACAACTGACCGGCTATGTATAAAATCAGGCTATGTTTAAAATCTGGGGTCAAAATAGTCAAAATTTCTGAAGTTACAAGCGGGCGTACCAACATTGTAATGAATGGCCATAACTTCAGCATTTTTTTCATATTTTGATCCCAGATTTTCAACAGTCTTCTTATGAACCCACCTCATAAACCCCATTTGCGAACTTTTTCAAATCTGTGCTGAAATGCCGTTCTGCACCACAGGCGTGAAAACACGTTTTGGACAGGATGTGAAAAATGACAGCGGAACTGTTCATGAGGTGGTGTGAAAAAATGGCTATGTTAAAAATTTGGAGTAAAAATATTGAAAATTACCTAAAATATGCACGTGCGTAGAAACATTTTCAATGAACGCTCATAATTCAGCCATTTTTATGTTTGCTTGCACGCATGTGCAAGAAATATAGTGCCATCATCCGAGTTTTCGGAGGTGTGGCAGCCCTCTACCAATTCAGTCAGTGTGTTTGCAGGTGCGGCGCGGTTCTCAATGCCTGCTGGAGCAGTCTATGACAGCTCAAAATGCAGTGGGTACAGTTGAAAAGAGCTACGCTTCGGTGAGCAGCGTTAGATATCGCCTGCTCATGCGCTCCCCCTACACACACACACACAGGCACGCATGCTGCGTGCTCGGCCCCCACGCACACACTGTGAGGCCGACAGGGGTGCCCAATCCTCCATTGGCTGTGCTGCACCCCCCCAAGCAGAGTTACATATGCCATGCTGGGTGCCCACCCCAGTGTGGCCACACATTGTATAGCCGACGGGGTGCCCAATCCCCCATCAGCTCCACTGTTCCCCCCAGTACAGGGTGCCACACTGGGAGCCCACCCCAGCGTGGCAACAGATGCTATTGCTGATGGGGGTGCCCAATCCCCAGTGGCTCCACACCCCCCCGCCCCCACCAGCCATCCTTGTGCCATGCTGGGAGCCCATCCCAGTGTGGCAAACGTCCACGTCATCATGTAAAGAAAAAATAACCTGAAACTTAAAAACAGTCCCTCGCAGTCTCTGCCCCACCCGCACCCACCCACTGTGCACCCTGCCTCCCCACACCTCCTCACCCCATACTTACCTCCCAACTCCGGCACGATGATCTTCGGTGGACCGGGAGCACATCTGCACTCTTGAAAGCCGACCACGAACTGAGGAAATGTTGGTAAGCTGTATAATGTAATGAATAGGGTTTTTTCAACTTTGCTGCATATCTCAGCCATTTTGGAATTTTGCACAAATTTTCAACATGGGGTTTTTGGGACACCTTCTCATGAATGTTCTCACTGTCATGGTGTTCATCAGGCCCGAAGGGTGATTTCTGATCACTCGTGAAATCACCTTTCAGGACAAATAGCGAAACAACACTGCAACTGTTCATAGGTGGGCTCTCAAAAGCTCTATGTTGAAAATTTAGTGAAACATTCCTAAAATATTACTTTACTGAGCTGCATTATGCAGTTCTATGCACGTCGTAAGTTCATGAATTTTCAATATTTTCACTCCAGATTTTCAGCATTGCCATTTTACCACACCTCCTTATGAGCAGTACAGCTGTCATTTTTCACATCTTGCCAAAAACGTTTCCACCCATGTAGTGCACAATAGCGCAGTTGGTGTATGAAATCAGTGTATGGGACACATTAAGAAAATCACAGTGACACTGTTAATGAGCAGAGGTCTTAAAATGGCTATGTTGAAAATTTGGTGAAAAAATTCCTAAAAATGACTGTTTTACAAGCGCGCATTGTGCAGTTCCTACACACGCTCGTACGTTTGCGAATTTTCAATATTTTCACTCCAGATTTTCAACATTGCCATTTTATTACACTTCCTTATGAACAGTACAGCTACCATTTTTCACATGTCACCCCAAATGTGTTTCCGCACAGGTAGCGCACAATGGTGCAGTCGGTGTGCGAAAGCAATGTTTGGGACAGATTAAGGAAATCACAGTTACATTGTTCATAAGCAGAGGTCTTAAAATGGCTATGTTGAAAATTTGGTGACAAAAGTCCGTAAAATGACTGTCTTACAAGTGAACATTGTGCAGTTTCCATGCACCCTCGTAAGTACATGACTTTGTAATATTTTCAGTCCAGATTTTCACCAGTGGCATTTTTCCATACTTCTTTATGAACAGTACAGCTGTCATTTTTTCTCAACATGGCGAAATGTGTTTTCACACTTTCAGCGCAGAGATCTTGATAGTCGCTGTGGGAAATCATTGTTCGGGACAGATAAAGAAAATCACAGTGACACTGTTCATGATCGGAGGTCCCAAAATGCCTGTGTTGACAATCTGCTGTAAAAATCCCCAACCTAATTACATTATGGGTGTGCGTTGCACAGTTTCTATGCACGCTCGTGACTTCACCAGTTTTTTTAATATTTTGACTGCAGATTTGCAACATTGCCATTTTTTCCACCTCCCCATGAACAGTACAGCTGTCATTTTTCACATCCTGTTCAGAATGTGTTTTTGCACCTGTGGTGCTAAATGCCGTAGTCGCTGTGCATAAGCAGCTTTCCTCTAACAAACTGATATTGCCGCTGTTCATGAGGTGGGGGTCACAAAAAAAAGTGTTGAAAATTTGGAGTGAAAATACCAATGAATGCCTGAGGTGTTAGGGTTTCCAACCATAACGCCCCACCCTGTAGAGAATGACAGGCAACAGGGGTGTGACTTGGGATTCTTGCCTGTAATGCTCATACCATTCCACATCCTGCAGCCAGTGAGAGGCATCGAGGTATGCCTTGGACTCTTTGGCTCCAAAGTTCACCCCATTCTCCTATACTGCACCCATATCACCGTATTTCCTGATGGAATGGGGTGCGCATAAGGGCCAAAGACCCCAAGGCGCACCGTGACACTTGTCAGTGTCTGCAGGGTAGGGGTGTGTGGATGGTCGTGGCCCGTTATGCCTGTGACCCAAAGGCACCCCAATGCCTGTCACTCTCTGCAGGGTGGTGGTGGGGTTGGCTTCAGCTCAATACTTCACTGCCATTTCTATTATGCAGCTCTGTAACTTCTACACTACCAATGCCAATGCCAGCAAGCAAACATTCGGCATTGACAAATGCTTGTTAGTTTTTGTTTTTTTTTACCAAATTTTCTATATGGGCTTTTTGGGATCCCACCTAATGAACACTGGCACTGTCATTTCATTAATCAGTCCCTAAAGGTGATTTCATGCAGCGACTGTGAAATCCTTCTGGGCCTGATTAATGAAATGACAATGGTGGCCAGTGGGGTACCTCAGGATCAGTCCTGGGGTCAGTCCTTTTAGCGTCTTCATTAGCAACATTGCTGAAGGACTGGAAGAGAAGGTTGCCTATTTGTGGATGATACCAAGATCCACAATAGTGTAGACACTCCAGAAGGGTGGAGAAAATGAGAAGGTACTTAGGGAAGCTAGAAAATGGTCCAAGGTATGGCAACTGAGCTTTAACATGAAGACGTGCAAAATCATGCACATGGGGTGTAAAAATCCTGAGAAGAGTTACAGGATGGGGGGAATACTGACGGTCACAAAGGAAGAAAGGGATTTGGGAATAATCATCTCAGAGGACCTAAAGGTGGCCAAGCAGTGTACAAAGGCAGTGGGGAGGACCAGTCGTATGCTAGGGTACATAAGAAGGAGGAGTATCACTAGCAGAAGAAGGGAAATGGTGATGCCACTGTACAGAGCACTGGTGAGACTGCACCTGGAATATTGTGTTCAGTTCTGGAGACCCCATCTAAGAAAAAGGGCATAGACAGGGTGAAGGCCATTCAGAGAAGGGCAACTAAAATGGTGCAGGGCCTGCAATAGAAGACATATGAAGAGAGATTAAAAGACCTTAATATGTATTATGTAGAGGAGAGGCAAGAACAGGGGGATATGACTGAAATCTTTAAGTACCTTAAGGGCATCAACAAAGTCCAAGTGGAGACATCTTTCAGTTTAAGAGGTGTACATGAATGAGGCGATGATATGAGATTGGAGAAGGGCAAGATAAGGGGAATGTGAGAGTTCTTCTTCACAGAAAGAGTAGTGGATGCATTGAATGGCCTACCCCAGAAGGTGGTGGCAGTGAACACAGTGGGAGGATTCAGAAATGTGGGATAGGCAGAGGGAACCTAGAGATGGGAAGAGAGGCTAAATCTAGTGACCAAGTAGGATCAGCGGCTGCTACTGCAGGTAATGAAAACAGGTAGATGGGATGGGACTAGCGGTCCTTATCTGCTGTCAAATTCTATGTTTCTGTAACAGTGACAGTGTTCATGAGGTGTCATCCCAAAAAGCCCATGTTGAAAATTTGGTGACAAAATACCTAAAATGGCAGAGTTATGAACATAAGTTGAAAACGCCATTGAAATACATTTTACAGCATATACCTTGATTCCTCAGTTTGTGGTTCAGCTTTGAAGAGTGCAGACATGTCCCAGTCCACTGAAGATGACAACAGATGACCTCCAGAGGTAAGTAAAGGGTAGGGGTGGGTTGGTGCTCAGTGGGAGGGTTGGGATGGGGATGGGATGGCAGGGACAACGAGGGACCATTTCTTTTTCAGGTTTAAAACAAAAAGATGTTGGGGACTGTTTTTTTCTTTACAGGACTGAACAAAACAAATATTTTAGGTCACTGGAGTGGCTCCCCAGTGTTCTACATTACAGGGGTGTCTAAGATTCAGATGGGGAGTTGGGCCCCCAATGTCGTGGTGGCCCACAGTACGAGTGAAACAAAAACCACAAAGCGATGAAAAAGACTATTATAGTGAAAGATGCTATACTGGTCTGTGGTTCAGCCCTAACGTTCACCCCATTTCATAAGTAAATAAGCTGAGATGGGTACAGTATAGGTGAATGGGGTGAGCATTAGGGCTGACAACCCCATGGCACACCCTCAACGCCTGTTGGTGTGTGCAGCGTGGGGGTGGGGTGTTATGGTTTGAAATTCTAATGCCATATTTCTCTCCTTTTTCTGGTTTTGATATCAACCCTAACTGATGCCTGAACATAGTTTTGTTTGCAAAGAATTTCTTTACTTTTTCAGATAGTGTAATCATAGCCTTAAGGCAGAAGGAACCAGCGAGGGAGGGAAGTCAGAATAGTAAAGGCCCAAACTGAGGAAAATATAGCCAACTCAGTTAGGAAGGGGGATAAAACCTTTTATAGGTACATCAGGGAGCATAGAAAGACAAAGAGAAGGATAGTGAGGCTGACCAGAATGGACGGTGGCTGGGCAGAGAGAGACAGTGAAAAATCAGGGATACTGAATGAATACTTCTGCTCAGTATTCACAAAAGAGGAGGAGGGGAGGTACCTAATCCAATTAACAGAAGCACTCTGGATAGGAGGCTGATCCCAGTCCTTTCACAGAAGAAAGGGTTCTAAAAGAACTCCTAAAACTGAAGGTGGACAAAGCAATGGGGCCTGACAGGATTCACCACAGAATTCTAAAAGAATTAAGGGGAGAACTAGTGACACCACTGACTACCCTTTTTAACAAATCATGGGAGAATGGTGTGGTACCTGAGGACTGGAGGAAAGGCGGATGTGATTCCTCTTCACAAAAGTGGGAGCAAGACAGAGGCAGGAAACTACAGACCTGTCAGTTTGACCTGTGTGGCAGGGAAAGTGATGGAATCACTTCTGAAGGAAAGGATGGCCAGTGGGGCACAGGACCCAAGGCAGCATGGGTTCACAGTGGGAAGGTCATGTCAGATGAATCAAATTGATTTCTTTGACTGGGTGACCAAAGTAGTAGACCAGGGAGGGCTGTGGACATGGCCTACCTAGACTTTAGCAAGGCATTGGACACAGTCCCACACAAAAGATTAATAAACAAATTAACCAGCCTGGGAGTGGGTCCCAGGGTGGTAGCCTGAGTAAAACATTGGCTGGCAACAGGACACAGAAGGTAATTGTAAACTGAGTCCATTCTGAAGAAAGGGGGTTTATTAGCAGGGCACCGCAGGGTTAAGTACTGAGTCCAGTCCTTTTTAATGTCTTTATAAGTGACATTGCAGAGGGACTGGAAGGAAAAGTTTGCCTCTTTGCAGATGACACAAAGATTTGCAACAGGGTTGATACACAGGGAGGTGTGGAAAGGATGAGAAGGGACTTGGCAAGGATGGAGGAATGGTCAGAAGTATGGCAGCTTGGATTCAGTGCAAAGAAGTGCAAAATAATGCACCTGGGAAACAAAAACCCAGGGGAAGATTACATAATGGGGGGGGTAGTAACAACAACAAAAATGGAAAAGAACTTGGGATTAATCATATTAGACGACCTTAAGTTTGGCAAGCAATGTGAGAAGGCAGTGGGAGGGCTGGTGGGATACTGGGATGTATAGGAGAGGCATCACCAGAAGAACAAGAAGTTGTTATCCTCTGTACAGACAGTTGGTGAGACCCCATCTGGAGTATTGCATCCAGTTCTGGAGACCCCATCTCCTAAGGACATAGACAGGATGGAGGTGGTCCAGAGGAAGGCAACTAAAATGGTGCAGGTTCTGCAAAGAAGCCATACGAGGAGAGACTAAAGAAGTTTAATATGTATACCCTTGAGGAAAGGAGGAAAACATCAATCATCCTGTCTAAACGGAACCTAGAATTCAGAATCGCTCACACTAAGGATTCATATAAAAGTCTTCATTCATATTTAAATAACAACAAGGGAGACACAAATAAAATAGGTCCATTAATCATAGATAATACAACCATCCTTTCAGATAAGGTTACTGCAATTGAGTTTAACAAATACTTCTGTTCTGTCTTCGAACAGGACAAGGAACCCATATCATATGCCAGTGTTAGTACATCTCCTAGCTATACTGTTACCATCCTTGATACCCTCAAACTTTTAAAAACTTTGAAGTTAACAACAAGTCCAGGTCCTGACAATATTACCCCCAAATTTCTTATGGGAACTTATAATAACATCGCTATTCCACTTACCATTATTTTTAATAAATCTCTTAGAGAGTCTAATGTCCCCTCAGACTGGAAAACAGCTACTGTTACACCAATTTTTAAAAAAGGGGTGCACCATAAGGCTGAAAATTACAGACCTATCAGCCTTACCTCCATTCCATGCAAACTATTAGAAAAACATATCAAATACTTAATTGAAGAAGAAATGCTGGCACTAAAACTAAACGATGTTACACAACATGGATTTAAATCCAGGCACTCTTGTACAACAAACCTGCTATCTTTTTATAATTTAGTCAGCAGTAATCTCGACCTAAACATACCAGTGGATGTTATTCTGCTGACTATAGTAAAGCATTTGACAAGGTCTCATTCCATATTAATAAATAAATTAGTAGCATTTGGTTTCTCTAACTGTATTGTGTCTTGGGTTAACAGCTGGCTCTATAATCAAACCCAAACTGTCAGGGTGAATGGGGAATTATCGGACGAAAAATCTGTGTCAAGTGGAGTCCCTCAGGGCTCGGTGTTGGGTCCCACTCTATTCAACATTTTCATCAGTGACCTTACCATCTCATCACAGAATACCTTATCTAAATTTGCGGATGACACTAAATTAGGAGAACCAGTCGATAATGAAATCAACAGGAGTACTCTTATAAATGATCTCAAAAAAATTGAATCCTGGGCGGTAACTAATAAAATGTCATTTAATGTGTCCAAATGTTCTGTGTTACACATTGGTAAAAAAAAAAACCAAACAAACATATCATCTTAATAATATAATACTTAGAATTTCTCATCGAAAAAGACCTGGGTATACTGTTGACAATAGGTTGTCTTTCAAATCATTATAATAAGGCTGCTAATCATGCCAATGTTCTCTTACGTAGGATTAATAATACTTTCATCCTCAAAACCGAGGAATGCATTATGGCTTTATATAAAACCCATGTCAGACCCCACTTAGACTATGGTTCACCTTAATGGAGTCCCTATTTAGCCAAGGACATTACAACAATAGAAAAAGTTCAAAGAAGGGCCACTAAAATCATACCCCATCTTTCTCGTTTCAATTATGAAACTAGGCTCCATAAAATAAAGCTGCATTCACTTGAATTTAGAAGACTAAGGGGACATCTCCTTCAGCTACTTAAAATCTTACAATCAGCTACATTAATGAGTTCATGCGGATTATTTTTTACACCCAGAAAAATAGTAGCTAGAATACACAACAAACAAATTGGAATCGAGAAAACAAGAACAAACAAAAGACAGCAGTTTTTTACTGTTAGAGCACCAAAATCTGGAATTCTCTGCCACAGGAAATTGTTGACTGCCAGAATATTAATACATTTAAACTCAAACTTGATAATTGGCTTCTGGACAGAACATAACCTACCAATGATCCACATTGTGTGGAGGACATCCTCGATGGGCTTCAGCCTTCTTTGTCCAAACTACCAAGTACCAAGTACCAAGAAGGAGAGGGGACATGATAGAAACTTTAAGTACCTCAGTGGAATCAACAAAGTCCAAGAGGGTAGAATCTTTCAGAAAAAGAGATGTGCAAGAACAAGGGGACACAATTTGAAGATAGAGGGAGGACAGCTCAAGGGCAATGTGAGGACATATTTTTTCACAGAGAGGGTGGTGGACACATGGAATAGCCTTCCTGAGGAGGTTGTGGGGTCTAAAACTGTGGGAGAATTCAAGGATGCATGGGACAGACATAAGGCAATTCTTGTGAGGGGTAGGAAGAAATAGGCTGTTGGTTAACTAGGATCTGCAGCTTATCCTGTAGGTAGGGAAATGGGAAGACTAAGTGGGCCAAGCAGTCCTTATCTGCCATCAAAGTCTATGTTTCTATGTTACTTGTCTGTTGGAATTTAAACATCAACATAGCTCTTAGGAATTTTTAGACATCTCTAAGTCACATAACTCAATTGACATCGGCAATAGCAATTTATGATATGCCGGTATGAGGTGTACATCATCAACTAATAACAGCATCAATACAGTAAAAGCAATGATTGCAGTTATAATAAACATGACCTTATATGTTATCATAAAAGTTATGCAAGGGTCATCCTATTGACTGCCTATCGAGATATCATAACCACAATAATGAAGACACTGCATATCCATTTATTGACTGAATGACTGATTGATTGATTGATTGATTGGTTGATTTCAGACATTTAACCATTTAGACATACTGAGCTGATAGCAGCTGATTTTTAGATGTGATCTGGTAGAACAGTAATGGCATATAACTTGGAATTTCCATCAAGAGTGCACCCTTCAAATTAAAAATACTGCTTCTGCCTTCTGCATCAACAAAACACCCAAAACAGAGCCAGGACTCCTCACCCCAGTTTCATAGGCATCAGCATACAGCAACCTATAGCTGCCAGGAAGTGATAAGAGTTGATAAAGCAATGGGGCCAGATGGGGTGCACCCCAGGGTCCTTAAAGAACTAAGAGAGGTGGTGGCTGAACCTCTGGCTATCCTGTTAAGCTGATCACTGGAAACAGGGGAGGTACCCAAAGACTGGAAGACAGCAGATATAGTCCCCTTATACAAAAGTGGGAACAAAGAGGAAGTGAGGAACTACAGACCAGTCAGCCTCACCTCGGTAGTGGGGAAGATCATGGAAGCACTACTGAAGGAGAGATTAGTGGAACATCTGGTTGTCAATGGACTACAGGACCCAAGGCAGCATGGGTTCACCAGGGGGAGGTCATGTCAGACCAACCTCATTGAATTTTTGGACTGGGTGACTAGGGAAGTGGATCAGGAGAGGGCAGTGGACATGGTCTATCTGGACTTCAGCAAGGCCTTTGACACTGTGCCACATAGAAGACTATTACACAAACTGGGGATTATGGGTGTGGGCAGGACAGTAGTGGGGTGGATAGGTAACTGGCTGTGCGGCAGGAAACAGAGGGTGGTGGTAAATGGCCGTCACTCCACAGAGGGAAGAGTGACCAGTGGGGTACCACAGGGATCAGTGCTGGGACCGGTCCTATTCAACATTTTCATCAGTGACATTGCACAGGACCTAGAAGGCAGAATTTCACTGTTCGCTGATGACACAAAGCTCTGTAACAGAGTAGACACACCAGAGGTGTAGACAGAATGAGAAGGGACCTGCTAAAACTTGAAGAATGGTCAGGGGTTTGGCAGTTGAAATTCAATGCAAAGAAGTGCAAGATAATGGATATGGGGCACAAAAACCTTGGCACAATATATCAAGTTGGGGGGGTGAGGATATAGCATGCACCAAGCAGGAAAGGGATCTTGGGGTTATCATCTCTAATGACCTCAAGGTAGGGAAACAGTGTGACAAGGCAGCAGGAAAAGCAAATAGGATGCTGGGATGCATGGGCAGGGGCATCACCAGCAGGAAAAGGGAAGCCATAATTCCACTATACAAGACACTAGTGAGGCCCCACCTGGAGTACAGTGTACAGTTCTGGAGACCTTACCTACGTAAGGACATAGACAGGGTAGAGAAGGTTCAGAGGAGGGCAACAAAGATGGTACATGGATTGCATCACAAGTCCTATGAGGACAGGTTGAAGGATTGAATATGTACTCCCTGGAGGAGAGGGGGGAGACAAGGGACATGATAGAGACATACAAATATCTTACAGGGAGGAACAGGGTGCAGGAATACACTATTTATAAGTGAAAAAGATGTTCCAGGAATAGAGGGCATCGGATGAAGTTGGAGGGAGGACGATTCAGAGGAAACGTGAGGAAGAATTTCTTCACAGAATGGGTGGTGGACAAGTGGAACACCCTGCCAGAGAAGTGGTGGCGGCTGAAACAATCATGGGATTTAAGAATGCATGGAATAGACATAAAGGAATTCTGGAGGTCAGGGGTAACGGGCAACAGACTTCTAGAAAAACATAAACAGAACTTACAAGCTCAAGTGGGCAGACTGGGTGGGCCATAGGTCCTTATCTGCTGACACTGTGTATGTATCTATGTATCTATGCCAGTTAATTCAATCCACATCAAAGACAAGAGTTTGAATAAATGAGTATCCCAAAATAAGTTATCGGTATTAATGTTATCCAACAGTGAAATAGGAACCCTCTAGAAAACAATGTTCCTTTCACCCATTTTAGAAATGAAGATAGCAGTGGAATCACGCATTTATTAGTTTTATGCCAGCACTGTAAATTATTTTGCACATTTTGTTGAAAAATGCATATATTAGCAAGTTGCAAGTTTTAGTCTGAAAAGCAGCACAGTCAACAGCCTGATGAAAAGCATTTAAAAAGGAACTCAACATTTGTTGGGAAATAAAAGTCAGCTGAAAATGGTCTCGGATTCTTTTCCTAATGCAAAGAGAAAAAGTTGGCTGTTTGTGTAGAATGGCTAGCATGTGTAGTCCATGTAATTGTTTGTGTTCCTTGTTTTGTTCTTTTATGTTATATTATATTATAGAGCGATGTAACCTGAAGTGTTTAAAGATCAGAGGCAAACATTTTATTTTCACAGGTGCTTTCTATGGCAGTGTAATAAAACTGAGCATACTAACAATAAAAATATGTTTCTAATTGTCTTTTTGTTGAGTCTGATAGTGTGTGCCTCCGAAATGGATCTTATTGGGACAGTCAGCTCAGAGCCCCCAGTCTGCTTAGTCGAGGTCAGTTTCTGACTCATTCAAGGAGTGACGTCTAACAGCTATGCTCATGAAAGCATCAAGGATGTGTACCATTGCATACCTCCCCTGCATCTGCAGAGTGCTTCTGACTGAATTACACACTTTTTTTAAACACTATAAAATGTGTAATGTCATGGCTATCAAGTCAGTTATCATCACAAATAGCTGTTCATTCACGGAGCTATCCTCTGATCTTTCCTGCTTATTCAAAGTCAATTGTTGTCTTCCATGTTTTTTAAAAAACAGGATCATCCCTGGCTAAGGATGATAGACTGTGTAATTCACACTACCAGCTAATTTATATGTGATGTTTGTGAAAAAGCCTCTAGCACACTACCTGTTGCTATGGGTAATGCCTATGTAAGTAACTTTAAAGCAAGCATGCTGTGAGTAAGCAATAAGACATGGCTGGGTGTTGGTAGTACTGAGATACCCACACACTCAGGGGTGTAGGGAGGCACAAGGTCACAGGCCAAGTGCTTCAGCCCCTGGGTGTGCGGGTATTCAGTACTACTAACACCCAGCTATGTCTTATTATGCTTATAAAATGGGCCTCTATTTAAAACAAAAAATACAAACAGCACTGAATAAGATGAAAAAATAATGAATTGATTAACTTTTTCTTAACATAACATTACGCACCAGAAAATAGTCCCAAACTAACTTTTAACATAGAGGACTATTACATTTAATTGAATTACACTGTTTTACTGCCTCTATGTATGCACAGTTGTGCAGCTGCTGTGATTGTCCTGCTGGCTGCTGGTTGTTCACTCTGCCCCTCACTACCCCCGAACCCAACCCACCTCGACACACACACACACACGATACAGGCACAGTTTTATAGGAGGCAAGTATTTTATGTGCTGTGATGTGCTTATGGACATTACATTTCCTCCCATTTTGTTTTAAATTCATTATGTCAGTAACAATGGCAGAATTACTGTACTGCTATGGTCAGGCAATGGTGAGGACAGTCGGGATCTTCACTGAGAAGGTAGGCCCAAGCAGCGATGCTTTCCTGAGTGGCATTTGGAATGGTGCTATATGCAAAGTGACATGGATTGTAAACATGGCCCATTAAGATAATCTCTGCATGGAGGAGTGAAGTTGCGTTGGGAAATGCTGACTGTTAAGAAGAATTATACCACAGAAATATGCCACAGGATACTGTCAGGTCATGAATGGATGCGTCTTGATTCAGATGTGGGGCTAATTATATTACTAATACAGGGGGGACAAAAATAACCGCTTGCCATGTCTTCAGTTGGGTCAGCCACTCTGGTGACAGGCTGACAACACTAGGATTGTGAGCAATGCGGTAGCTTGATTAAATATACATCATTTGCTCTGTATTACATACAATATGTGCCACTTCTAAAAATAGGATGGATTGATTTGTAAATGCTACTTATTTAAAGAAACAGTCAGGGAATATTTTGCTTTACTAGTAAAAAAATACTGCAGATAAACAGGAAAACAACATGGCTGGCATGACAAAATGAATATTCCACTGGCTCAAGCATTTTTGGGGTAATGAGGCAGCCACATGGTTTGTACTTTTTTACCAGTGGCAGTACTATCAGCATTTAGGCACTGACCAATCAGGATGCAAGATTATAGGTGCCCATTTTATAACAAAAGTTAACTCCTAGAAACAGGCATATTAGTATGAAAGTTACTACACTAGATCAGCTACTATTACAGATGCAGGAGGCACAGTATCATTATAGACAGATTTATTTATTTATTTATTTATTTATTTGAGATAATCAGAAAGACCTTTGAGTCAGAGACTCATTTACAAAGGTTCCACGTCATACAGTACATAGTGCGGTACAGGGAACAGAAACAGACAGGTTGTTGTGTATTACATTACAGTGAGATTATAATGGTTCCATGGTATACATAGTGAGGTACAGCGGTAGCAGAAAACATACAGGTAGCTGTGAAATTATCTAATTTCACATTGAGATATACACTAGATACAAAAGTGAAACTATAAACAAGGACATCATGGAATATTGGGGTTTAGCTCAGCCCAAGGTAGGAGAGGCTGTTTGTCAAGACAGAGTTTCAGTGGGAATTGGGTCTGGAGCCTGATTAGAGGCTGGTCTAGGGGCAATCACATAGGCTGGAGGCCTGGAGGTGATTCCTTAGACTAGATTTAAAAAGGCCTAATCTTGTTTCGCTGGATATTAAAGTGGGAAGTGCATTGCTCCAGGATGGGGCATTGTAACTGAAAGTTCTTTGGAATTTGGAGGTCTGGCAATGGGGTACCCTTAGTAATGGTTTGCTTGAGTTATGTGTGACTCTGACAGGGAGTTCTGGGTGGATGATTTTGTTTAGGGTAGTTGAGGTGAGGCCTAGGATTACCTTTTTGGTCATTAAGCAGGTGTGGTACTTGATTCTTAAAAAAAATCACCTAGTACATAGTAAACAGAAAAGTAGATTTTATATTTCTTTTTTGCAATGGTTGTTAGGATTATTCATTTATGATTTATTTTATGATGTAAGCAGTATGGGATAATCTAAAAGTGACTGAGTATTAAGAGAGATTAGAAATAGAGTAGGCTAATGTCTTGATTTAATAGAGAATGGTAGCTACCTATAACATGGATTAAGCACCTTTAGGAGCTGACACAGAAAAAGGAACTAATTCAGCATTATTTGTTTATATGGAGGAGAAGTTAGATAGCCTAAAATTTTAAACAGCTGGTGCTGAAATATAACAGCATAAATTAGCAGAAGATCACAGAAAGTTAATACAGTGTGCTGGGATGTGAGGTCCTAATACATAATGCAGCAGTATAGTATACTTATGCAACATCTCCCATTTAAACATTCATTTCACAGTACTTGAAAAATCACCTAGTACAGAGTAAACAGAAAAGTAGAGTTTATATTTATTTTTTGCAACGGTTGTTCGGATTATTCATTTATGATTTATTTTTAGAGAGCCAAGGACTGGGTAGGAATGGAAAATTAATACATTGCCTTACAAAGTGGGCTGTAACTAGTACTGAACCAGATAAGACAAATCTCTTCTAACATGGGCATGGATACAAAATACATTCTTTTCATTTATTTCTTTTTTCCCCCATCACAATGCATATCAAGCTGCCACACCTTCAACTGAGGTCGGAATATAGATTCAAGGGTTAAAGGGGTTCTAAAGAGAAACAGTTTAAATTATGTGTTCTACCTCAGTTTTAGCTCAGCAACAGATATAGCTGCAGACAGTCCAATCAGTCTTAAGATTTTAAATAGCATTACTGTACATTTTCATTCTTTTCCAGTTTTGACATGGACACTAGCTGATCATGCATATGCATGTTAACTGCCTTCCAGTAAAGATTCTACCAGATAAGGTTCTGATTTTTTCTGTGGTTTCATCCCACTCTTGACAACTTTTTATTTTTGCCTCAATTTGAATGCATCTAGTTGAAATGTCAGTGAGACTATATTGGACTCGTGGAAGAAGAACATATCTGCCCCTGAAATTCAACCTGGAAAAACTGAATTGACTGCAGAGCTGACAGGTATCTTTGGCTTAGCAGCTAAAACAGAGGAAACTATTACTTTGGCAGAAGAAGAACAGCTGTTCTCTTGTGTTGGACCTGCATTTCCTGTCTTTGGTGGGCTGAAACTTTGGGCCCAGTTCTAAGACGGGTCCGCCGTGGCGCAGTGCAACTTGCGCCAACACATATGGCGTAAGTTGCACTTTGCGCCATGGGTTCTGCTGGCCAGGATTCCAAGAGGTGGCCTGCACCCATGGGACCTACGCCACCCAAGGCCCCTGTGGCATGGTGGAAGGGGATACGGCAGCTGACCCAGTTCCATAAGGGCAGCTGCCATAACCTCAATGTCATTCTAGAGGCCCCGTGGCACTGTGGGTCAGACCAGCTTCGCTGGCATAAGGGGCTTCCCACCATGCCCAACCAACTGAACCCCCGCATGGCCCTGAACCACACACCGCCATGCCACCCCAACCCCCACCACATAGTAGTCCCCCACCCCTGGTCATACCAGGGTCCACCCGCTGGCTCCTGGTACTGCACTGCAGTGATGCCACCCCCCCATGCCAGTGTGTGTTTGGCAACACCTCTCCCATTGCCCACTGAAGCTTGCAGGCATGTCTTGGGGCTGGGGGGGCTGTGCCCTGTCATCGGGCATGTTGGCCATGTGTGGCACCCAGGTCAGATGTGCCTTTCCTATGGTGCACCACTGGAGGTGCTGAAAGTCACAGGGCATAGCTGCAGGGGACCCTGCCTGTTCTGGAATCTGGTGCAGGGTCCCCAGCATAGTGGCATATGTCGCAACTTCATTTGCCAGTGAGTTGCACCATACATTTTAGAATTGGGCCCCTTGTGTGTTTCAAAGGACCAAAGCTGCTCCAATCAGAGAGAGCTTCGGTCCTTTGATTTGTATGAAGCCATCAGCAAACAGCTGAGTGACTTGCCTTTAGTCTTGTTAAAAAAACCAAAACACACATCCATCAATGTCTGTTTTACCTCCCCCATAACTTGCCCCCTTCCAACCCTCCCTCTAAGCACCCACCGCCCCATAGCCACTACCCCTCTCAAACATAGCACGGACACTGGGGAGTGGCCAATTCTCCTAGCATCATCACCTCATAGTTTTTATTCTTTTAAATCACAGTTGTTGGACCTTTGACTCATTCCCTCATGCTCAACAGTCATTAGCATGTAGTCATTGCAGAAGCACATTATTAGGGGCAGGTCAAAATCCAAGAAATGTAGTTAAATGAGTTTCTACTGCCTCTAAACAAGACTTAACACTCCTCTATAGGTGGCTATGTGTATATGCCATTTACATTGGCTGCTATCAGCTTGCAAACTTATGTATAATGTTATGTCAAAACCAAGTTACATCGAGCCAGATATTCAAAGCTTTGCGGCGGTGCGCCAAACCATTTCCCAGTTTAGTGTGGGATTAGCGTGGGACTGCCAATTCAAAAGGCCAAATAGCATCGCAAACTGCATTAGCACGGGCAAACCATAATTATATGCAAGAGGAAACATGAATACAGGCTATAAAGATATTCAATGACTAGCGCCGCGCTAAGGTATTTAGCACGACATAGAGCAACCCATAGCGTGGTGCAAATTACCACCCAGGAAAAGCTGGTCTTAACCCTGGGCAAACAGCTTTGCATGACATTGGTGCTTTGCGCAGTGTTAGCGCAGGATTAGCACAGCTTGCACTACCCTAACATATGATCATGACACTTAGAAAATGCCAGACATGGAGGACACATGCTGCTCACTGATGGCACCACCATAATGCCAACAGCTGCCATCAGTCCCAGCCAAGCACAGATAGTAAGGGGTGATCTGACCCACAGGGGACATCATGATAGTGTGGCCAACTGCACACACCTGCAGACCATACGTCCTGTGGTGACCAACAGATGCCAGCACACACATGCAGCACTGTGGGAATGGTGGCCATTGAGGGAGGGTGTATGGGTGGCCAGACTCACCACAGCCCAGGTGTGGCCACAAGGCTGGGACACATCATGCAGTGCACATGGGACAGTAGTGAGAATCCCACCACCTGTGTGCCTGTCGGACCTTACATGCCCCCGCCACATACCGCACAGCTGTATAGATGCCACAGCACACATAGCCAGCCATGTATACTGTATGTCACTGTGAGCATCCTATGCCACAGGTGCAGCATCTGTGGTGCACACAACAGCAAAACAGTATTGTCCACTGTCTGTAATCACCTGCAAGCTGGGCCTGTCACCGTGTACAGTGCAGTGGTCACCGCTGCCCTACATACCATAGGCATTGCTGTGTCCCTCACACTACCAGCCCACTTGCTACTGTAGTGTCTGCTGTGCACTGTAGCATGGCCTGCAGTGTGATGGTTGCATGCAGCACCACCACCGCCTGTGCCTATGCTGTGTTGTCCCCTGGGGCACACAATGCTATGCTGTACTGCATACATGTCACCTGCAGCAACCATCATGCACTGTCAGACTGACCTACAGGTGGAGCTGCGCAGACCCCACCAGCCCTGTACTTCCAGACTTACCTACAGGTGGATCTGTGGGTCCCTGCAGTAACGCTGGCAAACTACATGCAAATCAGGCAATAATGAGATGCTAATCTGGCTGTTTGCCCAGAGTGCACTAAGTAGGCTCATTTGCATGTGACATTTGAATATGGTAAATCTTAGTGCTGGACAAAAGTGTTTGCACCTGGCAAACACTTAGCTCCGCACTAATGCCGTGCTATCATGTTAGCCAGTGCTAACAGTTGAGGAATATTAAACTATTTTGATCACTGTTCTTTCCATCTGCTGCTCCCTGCAGCTGTACTGGGTCCATGCATTAGCTGGCATACACATGGCCACATAGTTCCTCTCTACCTGCCCTCACATAGCTGTGCACTGTGTTGTTGTGGTTTGCACTTCCTGGTTGCTATATTCAGTGCTGTCTTATTTCAGGGCTATGTTTGCCCTGCACTCCCAGCCCAGTTTGCATGGCCTCATTCCCATGCTATATTCAGAAGCTGTTTGCCCTGGGCTATTCCTGTTGAATATAGCTTGCTTTGTGCTCCGGGCTCCGTTTGCCCACCGGGCAGTGTTAACTTAGCCCAGGGGCAAAGCTTTGAATATCTGGCCCATCGTCTCTTTTTAATGCAGTGTGATACCGTGGTACTAGGCCATCTTGCAGGGATAATGTTTGTACTTTGAATTTAATTTAAAAGAAAAAAATAATGTAACTGTAGACATGTTGCTATGCTGACTGAAGGGACTTAGTGGCAAACATGTCTTTTCCCTCCTGCTACATGGCATAGACAATGGTGTGAGCAACATAAATTGCAACTGGGAATTACAGCCCGGAAGCTGTACTGTAATCTTTACTATGACATCATGTAGGGTGTCCATCAGCAACATCAAAGTGGGTGTCTGCCATGGGATGGGGGGGCAGAAAACCTGGGTGTCTGAAACTTGAAGTGCGTCTTTGTGCTTCCGTACCTGACACTTTCATTGCCAATAACAGAGCTGCCAAACTTTCAGTATACTGTTCAAGGTCCACTCTGAGGCATTGTGTTTGTTTGTGGCTCAGTCCTTAGATGTCCTGCTAAGAAGTGTCTGCAGGTTAAAATTTAAGCCTGGTAATGTTTACACCTGCACTTGCTTTATATGTACAGAACACACACAGCTACACTGAGTGCTTTTCTTGCTTGTACAGTGCCATTTTTGACATAAATGCTCGGTCAAGGTCGATGCCTAAACATTGTACAGTTCAATGTGCAAAGTGGTTCTTCCAGGGGAGGATGTAGTATGTTCTTACCAGTGGTGCTTTCTGCAGACAGATATGACTGGCATCGACATTGGGCATTATATGGGGGGAGGAGAGTTGCTTTTATATAGAGATTTTCATGAAAACTGTACAGGATTCTCCACTGTCAGTAACTATACTGGTAGTGGTGATGATGAGAGTGTGACCAGGAGTGCATATCACATGATAGACACTGGTTTCCAAGCAGAGGTAGTTATGCAATAAAGGTGTTGGTGAAATACAATTTAGGATGTTTTGGAGGCAAGGAAAACATAGGCGGTGGTACCACAAAAAAGTGGTGCTGGTACACTATGTTAAAATAATGACTGGTGAACACTGCTGTGTCCTACAGCCCTCAAGGGAAGGGGGAACAAATGTTGTTGCCATCGAACTCTCAGAGAGGTTAAGCACATAGTGGTTAAATGATTCTTCTAGTCAGGGTCCCACAGTAAGTTAAATGAAGCTATGCGATTTGAATATGGGTATCTAAGTTTTTCAGCTCTGTGCCTTTAGCTACTAGGGCAAACAGTTTCCATGGTGGGGTCTGGGGGTCATGCTTTGTGGAGTTTTGAAATGCACAAAAAGTTGCATTCTGGTGATTGATCAGATTGGAACAGTGTACCAATTTCATACTTGCCTGCATCATGCAGATGGGGAAGGGGGTGCAGACACCTACTGCTCTGCACACACTATATTTACATGCTTGCAAATTAGTTACGAGGTTACTGAAGAGCCATAACCAGAGGGTTTTGATAATGGTTCAATCAGTTTTCCAGTTTGCATGCAGTGTATAACATGGATACTGGGGTATCAGCTACTCAGTAATCGAGTTATACCTCCATGTAGACTAGGAGAAAGGAGGGCATCTGATTCGACCATTGCTTCATTCCTTCCTGTGCGTCATGCATTAATAATTGAAATGGATTTCAAATGGGTTTTCATGCAGGTTTCAACCCGAATGCAGGCAATCAATTTACTCAGGCAGTAATTATCTATTATAGCAGATATTTTTTCTGTAGAAAAATGAAATCAGCCAGCAGTGTGGCACAGGTGATTGGGATTTCTGGGTGTTATAGCTATTAATTATTTGTATGAAGTGTAGGGATTCCATTTCAGGTTCAACCAAAGTTCTGTAAATGTTTTTTTAGGCTTTTGTTCACAGTAAAGAAGGGAAGGCATGGCTTGATGACCACGAAAGGGGAACGTTGTGTCTGTCGGTTGGGTGTCCACATTGTTACAAGAGTCACGGTATGAAATGCAGACCTAGGGGACTGTGTGAGATCCCTCTGACACCCCCCCAAATATTAAGATCTTGTATGTTTGTATCATTATGCTTTGGTTACTTGTGATTTATCTTAGTTTGTCATGTTAGTATGTACTGTGTAATAATTTCTATTATTACGTACCTCCCATTACCAACTTTCAAGTAAATAAAAACATAAATAAATCAGATGCCAGCAGACTCAGACAGTGGTAATCGATGAAACATTGTTAACTGCACTGTAGGAAATTTCACACCATGTCAGTACTGTGGTATACAGTGACATCCCCAGAGTAGGTGCGTTCAGTTTTGGAAATGTCTTGCCAGGGACAGCTGAGTATAGTTTGTGACATAGTGAAGATGATCATGCTGTTCAAAATTTGGGGTCAGAATGGCAAAAAAACAATTGTTTAACAAGTAGCCAATGTTTGGCATTGACAAATGCTTGTTTTCAGTGGCTTCAACCCACTCCTCACAATTTTTTATTTTTGCCTCAATTTGAATACATCTAGTCAAAATGTCAGTGAGACTATATTGGACTGTGTGGAAAGAGGAACTTATCTCCCCCTGAAACAAAGCCCTAAAACTAGTGTGTTGTCACCTTGCCCTGTTGGACACCCCCTCCCCACCTGCTTAGTTTTTCTATTAACTATTTTGTAGGTTATCCCTATAAGCCAATGTTGGCATCTGGTACATCATAAGTCCCTGTCACTCGGTGTGTTGCAGTAGTGACTACCCTTGATCTTAATTGTATTTCTGATAAGTGCATTACCTGGAACCCTGATAAGGCATGTATTTATTTCTCTCTTCTATCTCCTGAAGGATGTGCCTTATCATCGGTAGCTCACTGCTTTCACTGCAGCCCACAGCTAGAGTTACCACCTGTCCTGATTTTCACAGAACAGTCCTGCTTTGGGCAGCTGTGTCCTGCAAAAAATACTAAATGTCCTGATTTTATAGTAGAAAAGTATTTTCTAACTTTCCACTAAATGTTCTAGAAAACTAAAATACCTTAACTAAAATACCTTACAATGATAAGAAACCATAGAAGCAATGAAGAAACTACAATTCTTAGCCTTAATTCTGATTATATAGAGAAAACAAGTCTGTTGCATTGGTTGAGGTTACATACTGTCCTGAGAAAAATCATGTTTCAGTAAGAAATGTCCCACTTTGGGCTTCTTAAAAGGTGGTAACCCTACCCACAGCGCAAGTTCCAGCTGTGGTTGAAGAAGTCAAGAAATGGCAATGGGGGTAGCATTGCCATTCATTTTCAAGGATTTTCATTTCATGAAAAAGGATCCATTTTCGTGAGTCGTGATACGGAAAAGGATTCTTTTTTCATATCACGCGGTAACACAAAACTATTTATAGCAGTAAATAAAACACATTTCCAGGGCATATCTGTAACATTGAAGTACAGACTGCACCTAAGGGGGTCCCAATTAGCCAGTTAGATGTGGTGGTCTCTCACAAGGATGTCATTTTTGTGGCTTTAAATTTTTATTTTTAGAAAAATGGAAAAGATGGCAGCAAATGAAAAGGAATTTTCCCATATGAAACAGGATTCCTTTTTGCTTCATATAGCTATTTTTAGTACATACTGAGCATGCTCAGAAATTATTTTTCAAATTTTTATTGCAATAACTTAAAATGGCTCATTATTTTTTCACCAGACTAGCAAAGGCACATCTGTGGGCTAGTCTCTTTCTGCCCTGAACGTTTCAGTCCAAGATTCAAAACTGTCTGGGCTGTAGGCAAGTTCTAAGAAAAATCCCATCAAAATCTATAAGCGACAAAATTCTTTTTCACCTATCCAGAACTTAGAAACTGCACATCCAACTGGAACATAACTTGCCACATCCAGAGATCTATGATGGCTGACAGTGCATGCTAATTGTCATGCAAATCCATTGAACAGTTACAAAGTTATTACAGTGCAAATCTTTGAGTTTAACACTGAAGTGCCAAATATATATATATATATATATATATATATATATAGGCATGATAGCACCCTATAGTTATGGTTGAGTAGCATGTTTAATGTTAAACCTCACATTTTGCACTTTAATAACTTTGCAATCAATTAATGGATTTGTACAAACTTTGGTATGCACTGTCCCATGGGGCAGATTGTGGCAAGTTTTGTTTCAGTTGGATGTACAGATTCTGAAATCCAGACAGTGCAAAAAGTAATAAAGTTGCCACTTTTGTAGTTTTCCTTATCACCCTGCATCTAGATAGACAGTGTGTTTTTGGGGTGTTATTTTCTGTGATAGAACCAGCTTGGGTAACAGAACAGGCATGCTTAGTTTTGTGAAAAATATTAATCTGTTGCAAAGTTATTATGTTTTTCATTTCCCATTGTTTTCAATGGGAAGATCACTTTTTCAGGATAGAGGGAGAAAATTGATGAAGGATTTGTTCTCCTGAAAAAGGATTTCACTCACGAGACCTGTTCCTTTTTCGTGAGAACTAAATCCTTTTCATGTGAAAATTCCTTTATTGTGAACTGCCATCTTGTTTGCCATTTTTTCTCAAATTGTTTTTTCTTAAAAGCCACACAAATGGCATCCTGGAGAGAGACCTCCACACCTAGCTGGCTCATTGGGACCCCATTAGGTGCAATCTGCACTTCAAAGTTAGGGATATACTGCAGAAATGTGTTTTATTTACTGTTAAGAATCCTTTTTCATCACTCTGTGATATGAAAAAGAATCCTTTTTCAGATCATGAGTCATGAAAAAGGATCCTTTCATAACTTCGAGAATGCTTTCCCTGGATTTTCTTGACTTCTGCAGCTGCAGCTGAAACTCATGCTGCAAGCTGCAGTGTGAGCACTGAGCCTCCCTTTACCCGGTGTGTAGTACTGGTGCTCCCCCCTCCCAAATCCATTGTCATACCTGTCAATGTTCAGTGTTGCCTGTCCCCCCATTCAAGTAATTCCCTGGTGTCTAGTGGCACCACACACCCTTCTGACTGCTGTCTCCATTTTACAATTATTCTGAGGTGTCTAGTGGCATCCCCCACCCTTTGATCGCTGTCCCACTTTGTTTTATTATTTCCCTGGTGTCTAGTGGCACCCCCCCACCATCCAATTTGCTGTCCCCACTTTTAATGATTTCCTGGTGTCTAGTGGACACCCCCACCCTCCAGTCACTGCCCCTCTTTTTCTAATAGTTGCCCTGCTGTCTAGTGGCACCCCTACCCTCTGATGCCCATTTTCATGGTGACATTAGTGGTCAGCAGCTTCCCCACCCTCAGATGTATTTTTCCTGAAAATAAGAAAATGTCTGTTTTTTAAAACCTGTAAAAAAATGGTCCATTGCCGATCACTCTTGCATCCCCACTTGACCACCTACTGTGCACCCATTTCCCCACACCCCTTGACAACCCCACACACGTCCACTCACCTGAAGAGGTCCCAGGATCAGGATCCACTCTCCTGACTGATGACACATCTTGCTGCTGCAACCAATGACTGCAATATGAGAGACTAAGGTAAATGCACTTCAATGTATTTCAATGGGGGGTTCAACTTTTATGCATAACTCAGCAGTTTATTTAGATTTTGACCCCAAATTTTCAACATATCCTTTTGGAGGCCTCACCTGATGAACAATATGACTGTTATTAGGCAACTCCCATCAGAAGGGTGATTTCGCAGTTGGTTGGCAAAATTATCTTTCTGGTGGAATTTGTGTAATGGCAGTCATATTGGCTATGAGGTAGAGTCAATAGAATGCTATGTTGAAAATTCGGGGTCAAAATTTAAAAAAATGGCTGTGTTATGACCATTCCTTGAAATTTCACTATGCACACTCGTAACTTTGGACATTTTCAATATTTTCACCCCATATTTTCAACATAGCCTTCTTATTGCTCTACCTCATGTGTCACAGCTGTTATTTTTCAGATTATACTATCTCAAAAATGGCACAGTTATAACTACTTGTTGCACTGTTGTCCTATAACTGGAAACAAAGGGGCTGGAGAGCCCTGTGCTTCCACAGCTAGATACATGTATGCATCTATGAAGGGATGGGCGTGCAGGCCACTCTGAGCCCTCCACTCTCACAGGCAAATAAGTGTTTTTGCACTTGTGGCACAGAATGGCATTGCAGTTGTGCAGAATTATATTTTGATGGGGATATGAAAATTTTATGTGCTGGTTACATGCAATGAGGCTATAAGAAGGCTATGTTGAAAATTTGGTTTAAAAAATATTAAAATGGCACAGTTATGACTATTTGTTGCACTTTCACTATGCATGCTCATAACTTTGGGAATTTTAAATATTTTGAACCCAAATTTTCAACATAGCCTTCTTATTACACCACCTCATGTATGTCACAGCTGTCATTTTTCAAATCCTGTCCAAAATGTTTTTTTGTAGCTGTAGTATGGATTGGCATTGTGCTTGCAAGGAGTTACATTTTGGTGAGGATTGAAAAATGTTCTGCACCAGGTACATGAGGTGGGTAATAACATGGCTATGATAACAGTTTGGTGACTGTTGTCCTATAACTGGAAGCAAAGGGGCTGGAGGGCCATGTGCTTCCACAGCTAGATACGTGTATGCATCTATGAAGGGATGGGAGTGCAGGTCACTCTGGGCCCTCCGCTTTCACAGGCAAATAAGATTACGATTATACTATCTCAAAAAGTAAGGAAACAAATTGCAAAAAACATTGTTAATGCATCAGCTAGGGTTAAACCAGCAAAAGTAGGGAAATGTGGTGTTAGGATTTCCAACCCTGACACCCCATTCCCCACCCTGCACAGACCCACAGGCGGGGGTGTCTCTCTTGTGGATGTCAACCCTAATGCTCTCCCCATTCTCCTATACTGTACCCATCTCAGCTTATTTACTTATAGAATAGGGGGAGCATTAGGGTTGATGACCCCAAGGCACACCCCCAATGCCTGTCACTGTCTGCAGGGTGGGGTGGGGGGGTAGGGTGTTGGGTTGGAAAACTCTAACACCACATTTCCCTGCTTTGTCAGTTTAGTAACAACCTAACTGATGCATTAACAAAGTCTTTTGCAATGAATAGATATAGATATAGATATAGATATAGATATAGATATAGATATAGATATAGATATAGATATAGATATAGATATAGATTACATGATTGGGCCATTGTTTTCATTAAAAAAGCCATCAATCATTTCTCTATATATTAGTAGCTAATTAGCATATATGATACCATAACCATACATAACTGATGGTAATTAACTAACATTAAGTAATTACAACCTTATATAGCAGTGTAATTAACACTCTATTACAAGTGTGGACACAATAGATATGTTAAGCAATTATAACATTCTATTACATTGTAATTAACACTCTGTTACAAGTGTGGATAACATACATACATGTTATTACAGAACTATTAACTTATGTAGCAACCACCTGAATAACATATGTAACGACAACCTTCAAACTACCCACATTACAGCCATAACAGCCTCTCCAACTACAGTCACTACAGAAAAGAGCAGCCCTCCCCAAATCAATACAAACCACTTTTACTGCTGCATCCATATCACTTGCCAAACTAACAGTCACACATGGAAATCAAAGCTAACCTGTGTAAAGACAGTGTCACTCAGCAACAAAGCCAGGCCCCCAAATCAAGACCAACCAATGTAGCTACTACATCCATATCATTTGCCCACTTAAACTGTGTAAAAAAGGCCCCCAGAATCACTTTCTAAAAATTTTACATGCTCTGCACCATTTTGCTAACTGATGTAAAAAATGCCTCCTGAATCATTTTTCCAAACATGTTGCATGCTCTGCTCCATCCTGAATCACTTTCATAACATTTTACATGTTCTGCTGCATTTTGTTAATTGTGTAAAGGCCTTATAAATCACTTCCCAAACATATCACATGCTCTGCTCCATTTTGCTAACTGTAAAAAAAAAGGCCTCCTAAATCACTTAAAAAGCATTCCACCTGCTCCCTTGAACAACACTAAAGGAACAAGCATTTGTCAATGCCGAATGTTTGCTTGCTGGCATTGGCATTGGTAGTGCAGAAGCTACAGAGCTGCATAATAGGAATGGCAGTGAAGTATTAAACTGAAGCCAACCCCACCACCACCCTGCAGAGAGTGACAGGCATTGGGGTGTGCTTTTGGGTCATCAGGCATAACGGCCATGCCATTTCACCACACCCTACCCTGCAGGCACTGACAAGTGTCATGGTGTGCCTTGGGGTCTTTGGCCTTATCGCACCCATTCCATCAGGAAATATGGTGAGATGGTGCGGTATAGGAGAATGGGGTGAACTTTGGGGCCGAAGATTCCAAGGCATACCTCGATGCCTCTCACTGGCTGCAGGGTGTGGAATAGTATGAGCATTACAGGCAAGAATCCCAAGTCACACCCCTGATGCCTGTCATTCTCTACAGGGTGGGGCATTATGGTTGGAAACCCTAACAGCTCAGGCATTCATTGGTATTTTCACTCCAAATTTTCAACATGTTTTTTTTGAGACCCCCACCTCATGAACAGTGGCAATATCAGTTTGTTAGCCAAAAGCTGCTTATGCACAGCGACTACGGCATTTAGCACCACAGGTGCAAAAACACATTCTGAACAGGATGTGAAAAATGACAGCTGTACTGTTCATGGGGAGGTGGAAAAAATGGCAATGTTGCATATCTGCAGTCAAAATATTAAAAAACTGAAGTCACAAGGCATAGAAACTGTGCAACGACACCCATAATGTAATTAGTGTGGGGAATTTTTACAGCAGATTGTCAACTCAGGCATTTTGGGACCTCCGATCATGAACAGTGTCACTGTGATTTTCTTTATCTGTCCTGAACAATGATTTCCCACAGCGACCACGCATTTCTGTGCTGAAAGTGTGAAAACACATTTTGGCCATGTTGTGAAAAATGGCAGCTGTACTGTTCATAAGGAAGTGTGGAAAAATGCAACTGGTGAAAATCTGGACTGAAAATATTACAAAGTCATGAACTTACGAGGGTCCGTGGAAACTGCGTAATGCTGACTCGTAACACAGTCATTTTATGGACTTTTGTCGGCAAATTTTCAACATAGCAATTTTAAGACCTCTGCTCATGAACAGTGTAACTGTGATTTTCTTAATCTGTCCCAAACATTGCTTTCACACACGACTGCACCATTGTGCGCTACCTGTGTAGAAACACATTTTGGGCAACATGTGAAAAATGGCAGCTGTACTGTTCATAAGGAAGTGTAATAAAATGGCAATGTGGAAAATCTGGAGTGAAAATATAGAAAATTCACAAACTTATAAGTGTGCGTAGGAACTGTGCAACGCACGCTCGTAAAACAGTCATTTTTAGGAATTTTTTCACCAAATTTTCAACATAGCCATTTTAAGACCTCTGCTCATGAACAGTGTAACTGTGATTTTCTTAATCTGTCTCAAACATTGATTTCGCACACCTACTGCACCATTGTGCGCTACATGTGCGGAAACACGTTTTGGGCAAGATGTGAAAAATGGCAGCTGTACTGTTCATAAGTAAGTGTAATAAAATGGCAATGTGGAAAATCTGGAGTGAAAATATAGAAAATTCACAAACTTACGAGCGTGCGTAGGAACTGCGCAATGCACTCTTGTAAAACAGTCATTTTTAAGAATTTTTCCACCAAATTTTCAACATAGCCATTTTAAGACCTCTGCTCATTAAAAGTGTCACTGTGATTTTCTTACTGTGTCCCATACATTGATTTCACACACCGACTGTGCCATTGTGTGCTACATGGGCGGAAACATGTTCTGGGCAAGATGTGAAAAATGACAGCTGTACTGCTCATGAGGAGGTGTGGTAAAATGGCAATGTTGAAAATCTGGAGTGAAAATATTGAAAGTTCGTGAACTTACAAGCGTGCGTAGGAACTGTGCAATGCACGCTCATAAAACAGTCATTTTTAAGAATTTTTCCACCAAAATTTCAACATAGGCTTTTTGAGAGCCCACCTTATGAACAGTGGCAGTGTCATTTCATTACTCAGTCCCAAAAGGTGATTTTGCTCAGTGACTGTGAAATCACCCTTTGGGCCCGAATAACGCCATGACAGTGCAATAATTCATAAGGAGGGGTCCCAAAAACCCCATGTTGAAAATTTGGGCCCAAAATTCCCAAAACTGCCTGAGATATGCAAAAAAGTTGAAAAAACCCTATGTATCCCATTATACAGCTTACTGGCATTTCCTCAGTTCGCGGTCAGCTTTGAAGAGTGCAGATGTGTTCCTGGTCCACCGAAGATAATCACGCCAGAGTCTGGAGGTAAGTATGGGGTGGGTGTGGGGAGGCAGGGTGCAGTGGGTGGGGGCAGATACAGGGGACAGTTTTGATTTTCAGGTGTTTTTTAATGAGGATGATGGGATGTTTGCCACGCCGGGGTGGGCTCCCAGTGTGGCAGAAGGATGGCTGGTTGGGGCATGGAGCCGACGGGGATTGGGCACCCTCATTGGCTATATGAGTGTAGCCATGCTGGGGTGGGCACCCAGCATGGCACATAAGGAACTGTGTTTGAAGGTGCAGGACAACCCGACGGGGATTGAGACCCCCTCCAGCTATACAGCATGTGCGTGGGGGGGCAGCACACAGCATGTGTGTGTGTGTGTGTGTGAGGGGAGCGTGCATGAGCAGGCGATATCTTATCGCTGCTCACTGAGCGTAGCTCCCCCTTTCAACTACTACTCCACTGCATTTTGGAGCTGTCATAGACAGCTCCTGCAGGCATTGGAGAACTGTGGCCGTGTCTGCAAATACACTGACTGAATTGGAAGAGGGCTGACACACCTCCGAAAACTCGGATGATGGCACTATGTTTCTTGCACATGCATGCAAGCAAACATAAAAATGAGTGTATCCAGCCTTCCTGATATAGAAATCCACTGCACTATGGAAACATTAAAGGAACAAAACTACGAAGCACTTGAAATGCCTTACAATACAGAAAAATACTATAGAAAAACATTAGGAGGAACACTACAGAATTATGGAAACACTCTAACCTAAGCAAATACACTAAACAAGCCATGCAAGAAAACCAGCACACTTTATCTTAAAGCAAAACACACCAACCTAATGTAGTATATAAAATAAAAGATAGCAAAGTCCAGCATACTAGTGAAACAATACTATCTTGGGGTTGAACAAGCTCATAAAGGCCACTTGCCTTTCAGACTCATGGCTTTGTGGCTTATTCAACCTCTCAATGGCATTATTTGCTTGTATACCACACTTTGCTATAAAACTTTGTTAATGCATCAGTTAGGGTTGTTACTAAAGTGACAAAAGCAGGAAATGAGGTATTAGGGTTTGCAGTCCCTAACATACACCACCCTGCACACACCAACAGACTTTGGGGTGTACCTTGGGATCATCGGTCATAACGCTCCCCATTCTCCTATACGCACCCATATCAGCTTATTTTCTTATGGAATGGGGTGAGTGTTAGGCTGATAATCCTGTTGGCACCCCCGACACCTGTTGGTGTGCAGAGTTGCGGGTGTTAGCTGGAAACCAACACAACATTTATTTATTTATTTATTTATTTATTTATTTATTCATTCATTCATTCATTCATTTATTATCTCTCAGATTATAATACCTTTGAGCTAGAAGCTCATTTACAGAGTTCCCATCATTAGGATACAAAAATTTAAATGACATACAATTGTTTACAAGCATAAGATACAAATCTTTGGTAATTGTAGTAAGCAGTATTAAAACAGAGGGACAAGAAAAGACATAAATGAGCAGAGACATAACTGCTTATGGTGGTGAACAGTGCTTTAGATACAATCAAGAGGAGGGGCACATAGAAAATGATGGGATAACAATGTGGCGAATATCCAGCTGCACAGGCTTTGTCCTGGGCAAGTAGGATAGAGGTGAGATGATGGAGGAGGACAGGGTTAATAGGATGTGGGAAGCAGGTGAAGGAGGAAGAGGGGTCCAGTTGCATGGGAGTAGGGTGTAAGTGCATTGGTTGTACAAATTTTTAGTGGCACACTGTGACTATTTAGGAACTGCAGTCACAACTACTGAGTACTATAAGGTGAGTGCATAGTTGTGTTTTGAAGGAACCAAACTTTGTTTCAGCCAATTCATCACCTTGGAGAGAGTTGAGCCACTTGGGTGTCCAGTACCCAAAGGACCGCTGGAAAATGAGACATTACAGTTTTCCTAACTCCCCACCCTCCCAAAACAGGCAGGAAATCATGTGTGGTGTATGCCTTTGGCTTCTCAACCCTAATGCTCACCCCATTACATCTGTAAATAAGGTCAGATGTGTAGATTTTATAGAATGGGGTGAGCATTTGGCTTGAAAGCCAAAACACTCACCATGATTTCCTGCCTGGTTTGAGAGGCTGGGAGTAGAGAAACCCTAATGCCTCATTTCCCAACGTTCATTGATTTTACCCTAACTGGAGCATTAATGAAGTTTTTCTGCAACTTATTTCCTTACTTTTTGAGATACTATAATAGTATCCTTATTTAACTGTGGGTGCGCAGGATCCTATGGACCCAGAGCTCTCATCTCTCTGTAGATGCGTATATATAAATGTAGTTGTATAGTGCAACAGAGACCAAATCATCAGTGTAGCCTTCTTATTACCCCACCTCAGGTACCCATTAGAGAAAATTTGTGAATCCCTGCCAAAACGTAATTCTGTGCAACTGCAACACCATTCCATGCCACAGGTGTGAAAACACATTTTGGCCAGGATTTGAAAAATGACAGCTGTGACATGCATGAGGTAGGATAATAAGAAGTCTATGTTGAAAATCTGGGTCAAAATATTTAAAATTTCAAAAGTTATGTGGGCATACTGAAATTGTAACTAATGGTCATAACTTTAGCTTTGTTTCATATTTGACCCAAATTTTAAACATAGTCTTCTTATGACCCCACCTCATAAACCAATATGTGAAAATTTTCAAATCCATGCCAAAATGTTCCATGCCACAGGTGTGAAAATATGTTTTGCGCAGGATGTAAAAATTGACAGCTGTACTGTTCATCAGGTGGTGTGAAAAAATGGCTATGTTGAAAATTTGGAGTGAAAATATAAACAATTACCAAAGTTATGCACGTGCGTAGAAACATTTCAATGAATGCTTGTAACTTGGCCATATTTGGGAATGTTTTCACCACATTTTCAACATGGACTTTTTGGGACCCCTCTTCATGGACACTGGCACTGTCATTTCATTAATCAGTCCTGAAAGGTGATTTCATGCAGTGACCTCAAAATCACCTTCCGGGCCTGATTAATGAAATGACAGACAGTGTTCATGAGGTGGGGTCCCAAAAAAGCCCATGTTGAAAGTTTGAACAAATACCTAAAAATACCAAAGATATCAACAGAAATTCAAAATGCCATTGAAATGCATTATATGGCACTTACCTTGATTCCTCAGTTTGTGGTTCACCTTTGAAGAGTGCAGAAGAGTCCCGTCCACAGAATATGACAGCGGATAACCCCAGAGGTAAGTATAGGCTAAGGGAGGTAGGGTGGTGGGTGCTTAGTGGGAGGTTGGAATGAGGAGAGGACGGAGGGACCATTTCTTTTTCAGGTTTTACAAAAAAAGACTTTGGGGACAGTTTTCTTTCTACAGGTTCAAATTAAATATATATTTCAGGACACTGGGAGTGTGCTCCCCAGTGTCCCACACTGCTGGGGGAGGTTAAATGCCAACAGGGAGATTTGGCCCCCAAATTTTGGTAAAGTAATGAAACAACAAGCTGGATGGGGGATCATCCAACACCAGGGGTGGACATCCTGGTGTCAGAATATATATAAGGTATACACTATGCGGATAATAGGTGACGGCAGGTAGATGGAAGGAAGGGAGAGTGAGCAGGTGGCAGAGGGGGCAGTTTTAGATAATGCAACCAAAAACTATGGACACCAGTTATAAAAAAATGGATTTACCAACAGCATTACATTTTTGACCAGACCAATGCCATCAATATCAGTCACTAGACCACCAGGTATGTGACAACTGATAAGACACTGCAATTCCGCAACAGCAATTTGTATACAGCAATTTAAGCAGTCTTGTTGGCAAGAAATTATAGAACACAGCTCAACATGTGTAATTATAAAAATAATACACATGTAAAGTCATAATTTTGATCCTTTTGTAAACCTACATTAACAAGAGAGAAAAACAAGAATGTGTTTGCACTGTAAAGAGTCATGTACAGAGTCTCTGGCTACTATTATATCACACTGCAAACACCAGGGAACAGTGGCTCACACCTCAGATTCCAGCTGGCAGCAGGAGCTCAACTGCAGCTGTGGCTGCAAAAGTTAATATCCTGGTGTTCTCATACAGAGAATGCTGGGGAAGCATTCCTCTCACTAAGCTAAGCACCCAGTGTTTTGCGTGCCCAGAAAAGGAATTTGTGGGTAAAAGTGTAAAAAAACAAACATCAGAATCTAGCTAAATGGGTCCCGTTAAGCTAGGTTCTAATGTTTGTTTTTAAAATCTCAACAGTTTATGCATTTTCCACCTTTTGCAGTTGGTGGGGAAAAAACAAGATGACGACCTGCAAAAGAAATTTTTCTCACGAAAAAGTTTCTTCCTTGAGAAAAGGAACTGATCTTGAAAGAATGAATCCTTTCTCACTTGATCAATTCCTTTGTCAAACATTTTACCTCTACCCTGAAAAATTAACTTCCCATAGGAAATAATGGGAACTTCAAAACTGAATAACTTTGCAACAGATTAATATTTTTGCACCAAATTTACACTGGCTGTTCTGTTACCCCATTTCTTTCTACCATAAAAAATCAAATCAAACTTTCATACCATCTGGGCGCAAGTTGATGAGGAAAAAACTGCAAAAAGTGGTGACTTCCTTCTTCTTTACACTATCTGGATCTCAGAATCTGCACATCCAACCAGAATGACACTTGCCAGGTCAAGAGATATACCCCACAGGACAGCACATATCATATTTTGTGCAAATCCATTGATCAGTTGCAAAGTTATTAAAGTGCAAAATTTGAGGTTTTAACATTAAACAAGTTACTCAACCCTAACTATAGGGGATGACCGTGCCTATAATATATCATATAGGCCCAATTCTCAAAGGTTACTGTATATCTGGTGTAACTTGACTTGTGCCAAAAAATGGTGCAAGTATCAAATTACGCCAGCTGTTGTGACATACGATTCTGTAAAGCAACCTATGACATGCCACAGGCTGCTTGTGCCAAAGTGGACTTATGCCACCAGTTATGCCCTAACCCACCTGTGACATGGTGCTAGGGGGTTTACAGCAGCAGTTGTGCCCTATTCTGGAAGGGCAGCAAAAAAGTCCCCAATGTCACTATTCTAGAAGACATCCTAGTGGACATCCGTCAATGAAAAGTTACACCAGGAAATAGCTGGTGTATCTTGCATCCACTGGGGTTGTGTGCCAATGGCCCCAATCCACCATTATGTGCCACTCCTCAGCCCCATTCCTGCCCCACTAGACAGCCCTGCAGGGCTAGAGGAACCCCCCAAATACCTACTCCTGGTGCCCCTCAGGGCTATAGGACCCCCTTCCCCAGTCCCCCAATACTGTGCAATGTAAAGCCCCTCAGGGCTATGTGACCTGCCCATGATCCCCAATAATGCATCAATAAAGCCCCTTGGGGCTATCAGACCTCCCTCCCTCCCCGGTCCCCCAATACTGTAGTAAAAAATGCCCCTCTCAGCTGTTGGACCCCCCATCCTGTTGCACCTGGGTTATGCCCCCTATCATCCCACATACACCTCACATACACCTCACACTGTATTCCTGCTCATATATGCCAATGTTTACATCTTTTCATAGGATTAGATCATGCATGCCTATTATACCACACTATAATGCATTATGTTTGTATTTTACATACAGTATATTCCATATATAATCTACCTAATCACTGATAAGATGACTCTGTGGGATCATCAGTGATTATTATATACTTATATTCTCATATAATTATATGTGTGTGTTTAACACTCAGGCAGATATGCCTCGTGTAATAAAGCCCTGTCAGTGCTTCTCTTTGTCTAAGCAAGTTGACAGAGAAAGCCTTTGTTATTCTCATATTATACATAAGCAAGAAATGCCATGTGTAGTTTGAACCCATCAGCTTTTCTTTTGTCCAAGCTATAATTCAAATGGAAGCATGCTCTGTCTCATATGATACTTATTAGTAATTCTGTCTCCTAAGTCATCATCCAATGGAGAATGACTTAGGACCAATATATTGTTTCTCATAACTGTAACTATGAGGTAATCTCTGTTGCTATGCTGTTATCTGTAGTATTTAGACTTCTGTAGTCTAGCTTTACTTGCAGAGAGAACGAGATCACGGAGAGAACAAGATCTTAGAGAACCCAAGATCTACAAATACTGGAGATTATGTACATTCTTCAGGAGAGTGGTAAGAAACCCATCTCCCTTGTGATTTTCTCTGTCACATGCTTGGCGTAAGTAGTATAATAAACTTTATTAGTACTCTCTGCTTGTTTATGAATGTTTCTTGGCAGACTCCAAAGACACAAGAATCTGTATTATTAGTATTATTATTTATTTACTCTACTATCTAAGATTGTTTACATAACAGTCCTGATCCACATAATGTATTGGTAATAGCCCTGCAAGTGATAATGCCCCAGCTCTGACGACAAGTCCTCATGGTACTATGCTGTACATAGATCCCTGTTATCCCTGGTGGTCTAGTGGCTGCCCCACTTGGCAGTGCCAGACCACCCCACACACCCCAGCTGGTGAGTGGCACAGCTCACCTCTCATCACCACAGCCAGCCACTGACTGAGCTCCATAGAAACGCATGCTACTGTACATAGTATGTGCCAATGAACAGATCATTTATTGCATGCATACTATATACAGTATGCACTCAGATGGAGATCATTCGGCAGCTGACTGTGATGGTGAAAGGTGGGTTGTACCAGTCTCCAGCTGGGCGTGGTGGTCTGGCACTGCCAGGTGGGGGCCAGTAGACTACCAGGGATAATGGGGATCTGTGTACATGATACAGTACTGCAAAGACATGGCACAGGGGATCAGGACTGGGGGGGTGTGATAGCCCTCCAGGGGCATTTGTATCCTGTACTGGGGGATTGGGAGCTGGGGTACCATAGCCCTGTGGAGCATTTATGTACACATTGTGGAACTGGGGGCATGGGGGGGAGGTTGATAGTCCTGCGAGGCTTTCCTGGCATGCAGACTGGGGCGGGGGTCACTTGAGCCCTGCAGGACTTGAGGATGCAGCTTGTGATATGCCCCTCAGGTACGCCATTCTTTTGGCTTATCGTTGGGTATGTCGCAAGTTGCAGGACTTAGCCACAGGGACCCTGCCCCTTACAGAATCAGGCAAAACTGCACCCCTCGCATGTCACAACTTGTGACATGCATATGGGTTCTTCTAGAATTGGGCTTATATTGTTTATATTATAGGAGTGTGGTCGTGCCCCTATATTTAGGGTTGTATGGCCACTTTAATGTTAAACCCCAGAATCTGGACTTTAATAGCTGTGCAACTATGGGGTAGCTCTCTTGACATGCCAAGTTTAGTTCTGGTTGGATGTCGGATTCAAGATGCAAAAGTGAATTTTTGAATTTTTTTCCTTTGGTTAGAATGGATTTTCTTTCAACTTAGCTAGCACCAAAATGGTTTGGAATTTTGGTCTGCAATTTACAGGGTAGAATGGGGCTGATCCACAGATGTGCCTTTTGCTTGTTTGGTGAAAAACAATATTAATCCATTCCAAAGTTTAATTTAATTTTGAAATTTTGAATACTTGCTTCTGAGCCTGCTCAGTAAGCACCAAAAAATAGCTGTATGAAATGAAAAAATAATTATTTTTTTGTCTGACATCATCCTTTTCCATTTGGGGAAAATTCTTTTTTGTATGGCTACCATCTTATTTTCAGTTTTGCCTGAGAAATTCAAGTTTTGAAACCCCCCAAAAATGATATTCTGGGGAGGAACCAACACATGTACAGTAGCTTGCTTATTGGGAACCCCTGAAGGAAGGCCCTGCGCTTCCCCATAGACATACATATACTCATGTATGGAGGGAAGGAAGCGCAGGGCCCAGAGGGCCCAAAGCTCCATCAGACAACTAAGGATACGATTACACTATCTCAAAACGTTTGGATGCATGGGAGCGCAGGACCCAGAGGACCCTGTGCTTTTACAGGAAAAGAAGGATACCATTATACTATCTCAAAAAGTAAGGAAATTCTTTGCAAAAAAACTACATCAATGCAATATTTAGGGTTCAGGCAAAAGTGACAAAAGTAAGAAAATGTTGATTTAGGGTTTCCAACCCTAAAACCACAATGCCACCCCTAAAGCCAATCAGGGGCATAATCTTCCTAGGGGTTGTTAACTCTAAAGCTCACCCCATTCTATACTCTCAAGAAACATACACACCTAAAGTAAAATAACAAAGATCACAGAGCATGGGACCCCAAACCCTACTGTGCATGCTGAAACATGCATGAGGGTGTGTTTGGGGTTGTGGACCTAATGATCACACCATTCTCTTATGCTGTAAACATCTTACCTTTTACTCATGGAATGGTGTGGGCATTAGGAAGGTCCTAACCCCAAACCACCACCCTGCATGCTCAGGGTGGGGTCTTAGGCTTGGGAACCCTAAAGTCATAGTTCCTGCTTCTGATGCTTCAACCCTAAGGGTGCATTAATGACATTTTTTTGCAATGAAGCCATATACACAGACATACATATATACATACATACACATATAGATAGACAGACAGACAGACATATAGATAGATAGATAGATAGATAGATAGATAGATAGATAGATAGAGAGATAGAGAGATAGAGAGATAGATAGATTGATCAGAAAATCCACTACAGGGTGTGTGGTCATGCAATGATATGCATGCCTTGGGTGTGTTGTGAGTGCATTCAGCTATCCAAGGCATGTATATATCAGTGCATGACTACAGCCATGCAGTGAATGACCTGTCTTATAAAAGGGTAACTTTTTGGGGGTAAAAATGTAGTGCTTGTTCTGCAATGTGCTAAAAGTAGTGTTTTATTTGGATTGTTGTTAGTTTATGATTTTACATGCTGTTTATTAATTTAATTATTTATCTCATTGATCCTACCATTTGAGTGATCTATTCACTCCTTGGCATCATGCCACTTTTACTTTTAAAATGTTACACAGCAAGCATTCATATGTGAAAACTTCTTTAAAAATATGCAAACTGAAGTCCTTTTCCAAAGTATACTAGTATTATGTCCCAAGATATTGTTAAAGTGAAGAAGTTCTAAGGAGAGTGCTCTAACTGACCAGTTAAACTGAATGAGTGAGTCAACATCTTTAGTACTGCAGAGATGGAAGTGAGAGAGAGAGAGCATGTGTGCTTGTGCATGACTTCATATTCTGCAAGGTTGTGCATACTTAAAGGGACACTGTTAACCCTTTTTGCATCATGCTATTTCTAGTTGAAACCCCCAGTTTAATGAATGCTTACTTTCTCTAAAATCTATTGGTGTTGCTGGTTGCTAAATCTGCCTCCTTTCTTAGTAGAACTGAAAAGCATGCCAATGGTGAAATCATATCCAACCTTGTTTTGTTTCAAATCCTTGATTTACTTTTATTGCATACTTCCTGAACATCAGGAACTCCCCAAAACTGTGCAGCCACTTATGACGCAATAGTCTGTTTTCCTCTCACTGTATCTTGAGTGGCTAGATTGTGTTGGAGTGTACCCAAGTCCAGGAAAGATGCAGTGGTAGTTGAATAAGAATGTAACCAAACAGATTTTGGTGTGGTAACACCAGTATGGTGGTCAGTCAGTTTTCACTTTTAAAAGAAAACAGGAATCAGAATCAGACTACCAGCTACATCATCATGTTGTACAGAATGTGAAGAATCATAAAATGCATTTCTAAACTATAGACAGATTGAGGCCTAAGAGGGGTTAACAGTGTCCCTTTATACATTTCATTAATTGGGATTGTTGGATTGTGTAGGATTGTACAAACATAGAAACATAGAAACATAGTACCCAATTCTAGAAGGGAATATACCAGGTGTAACAGCAGTTGCACCAAGTAGAATGGCACATGTAGCAACTTACGCCAGCAGTTGTGATATGCGCGATTCTGCAAATTGACCTGTGACATGTTGCAGGCCACTTGCGTAAACAGCTGATATGCCGCATAAACCCCTGCGAGCATGGTGCTATGGGGGCTACAGCAGCAGTTGCACCACATTCTAGAATGGCAGCTAAAGTGCCCACATCAGGATTCTACAAGAACCCCCAGAGGAGATCCAGCAACATAAGTTATACCAGCATTTAGCTGGTATAACTACGAGATACCCTGGAGGTCCCAGACAGGTCGGCTGTCCTGTGGATAGAGCAGTTTCCCTCCCCACCCAGCACACCCCAGTGGGGCCCCAGAGCTACCCATACCCCAGACCCCAAAACAGCCACTGGCAGAAGCCCTGTGAGGCGGCGCTGCCATCCCCCACCTGTGCCCCAAACCACGAGTCACCAGCCACATATGCGGCAATACAACAGCCCTGGCAGTCTTGTGCCTCCCCAACTGTACATTCCCAGAAAATAGAATGACTCTTGAGTCCCTGGTAGTCTAGTGGCCCCCCCAACTGTACAGTCCAGAAAATAAAATAAATCCTGAGGCCCTGGTAGCCTGATAGTGGTACTGGTAGAAATTAATTTCTGAGCGTGTCTGTGCTGTAGCGCTAATACAGCACTCAGTCTGTGGCTGGCCATGGAGATTAGAGGTGGGCAATGACTGGGATGGGTGGGGGTGCAGGGTGGGCTGGCACTGCCTGGTGGGGGCAACTAGACTACCAGGAAATGGGCTTTCTTTTATGATATGGGACTGTACAGTTTGGGGGGCCACTAGACTACCAGGGACTCAGGATTTATTTTATTTTATGGACTGTACAGTTGGGGGCCACTAGACTACCAGGGACTCAGGAGTTATTCTATTGTCTGAGAATGTACAGTTGCGGAGGCCACTAGACTACCAGGGACTCAGAATTTATATTAGTTTCTGGACTGTACAGTTTGGGGGCACTGGACTATGGGGGGTGACGTGTCGCATTTGCGCGGTCGACCTGGGGGTCAGTGTATGGGTGAAGGGTGTGACTGTGACCTGCAGCAGTGGGTTGTGTCATGCTGGCTAGGTATGCCCTCTGTGCGGCATACCTTGCCGCATGTCATGAAGTCACAGGTCTTTGCTGCGAAGACCCCTGCCCCTTCTAGAATAGAGCGTAGAGTCAATGTCGCAGTTGCGGGTGGCACAGGTTGCGTTCAGCTTTCTAGAACTGGGCCCATAGACTTTAACAACAGATAAGAACGTCTTGGCCCACCCAGTCTGCCCATTTCCCTACCTATTAGTAAAGCTGCAGATCCTAGTTGACCAACACCCTACTTCCTCTTACCCCCACTATAATTGACTTGTGTCTGTCCCATGCATTCTTGAATTCGCCCACTGTTTTTGACCCTATGACCTCCTCACAAAGGCTGTTCCATGCATCCACCACCCTCTCTGTGAAAAATATCCTCACATTTCCCTGAGCTGTCCCCTTCTATCTTCAAACCAGCCCCTTGTTGTTTTTGCTCATCTCTTTCTGAAAGATGCTACCTCTTGGACTTTGTTGATTCCTTGAGGTACTTGAAAGTTTCTATTATGTCCCCCTCCCTCCCTCCCTTCCTGAAGGGTATACATATTAAGCTTTCTTAGGCTCTCTTCATATGGTTTCTGGTGCAGACCCAGCACCATTTTAGTTGCCCTCTTCTGGACTGCCTCCATCTGGTCTATGTCCTTGTGGAGATGGGGTCTCCAGAGCTGCACGCAGTACTCCTGATGGGGTCTCGCCAACTGTCTGTGCAGAGGGATGACAATTTCCTGTTTTCTGGTGATGCCTCTCGCTATGTGTCCCAGTATCCCCAGTCCTTCTTACTGCCTTCTCACATTGCCTGCCTGCCTTTAGGTCATCTGATATGACTATTCCCAGATCCCATTCCATTTTGTTGTTAGTACCCCCACATAGTGTACTCTTCCCCTGGGTTTTTGGTTCCCAGGTGCATTACTTTGCACCTCTTTGCATTGAATCTAAGCTGCCATACTTTTGATCATTCCTCCAACCTTGTCAAGTCTGTTCTCATCCTTTCCACCCCACTTGTGTATCAACCCTGTTGCAGATCTTTGTGTCATCTGCAAAGAGGCATACTTTTCCTTCCAGTCCCTCTGCAATGTCACTTATAAAGACATTAACGAGGACTGGCCCCAATACTGAACCCTGTGGTACCCCGCTAGTAACACCCCTGTCTTCAGCGTGGACTCTGTTTACTATTACCCTCTGTGTCCTGTTGTCCAGCCAATTTTTAACCCAGGCTACCACTGTGGGACCTACTCCCAGGCTGGCTAACTTGTTTATTAATCTTTTGTGTGGGACTGTAGAAAATGTCTTGCTAAAGTCTAGGTAGGCCATGTCCACAGCCCCCTCCTGGTCTACTACTTTGGTCACCCACAAAGAAATCTATTAGATTCATCTGACATAACCTTTCCACTGTGATCCATGCTGCCTTAGGTCCTGGCCTCTAGGTACTCAACAATTCTTTCTTTCTTTCAGAAGTGAGTCCATCATTTTCCCTACCACAGAGGTCAAACGAACAGGTCTGTAGTTTTCTGCCTCTGCCTTGCTCCCACTTTTGTGAAGGGGAATCACATCTGCCTTCCTCCAGTCCTCAGGTACCACACTATCCTCCAATGATTTATTAAAAAGAGTAGTCAGTGGTGTCACTAGTTCTCCCTTTAGTTCATTCAGAATTCTGGGGTGAATCCTGTCAAGCCCAACTCTCTTATCCACCTTAAGTTTTAGGAGTTCTTTCAGGACCCTTTCTTCTGTGAATGGACTGGAATCGACCCCCCTATCCAGGTTGCTTCTATTGTTTGGTTTAGGTATGTCCTCCTTCTCTTATTTTGTGAATACTGAACAAAAGTATTCGTTCAGTATCTCTACCTTTTCATTGTCACCCTCTGCCCCATCCCTTTATTAAGCCTCACTATCCCTCTGTCTTTCTTCGCTCACTAATGTACCTATAAAAGGTTTTATTCCCCCTTCTTAACTGAGTTGGCTATCTTTTCCTTGGTTTGGGCCTTTGCTATTCTGACTGCCTTCCCCACTTCCTTCTGCTTTAACTGATAGAATTCTCTTTCCTGCTCCTCCTGTAATCCTTTATACTTTCTGAATTCTATCTTTTTCTCCCTAAGCTACGCCGCCACCACCTCTTTTGAGAACCATAGTGTTTTTTTTCCTTCATTTTGTTTTGTTTATTTGCTTCACACAAAGGCTTGTTCCCTCTATGATGGCAGTTTTGATTTTGCCACATTGTTCCTCCACCCCTCCTTCCTGCCCTTTTGCTAGTGCATTCCTTAGGCACTCTCCCATTCTGCCAAAGTCAGCCCTTCAAAAGTCCAGTACCCTTGCTTTTGTATGGCTTGACTTTATGGCTGTGTTTATTGTGAACCACAGTGGTGGTTGCCTGTTCCCAGATGACTACCCATTTCTAAATCTGAGATCCTCTCACCACCCCTGTTTGAGAGTACCAGGTCTAAGACTTCTCCCCCTCCTCCAAGTGGGTTCCAATACTAGCTTCCTGAGGCATGCCCCATGTAGGTCATCGAGAATGACTATGCTCTTGGATGTGGCTGCAGCAAATGTGCTTCAGTTAACATCTGGCATATTCAGGTTTCCCATTAACAATATCTCACCCTTTTCTGCCATTCTAAGAATGCTTCTTATTATTTCCTTGTCCATGTCCTCCCCCTGAGATGGGGGTCTGTATACAACCCATGTGTGGATTGTGGTGCCATTTCCTGTCTCCAAGGTGACCCACAGTGCCCCCTTTCCTCCATGTCTACCCTTTAATTCCATTGCTTTAATCCTTCCTTAATAGAGAGCTACTCCTCCTCTTTACCCTCCCTGTCCCTCCTGTAGATTGTGTTCCCTGGTATGTTGACATCCAAGTCATGGTTCTCTGTGTACCAGGTTTCTGTGACTGCCACAATATCCAGGAATCCCTCTTCCATCAATGTCACTAGTTTAAGAAGCTTGTTGACAGACTATGGGTAGTGGTACTCATTGCCCTCCATTTTTGATGGCTTTACCACTTTTAGACCCATCCCTGTACTTACTGCCTTTGCCTTTTCTCCATTTACCCCTGCCCTGCCCCTATTGACCTCTCTACCTTGGTGTTAACCTTGCTAATTACCCTGTTTTGTGGGAGGAGGCTGGAATTCCTATTCCTTTCAGTGCCCCTCATGCTAATTTAAAAGCTTGCCAATGAAGCATTTAAACCTATCATCTAGGATCCTGGTCCCTCCTGGACAGATGCAGACCATCATGTCAGTATAGGCCTGTATCCTTCCAGGTGGACCCCAGTCCCCAATGAAGCCAAAACTCTGTACTCTGCACCAGTTTTTCAATCATTCATTGAATCCCATGATGCAAAGTTCCCTAGCCTCACATGCCATAGACAGACAGCTCCTCCAAGAAGGTTACCATGCATGTTACTTGTCTAAGGCCCCTCCCCAACTCCACAAACTCCTCCTGCACAGTGCTGATCCCATTCCCAGCTAGATCATTTGTCCTTAGGTGGACAATGACATCCAGATCCCTCTCCTGTGCTGCTGCTCCCATGGTCCTGAGTATTAGCTTCCTGTCCCTCCATGCTTGGCATCAGGCAGGCACCACCTCCTCCCTCTCCCTCCTCAGTTCTACCCCCCAATGATTGAGTCCCCTACCAGGAGTTGTTTCCTTCCCCCTGTGGGATCCCATGCCACCCTCCTATGGGTCTCCTTTGTGGAGGTTCCCAGCATCCTCCTTGGTCTCCATTGTGGGTGCCTCCATAGAGGAACAACGCTCCACCAGAAAGGCATATGAATTGTGGAGATGTACAACTGGAGGGATGCACCTCTGTTCCACCACCCTCACTGTCCCTGAGTCCACCATAGTCTAACCACTCCTTATTCTTGGCAACCTCTGAGGCAGCGACTATGTCCCTGGTTGTCCTTGGGTGGAGGAAGAGATTTCCCAATCCCCTGTCAGGTTCTGGGTGGGGAAGGAGGTTTCTCTACTCCTTGCCAGATCGTCCTGTAGATGGGCAATCTCCTCCCTCAGAGCAGAGAGGTATCTGCAAATAGGGCAGCATTGCAGCCTCCAGAATGTCTCCTGGAAGACTGCCACCCCACAGTCAGTGCACTGCACCACTCCCCACATGTCTCTCTTCCTCCTATTAGGGAACCTCACTTCTCCTTTGTAGTGTATCCCTTTTCCAAGGGACTATGTACTAGGACCCCACCAAGGTTTTTTTTTACAATAGCAATCACAAGAAGATATCCTCCCAGTTTATGCAACACTGCCTGTCTGCCTTCTGTGGCACACCCCACCCTGTTTTGTGTCTCAGCAGGAAGTTGTCACAAGTTGCTACCTAACCCCATAAAGCTAGGTTAGCCAGAGGAGGGTAGGAATGGGGAGGGTAGGAGCTGGGCAATCCACCCGTTCTGTGCTCTGTAATTGTAAACATGGAGAAGTGCTACCGACTCAGTACTGAAACTGAGTGAGTAAGTCAGTGGCTCCAGTACTGCAAATATTGCTATACTACAGCAGCCAAGTTGCTCGCTTAGTTTCACTTTGGAGCTGATGGCACTTCCCAACTTGGGGAATAAAACTACTGCAACATCAAGTAATGGTTAGGAAAAATACATTAGTTGGAAATTTGTAGAACTCTTTTCACAAAAAGACTCCTGGTATGTGAATGCTCATAAAAGTTAATGGTGTTAATGATCGAGTGGACAACTCAAATGGCAGGATCAACCAGATAAATGACATAATTAATAAAGACAATGTATGTTAGGGTTTGCAAGTAACATATTGGAAAGACACATAAGGTAATTAAGGATTTTAGACTGTATTAATTTGTTTATAGTGTCTGTTTCTTTGTACCATTTTCTGTGAGGGTGATGAGACATGATCTCCTTGTCTGGGCTGATAGTGAGCAGGTTCTGGGGGCCACAAAGGAGTGAAGGCATGCAGTCATTGTGGAATAATGCATGGTCATGTGGTATGTTTCATCCAATCACAGAGCAGGATTTTCACAGGTTTTTTCTTACTCATTATATTATATGGGTGCAGTCGTACCCCTATAGTTAGGGGTGAGTAGCCTGTTTCATGTTAAATCCCATTTTTTGCACCTTAATAACTTTTGCAATCTTTGATGAAATAGCCCACCATTTGGCATGTGCAGTCAGGCTGCCACAGTCTCAAGACATGGAAAGTTTTGTGATGGCATCTTTTATGGTATTCAAGATACAGACTGCCAAAAAACAGAAAAAAGCATGTTTGGTTTCCCTATATTTAACACTGGGTATTTGTTGCTCTCACCTACAGCCTAGACTGGGTGGAGTTTTTTCATAAAAGTTTTTTAGGGTTAAAGGGACCCATGCCAAGGGTGTGCCTTTAGAAGGTTTGGTGAAAAAATATTATACTGTTTTAAAGTTATAATGATTTTTGAGTTAATGTTCCAGTGCGACTGGTAAAAGAAAAAAAACATCATGAAAGGTAAAAAAAAACTAGTGCAAAAGGTAAAAAAACAGATAGTGAGTAGTTTTTTGCATGATTTAGTTGACATTGGGAAAAAACAATCAAGATGGATGCCATTTTCGTTTTACTGTTTAAACTTACAAACAGTAAAAGTACATACAAATTATGTATTTTTTTAAAAAACAAACACCTGAACCTAGCAAAACAAGAGCTGTTTAACTAGATTGTATTGTTTGTTTTTTACAGTTGCCAGAAATACCTTTTCTGGACACCCAAAATTCAGGGTGCACAGATTAGTGAGAGGAGCCATTCACTCGCATTCTCTGTATCAGAACAGTAGGAGTTTCTTAATTTCTGCAGCCACAGCTGGAACTCATGCTGTGGGCTGCAGTGAGAGCAGTAAGCTGCCATTTCTCTTGTGTCTAGTGGTGCACCCTCATTGCCATCCTTTTATGTGTGCAATGTTTCCCTGGTGCCTAGTGGCACCCCCACCCTCCGATTCCCATCCCAATATTTATTTATTGTTTCCCTGGTGTCTAGTGGCACCCCCCACCCTCTGATTACAATCCCTGTAATTTATTTGTATTTCCATGGTGTCTAGTGGCACCCCAAAACTCCAGTCACCATTCTCCCAATGCTTTTGTTTTCTCTGGTGTCTAGTGGTACCCCCACCCTCTGATTGTTGTCCCCATTATGTTTTTGTCTTTCACAGATGTCTAGTGGCACCCCCGTCACCATTTCCATTATGTTTTTACCTTTCCCTGATGTCTGGTGGCCCTCCACCCTCCAGTCACCATCTCCATTATGTTTATGTCTTTCCCTGGTGTCTAGTGGCACCACCATCCTTCAATCACTGTCCCTGTTATGTTTCTGTCTTTCCCTGGTGTCTAGTGGCACCCCCCATCCTCTGATTGCCATTCCCATTATGTTTTTGTCTTTCTCTGGTGTCTAGTGGCTCCTTCCACCCTTCAATTGCTGTCCCTGTTATTTTTATGTCTTTTCCTGGTGTCCAGTAGCACCCTCATCCTCTGATTGTGGCCCCCTATTATTTTATTGTCTTTCTCTGCTGTCTAGTGGCACTGCCCACCCTCCAATCACTGTCGTGGTCTGTAATAAGGAAAATTATCCCTCAATTTGTTTTGTTAACACCTACAAAAAAGAAAACAGTCCCCCACTGATCTGATCTCCATCCCCTCCTTCTACTCAGCACCCACCACCCCACATGCACTACTACACCCCCACACACCCTCACTCACCTGAACAGGTACCACAGTGAAGATCCACCCTCTGATCGAAGACACGTCTTGTTGCTGGAGCATTTCAATTGGGTTTTAAACTTTGATGCATAACTTTGCCAATTTAGCATATATTTGGGGCCGATTTGTCCTATGGTCATGTACAATGGCCCCAGCAGAACTTCTATAATCTGTTCCACACTGATACTGGATGGTGGGTGGCTGAGGTGATTTAAAAGCAACAGATGCCAGTGCAGGTCAGTCACCACTTTGCTGCTCCAGTACACCAATGGCTCATCAGTGATGCCAAGATGCTTGGTGTCTCCCATGTAGGCATCCACCATACATTGTGCTGCCCTGAGTCCTGCTGCCTCATCAGGCTCCTCCTCCTTGTCTTCAATTTCTTCCATTCCCACCTGGTACAGAACATCCCAAATGGGATTACCTGCCATGCTGTGCTGTGATTTTGACATTTTCTCTTATTTGGTGGTCTCTGATGATTTATTGGTGGTGGTGGTGGTGGTGGTGGTAGCAACACCTGGTATATGTGCCCTTTGTTTCTCTGCATTTTTCATCTGTGTGCCATGTACCTGTCTGACAAGGTAAATGGTCAATTTGTCCACTCGCACACAACCCCCCCTTCAATCATGGTTGGCAAGCCACATTTGTACTGTGGATCCAGCATGGTAGCAATAGCAAACTCATTAGACTGCATAATGCCAGAGATATGTGTATTGCTGTCCAGTATATGGAGCACATGATTTATTGCATGAACAGAACTCTGATCATCTCTTGCCTCCATCTGGTGACGGACATTCACCAGTGTCTGCCTCAGTACACGTATAAGGGGTATTGACTGAGTTATACAGGCAGTGTCCCCACTCACAGCTTGTGTTGCATGCTCAAATGGATACAGAATGCATATTATGCTGTCCATTTGTTGCCACTGCTCCATTGTTAGGGTGATGGACACTCCAGCACTGTCCCAGGTGGTGTGCAGCAACAGGTAATCTGAAACTGTCTTATACTGCTCATAAAGCCGGTCCGGCATGTACAGTGAGGATTTCCACCTGGTAACAACATCAATATAACCATTTTGTTTTGCTTTTAGACTACATGTTGATGCAGTGCCTTGTTTTGTTTATGTATATGTATATATATATATATATATATATATATATATGTGTGTGTGTGTGTGTGTGTGTGTGTAACACCCATTTTCTCCTAATAATAATAATAAATAATAATAATAATAATAATATTTTTATTTGTATTGCACCTTTCAAATATCAAGGTGCATTCCGTAAAATATAATACAAACAAAATATATGAACAGTAATATAAAAACTATTAAAACAGATACAGCAATTAATCAGAACCACCATAGGCCCTTTCCCATAAAAAGTTTGAGAGCCTGTTTAAAGCTTCCCGGTCATCACGCTTCCCTTAACCAACGGGGTAGAGAATTCGAAGGGAGGGGGCATGAACATAAAAGTTCAGACCCCAGCTGATTTTAATGTAACCCTAGGAATCTCTAGCAACCCCTCGTTGGCTGAGCGAAGCGGCCTCACAGGGCAGTAAGGAATCAGGAGTTCTTTCAGTTAGTCAGGGCCCAGATCATGCAGGGCTTTAAAAGTCAGTAATCTGACTTTGAAGGTGATCCACCACTGAACTGGCAGCCAGTGCAGTTCCCGCAGCACCAGAGTAATATGAGAAGATCTAGGAGTTCTGCACCAGCTGCAGGTGGTGGATATCAACCCCCGGAAGCCCAAGGTAAACAAGTTGCAGTAGTTCAGGGCGTGAGGTCATGAAGGCATGGATCAAAGTTGGCAGATTGCTGAGGGAACAAGGTGCTTGATTCTGGCGAGTTTCTCAGATGATAAAAGGAAGATTTTACCACTGCTGACACCTGGGAATGAAGAGTCAGCCTCACATCTAAGATCACCCCCAGATCTCACATCCATTCAGAGGCCAGTAGCTCGACATCCCCATAAAACACCCCAGATGGGGAGCCAGCCACAGGTCCCCTATCTGGCAATCTGGATCCAATACCAACACCTCAGACTTCCCAGAATTCAACTTCAACCAACTGGACCTCATCCAATCCTGGATTTCATTTAGGCAGCTAATAAATACCGATATAGCTCCTTCCTGGTTGGGTGCAAAAGACAGGTGCAGTTAGGTATCATCTGCATAACAGTGAAATCCCAACCCATACCATCTCACAATGTCTCCGAGGGGAAGCATGTACACCGCAAACAACATGGGGTACAATATAGAGCCCTGAGGAACCCCACAAAATAGAGAGATGGGATCAGAGGAAAAAAACCCTGACACCACCCTCTGAGTTCTTCCGGTGAGGTATGATGTGAACCAGCTGAGCACAATCCCAGAGAGTCCACAAATACATCTCAGGTGCTCCAGTAGTACCCCATGGTTGACGGTGTCAAATGCTGATGTCAGATCCAATAGAACCAAACTGGACCATTTTCTCTGGTCTCGCCATCAGGAGATCATTGAGCACCCGAACCAGCGCGAGTCCTGTACTATGCCTCTTATGGAAACCTGATTAGAGAGGTTCATAGATGCTATGGATGGTCAAATGGTTCTCCAGCTGGGCTGCTACCACCTTCTTTATCACCTTTCTTGCAAAGAGAAGGTTCAAGATATGTCTGTAGTTAGCAAGACAGTCTGGGTCCAAAGATGATTTCTTCAACAAGGGTGTCACCACTGCCTCTTTCAAGGAACGGGATATTCTCCAGAGTCAAGGGAAGACCAGACTATCTGTGCTAGGGCCAGTAGAATGGACTTTCCACACCCTAAAATTAGGGAGTGGGACCTGGATCTAAACTACAGGAGGTAGGACGAGCCCTGGACAATCCGGTGTAACATCCACGATTTCCAGGCGTCGAAGGTACTCCAGGAGAACGAGGGAATAGTGACCCAATCCTGGCCACTTGCAACTAGCATAGAACATGTCAAACAGATGTCTGACCTAATGTTGGTCACCTTATCAGCAAAGAACCAAGCAATCTCGTCACACTGTAGTTGTGAAAATGTTTCACGGAGCTGTAGACAGGTTGGGTTGCACAATCTGTCCACAGTTCTGAATAGCTGAGCAGGTCAGTTCTGAGTGGCAGAAATTTCCCCAGACAGGAACTCTGCCTTCTTATGGGAGTTTTCTGACTGATAGAATTAATAATGTTCTAACAGTCTAAGGTGGTTGGCATTCAGGCCAGACCTCTGCCAACAACGTTCTAACCTGCATCCAAGTCGCTGCAACTCCCCTCAAGACTCCATCAAACCATGGGGCCCGAGGTCGCAGGGAGAGAGGACACACATGAACTGGAGCAATAGAATCCAGGGCAGAAGTAATGGCAGTATTATAAGCCATAACCAGCGCCTCTGGATCATTGCAATGCACAGGAAGTACTGATAGGTCAAGAACCACCGCAAGGCCCCTGGGGCTGCTCCTTTCCCCATTCTGGTGCCCCGGTTTCCCCGTTTCTGCCAACATTTTCCCCGCTATGTCTTGGTCCTGGTTGTGCCTCTTGTAGTCCCACTAGTACCCTTGCAGTTCTCCCTCTGGCCCCCACAACAATTTTGTTTTTTAGAATGGGGCCGGGGGGAGCTGGAGCACAGAGCCACCAGTGTGGACTTGCACCTTGAGTGTGTTCCACAATTGTGCAGAGGTGCATTTCAGTTTTAACCATTCTGCAACCGTTTAGGTTGCCTCTTCACCAGTTCTGGTCCCAGTGTTAAGAAAGATGGGCCAGAGACCCAGAAGAGGCTTTAGGGGCAATAGAGAAGTGAGGAGAGTGTTTCTGGTGTGAGTCAATTGCGCCAAGAAACAAGTGCCACCTCATGAATATTAATGAGATGGCATGACTATAACTGAATGGGAGCCTGTCTAGTGCCTGGGGATCACAGATATCAGTGCTAGTGACAGGCAGAGGATAAAATTAAAATGCTCAATAAAGGATGGCTGTGAAGGAAGAAAAGGAAGGTTACTATTCTGAGGGGCTACTGTAAAATGAAAATGTTTATTGTTTACTAGGTTTACTAGGTTTCTATATGGAAAGAAAAGGAGGCTGGGGCCCATCTAGATTCTTTCTCCCACACATGTGGGTTAATATAAATAAGACGGATTTAACTTAGCCCAGTTATCAAAATGATTTTTAAAGGTATCGGCATTTAAAATATCCACCAGCACTTGAGTTAATAAATTCCAAAGTCTAGATGCACGATAGTTATGTAATTATTTCTTTGTATAAGTTAGCTTTCTTAATAATAATCTGTTTGTTATGTGACCTAAGTGTTTTTTGTTTAAACAAATAGAAAGATTACACTGGGCTAACAAAGATGGAGAGTGTAGCACTTTGTGAATAAACAAAATGTCACCCCATAACGTCTAGCTTGGAGGGTCTGGAGGCCATTCTCCTCCAACCTCCCAGTATATGATTTATTTGTCAATCCAGAGACCATTTTTGTAGCTCTGCGCTGAACCCACTCCAATAAAACTATATCACCTGCAAGGAAGGGATTCCAAAATGGAGATCCATAGTCCAAATGGGGCCTGACATGTGATCTATACAGTGGAATCAAGCACTCCTTAGTTCTTGTGACAAATGAGCGCTTGATTTGGCTCAACAATGAGTGTGCTAGATTAATAATCTTCATACAGTGATCATGTGAAGTTAGTTTGTTATTGACACAGATTCCTAAATCTCTTTCTATTGAAGATGATTTTAATGGGAGATTATTTATCTTATATATATTTTTTTTGTTTGTTCTACCAAAATGGAGAACAACACATTTATCAGTATTAAATTCCATAGAATTCAGTATTGCCCACTGTTCAATAGATATTATACAATGGGGTATGAAAATCCAGTAACATCATTGGTCAAAACACATCACATGACCGTGATAAATCTTCCAGTATACCCACTGTAAAAGTTTTATATCACTATAAAACAAAACAATAAGTTGAACATTATATATTGCAATATACCATGACAGGAGTGGGTATATGGGTGGATTTACCACTCCTGGTGTGGTTAAGTCACTGCTGGTGCCCTCATAACCAAACCACACCAGGTGTGGTAAATCCACCAATATACCACTCCCTGTCATGGTATATTGCTTAAATAAATCAGAAGTTAAACATTCTAAATTAGACAATGAGTCCACATAACCACCAAGTTTTGAATCATCTGTTTCGGCAGTCAATTTCAAGATGAAATTGACATATCACTAATATATAGATTAAACAGTGTAGGTCCCAATATAGAGCCCTGGGGACACCACTAGTAACTAAGCATTGGCTAGATATAGAGTTATTAAATGTACCCTTTGCATTCTATTTGACAACCAGTTCCTTATCCACTTTGTAAGACAAGTTGACAGCCCAAATGATTCCAATTTATGTACCAATCAGTTATGTGGTACTTTATCGAACGCTTTACTAAAATCCAAAAGTACAATATCCGATGGAATGTTTTTATCTAGAGCAATGTTTATATTATTATAAAAAGCCAACAAACTAGTGGTGCATGAGTACCCAGTTTTAAACCCGTGCTGGGAATTGTCATTAATTAAGTTCTCCCATTTCTCTCTCAATCAACAATTTAATAATCTTCTCCATGATTTTACAGATAACGGATGTCAGGCTTATTGGCGTAGTTTTGAACATTTGCTTTATTACCTTTTTATAAATAGGTGTAACTAATGCAGTAAGCCAGTCAATGGGAATCTGTCCATTTGTAAGAGATTTATTAAAATTATTTTGAAAGGGACTACAATTTCTCAGCTGTTTTAGTAAAAATCTTGGTGTAATATTATCAGGCCCAGGACTAGATGATTTTTTTATAGTACGTAAAGCAGTCAGGATCATTTGCACTGAAATAATATAATGTCTGGATTTTAAAGGCTGCTCCTGAAAACCAGAAAAGAAAGTATCTTTAGAAGAAAACACAGAAGCAAAATGTGATTTAAATATATTTGCTATTTCTAAATCTGAACTGATAATGTTATCATTGTGGATAATAGGTCCAATCTTCCTAGTATTCTTCTTCTTACTGTTTAAATAGGAATATAGGTCTGGATATTCAAAAGGGTTGTGCCATGCGCAAGTCCGAAATTGCGCCATTCTGCCATATTCAGCAGGAGGCAGTTGCGCCCCCCCAAGTCAAGCTGAGCAACAGCGCAATGCTAATGAAGGCATGCTCAACCAGAGGGGGAGGAACCATGCATAAACTGCACAGCCCGATATTCAGCGGGCTGTGCAGAGTTGTGCAGGCGCAACCCCCAACCTGCGCCTGCACAACTTTGAGCAAAAAAAGGAGAAGTCGGGCCACCCACAGGTGAGCTGCTGCATTTCAGGGTGCATCACAGCAGCTGCCACCTGTGGGTGGCCTGATCTCCCTGTGCCCCCTGCAGCCCAATCGTGGGCATATTGTAACCCCCTCCCCCAGCTGGCCTGATCACGGGCATAATAGAAAAACCCCCTCCCCGACTGGCCGATCATGGGCATAGTATAAACCCCCACCCCCGACCAGCCCGGTCAGCGGGCATAGTGACAAAACTCCCACCCCACTAGCCCAATCGCGGGCAGACAGAGTTCAGCCCCCAAGAACATATCCCTGGTGGTTCAGTGGACCATGACCCGATTGTGGGCATTAGAGTCACCACCCCCCAGGTCCACCTACCCTGGTGATCTAGTGGCCCACCCACCCACCCACTGGATCCCCACCACCCCACTCCCCAGTCAGCCGGCGGCAGCATCCCACCCGCCTGCCACCCGCTGCCCGCCGACTGACTGCATGTATGGGTTGCACGCCTATTGGTTCTGCTCTGAACCAATGGGTGTGCAGCATATGGAGCAGTCAGTCGGCGGGCGGCGGGCAGCAGATGGTGGGATGCTGCGCCCCACCGCTGATGGGGGTGGGGTGGTGGGCTCCATGGTGGGTGGGGTGGGGGGCCACTAGATCACCAGGGTAGGTGGACCTTGGGGGTGGTGGACTCTAATGCCCATGATCAGGCTTTGCGGTCCACTGGACCACCAGGGATATGTTCTAGGGGCTGAACCTCTGTTCTGCCTGTGATCGTGTGGTGGGGGTGGGTTTTTTGTCACTTATGCCCACGATCGGGCTGGTCGGGGGTGGGGGTTGTTACACTTATGCCCGTGATTGGGCCAGTCGGGGAGGGGGTTGTTACACTATGCCCGTGATCGGGCCATTCGGGGAGGGGGTTGTTACACTTATGCCCATGATTGGACCAGTCGGGGTGGGGGATTTCAACAGTTATACCCATGATCAGGCTGCAGGGGTGTCGTCCTGATAGCTGCTGCCTGGCAGGGTGCCAGGCGCAAGTCTCTTGGGGATCGGCACACCTGCATGCTAATGGCATGCAAATGAAGAGAAATAGATGCAATGGCTCCCCCACGCTTTGTATGAATTATGGCCCCATTTGCATGTCACCTGTTGAATATCGGAATTGTACATGGCACAATGGAACTTGCGCCACCGCATCTTGAATGCTCCACTCTGACCACTTGTGGTGGTGCAAGTTCCACTGTGCCATGCATGTGGCTGTGGCCAGGGGTGGTATTCAAAGGAGTTGCTCAATAGCACAACTCCATTGAATATCACCTCGCCACACCTCTTGTTAACTATTTTGTGCAGCACAAGGGCTTGTGCCACAGAATGGCTTAGTTTAATGTCCAGCCCATAAAGTTTTGTGCGAGTCTTTAGTATGAGCTATTTTAAATTCTAGTGATTTTTTTAGCTTTTTTATGGTGCTTTTAAGCAAATGCAATATGGATTTGTATTTTAAATAAATTGTTTCCTTGTTTTGAGATTCCTTCTTTTTAAGTTTACAAAATAATTTAATTTTTTATTGATTAAACATTGAATTTTTTTGTTGAACCATCTTGGTATCCTCCCCTTTGTATTATATTTTAAACTAGGGGAGCCGATTGTTTCTCAATTTTATGAATTAGAGTTTTTAGCAAAATCCAGGCATCATTTACTGATAAATGTTGCATAAGGATTTCCCAAGGTTTATTTACAAGTAATTTATTTATATTGTTAAAATTAGTTTTATCATAATTTCTGAAAGTAGTGAATTTTTTAACACTGGGATGCATGATCCGTAGGGAAGAAAGGATAGCTGAATGATCACTGGTGCCCAGTGGTGCCCTTATATGAATATCAGAAATAGCATTTTTTATGTTAGATATTACAAGATCTAAAGTATTAGGACCTCTGGTTGAAGATGTGATAAATTGTGAGAGACCATGCTCAGAAAGGCAAGACAAAAATAATTTGTCCTGGCTGGAACTGCCCCTTAAGGATGTCCAGTCAATACTGGGGAAATTAAAGTCACCCAATGTAATAGTGTCCCCTTTTTCAGAAAAATGAGAGCTATCGTTTAAGAGGGCTAAGACATAATTAGAGTCCGGTGAATGGGGCCTATAACATGTACCCAGAAATATCTGTGATAGCCCTTTAAATTGAACAGAAACCAGATACTTTCTGTCATAGTGGAGTATTGAATTTCATGGGATTCAATATCATTGCGAATATATAAGCAAATGCCACCACCCTGCTTATTCAATCTATCTTTGTGATAGAGTTTATAGCCCTGGATTGATTTCATTAGAATGGATGAGTTGTCCCACCAGGTTTCTGTAACTACTATCATTCCTATATTATGAGTAAATATAATAGCTTCTAATTCTATTTTAGACAAAATTAGGGATAGAGCATTTAATGACAGAATTTTACAAAATGCTGGCATCTTAGTATGTTTCAGAGACTTGGGACTGATCCCGTTCTCCCCCTTGTTCTCTAGTTTAAAAGAACATCAATTTTTTTCAGCAAAGATTTCCCAAGAAGAGAACTACCATGTCTACTGAGGTGGAGTCCATCCCAACAGTACAATGAGGGCTTATCAAAAAAGTTTTCCCAATGAGTAATACAAGGAATGCCCTGCTTAAGATACCATTTGCGAAACCATTCATTAATTTGTTTGATTTTATTAGAAATAGTTTCAGTGGCCCTAGGAATTGGTTAAATTTCAGAAAAACTAACTGCACCTCCTTTGTGAATCAAGAAGTTGCTTAAAGGAATAATATCATGCCTAATATGCTCAAAACTATCGTTTATTATATTGTTGGTTCCAGCATGGATTATTACCAATGGATTGCTATCTGCTTTGCTTAGAACATCAGGTAGTATAGAAGTAATATCCAAAATCTTTGCACCACGAAAACTGGAAAAATTATGGTTTAGTTTATCAGGATTACATATGATACGGTCAATATGCTTAATCATCGATCCCCAAGTATAAAAGTCTGCCTAAGTTGTAAGCTGGGGGAAACTGAGGAACTACTGATTGTATTCAGATTAGATAACAAATTAAAAGTAGAAGGTAAGGTTTCTTCTGGCAAAGTAGTAGTTAACTTCCTTGTTGTAAAAGTTTTTGACTGCCTGATGGAAGTTACTGCTATATTAGTAGTTGAGGGGTGGTTGACAATCTCATGGGGTGAGGAACACGTGGCTATGGGAAAATCCTCCACCTCCAAGTGAAGAAATTTGTTATGTAGTGTTAGTGGTGGGGCTTATAAATCTGGTCTCCTCGACGTTTAGTTTTGCTATTTGTTACTATTGCCAAATCGTTTGTAGTAACATGATTTGTTATTTCTAAAGCAGACCCTGGGGATTTATCTGAGAGGACATGGTATCAATGAACTGTTCCAGTGACTGTATCTCCTCATTAAGTGGCCCACATGTGGACTTTGTTACCTCAAAATGTAACAGCCTAGTAATTTCTTCCTGGAGAGTATCTATCATAAGGCATTTCTCACAAATAAAATTATTAGTGTTATCTCCCGAACAGAACATCAGACAAGTAGAACACATTTTAATAGGGCCTTCCATATTGCATGCACCAGAAAGGGTACTTTATATGTCACTAAAATGATGATCTTATAGTGCACACAGGTAGTAGTGCGAGTATTATCTACACCTATCTTATAGATATGAATACCTGCATATAAGGTAGCTATTTGTTCTATCGTATTCCTATATCCAATACACGCAACGCCAAACACGCAAACATGCATGTTGTTCTTGCACCGCGTCACACGCGAATGCCATGTGCTCTCTTGCACAGGCTCACCTGCTCACCGCAGGCCATGTGTAAATACCAGTAAGTGACCTGGAAGTAGCTCCAAGGTCATGCTGCGTGCTAGTGTATAAATCTTTAAAAATAAAATACAGTTACACAAAAGCACTGTATATGTGCCCTCAAGTGCAAATGTGCCCAAGATGTTATATGAAGGTTAACAAAGTCAAAATAACAGGCAGTAGTTCACTCATTGCAGCTAAAAACTACGTGTCTCTTCCCTGTTTCAAACAGGGCTCCATACAATCAGTAATAGTGTATCAAAGCTTCGTATACTGTTTAAAAATACACTTCAATAGCATATAACAGCTCCCACAGAGATAGGAACACCTCCCTAGCAGCTCACTTGGGTATATAGCTGTTTGCACTCCCGCAGGCCGTGTGTAAATACCAGTAAGTGACCCAGAAGTAGCTCCAAGGTCACGCTGCAAGGCCAAGTGTATAAATCTTTTAAAATAAAAAATATAGTTACACAAAAGCACTGTATAATGTGCCCTCAAGTACGTAAATGTGCCCAAGATGTTATATGATTGTGGTTGCAAAAGGGTTGCAAGAGTGGGGCATATTTGAACTGCCATAGGCTTATGCATGGGCTGCCTGGAGACACTGACAAATTGCCGCAGTGACCGGAAAAGCGTTAGCTAAAAATGTTACATTGTGTAGTCACTTAGGAGGGCACAGGGGCTGCATCAATTCTGTGGGGCGAATGTAAAATAAAAAGGTTGACTCTGGCTGCAGGGACAGTTTAAACTTGGGACCATGTGAGAACTGCAGAGGAACAGCTGCTTTCCTTTTCCATGAGGAAATAATCCTTTTTTGTGAGAGAAAAATCCTTTTTCACCAACTTCTGTCATCATCCCATGTTGCCCCCAGTCCCCTACCATCCTATACCCCATCTGCTTATACCATCTCGCTCCAACTATTGAACTCCTTTATCCTTTGTTTTCTCTCGTACTCACTCTGGGTACTGGCAAAACCTCCAAAAGGCTAGAGATTTGAACCATAGACCACCACAAAACCTAACCAGGGCCTTAAATCTCACTTGTACCTCCAGGAGATTGTTACATTCCAGGGCATTTGTTCCCAAGTTGAACATCAGATGTGATTCCCTATCCTGTTCCTCACCCTATGAGGGAATATGGTGAATTACCTCCAGTACCATCATCCCCGGCATGCACTCCACCCAAACTGCACTATTTCTGCCCCCACTTGATACTCTTTATGCTAGAATTGCCAATCAGTAGCACCTTACACTTTTTATGTTTGCTTGTGCAGCAGCACAAGAAACATTTTGAGGAGAGTAGAGTATTGAAAAAGGTGTGGCAATGTTTGGCCAATCCAGCCAACACTTTCAGGGCTTGTTCCTCAGCCACCAATCAGCAGGGAAGCTGACGATGATGGCAGTTACAGAGCGAGGGTCTGACTTGAAAGAAATCTGCCGCTCCAGTCATGGACAATTTCATCATTGCAGCAGCAGATTTCTTCCCCACCCCCCCTTCTGGCAACCAGGCACATTCTAGCCATACGCATTACAGTGCACAGTAATGCACATGGCTGGACTTATGACTAACTTGTTTGCTCAGTGTGTCTTTCCTGGTGAAATAAATAAATGAACCCTGCCACACATAATTGGTGGCTCCTGCTGCCCACCACACACTCCCCTTAAAGCTGACATTGGGGTACCCAATCCCAATGTCAGCATGCCCCCCAACCCTACTATTGTGGTACACTGGGAGCCCACCCAGTGTGCCAAAGTAATTCTTATGTTTTTCTGACACCAGGATGCCCACTCCCAGTGTCGAATGTGCTCCCCATGCCCCCTTGTTGTCAGCCGACCTTGGGGTACCCAATCCCCGGGTCGGCATAGCTCCCCCTCCACTAGTCTGGAACACTGGGAGCCCATCCAAGTGTGCCAAAATTTGTTTTGTTTTCACCTGTAGAAAAGAAAACTGTCCCACAGCGTATTTTTTTAAATCTGAAAGAAAAAGAAAACAGTCCCTTGTTCCTGTCAGCCCCCTTCCCCAACCTGCACCCTCCCTCTGCACACCCCACCTCCTGCACCCCCATACCCATACCTATCTCCAGAGGTTCAGCACTGTGATCTTCTGTGGGCTGGGACATGTCTGCACTCTTCAAAAGCCAACCGCAAACTGAAGAAAATCACGGAAAGCCCTATAACGGCAATCAATGGCGGGTTTCAACTTATATTGATATCTCAGCCATTTTTGGGTATTATTTCCATTTTCAACATGGGGTTCTTGGGACCCCACCATGATCACTGAAACTGTCATTTTGTTTCTCAGTCCTGGAAGGTGATTTAGTGGTCACTGTGCAGAATCATGTTTGAGACTGATTAACAAAATGACAGTGACACTGTTCATGTAGTGGAGCCCCAAAAGCCTATGTTGCTAATTTGGTGAAATAACTCAAAAATGACTGCGTTATGAAGTGCATTGCGCAGTTTCTACACACGCTTGTAACTTCACCAATTATTAATATTTTCACTCCAAATTTCCAACATTGCCATTTTTTTAACACCTCCTTATGAACATTATAGCTGTCATTTTTTTACATCCTGCCTGAAACGTGTTTTCACTTCTGTGGCACAGAATGGCACAGTCGCTATGCGAAATCAACTTTTGGGACAGATTAATGAAATCATAGTGCCACTGTTCATGAGAGGATGTCCAAAAAGGCCATGTTGAAAATTTGGTGAACAAATTCCATAAACTGACTGCGTTACGAGTGTGCGTTATGCAATTTCTATACATGCTCATAACTTCGCCACTTTTTCATATTTTCACTCTAGATTTTCAACATTGCCATTTTTTTACACCTCCTCATGAACAGTACAGATGTCATTTTTCATGTCCTGCCCAAAATGTCTTTTCGCACCTGTTGCGCCGCCGAATGGCACATTCACTGTATGAAATCAACTTTCAGGACCGAGTAATGAAATGATAGTGCCGCTGTTCATGAGGTGAGGTCCCAAAAAGCCCATGTTGAAAATTTGGAGTGAAAATACCAACACATGCCCAGGGTGTTAGGGTTTCAATTGTAATGTCCCACCCTGTACATACTGACGGGTGTGGCTTGGGGTCATTGGTCGTAATGCTCACGCCATTCCACCCCCCCCTGCAGCCACTGACAGGCATTGAGGCATGTCTTGGGGTCTTTGGCCCTAACATTCACCCCATTCTTCTGTACTGCACCCATCTCTTCTTATTTCCTTATGGAATGGGGTGGGCATAAGGGCCGAAGACCCCAGGGTACACCGTAACACCTGTCATTGTCTACAGGGTGGGGTGAGGTGGAATGGCATGAGCCTTATGGCCGATGACCCAAAGGCACACCCCAATGCCTGTCAGTCTCTGCAGGGTGGGGGTGGGGGTTGACATTAGTTCAATACTTCACTGCCATTCCTATTGTGCATCTCTCTAACTCATGCAGTACCAATGCCAATACTAGCAAGCAAACATTTGGCATTGACAAATGCTTGTTTCTTCTGGATCACCTGTGTCCCTGTTCTCCTTCCCTGAGGTGATGGTGTCTGTTCTACCTTCCTGTCCTTCGTTGCCCCCCTCCAGAAACCTTGCCTTGATCCCTAACCCCTTCAACCTTGGAAGCTTCTCCCTCACTTTTTCCTGTTGACTTCTACCACTTCCTCTATTGCCTTTGCCCTTAGCACTCTATCCTTGCCCCTCTGTAGCTATTCCATACCAGTAATTTACTATAGATAGCTTCAAAGAGTAGGTATCCTCTTCCAACTCCTTTACATTGTGACCATCTGGTCTAGTGCCACCTGTGTCTCCTTCTGACCTCCATGTTCCCTAAATTCTTTCTTCCCATCATCCTGTTTCCTTTGCCCCCCACAGACTCCCTGCTGGACCCTTGGCCCCTGGGTCCCATCCTTGCTCATCTCGTCCCCTTCTTTCTCCCTTACCATGTACACCCCACTCCCTGCTTCCCTTCCCTATTTTCCTTGTACCTCTGTTAGTCCTGGTACCCCCCCTCCCCTCACATTTGGCCTCCTTCTCCTTCTGGACCATGCTTCCTGCTCCCCCAGCTTCTTATGAGATCCCTTCCACCATGGTGTCTGCCAATGGCAAGTACCTATTGGAGACCAGAATCCCCCCAGCATGCTGCCTTCCAGCGTCCCCTTCCAGTGAGTTGAGCTTCCCGGCCTGGGTCCTTGGAATCCCTTTTCCACTGCTACCAGCAGTCCCCACTCTCTGCCAACTTTCACCCTCCTCCCTGTCCAGTCACAAACCCCTTCCCCTTTTCCACCCCCAGATCTGGACTGACCTTTCACAGTTCCAGCTAACCCCCAACCCCCATTCCCACATTTGCAGACACCGACACCCTCCTCCCCATCTATCTTTATATATGTGCCTTCCAACCCTTGCATTCATGCCCTTTATCCACCTGTTCAGTTCATCCCTGAGCCTGTGCACCACAGCCTCTAATTTCATTAACCTGGCACAAATTGGACATCATCCTAGCTTCCACAGTGTATTCATAGCCATTGCAGCCCCACAGCCATTGCATCCCACTAGTCTGCCTCCCCTCCATTCAGTAGCCAAGTCCCCCTCCCAATGCAGTAGTGACCCTGCCCAAGCTGGCCTCCCCTTCTAGCATCTTCAAACAATGCCTCCATCCCCCTCCACACATACCAATGCCCCCTCCCATGTTCCCAACTTCGTACAGCCATTTGGCCTTGGTTGCCTCAAGAGACAAATACAACAGTAGAATAACACAAGGGTAATAACTATTGACTAGAGATGCCCTTAAGGCAGGAAAACTCAGTAAGTAAAACAAGCCAAGCAGAACAGTATAGAACTAGCTTCAAGGTAGTAGGAAATCATTTAAAAATCTATTAGAAACAAGCCTGAAAGCAATTTGACTCTATTCTGTGCAGATTCACCACCTTTTCCCCCTGCCCTTCACATGACTCTTTTATGCCTCTTTTTTGTCTCTGTTTGATCCTTAGTAAAGCTTTTATGTTTCTTTCAGTCTCTGATGATCTTTAGCATACCATACCCTTCTTTGAGCCTTGATCTTTCCCTATAGTAGCTGTCCTACAAATCTAGTGACATGCCCCCAAAACTCTTGCTTGACCCCTTAGTGTTGCTTACCGCCTGTTCATACTATGTGCCCTATTGAGGGCAGTGAAGTCCATCCCAGTGCTCCTCCTCCAATCCTGGCCCTCTGGTCCCAAGCTTGTGCCTTTCTTGCTTGCTCCTCCTCCTTTGAGCATTTAATAGAGGTCAGGGATGGGGCAGGTGGGTGTGAGAAAATCCACTCTGAAGTCTTGTCTGTGTGGCTGTCTGCTCTGGTTCCTTCCCAACTCCTTGTTAGCGGTGGTGGTCCCAGTGAAATTGCAGAGCGAAGGACTTAGATGCCCAGCAGTCCCTTTTGCAACTTGTGGCTCTACCCAATGTACTCCTCTATGTGGTGGTGGCATCTGCCTCTCCTGATCCTCTCTGGCAGTGACCAGTGTCTTCAGCGGGGGGGGAGCTTGAGTGGCTGGAGCAGTTCTCCAACCCTCATTTCTTCCTCCATCCCTTCAGTGGCTCTTTGTGGCCCCAGTGAAATTGCAGCCCTATTTAAGCTGGAAGCCAGTGTTTAAATTTTGGTGCTAGCTTGAAGCAGCTTCCCAATTGGACCCAGAGAAAGCAGCTGGAGGGGTTTGTAAAATCCACTCCAAAGTCTTGTCTGTGCAGCTCTCTGCTCTGGTTCCTTCCTGTCTCCTTTTAGTGGCAGCGCCCAAGGAAACTGCAATGGGAGGGACTTAGATGACCAGCAGTCCCTTTTGCAGCTCGTGGCTCTGCCTAATGCACTCTTCTTGAAGCAGCGGCTGCCTCTCCTGATCCTCTCTGGCAGCAAGTGGTGTCTTCACCAGGGGAGGAGGGGGCAGCTTGAGTGGCTGGAGCTCCTCTTCACAGTGTCTGCAGGGTGGGAGTGGGATGTTAGGGTTGGGAACCCTAACACCACATTTCCCTGCTTTTGTCACTTTAGTAAGAACCCTAACTGATGCTTTAACAACGTTTTTTTGCAATTAATTTCCTTACTTTTTCAGATAGTATAATCATATCCTTATTTGTCTGTGGGAGTGCAGGACCCAGAGCACATGTATGTAGCCAGGCCCTGTGCTTCCATTAATAGGACAACAGTGACCAAATTGTCAGCATAGCCATCTTATTACCCCACCTCATGTACCCTGGTCCAGAAAAATTTTTGAATACATGCAAAAACATAATTCTGGACAACTGCAACATCAGTCTGCCCAACGGGTGTGAAAACACATTTTGGGCAGGATTTAAAAAATGATAGCTGTGATATACATGAGGGCAGGTAATAAGAAGGCTACATAGAAACATAGAAACATAGAAGTTGACGGCAGATAAGGACCGCAAGGCCCATCCAGTCTGCCGATTTCTTTTTCTACCTTATAAATGTGCCATCGGCCTTTGCTCTGTCAGTGACCTATCTATTCATAGTCATTTGTATTGCTCCCTTATGCCTATCCCATGCCTGTTTGAAGCCCTGCGCTGTATTCATAGCCACCACTTCTTGTGATAAGCCATTCCATGCATCCACCACCCTTTCTGTGAAAAAGAATTTCCTCACATTCCCCCTTAATCGGCCTCCCTCTAATCTCATGCTGTGTCCTCTTGTCCTGCTATTTTTCTTATATTTAAACATGTTAGACTCTTTCACCTTGTTTATGCCCTTAAGGTGTTTGAATGCCTCGATCATATCACCTCTCTCCCTCCTTTGCTCAAGGGTATACATATTGAGCTCCGTTAATCTGTCCTCATATGTCTTCTGATGCAGTCCCTGCACCATTTTGGTTGCCCTTCTCTGGACTGCCTCAATTTGATTATGTCCTTGTGAAGGTGTGGCCTCCAATACTGCACTAGTACTCCAGATGGGGCCTAACCATGTCTTGTACAGAGGATTATTACCTCCCTCTTACGACTTGTGATACCCCTACTAATACACCCTAACACCCCCTAGCCTTACCTACTGCTTTAGAGGTCTGCTTGGATGATTTTAGGTCATCAGTGATGATGATGCCTAAGTCTCTTTCTTCCTTTGTGACTGCTAGCAACTCCTCCCAGCCTATAAGTGGCTTCAGGTTTCTCTTCCCTATGTGCATGATTTTGCACTTCTTTGCATTAAATCCCAGTTGCCACTCTTCTGACCATTCTGCTAGTTTATCCAGATCTCTTCTCATTCTGCCCACCCCATCTGGCTCATCTACTCTGTTGCAGATCTTGGTGTCATCTGCAAACAGACAAGCCTTACCCTCTAGTCCATCTGCAATGTCACTAATGAAGATGTTGAAGAGGACTGGCCCCAGGACTGATCCCTGAGGTACCCCACTTGTGACTTGCATCTCTTCTGACTGTATACCATTTACCACCACTCTCTGTTTTCTGCCAGTCAATCAGTTTGCCACCCAGTTGACCAACTTCTGACCCACCCCGAGCCTACCCAGTTTATTTATCAATCTTCTATGTGGAACAGTGTCAAAGCTTTGCTGAAGTCAAGGTAGGCGACATCAACTGCTCCCCTTGGTCCACCACTCTGGTTGCCAGTCAAAGAAATCTATGAGATTAGTTTGACAGGACCTTCCTTTGTAAACCCATGCTGTCTTGGATCCTGTGCCCCTATGGATTCCAGGTGTTGCACTATCCTTTCCTTAAGGAGTGCCTCCATAATCTTGCTGCCCACTACTGAGGTAAGACTGACCGGTCTGTAGTTCCCCGCCTCCCTGCTACCACTCTTGTGGAGTGGGATCACATGAGCCCTTCTCCAGTCTTCTGGGACCTCTCCTGTGCTCAGAGGCTCACTAAACAATTCTGCTAATGGCTCTGCTAGTTCCTCCTTTAGCTTCTGAGTACCCTGGGATGTATGCCATCAGGTCCCATTGCCTTATCCACCCTGAGCTTAGCAAGCTCTTGTAGGACCCTTTCTTTTGTGAAGGGAGTAGTGCTCACCTCCCTCCCTCCCCACTGTGTCCATGATGCTGAGCTGTGGGCCCTGCCCTACCTTCTCTTCAGTAAATACTGAGCAAAAGTATCTATTTAGGATAGATGCTTTTACAGGGTCCTCCTCCTCACATGCTCCCTTTTCTCCATTAAGCTTAGCAATACCCCTCTGGACTTTCTCCTTTCACTAATGTATCTATAGAAAGTCTTGTCACCTTCTTTTACTGTTCGTGCTAGTGTTTCCTCAGTTTGGGACTTTGCCTGCCTTACTGCCTTACCTGCTTCCCTTAGGGCAGTTTGGTATGCCTCCCTATCTTCATCCCGCTGTGTTCCCTTATATTTCCCGAAGGCCAGCCTTTTGGCTCTGACCTTTTCTGCTACTGTATTTGAGAACCAAAGTGGTTTCCTTCTTCTTTTGCACTTCCTTTTCTGTCTAACACAATGGGATGTTGCTTCAAGTATTGCATCCTTAATGCTTGCCCACTTTGCCTGTACCCCCTCACCTGTGTTTCTTTTTGCCAGGGCTAGCTTAACTCTGTTGGCCATCTTATCAAAGTCAGCTCCTCTGAAGTCCCATATTTTGCCTTGGAATGGGATGATTTAGATGTAGTAGCCAAATTGAACCATACCATGTGATGGTCACTGGCCCCAGGTGACCTTCTACCTGGAGATCTGTGATCCCTTCTTTGTTAGTTAGTACTAGATCTAGGATAGCCCTGTCTCTTGTGGGTTGCTGTACCAGTTGTTTGAGGCCCTCCCCTGCAGGAATCCACTATGAGTCTAGTTCTGGCAGATGTTCCTGCTGGTATTGACCAATCTGTATCTGGCATGTTGAAGTCTCCCATTATCAGAACCTCCCCTTTAGCTGTCATGTTTTGTATATCTTCTAACAGTAATGTGTCTATGTCCTCCCTCTGGTCTGGGGGCCTGTAGACAACCCCAGTTCTTATGGCTGTCCCATTTCCTGTTTCCAGGGTGACCCACAGTTCTTCTGGCTCCTTATGTGTATTCTGAATTTCTGTAGCGTTGATATTTTCATTAACATACAGGGCCACTCCTCCCCCCCTTTTTGCACCTCGGTCTCTTCTGAACAATACATAGCCAGGTACTGAAGTCTCCCAAGTGTGGTTACTGGTAAACTCCTCACTAATTACTATGTCCAGTTTAGCCTCTGACATTATTGCCTGCAGGTCTGGGATCTTATTTCCCAGGCTGTGAGCATTTGTGTACATGATTTTCCATTGGCCAGATTTTGGTGTGTTAGTTGTTGGGTGAAGTTTGGCATTTCCCTGTGCATCGTTATGGGAGACAAACCTTTTTTCTTACCTGGTGATGCAAATGAATGGCAAACACGCTGAATTCCTGTTTGACCACTAGCTGAGGGGGGAGGGGTGTTCTTCCCATTTGACGTATGCGGTGCTGCACCCCTCTCCCCATTTGCTAGTTTAAATATTCTGCAAAGATGTCAAACTTCTGCCCCAATGCACTGACTCCCTCTTTAGTCAGATGCAGTCCATCAAATTTAAAGAACTTTCGCTCCCAGAACTGTTGCCAGTTCCCTACAAATCCGTGTCCTTTTTCCTAGCACCAGTCCTTGAGCCATGTGTTTAGCTCCCCTATCTCCCCTTCTCTGACCTTCCATCCATCTGCTCCCCTCTCCCAGACTGGCAGGATCTCAGAGAAGGAGATGCCGGATGAAATAGATGATAGTTTGTCACCCAGCCTAGTCAGGTGTTCCTTGGTCTCCACAACTGACCGGCTATGTATAAAATCAGGCTATGTTTAAAATCTGGGGTCAAAATAGTCAAAATTTCTGAAGTTACACGGGCGTACCAACATTGATAATGAATGGCCATAACTTCAGCATTTTTTCATATTTTGATCCCAGATTTTCAACAGTCTTCTTATGAACCCACCTCATAAACCCCATTTAGAACTTTTTCAAATCTGTGCTGAAATGCCGTTCTGCACCACAGGCGTGAAAACACGCTTTTGGACAGGATGAAAATGACACGGAACTGTTCATGAGGTGGTGTGAAAAATAGCTATGTTAAAAATTTGGAGTAAAAATATTGAAAATTACCTAAAATATGCACGTGCGTAGAAACATTTTCAATGAACGCTCATAATTCAGCCATTTTTATGTTTGCTTGCACGCATGTGCAAGAAATATAGTGCCATCATCCGAGTTTTCGGAGGTGTGGCAGCCCTCTACCAATTCAGTCAGTGTGTTTGCAGGTGCGGCCGCAGTTCTCCAATGCCTGCTGGAGCAGTCTATGACAGCTCCAAAATGCAGTGGAGTACAGTTGAAAGGGGGAGCTACGCTTCAGTGAGCAGCGATTAGATATCGCCTGCTCATGTGCGCTCCCCCTACACACACACACACAGGCACGCATGCTGCGTGCTCGGCCCCCACGCACACACTGTGAGGCCGACAGGGGTGCCCAATCCTCCATTGGCTGTGCTGCACCCCCCCAAGCAGAGTTACATATGCCATGCTGGGTGCCCACCCCAGTGTGGCCACATTATCAGTTAGCCGACGGGTGCCCAATCCCCATCAGCTCCACTGTTCCCCCAGTACAGGGTGCCACACTGGGAGCCCACCCAGCGTGGCAACAGATGCTATTGCTGATGGGGTGCCCAATCCCAGTGGCTCCACACCCCCGCCCCACCAGCCATCCTTGTGCCATGCTGGGAGCCCATCCCAGTGTGGCAAACGTCCACGCCATCATGTAAAGAAAAAATAACCTGAAACTTAAAAACAGTCCCTCGCAGTCTCTGCCCCCACCCGCACCCACCCACTGTGCACCCTGCCTCCCCACACCTCCTCACCCCATACTTACCTCCCAACCTCGGCATCGATGATCTTCGTGGACCGGGAGCACATCTGCACTCTTGAAAGCCGACCACGAACTGAGGAAATGTTGGTAAGCTGTATAATGTAATGAATAGGGTTTTTTCAACTTTGCTGCATATCTCAGCCATTTTTTGGAATTTTTGCACCAAATTTTCAACATGGGGTTTTTGGGACACCTTCTCATGAATGTTCTCACTGTCATGGTGTTCATCAGGCCCGAAGGGTGATTTCACAGTCACTGCGTGAAATCACCTTTCAGGACCAAGTAACGAAACAACACTGCAACTGTTCATAAGGTGGGCTCTCAAAAGCCTATGTTGAAAATTTGGTGAAACATTCCTAAAATTATTATTTACTGAGCTGCATCATGCAGTTCTATGCACGCTCGTAAGTTCATGAATTTTCAATATTTTCACTCCAGATTTTCAGCATTGCCATTTTACCACACCTCCTTATGAGCAGTACAGCTGTCATTTTTCACATCTTGCCAAAAACGTTTCCACCCATGTAGTGCACAATAGCGCAGTTGGTGTATGAAATCAGTGTATGGGACACATTAAGAAAATCACAGTGACACTGTTAATGAGCAGAGGTCTTAAAATGGCTATGTTGAAAATTTGGTGAAAAAATTCTAAAATGACTGTTTTACAAGCGGCATTGTGCAGTTCCTACACACGCCTGCGTGCGTTTGCTGAATTTTCAATATTTTCACTCCAGATTTTCAACATTGCCATTTTATTACACTTCCTTATGAACAGTACAGCTACCATTTTTCATATAATGTCAACTAAATGTGTTTCCTTGGACAGGTAGCTGCACAATGGCAGTTTGTGTGAAAAGCAATGTTTGGGACAGATTACAGAAATCACAGTTACATTGTTCATAAGCAGAGGTCTTAAAATGGCTATGTTGAAAATTTGGTGACAAAAGTCCGTAAAATGACTGTCTTACAAGTGAACATTGTGCAGTTTCCATGCACCCTTGTAAGTACATGACTTTGTAATATTTTCAGTCCAGATTTTCACCAGTGGCATTTTTCCATACTTCTTTATGAACAGTACAGCTGTCATTTTTCTCAACATGGCCGAAATGTGTTTTCACACTTTCAGCGCAGAGATGCGTGGTCGCTGTGGGAAATCATTGTTCGGGACAGATAAAGAAAATCACAGTGACACTGTTCATGATCGGAGGTCCCAAAATGCCTGTGTTGACAATCTGCTGTAAAAATCCCCAACTCATCATTATGGGTGTGCGTTGCACAGTTTCTATGCACGCCGTGACTTCACCAGTTTTTAATATTTTGACTGCAGATTTGCAACATTGCCATTTTTCCACCTCCCCATGAACAGTACAGTTGTTCATTTTCACATCCTGTTCAGAATGTGTTTTGCACCTGTGGTGCTAAATGCCGAGTCGCTGTGCATAAGCAGCTTTCCTCTAACAAACTGATATTGCCGCTGTTCATGAGGTGGGGGTCACAAAAAAGTGTTGAAAATTTGGAGTGAAAATACCAATGAATGCCTGAGGTGTTAGGGTTTCCAACCATACCGCCCCACCCTGTAGAGAATGACAGGCAACAGGGGTGTGACTTGGGATTCTTGCCTGTAATGCTCATACCATTCCACATCCTGCAGCCAGTGAGAGGCATCGAGGTATGCCTTGGACTCTTTGGCTCCAAAGTTCACCCCATTCTCCTATACTGCACCCATATCACCGTATTTCCTGATGGAATGGGGTGCGCATAAGGGCCAAAGACCCCAAGGCGCACCGTGACACTTGTCAGTGTCTGCAGGGTAGGGTGTGGTGAAATGGCGTGGCCGTTATGCCTGACGACCCAAAGGCACCCCAATGCCTGTCACTCTCTGCAGGGTGGTGGTGGGGTTGGCTTCAGCTCAATACTTCACTGCCATTTCTATTATGCAGCTCTGTAACTTCTACACTACCAATGCCAATGCCAGCAAGCAAACATTCGGCATTGACAAATGCTTGTTAGTTTTTGTTTTTTTTTACCAAATTTTCTATATGGGCTTTTTGGGATCCCACCTAATGAACACTGGCACTGTCATTTCATTAATCAGTCCCTAAAGGTGATTTCATGCAGCGACTGTGAAATCCCCTTCTGGGCCTGATTAATGAAATGACAATGGGGGTGGCCAGTGGGGTACCTCAGGGATCAGTCCTGGGGTCAGTCCTTTTTAGCGTCTTCATTAGCAACATTGCTGAAGGACTGGAAGAGAAGGTTGCCTATTTGTGGATGATACCAAGATCCACAATAGTGTAGACACTCCAGAAGGGTGGAGAAAATGAGAAGGTACTTAGGGAAGCTAGAAAATGGTCCAAGGTATGGCAACTGAGCTTTAACATGAAGACGTGCAAAATCATGCACATGGGGTGTAAAAATCCTGAGAAGAGTTACAGGATGGGGGGAATACTGACGGTCACAAAGGAAGAAAGGGATTTGGGAATAATCATCTCAGAGGACCTAAAGGTGGCCAAGCAGTGTACAAAGGCAGTGGGGAGGACCAGTCGTATGCTAGGGTACATAAGAAGGAGGAGTATCACTAGCAGAAGAAGGGAAATGGTGATGCCACTGTACAGAGCACTGGTGAGACTGCACCTGGAATATTGTGTTCAGTTCTGGAGACCCATCTAAGAAAAAGGCATAGACAGGGTGAAGGCCATTCAGAGAAGGGCAACCAAATGGTGCAGGGCCTGCAATAGAAGACATATGAAGAGAGATTAAAAGACCTTAATATGTATTATGTAGAGGAGAGGCAAGAACAGGGGGATATGACTGAAATCTTTAAGTACCTTAAGGGCATCAACAAAGTCCAAGTGGAGACATCTTTCAGTTTAAGAGGTGTACATGAATGAGGGCGCATGATATGAGATTGGAGAAGGGCAAGATAAGGGGGAATGTGAGGAAGTTCTTCTTCACAGAAAGAGTAGTGGATGCATTGAATGGCCTACCCCAGAAGGTGGTGGCAGTGAACACAGTGGGAGGATTCAGAAATGTGTGGGATAGGCAGAAGGGAACCCTAGAGATGGGAAAGAGAGGCTAAATCTAGTGACCAAGTAGGATCAGCGGCTGCTACTGCAGGTAATGAAAACAGGTAGATGGGATGGGACTAGCGGTCCTTATCTGCTGTCAAATTCTATGTTTCTGTAACAGTGACAGTGTTCATGAGGTGTCATCCCAAAAAGCCCATGTTGAAAATTTGGTGACAAAATACCTAAAAATGGCAGAGTTATGAACATAAGTTGAAAACGCCATTGAAATACATTTTACAGCATATACCTTGATTCCTCAGTTTGTGGTTCAGCTTTGAAGAGTGCAGACATGTCCCAGTCCACTGAAGATGACAACAGATGACCTCCAGAGGTAAGTAAAGGGTAGGGGGGTGGGGTTGGTGCTCAGTGGGAGGGTTGGGATGGGGATGGGATGGCAGGGACAACGAGGGACCATTTTCTTTTTTTCAGGTTTAAAAACCAAAAAGATGTTGGGGGACTGTTTTTTTCTTTACAGGACTGAACAAAACAAATATTTTAGGTCACTGGGAGTGGGCTCCCCAGTGTTCTACATTACTGGGGGGTGTCTAAATTCAGATAGGGGGATTGGGCCCCCCAATGTCGGTGGTGGCCCACAGTACAGTGAAACAAAAACCACAAACGATGAAAAAAGACTATTATAGTGAAAGATGCTATACTGGTCTGTGGTTCAGCCCTAACGTTCACCCCATTTCATAAGTAAATAAGCTGAGATGGGTACAGTATAGGTGAATGGGGTGAGCATTAGGGCTGACAACCCCATGGCACACCCTCAACGCCTGTTGGTGTGTGCAGCGTGGGGGTGGGGTGTTATGGTTTGAAATTCTAATGCCATATTTCTCTCCTTTTCTGGTTTTGATATCAACCCTAACTGATGCCTGAACATAGTTTTGTTTGCAAAGAATTTCTTTACTTTTTCAGATAGTGTAATCATAGCCTTAAGGCAGAAGGAACCAGCGAGGAGGGAAGTCAGAATAGTAAAGGCCCAAACTGAGGAAAATATAGCCAACTCAGTTAGGAAGGGGGATAAAACCTTTATAGGTACATCAGGAGCATAGAAAGACAAAGAGAAGGATAGTGAGGCTGACCAGAATGGACGGTGTGGCTGGGCAGAGAGACAGTGAAAATCAGGGATACTGAATGAATACTTGCTCAGTATTCACAAAGAGGAGGAGGGAGGTACCTAATCCAATTAACAGAAGCACTCTGGATAGAGGCTGATCCCAGTCCTTTCACAGAAGAAAGGGTTCTAAAAGAACTCCTAAAACTGAAGGTGGACAAAGCAATGGGGCCTGACAGGATTCACCACAGAATTCTAAAAGAATTAAGGGGAGAACTAGTGACACCACTGACTACCCTTTTTAACAAATCATGGGAGAATGGTGTGGTACCTGAGGACTGGAGGAAAGGCGGATGTGATTCCTCTTCACAAAAGTGGGAGCAAGACAGAGGCAGGAAACTACAGACCTGTCAGTTTGACCTGTGTGGCAGGGAAAGTGATGGAATCACTTCTGAAGGAAAGGATGGCCAGTGGGGCACAGGACCCAAGGCAGCATGGGTTCACAGTGGGAAGGTCATGTCAGATGAATCAAATTGATTTCTTTGACTGGGTGACCAAAGTAGTAGACCAGGGAGGGCTGTGGACATGGCCTACCTAGACTTTAGCAAGGCATTGGACACAGTCCCACACAAAAGATTAATAAACAAATTAACCAGCCTGGGAGTGGGTCCCAGGGTGGTAGCCTGGGTAAAACATTGGCTGGCAACAGGACACAGAAGGTAATTGTAAACGGAGTCCATTCTGAAGAAAGGGGGTTTATTAGCAGGGCACCGCAGGGTTAAGTACTGAGTCCAGTCCTTTTTAATGTCTTTATAAGTGACATTGCAGAGGGACTGGAAGGAAAAGTTTGCCTCTTTGCAGATGACAAAAGATTTGCAACAGGGTTGATACACAGGGAGTGTGGAAAGGATGAAAGGGACTTGGCAAGGATGGAGGAATGGTCAGAAGTATGGCAGCTTGGATTCAGTGCAAAGAAGTGCAAAATAATGCACCTGGGAAACAAAAACCCAGGGGAAGATTACATAATGGGGGGGGTAGTAACAACAACAAAAATGGAAAAGAACTTGGGATTAATCATATTAGACGACCTTAAGTTTGGCAAGCAATGTGAGAAGGCAGTGGGGAGGGCTGGTGGGATACTGGGATGTATAGGGAGAGGCATCACCAGAAGAAAACAAGAAGTTGTTATCCCTCTGTACAGACAGTTGGTGAGACCCCATCTGGAGTATTGCATCCAGTTCTGGAGACCCCATCTCCGCAAGGACATAGACAGGATGGAGGTGGTCCAGAGGAAGGCAACTAAAATGGTGCAGGTTCTGCAAAAGAAGCCATACGAGGAGAGACTAAAGAAGTTTAATATGTATACCCTTGAGGAAAGGAGGAAAACATCAATCATCCTGTCTAAACGGAACCTAGAATTCAGAATCGCTCACACTAAGGATTCATATAAAAGTCTTCATTCATATTTAAATAACAACAAGGGAGACACAAATAAAATAGGTCCATTAATCATAGATAATACAACCATCCTTTCAGATAAGGTTACTGCAATTGAGTTTAACAAATACTTCTGTTCTGTCTTCGAACAGGACAAGGAACCCATATCATATGCCAGTGTTAGTACATCTCCTAGCTATACTGTTACCATCCTTGATACCCTCAAACTTTTAAAAACTTTGAAGTTAACAACAAGTCCAGGTCCTGACAATATTACCCCCAAATTTCTTATGGGAACTTATAATAACATCGCTATTCCACTTACCATTATTTTTAATAAATCTCTTAGAGAGTCTAATGTCCCCTCAGACTGGAAAACAGCTACTGTTACACCAATTTTTAAAAAAGGGGTGCACCATAAGGCTGAAAATTACAGACCTATCAGCCTTACCTCCATTCCATGCAAACTATTAGAAAAACATATCAAATACTTAATTGAAGAAGAAATGCTGGCACTAAAACTAAACGATGTTACACAACATGGATTTAAATCCAGGCACTCTTGTACAACAAACCTGCTATCTTTTTATAATTTAGTCAGCAGTAATCTCGACCTAAACATACCAGTGGATGTTATTCTGCTTGACTATAGTAAAGCATTTGACAAGGTCTCACATTCCATATTAATAAATAAATTAGTAGCATTTGGTTTCTCTAACTGTATTGTGTCTTGGGTTAACAGCTGGCTCTATAATCAAACCCAAACTGTCAGGGTGAATGGGGAATTATCGGACGAAAAATCTGTGTCAAGTGGAGTCCCTCAGGGCTCGGTGTTGGGTCCCACTCTATTCAACATTTTCATCAGTGACCTTACCATCTCATCACAGAATACCTTATCTAAATTTGCGGATGACACTAAATTAGGAGAACCAGTCGATAATGAAATCAACAGGAGTACTCTTATAAATGATCTCAAAAAAATTGAATCCTGGGCGGTAACTAATAAAATGTCATTTAATGTGTCCAAATGTTCTGTGTTACACATTGGTAAAAAAAAACCAAACAAACATATCATCTTAATAATATAATACTTAGGGAATTTCTCATCGAAAAAGACCTGGGTATACTGGTTGACAATAGGTTGTCTTTTTCAAATCATTATAATAAGGCTGCTAATCATGCCAATGTTCTCTTACGTAGGATTAATAATACTTTCATCCTCAAAACCGAGGAATGCATTATGGCTTTATATAAAACCCATGTCAGACCCCACTTAGACTATGGTTCACCTTAATGGAGTCCCTATTTAGCCAAGGACATTACAACAATAGAAAAAGTTCAAAGAAGGGCCACTAAAATCATACCCCATCTTTCTCGTTTCAATTATGAAACTAGGCTCCATAAAATAAAGCTGCATTCACTTGAATTTAGAAGACTAAGGGGACATCTCCTTCAGCTACTTAAAATCTTACAATCAGCTACATTAATGAGTTCATGCGGATTATTTTTTACACCCAGAAAAATAGTAGCTAGAATACACAACAAACAAATTGGAATCGAGAAAACAAGAACAAACAAAAGACAGCAGTTTTTTACTGTTAGAGCACCAAAAATCTGGAATTCTCTGCCACAGGAAATTGTTGACTGCCAGAATATTAATACATTTAAACTCAAACTTGATAATTGGCTTCTGGACAGAACATAACCTACCAATGATCCACATTGTGTGGAGGACATCCTCGATGGGCTTCAGCCTTCTTTTGTCCAAACTACCAAGTACCAAGTACCAAGAAGGGAGAGGGGGACATGATAGAAACTTTTAAGTACCTCAGTGGAATCAACAAAGTCCAAGAGGGTAGAATCTTTCAGAAAAAGAGATGTGCAAGAACAAGGGACACAATTTGAAGATAGAGGGAGGACAGCTCAAGGGCAATGTGAGGACATATTTTTTCACAGAGAGGGTGGTGGACACATGGAATAGCCTTCCTGAGGAGGTTGTGGGGTCTAAAACTGTGGGAGAATTCAAGGATGCATGGGACAGACATAAGGCAATTCTTGTGAGGGGTAGGAAGAAATAGGCTGTTGGTTAACTAGGATCTGCAGCTTATCCTGTAGGTAGGGAAATGGGAAGACTAAGTGGGCCAAGCAGTCCTTATCTGCCATCAAAGTCTATGTTTCTATGTTACTTGTCTGTTGGAATTTAAACATCAACATAGCTCTTAGGAATTTTTAGACATCTCTAAGTCACATAACTCAATTGACATCGGCAATAGCAATTTATGATATGCCGGTATGAGGTGTACATCATCAACTAATAACAGCATCAATACAGTAAAAGCAATGATTGCAGTTATAATAAACATGACCTTATATGTTATCATAAAAGTTATGCAAGGGTCATCCTATTGACTGCCTATCGAGATATCATAACCACAATAATGAAGACACTGCATATCCATTTATTGACTGAATGACTGATTGATTGATTGATTGATTGGTTGATTTCAGACATTTAACCATTTAGACATACTGAGCTGATAGCAGCTGATTTTTAGATGTGATCTGGTAGAACAGTAATGGCATATAACTTTGGAATTTCCATCAAGAGTGCACCCTTCAAATTAAAAATACTGCTTCTGCCTTCTGCATCAACAAAAACACCCAAAACAGAGCCAGGACTCCTCACCCCAGTTTCATAGGCATCAGCATACAGCAACCTATAGCTGCCAGGAAGTGATAAGAGTTGATAAAGCAATGGGGCCAGATGGGGTGCACCCCAGGGTCCTTAAAGAACTAAGAGAGGTGGTGGCTGAACCTCTGGCTATCCTGTTAAGCTGATCACTGGAAACAGGGGAGGTACCCAAAGACTGGAAGACAGCAGATATAGTCCCCTTATACAAAAGTGGGAACAAAGAGGAAGTGAGGAACTACAGACCAGTCAGCCTCACCTCGGTAGTGGGGAAGATCATGGAAGCACTACTGAAGGAGAGATTAGTGGAACATCTGGTTGTCAATGGACTACAGGACCCAAGGCAGCATGGGTTCACCAGGGGGAGGTCATGTCAGACCAACCTCATTGAATTTTTGGACTGGGTGACTAGGAAGTGGATCAGGAGAGGGCAGTGGACATGGTCTATCTGGACTTCAGCAAGGCCTTTGACACTGTGCCACATAGAAGACTATTACACAAACTGGGGATTATGGGTGTGGGCAGGACAGTAGTGGGGTGGATAGGTAACTGGCTGTGCGGCAGGAAACAGAGGGTGGTGGTAAATGGCCGTCACTCCACAGAGGGAAGAGTGACCAGTGGGGTACCACAGGGATCAGTGCTGGGACCGGTCCTATTCAACATTTTCATCAGTGACATTGCACAGGACCTAGAAGGCAGAATTTCACTGTTCGCTGATGACACAAAGCTCTGTAACAGAGTAGACACACCAGAGGGTGTAGACAGAATGAGAAGGGACCTGCTAAAACTTGAAGAATGGTCAGGGGTTTGGCAGTTGAAATTCAATGCAAAGAAGTGCAAGATAATGGATATGGGGCACAAAAACCTTGGCACAATATATCAAGTTGGGGGGGTGAGGATATAGCATGCACCAAGCAGGAAAGGGATCTTGGGGTTATCATCTCTAATGACCTCAAGGTAGGGAAACAGTGTGACAAGGCAGCAGGAAAAGCAAATAGGATGCTGGGATGCATGGGCAGGGCATCACCAGCAGGAAAAGGAAGCATAATTCCACTATACAAGACACTAGTGAGGCCCCACCTGGAGTACAGTGTACAGTTCTGGAGACCTTACCTACGTAAGGACATAGACAGGTAGAGAAGGTTCAGAGGAGGGCAACAAAGATGGTACATGGATTGCATCACAAGTCCTATGAGGACAGGTTGAAGGATTGAATATGTACTCCCTGGAGGAGAGGGGGGAGACAAGGGACATGATAGAGACATACAAATATCTTACAGGGAGGAACAGGGTGCAGGAATACACTATTTATAAGTGAAAAAGATGTTCCAGGAATAGAGGGCATCGGATGAAGTTGGAGGGAGGACGATTCAGAGGAAACGTGAGGAAGAATTTCTTCACAGAATGGGTGGTGGACAAGTGGAACACCCTGCCAGAGGAAGTGGTGGCGGCTGAAACAATCATGGGATTTAAGAATGCATGGAATAGACATAAAGGAATTCTGGAGGTCAGGGGTAACGGGCAACAGACTTCTAGAAAAACATAAACAGAACTTACAAGCTCAAGTGGGCAGACTGGGTGGGCCATAGGTCCTTATCTGCTGACACTGTGTATGTATCTATGTATCTATGCCAGTTAATTCAATCCACATCAAAGACAAGAGTTTGAATAAATGAGTATCCCAAAATAAGTTATCGGTATTAATGTTATCCAACAGTGAAATAGGAACCCTCTAGAAAACAATGTTCCTTTCACCCATTTTAGAAATGAAGATAGCAGTGGAATCACGCATTTATTAGTTTTTATGCCAGCACTGTAAATTATTTTGCACATTTTGTTGAAAAATGCATATATTAGCAAGTTGCAAGTTTTAGTCTGAAAAACGCGCACAGTCAACAGCCTGATGAAAAAGCATTTAAAAAAGGAACTCAACATTTGTTGGGAAATAAAAGTCAGCTGAAAAATGGTCTCGGATTCTTTTCCTAATGCAAAGAGAAAAAGTTGGCTGTTTGTGTAGAATGGCTAGCATGTGTAGTCCATGTAATTGTTTGTGTTCCTTGTTTTTGTCTTTTTATGTTATATTATATTATAGAGCGATGTAACCTGAAGTGTTTAAAGATCAGAGGCAAACATTTTATTTTCACAGGTGCTTTCTATGGCAGTGTAATAAAACTGAGCATACTAACAATAAAAAATATGTTTCTAATTGTCTTTTTTGTTGAGTCTGATAGTGTGTGCCTCCGGAAATGGATCTTATTGGGACAGTCAGCTCAGAGCCCCCCCCCCCCCGAGTCTGCTTAGTCCGAGTCAGTTTCTGACTCATTCAAGGAGTGACGTCTAACAGCTATGCTCATGAAAGCATCAAGGATGTGTACCATTGCATACACTCCCCCTGCATCTGCAGAGTGCTTCTGACTGAATTACACACTTTTTTTTTAAACACTATAAAATGTGTAATGTCATGGCTATCAAGTCAGTTATCATCACAAATAGCTGTTCATTCACGGAGCTATCCTCTGATCTTTCCTGCTTATTCAAAGTCAATTGTTGTCTTCCATGTTTTTTAAAAAACAGGATCATCCCTGGCTAAGGATGATAGACTGTGTAATTCACACTACCAGCTAATTTATATGTGATGTTTGTGAAAAAGCCTCTAGCACACTACCTGTTGCTATGGGTAATGCCTATGTAAGTAACTTTAAAGCAAGCATGCTGTGAGTAAGCAATAAGACATGGCTGGGTGTTGGTAGTACTGAGATACCCACACACTCAGGGGTGTAGGGAGGCACAAGGCCGCAGGCCAAGTGCCTTCAGCCCCTGGGTGTGCGGGTATCTCAGTACTACCAACACCCAGCTATGTCTTATTATGCTTATAAAATGGGCCTCTATTTAAAACAAAAAATACAAACAGCACTGAATAAGATGAAAAAATAATGAATTGATTAACTTTTTCTTAACATAACATTACGCACCAGAAAATAGTCCCAAACTAACTTTTAACATAGAGGACTATTACATTTAATTGAATTACACTGTTTTACTGCCTCTATGTATGCACAGTTGTGCAGCTGCTGTGATTGTCCTGCTGGCTGCTGGTTGTTCACTCTGCCCCTCACTACCCCCCGAACCCAACCCACCTCCGACACACACACACACACACGTATACAGGCACAGTTTTTATAGGAGGCAAGTATTTTATGTGCTGTGATGTGCTTATGGACATTACATTTCCTCCCATTTTGTTTTAAATTCATTATGTCAGTAACAATGGCAGAATTACTGTACTGCTATGGTCAGGCAATGGTGAGGACAGTCGGGATCTTCACTGAAAGGTAGGCCCAAGCAGCGATGCTTTCCTGAGTGGCATTTGGAATGGTGCTATATGCAAGTGACATGGATTGTAAACATGGCCCATTAAGATAATCTGTATGGAGGAGTGAAGTTGCGTTGGGAAATGCTGACTGTTAAGAAGAATTATACCACAGAAATATGCCACAGGATACTGTCAGGTCATGAATGGATGCGTCTTGATTCAGATGTGGGGCTAATTATATTACTAATACAGGGGACAAAAATAACCTGCCATGTCTTCAGTTGGGTCAGCCACTCTGGTGACAGGCTGACAACACTAGGATTGTGAGCAATGCGGTAGCTTGATTAAATATACATCATTTGCTCTGTATTACATACAATATGTGCCACTTCTAAAAATAGGATGGATTGATTTGTAAATGCTACTTATTTAAAGAAACAGTCAGGGAATATTTTGCTTTACTAGTAAAAAAATACTGCAGATAAACAGGAGAAAACAACATGGCTGGCATGACAAAATGAATATTCCACTGGCTCAAGCATTTTTGGGGTAATGAGGCAGCCACATGGTTTGTACTTTTTTTTACCAGTGGCAGTACTATCAGCATTTAGGGGCACTGACCAATCAGGATGCAAGATTATAGGTGCCCATTTTATAACAAAAGTTAACTCCTAGAAACAGGCATATTAGTATGAAAGTTACTACACTAGATCAGCTACTATTACAGATGCAGGAGGCACAGTATCATTATAGACAGATTTATTTATTTATTTATTTATTTATTTGAGATAATCAGAAAGACCTTTGAGTCAGAGACTCATTTACAAAGGTTCCACGTCATACAGTACATAGTGCGGTACAGGGGAACAGAAACAGACAGGTTGTTGTGTATTACATTACAGTGAGATTATAATGGTTCCATGGTATACATAGTGAGGTACAGCGGTAGCAGAAAACATACAGGTAGCTGTGAAATTATCTAATTTCACATTGAGATATACACTAGATACAAAAGTGAAACTATAAACAAGGACATCATGGAATATTGGGGTTTAGCACAGCCCAAGGTAGGAGAGAGGCTGTTTGTCAAGACAGAGTTTCAGTGGGAATTGGGTCTGGAGCCTGATTAGAGGCTGGTCTAGGGGCAATCACATAGGCTGGAGGCCTGGAGGTGATTCCTTAGACTAGATTTAAAAAGGCCTAATCTTGTTTCGCTGGATATTAAAGTGGGAAGTGCATTGCTCCAGGATGGGGCATTGTAACTGAAAGTTCTTTGGAATTTGGAGGTCTGGCAATGGGGTACCCTTAGTAATGGTTTGCTTGAGTTATGTGTGACTCTGACAGGAGTTCTGGGTGGATGATTTTGTTTAGGGTAGTTGAGGTGAGGCCTAGGATTACCTTTTTGGTCATTAAGCAGGTGTGGTACTTGATTCTTAAAAAAAATCACCTAGTACATAGTAAACAGAAAAGTAGATTTTATATTTCTTTTTTGCAATGGTTGTTAGGATTATTCATTTATGATTTATTTTATGATGTAAGCAGTATGGGATAATCTAAAAGTGACTGAGTATTAAGAGAGATTAGAAATAGAGTAGGCTAATGTCTTGATTTAATAGAGAATGGTAGCTACCTATAACATGGATTAAGCACCTTTAGGAGCTGACACAGAAAAAGGAACTAATTCAGCATTATTTGTTTATATGGAGGAGAAGTTAGATAGCCTAAAATTTTAAACAGCTGGTGCTGAAATATAACAGCATAAATTAGCAGAAGATCACAGAAAGTTAATACAGTGTGCTGGGATGTGAGGTCCTAATACATAATGCAGCAGTATAGTATACTTATGCAACATCTCCCATTTAAACATTCATTTTCACAGTACTTGAAAAAATCACCTAGTACAGAGTAAACAGAAAAGTAGAGTTTATATTTATTTTTTGCAACGGTTGTTCGGATTATTCATTTATGATTTATTTTTAGAGAGCCAAGGACTGGGTAGGAATGGAAAATTAATACATTGCCTTACAAAGTGGGCTGTAACTAGTACTGAACCAGATAAGACAAATCTCTTCTAACATGGGCATGGATACAAAATACATTCTTTTCATTTATTTCTTTTTTCCCCCATCACAATGCATATCAAGCTGCCACACCTTCAACTGAGGTCGGAATATAGATTCAAGGGTTAAAGGGGGTTCTAAAGAGAAAACAGTTTAAATTATGTGTTCTACCTCAGTTTTTAGCTCAGCAACAGATATAGCTGCAGACAGTCCAATCAGTCTTAAGATTTTAAATAGCATTACTGTACATTTTCATTCTTTTCCAGTTTTGACATGGACACTAGCTGATCATGCATATGCATGTTAACTGCCTTCCAGTAAAGATTCTACCAGATAAGGTTCTGATTTTTTTCTGTGGTTTCATCCCACTCTTGACAACTTTTTATTTTTGCCTCAATTTGAATGCATCTAGTTGAAATGTCAGTGAGACTATATTGGACTGCGTGGAAAGAAGAACATATCTGCCCCTGAAATTCAACCTGGAAAAACTGAATTGACTGCAGAGCTGACAGGTATCTTTGGCTTAACGCTAAAACAGAGGAAACTATTACTTTGGCAGAAGAAGAACAGCTGTTCTCTTGTGTTGGACCTGCATTTCCTGTCTTTGGTGGGCTGAAACTTTGGGCCCAGTTCTAAGACGGGTCCGCCGTGACGCAGTGCAACTTGCGCCAACACATATGGCGTAAGTTGCACTTTGCGCCATGGGTTCTGCTGGCCAGGATTCCAAGAGGTGGCCTGCACCCAAGGGGACTTACGCCACCCAAGGCCCCTGTGGCATGGTGGAAGGGGGAGTTACGGCAGCAGCTGACCCAGTTCCATAAGGGCAGCTGCCATAACCCCTCAATGTCATTCTAGGAGGCCCTGTGGCACTGTGGGGTCAGACCAGCTTTCTGCTGGCATAAGGGGCTTCCACCATGCCCAACCAACTGAACCCCCCCCGCATGGCCCTGAACCACACACTGCCATGCCACCCCAACCCCCCACCACATAGTAGTCCCCCACCCTGGTCATACCAGGGTCCACCCGCTGGCTCCTGGTACTGCACTGCAGTGATGCCACCCCCATGCCAGTGTGTGTTTGGCAACACCTCTCCCATTGCCCACTGAAGCTTGCAGGCATGTCTTGGGGCTGGGGGGCTGTGCCCTGTCATCGGGCATGTTGGCCATGTGTGGCACCCAGGTCAGATGTGCTTTTCCTATGGTGCACCACTGGAGGTGCTGAAAGTCACAGGGCATAGCTGCAGGGACCCTGCCTGTTCTGGAATCTGGTGCAGGGTCCCCAGCATAGTGGCATATGTCGCAACTTCATTTGCCAGTGAGTTGCACCATACATTTTAGAATTGGGCCCTTTAGGTAGTTTAAAGGACCAAAGCTGCTCCAATCAGAGAGAGCTTCGTCCTTTGATTTGTATGAAGCCATCAGCAAACAGCTGAGTGACTTGCCTTTAGTCTTGTTTAAAACAAAACACACATCCATCAATGTCTGTTTTACCTCCCCCATAACTTGCCCCCTTCCAACCCTCCCTCTAAGCACCCACCGCCCCATAGCCACTACCCCTCTCAAACATAGCACGGACACTGGGGAGTGGCCAATTCTCCTAGCATCATCACCTCATAGTTTTTATTCTTTTAAATCACAGTTGTTGGACCTTTGACTCATTCCCTCATGCTCAACAGTCATTAGCATGTAGTCATTGCAGAAGCACATTATTAGGGGCAGGTCAAAATCCAAGAAATGTAGTTAAATGAGTTTCTACTGCCTCTAAACAAGACTTAACACTCCTCTATAGGTGGCTATGTGTATATGCCATTTACATTGGCTGCTATCAGCTTGCAAACTTATGTATAATGTTATGTCAAAACCAAGTTACATCGAGCCAGATATTCAAAGCTTTGCGCGGTGCGCAAACCATTTCCGCGAGTTTAGTGTGGGATTAGCGTGGGACTGCCATCTTCAAAAGGCCAAATAGCATGCGCAAACTGCATTAGCACCGGGCAAACCATAATTATATGCAAGAGGAAACATGAATACAGGCGCTATAAGATATTCAATGACTAGCGCCGCGCTAAGGTATTTAGCACGACATAGAGCAACCCATAGCGTGGTGCAAATTACCACCCAGGAAAAGCTGGTCTTAACCCTGGGCAAACAGCTTTGCATGACATTGGTGCTTTGCGCAGTGTTAGCGCAGGATTAGCACAGCTTGCACTACCCTAACATATGATCATGACACTTAGAAAATGCCAGACATGGAGGACACATGCTGCTCACTGATGGCACCACCATAATGCCAACAGCTGCCATCAGTCCCAGCCAAGCACAGATAGTAAGGGGTGATCTGACCCACAGGGGACATCATGATAGTGTGGCCATACTGCACACACCTGCAGACCATACGTCTGTGGTGACCAACAGATGCCAGCACACACATGCAGCACTGTGGGAATGGTGGCCATTGAGGGGAGGGTGTATGGGTGGCCAGACCTCACCACAGCCCAGGTGTGGCCACAAGGCTGGGACACATCATGCAGTGCACATGGGACAGTAGTGAGAATACCCCACCACCTGTGTGCCTGTCGGACCTTACATGCCCCCCCGCCACATACCGCACAGCTGTATAGATGCCACAGCACACATAGCCAGCCATGTATACTGTATGTCACTGTGAGCATCCTATGCCACAGGTGCAGCATCTGTGGTGCACACAACAGCAAAACAGTATTGTCCACTGTCTGTAATCACCTGCAAGCTGGGCCTGTCACCGTGTACAGTGCAGTGGTCACCGCTGCCCTACATACCATAGGCATTGCTGTGTCCCTCACACTACCAGCCCACTTGCTACTGTAGTGTCTGCTGTGCACTGTAGCATGGCCTGCAGTGTGATGGTTGCATGCAGCACCACCACCGCCTGTGCCTATGCTGTGTTGTCCCCTGGGGCACACAATGCTATGCTGTACTGCATACATGTCACCTGCAGCAACCATCATGCACTGTCAGACTGACCTACAGGTGGAGCTGCGGCCAGACCTGACCAGCCCCTGTACTTCCAGACTTACCTACAGGTGGATCTGTGGGTCCCTGCAGTAACGCTGGCAAACTACATGCAAATCAGGCAATAATGAGATGCTAATCTGGCTGTTTGCCCAGAGTGCACTTAAGTAGGCTCATTTGCATGTGACATTTGAATATGGTAAATCTTAGTGCTGGACAAAAGTGTTTGCACCTGGCAAACAGCTTAGCTCCGCACTAATGCCGTGCTATCATGTTAGCACGGTGCTAACAGTTTGGGGAATATTAAACTATTTTGATCACTGTTCTTTCACATCTGCTGCTCCCTGCAGCTGTACTGGGTCCATGCATTAGCTGGCATACACATTGGCCACATAGTTCCTCTCTACCTGCCCTCACATAGCTGTGCACTGTGTTGTTGTGGTTTGCACTTCCTGGTTGCTATATTCAGTGCTGTCTTATTTCAGGGCTATGTTTGCCCTGCACTCCCAGCCCAGTTTGCATGGCCTCATTCCCATGCTATATTCAGAAGCTGTTTGCCCTGGGCTATTCCTGTTGAATATAGCTTGCTTTGTGCTCCGGTCTGCTTGCCCACCGGCAGTGTTAACTTAGCCCAGGGCAAAGCTTTGGAATATCTGGCCCATCGTCTCTTTTAATGCAGTGTGATACCGTGGTACTAGGCCATCTTGCAGGGATAATGTTTGTACTTTGAATTTAATTTAAAAGAAAAATAATGTAACTGTAGACATGTTGCTTATGCTGACTGAAGGGACTTAGTGGCAAACATGTCTTTTCCTCCTGCTACATGGCATAGACAATGGTGTGAGCAACATAAATTGCAACTGGGAATTACAGCCCGGAAGCTGTACTGTAATCTTTACTATGACATCATGTAGGGTGTCCATCAGCAACATCAAAGTGGGTGTCTGCCATGGGATGGGGGGGCAGAAAACCTGGGTGTCTGAAACTTGAAGTGCGTCTTTGTGCTTCCGTACCTGACACTTTCATTGCCAATAACAGAGCTGCCAAACTTTCAGTATACTGTTCAAGGTCCACTCTGAGGCATTGTGTTTGTTTGTGGCTCAGTCCTTAGATGTCCTGCTAAGAAGTGTCTGCAGGTTAAAATTTAAGCCTGGTAATGTTTACACCTGCACTTGCTTTATATGTACAGAACACACACAGCTACACTGAGTGCTTTTCTTGCTTGTACAGTGCCATTTTGACATAAATGCTCGGTCAAGGTCGATGCCTAAACATTGTACAGTTCAATGTGCAAGTGGTTCTTCCAGGGAGGATGTAGTATGTTCTTACCAGTGGTGCTTTCTGCAGACAGATATGACTGGCATCGACATTGGGCATTATATGGGGGGAGGAGAGTTGCTTTTATATAGAGATTTTCATGAAAACTGTACAGGATTCTCCACTGTCAGTAACTATACTGGTAGTGGTGATGATGGGGGGGTGCGGCCAGGAGTGCATATCACATGATAGAGCACTGGTTTCCAAGCAGAGGTAGTTATGCAATAAAGGTGTTGGTGAAATACAATTTAGGATGTTTTGGAGGCAAGGAAAACATAGGCGGTGGTACCACAAAAAAAGTGGTGCTGGTACACTATGTTAAAATAATGACTGGTGAACACTGCTGTGTCCTACAGCCCTCAAGGGAAGGGGGAACAAATGTTGTTGCCATCGAACTCTCAGAGAGGTTAAGCACATAGTGGTTAAATGATTCTTCTAGTCAGGGTCCCACAGTAAGTTAAATGAAGCTATGCGATTTGAATATGGGTATCTAAGTTTTTCAGCTGCATGCCTTTAACTACTAGACCAAACAGCTTCCTGGTGGGGTCTGTGGATTGTGCTCTGTGGAGTTTTGAAATGCACAAAAGTTGTGTTCTGGTGATTGATCAGATTGGAACAGTGTACCAATTTCATACTTGCCTGCATCATGCAGATGGGGAAGGGGGTGCAGACACCTACTGCTCTGCACACACTATATTTACATGCTTGCAAATTAGTTACGAGGTTACTGAAGAGCCATAACCAGAGGGTTTTGATAATGGTTCAATCAGTTTTCCAGTTTGCATGCAGTGTATAACATGGATACTGGGGTATCAGCTACTCAGTAATCGAGTTATACCTCCATGTAGACTAGGAGAAAGGAGGGCATCTGATTCGACCATTGCTTCATTCCTTCCTGTGCGTCATGCATTAATAATTGAAATGGATTTCAAATGGGTTTTCATGCAGGTTTCAACCCGAATGCAGGCAATCAATTTACTCAGGCAGTAATTATCTATTATAGCAGATATTTTTTCTGTAGAAAAATGAAATCAGCCAGCAGTGTGGCACAGGTGATTGGGATTTCTGGGTGTTATAGCTATTAATTATTTGTATGAAGTGTAGGGATTCCATTTCAGGTTCAACCAAAGTTCTGTAAATGTTTTTTTAGGCTTTTGTTCACAGTAAAGAAGGGAAGGCATGGCTTGATGACCACGAAAGGGGAACGTTGTGTCTGTCGGTTGGGTGTCCACATTGTTACAAGAGTCACGGTATGAAATGCAGACCTAGGGGACTGTGTGAGATCCCTCTGACACCCCCCCAAATATTAAGATCTTGTATGTTTGTATCATTATGCTTTGGTTACTTGTGATTTATCTTAGTTTGTCATGTTAGTATGTACTGTGTAATAATTTCTATTATTACGCACTCTCCCATTACCAACTTTCAAGTAATAAAAATAAATAAAATCAGATGCCAGCAGACTCAGACAGTGGTAATCGATGAAACATTGTTAACTGCACTGTAGGAAATTTCACACCATGTCAGTACTGTGGTATACAGTGACATCCCCAGAGTAGGTGCGTTCAGTTTTGGAAATGTCTTGCCAGGGACAGCTGAGTATAGTTTGTGACATAGTGAAGATGATCATGCTGTTCAAAATTTGGGGTCAGAATGGCAAAAAAACAATTGTTTAACAAGTAGCCAATGTTTGGCATTGACAAATGCTTGTTTTCAGTGGCTTCAACCCCTCCTCACAATTTTTATTTTTGCCTCAATTTGAATACATCTAGTCAAAATGTCAGTGAGACTATATTGGACTGTGTGGAAAGAGGAACTTATCTCCCCTGAAACAAAGCCCTAAAACTAGTGTGTTGTCACCTTGCCCTGTTGGACACCCCTCCCACCTGCTTAGTTTTTCTATTAACTATTTTGTAGGTTATCCCTATAAGCCAATGTTGGCATCTGGTACATCATAAGTCCCTGTCACTCGTGTGTTGCAGTAGTGACTACCCTTGATCTTAATTGTATTTCTGATAAGTGCATTACCTGGAACCCTGATAAGGCATGTATTTATTTCTCTTCTATCTCCTGAAGGATGTGCCTTATCATCGGTAGCTCACTGCTTTCACTGCAGCCCACAGCTAGAGTTACCACCTGTCCTGATTTTCACAGAACAGTCCTGCTTTGGGCAGCTGTGTCCTGCAAAAATACTAAATGTCCTGATTTTATAGTAGAAAAGTATTTTCTAACTTTCCACTAAATGTTCTAGAAAACTAAAATACCTTAACTAAAATACCTTACAATGATAAGAAACCATAGAAGCAATGAAGAAACTACAATTTTAGCCTTAATTCTGATTATATAGAGAAAACAAGTCTGTTGCATTGGTTGAGGTTACATACTGTCCTGAGAAAATCATGTTTCAGTAAGAAATGTCCCACTTTGGGCTTCTTAAAGGTGGTATCCTACCCACAGCGCAAGTTCCAGCTGTGGTTGAAGAAGTCAAGAAATGGCAATGGGGGTAGCATTGCCATTCATTTTCAAGGATTTTCATTTCATGAAAAAGGATCCATTTTCATGAGTCGTGATACGTAAAAGGATTCTTTTTTCATATCACGCGGTAACACAAAACTATTTATAGCAGTAAATAAAACACATTTCCAGGGCATATCTGTAACATTGAAGTACAGACTGCACCTAAGGGGGTCCCAATTAGCCAGTTAGATGTGGTGGTCTCTCACAAGGATGTCATTTTTGTGGCTTTAAATTTTTTTATTTTTAGAAAAAATGGAAAAAAGATGGCAGCAAATGAAAAAGGAATTTTCCCATATGAAACAGGATTCCTTTTTTGCTTCATATAGCTATTTTTTAGTACATACTGAGCATGCTCAGAAATTATTTTTTTCAAATTTTTTATTGCAATAACTTAAAAATGGCTCATTATTTTTTCACCAGACTAGCAAAAGGCACATCTGTGGGCTAGTCTCTTTCTGCCCTGAACGTTTCAGTCCAAGATTCAAAACTGTCTGGGCTGTAGGCAAGTTCTAAGAAAAATCCCATCAAAATCTATAAGCGACAAAATTCTTTTTCACCTATCCAGAACTTAGAAACTGCACATCCAACTGGAACATAACTTGCCACATCCAGAGATCTATGATGGCTGACAGTGCATGCTAATTGTCATGCAAATCCATTGAACAGTTACAAAGTTATTACAGTGCAAATCTTTGAGTTTAACACTGAAGTGCAATATAATATATATATATATATATATATATATATATATAGGCATGATAGCACCCTATAGTTATGGTTGAGTAGCATGTTTAATGTTAAACCTCACATTTTGCACTTTAATAACTTTGCAACCAATTAATGGATTTGCACAAACTTTGGTATGCACTGTCCCATGGGGCAGATTGTGGCAAGTTTTGTTTCAGTTGGATGTACAGATTCTGAAATCCAGACAGTGCAAAAAGTAATAAAGTTGCCACTTTTTGTAGTTTTTTTCCTTATCACCCTGCATCTAGATAGACAGTGTGTTTTTTGGGGTGTTATTTTTCTGTGATAGAACCAGCTTGGGTAACAGAACAGGCATGCTTAGTTTTGTGAAAAAATATTAATCTGTTGCAAAGTTATTATGTTTTTCATTTCCCATTGTTTTCAATGGGAAGATCACTTTTTCAGGATAGAGGGAGAAAAATTGATGAAGGATTTGTTCTCCTGAAAAAGGATTTACTCTCACGAGACCTGTTCCTTTTTCGTGAGAACTAAATCCTTTTTCATGTGAAAAATTCCTTTATTGTGAACTGCCATCTTGTTTGCCATTTTTTTCTCAAATTGTTTTTTTTTTTCAAAAGCCACACAAATGGCATCCTGGAGAGAGACCTCCACACCTAGCTGGCTCATTGGGACCCCATTAGGTGCAATCTGCACTTCAAAGTTAGGGATATACTGCAGAAATGTGTTTTATTTACTGTTAAGAATCCTTTTTCATCACTCTGTGATATGAAAAAAGAATCCTTTTTTCGTATCATGAGTCATGAAAAAGGATCCTTTTTCATAACTCGAGAATGCTTTCCCTGGATTTTCTTGACTTCTGCAGCTGCAGCTGAAACTCATGCTGCAAGCTGCAGTGTGAGCACTGAGCCTCCCTTTACCCGGTGTGTAGTACTGGTGCTCCCCCCTCCCAAATCCATTGTCATACCTGTCAATGTTCAGTGTTGCCTGTCCCCCCATTCAAGTAATTCCCTGGTGTCTAGTGGCACCACACACCCTTCTGACTGCTGTCTCCATTTTACAATTATTCTGAGGTGTCTAGTGGCATCCCCCACCCTTTGATCGCTGTCCCACTTTGTTTTATTATTTCCCTGGTGTCTAGTGGCACCCCCCCACCATCCAATTTGCTGTCCCCACTTTTTTAATGATTTCCCTGGTGTCTAGTGGACACCCCCCACCCTCCAGTCACTGCCCCCTCTTTTTCTAATAGTTGCCCTGCTGTCTAGTGGCACCCCTACCCTCTGATGCCCATTTTCATGGTGACATTAGTGGTCAGCAGCTTCCCCCACCCTCAGATGTATTTTTTCCTGAAAATAAGAAAATGTCTGTTTTTTTTTAAAACCTGTAAAAAAAATGGTCCATTGCCGATCACTCTTGCATCCCCCACTTGACCACCTACTGTGCACCCATTTCCCCACACCCCCCTTGACAACCCCACACACCGTCACTCACCTGAAGAGGTCCCAGGATCAGGATCCACTCTCCTGACTGATGACACATCTTGCTGCTGCAACCAATGACTGCAATATGAGAGACTAAGGTAAATGCACTTCAATGTATTTCAATGGGGGGTTCAACTTTTATGCATAACTCAGCAGTTTATTTAGATTTTGACCCCAAATTTTCAACATATCCTTTTGGAGGCCTCACCTGATGAACAATATGACTGTTATTAGGCAACTCCCATCAGAAGGGTGATTTCGCAGTTGGTTGGCAAAATTATCTTTCTGGTGGAATTTGTGTAATGGCAGTCATATTGGCTATGAGGTAGAGTCAATAGAATGCTATGTTGAAAATTCGGGGTCAAAATTTAAAAAAATGGCTGTGTTATGACCATTCCTTGAAATTTCACTATGCACACTCGTAACTTTGGACATTTTCAATATTTTCACCCCATATTTTCAACATAGCCTCTTCTTATTGCTCTACCTCATGTGTCACAGCTGTTATTTTCAGATTATACTATCTCAAAATGGCACAGTTATAACTACTTGTTGCACTGTTGTCCTATAACTGGAAACAAAGGGCTGGAGAGCCCTGTGTTCCCACAGCTAGATACATGTATGCATCTATGAAGGGATGGGCGGCAGGCCACTCTGAGCCCTCCACCTCACAGGCAAATAAGTGTTTTTGCACTTGTGGCACAGAATGGCATTGCAGTTGTGCAGAATTATATTTTGATGGGGATATGAAAATTTTATGTGCTGGTTACATGCAATGAGGTTATAGAGTTATGTTGAAAATTTGGTTTAAAAAATATTAAAATGGCACAGTTATGACTATTTGTTGCACTTTCACTATGCATGCTCATAACTTTGGGAATTTTAAATATTTTGAACCCAAATTTTCAACATAGCCTTCTTATTACACCACCTCATGTATGTCACAGCTGTCATTTTTCAAATCCTGTCCAAAATGTTTTTTTGTAGCTGTAGTATGGATTGGCATTGTGCTTGCAAGGAGTTACATTTTGGTGAGGATTGAAAAATGTTCTGCACCAGGTACATGAGGTGGGTAATAACATGGCTATGATAACAGTTTGGTGACTGTTGTCCTATAACTGGAAGCAAAGGGGCTGGAGGGCCATGTGCTTCCACAGCTAGATACGTGTATGCATCTATGAAGGGATGGGAGTGCAGGTCACTCTGGGCCCTCCGCTTTCACAGGCAAATAAGATTACGATTATACTATCTCAAAAGTAAGGAAACAAATTGCAAAAAACATTGTTAATGCATCAGCTAGGGTTAAACCAGCAAAAGTAGGGAAATGTGGTGTTAGGATTTCCAACCCTGACACCCCATTCCCCACCCTGCACAGACCCACAGGCGGGGGTGTCTCTCTTGTGGATGTCAACCCTAATGCTCTCCCCATTCTCCTATACTGTACCCATCTCAGCTTATTTACTTATAGAATAGGGGGAGCATTAGGGTTGATGACCCCAAGGCACACCCCCAATGCCTGTCACTGTCTGCAGGGTGGGGGTGGGGGTAGGGTGTTGGGGTTGGAAATCCTAACACCACATTTCCCTGCTTTTGTCAGTTTAGTAACAACCTAACTGATGCATTAACAAAGTCTTTTGCAATGAATAGATATAGATATAGATATAGATATAGATATAGATATAGATATAGATATAGATATAGATATAGATATAGATATAGATTACATGATTGGGCCATTGTTTTCATTAAAAAAGCCATCAATCATTTCTCTATATATTAGTAGCTAATTAGCATATATGATACCATAACCATACATAACTGATGGTAATTAACTAACATTAAGTAATTACAACCTTATATAGCAGTGTAATTAACACTCTATTACAAGTGTGGACACAATAGATATGTTAAGCAATTATAACATTCTATTACATTGTAATTAACACTCTGTTACAAGTGTGGATAACATACATACATGTTATTACAGAACTATTAACTTATGTAGCAACCACCTGAATAACATATGTAACGACAACCTTCAAACTACCCACATTACAGCCATAACAGCCTCTCCAACTACAGTCACTACAGAAAAGAAGCAGCCCTCCCCCAAATCAATACAAACCACTTTTACTGCTGCATCCATATCACTTGCCAAACTAACAGTCACACATGGAAATCAAAGCTAACCTGTGTAAAGACAGTGTCACTCAGCAACAAAGCCAGGCCCCCAAATCAAGACCAACCAATGTAGCTACTACATCCATATCATTTGCCCACTTAAACTGTGTAAAAAAGGCCCCCAGAATCACTTTCTAATTTTACATGCTCTGCACCATTTTGCTAACTGATGTAAAAATGCCTCCTGAATCATTTTTCCAAACATGTTGCATGCTCTGCTCCATCCTGAATCACTTTCATAACATTTTACATGTTCTGCTGCATTTTGTTAATTGTGTAAAGGCCTTATAAATCACTTCCCAAACATATCACATGCTCTGCTCCATTTTGCTAACTGTAAAAAAAAAGGCCTCCTAAATCACTTAAAAAGCATTCCACCTGCTCCCTTGAACAACACTAAAGGAACAAGCATTTGTCAATGCCGAATGTTTGCTTGCTGGCATTGGCATTGGTAGTGCAGAAGCTACAGAGCTGCATAATAGGAATGGCAGTGAAGTATTAAACTGAAGCCAACCCCACCACCACCCTGCAGAGAGTGACAGGCATTGGGGTGTGCTTTTGGGTCATCAGGCATAACGGCCATGCCATTTCACCACACCCTACCCTGCAGGCACTGACAAGTGTCATGGTGTGCCTTGGGGTCTTTGGCCCTTATGCGCACCCCATTCCATCAGGAAATATGGTGAGATGGGTGCGGTATAGGAGAATGGGGTGAACTTTGGGGCCGAAGATTCCAAGGCATACCTCGATGCCTCTCACTGGCTGCAGGGTGTGGAATAGTATGAGCATTACAGGCAAGAATCCCAAGTCACACCCCTGATGCCTGTCATTCTCTACAGGGTGGGGCGTTATGGTTGGAAACCCTAACAGCTCAGGCATTCATTGGTATTTTCACTCCAAATTTTCAACATGTTTTTTTTGAGACCCCCACCTCATGAACAGTGGCAATATCAGTTTGTTAGCCAAAAGCTGCTTATGCACAGCGACTACGGCATTTAGCACCACAGGTGCAAAAACACATTCTGAACAGGATGTGAAAAATGTCAGCTGTACTGTTCATGGGGAGGTGGAAAAAATGGCAATGTTGCATATCTGCAGTCAAAATATTAAAAAAACTGAAGTCACAAGCGTGCATAGAAACTGTGCAACGCACACCCATAATGTAATTAGTGTGGGGAATTTTTACAGCAGATTGTCAACTCAGGCATTTTGGGACCTCCGATCATGAACAGTGTCACTGTGATTTTCTTTATCTGTCCTGAACAATGATTTCCCACAGCGACCACGCATTTCTGTGCTGAAAGTGTGAAAACACATTTTGGCCATGTTGTGAAAAATGGCAGCTGTACTGTTCATAAGGAAGTGTGGAAAAATGCAACTGGTGAAAATCTGGACTGAAAATATTACAAAGTCATGAACTTACGAGGGTCCGTGGAAACTGCGCAATGCTGACTCGTAACACAGTCATTTTATGGACTTTTGTCGCCAAATTTTCAACATAGCAATTTTAAGACCTCTGCTCATGAACAGTGTAACTGTGATTTTCTTAATCTGTCCCAAACATTGCTTTCACACACCGACTGCACCATTGTGCGCTACCTGTGCGGAAACACATTTTGGGCAACATGTGAAAAATGGCAGCTGTACTGTTCATAAGGAAGTGTAATAAATGGCAATGTGGAAAATCTGGAGTGAAAATATAGAAAATTCACAAACTTATAAGTGTGCGAGGAACTGTGCAACGACGCCAGAAACAGTCATTTTAGGAATTTTTCACCAAATTTCAACATAGCCATTTTAAGACTCTTTCTGCTCATGAACAGTGTAACTGTGATTTTCTTAATCTGTCTCAAACATTGATTTCGCACACCCGACTGCACCATTGTGCGCTACATGTGCGGAAACACGTTTTGGGCAAGATGTGAAAAATGGCAGCTGTACTGTTCATAAGTAAGTGTAATAAAATGGCAATGTGGAAAATCTGGAGTGAAAATATAGAAAATTCACAAACTTACGAGCGTACGTAGGAACTGCGTAACGCACGCTCGTAAAACAGTCATTTTTAGGAATTTTTTCACCAAATTTTCAACATAGCCATTTTAAGACCTCTGCTCATTAAAAGTGTCACTGTGATTTTCTTACTGTGTCCCATACATTGATTTCACACACCGACTGTGCCATTGTGTGCTACATGGGCGGAAACATGTTCTGGGCAAGATGTGAAAAATGACAGCTGTACTGCTCATGAGGAGGTGTGGTAAAATGGCAATGTTGAAAATCTGGAGTGAAAATATTGAAAGTTCGTGAACTTACAAGCGTGCGTAGGAACTGTGCAATGCACGCTCATAAAACAGTCATTTTTAAGAATTTTTCCACCAAAATTTCAACATAGGCTTTTTGAGAGCCCACCTTATGAACAGTGGCAGTGTCATTTCATTACTCAGTCCCAAAAGGTGATTTTGCGAGTGACTGTGAAATCACCCTTGGGCCCAATAACGCCATGACAGTGCACATCCATAAGGAGGGGTCCCAAAACCCCATGTTGAAAATTTGGGCCCAAAATTCCCAAAACTGCCTGAGATATGCAAAAGTTGAAAACCCTATGTATCCCATTATACAGCTTACTGGCATTTCCTCAGTTCAGGGTCAGCTTTGAAGAGTGCAGATGTGTTCCTGGTCCACCAAGATCTGCCACGCCAGAGTCTGGAGGCATAGGGTGGGGGTGTGGGGAGGCAGGGTGCGCAGTGGGTGGGGGCAGATACAGCGAGGGACAGTTTTTGATTTTCAGGTGTTTTTTTTTTTAATGAGGATGATGCGGGATGTTTGCCACGCTGGGGTGGGCTCCCAGTGTGGCAGAAGGATGGCTGGTTGGGGGGGCATGGAGCCGACGGGGGATTGGGCACCCTCATTGGCTATATGAGTGTAGCCATGCTGGGGTGGGCACCCAGCATGGCACATAAGGCACTGTGTTTGAAGTTGCAGGACAGCCCGACGGGGGATTGGGCACCCCCGTCAGCTATACAGCATGTGCGTGGGGGGGCGGCAGCACACAGCATGTGTGTGTGTGTGTGTGTGTAGGGGGAGCGTGCATGAGCAGGCGATATCTTATCGCTGCTCACTGAAGCGTAGCTCCCCCTTTCAACTATACTCCACTGCATTTTGGAGCTGTCATAGACAGCTCCTGCAGGCATTGGAGAACTGTGGCCGTGTCTGCAAATACACTGACTGAATTGGAAGAGGGCTGACACACCTCCGAAAACTCGGATGATGGCACTATGTTTCTTGCACATGCATGCAAGCAAACATAAAAATGAGTGTATCCAGCCTTCCTGATATAGAAATCCACTGCACTATGGAAACATTAAAGGAACAAAACTAATAAGCACTTGAAATGCCTTACAATACAGAAAAATACTATAGAAAAACATTAGGAGGAACACTACAGAATTATGGAAACACTCTAACCTAAGCAAATACACTAAACAAGCCATGCAAGAAAACCAGCACACTTTATCTTAAAGCAAAACACACCAACCTAATGTAGTATATAAAATAAAAGATAGCAAAGTCCAGCATACTAGTGAAACAATACTATCTTGGGGTTGAACAAGCTCATAAAGGCCACTTGCCTTTCAGACTCATGGCTTTGTGGCTTATTCAACCTCTCAATGGCATTATTTGCTTGTATACCACACTTTGCTATAAAACTTTGTTAATGCATCAGTTAGGGTTGTTACTAAAGTGACAAAAGCAGGGAAATGAGGTATTAGGGTTTGCAGTCCTAACATCACACCCGCACCCTGCACACACCAACAGACTTTGGGGGTGTACCTTGGGATCATCGGTCATAACGCTCCCCCCATTCTCCTATACTGCACCCATATCAGCTTATTTTCTTATGGAATGGGGTGAGTGTTAGGGCTGATAATCCCAAGGCACCCCCGACACCTGTTGGTGTGTGCAGAGTCGTGGTGGGTGTTAGGGTTGGAAACCCTAACACAACATTTATTTATTTATTTATTTATTTATTTATTTATTCATTCATTCATTCATTCATTTATTATCTCTCAGATTATAATACCTTTGAGCTAGAAGCTCATTTACAGAGGTTCCCCATCATTAGGATACAAAAAATTTAAATGACATACAATTGTTTACAAGCATAAGATACAAATCTTTGGTAATTGTAGTAAGCAGTATTAAAACAGAGGGACAAGAAAAGACATAAATGAGCAGAGACATAACTGCTTATGGTGGTGAACAGTGCTTTAGATACAATCAAGAGGAGGGGGGCACATAGAGAAAATGATGGGATAACAATGTGACGAATATCCGCTGCACAGGCTTTGTCCTGGGCAAGTAGGATAGAGGTGAGATGATGGAGGAGGGACAGGGTTAATAGGATGTGGGAAGCAGGTGAAGGAGGAAGAGGGGGTCCAGTTGCATGGGAGTAGGGTGTAAGTGCATTGGTTGTACAAATTTTTAGTGGCACACTGTGACTATTTAGGAACTGCAGTCACAACTACTGAGTACTATAAGGTGAGTGCATAGTTGTGTTTTGAAGGAACCAAACTTTGTTTCAGCCAATTCATCACCTTGGAGAGAGTTGAGCCACTTGGGTGTCCAGTACCCAAAGGACCGCTGGAAAATGAGACATTACAGTTTTCCTAACTCCCCACCCTCCCAAAACAGGCAGGAAATCATGTGTGGTGTATGCCTTTGGCTTCTCAACCCTAATGCTCACCCCATTACATCTGTAAATAAGGTCAGATGTGTAGATTTTATGGGAATGGGGTGAGCATTTGGCTTGAGAAGCCCAAGGCACACCCCCACATGATTTCCTGCCTGGTTTGGGAGGCTGGGGTGTTAGAGAAACCCTAATGCCTCATTTCCCAACGTTCATTGATTTTACCCTAACTGGAGCATTAATGAAGTTTTTCTGCAACTTATTTCCTTACTTTTTGAGATACTATAATAGTATCCTTATTTAACTGTGGGTGCGCAGGATCCTATGGACCCAGAGCTCTCATCTCTCTGTAGATGCGTATATATAAATGTAGTTGTATAGTGCAACAGAGACCAAATCATCAGTGTAGCCTTCTTATTACCCCACCTCAGGTACCCATTAGAGAAAATTTGTGAATCCCTGCCAAAACGTAATTCTGTGCAACTGCAACACCATTCCATGCCACAGGTGTGAAAACACATTTTGGCCAGGATTTGAAAAATGACAGCTGTGACATGCATGAGGTAGGATAATAAGAAGTCTATGTTGAAAATCTGGGGTCAAAATATTTAAAATTTCAAAAGTTATGTGGGGCATACTGAAATTGTAACTAATGGTCATAACTTTAGCTTTGTTTCATATTTTGACCCCAAATTTTAAACATAGTCTTCTTATGACCCCACCTCATAAACCACATATGTGAAAATTTTCAAATCCATGCCAAAATGTTCCATGCCACAGGTGTGAAAATATGTTTTGCGCAGGATGTAAAAATTGACAGCTGTACTGTTCATCAGGTGGTGTGAAAAAATGGCTATGTTGAAAATTTGGAGTGAAAATATAAACAATTACCAAAGTTATGCACGTGCGTAGAAACATTTCAATGAATGCTTGTAACTTGGCCATATTTGGGAATGTTTTATCACTTTTCAACATGGACTTTTAGGACCCTCTTCATGGACATTGGCACTGAATATTTTCATTAATCAGTCCTGAAAGGTGATTTCATGCAGTGACCTCAAAATCACCTTCCGGGCCTGATTAATGAAATGACAGACAGTGTTCATGAGGTGGGGTCCCAAAAAAGCCCATGTTGAAAGTTTGAACAAATACCTAAAAATACCAAAGATATCAACAGAAATTCAAAATGCCATTGAAATGCATTATATGGCACTTACCTTGATTCCTCAGTTTGTGGTTCACCTTTGAAGAGTGCAGAAGAGTCCCGGTCCACAGAATATGACAGCGGATAACCCCCAGAGGTAAGTATAGGCTAAGGGGAGGTAGGGTGGTGGGTGCTTAGTGGGAGGGTTGGAATGAGGGAGAGGGACGGAGGGACCATTTTCTTTTTTTCAGGTTTTTACAAAAAAAAAGACTTTGGGGACAGTTTTCTTTCTACAGGTTCAAATTAAATATATATTTCAGGACACTGGGAGTGTGCTCCCCAGTGTCCCACACTGCTGGGGGAGGTTAAATGCCAACAGGGAGATTTGGCCCCCAAATTTTGGTAAAGTAATGAAACAACAAGCTGGATGGGGGATCATCCAACACCAGGGGTGGACATCCTGGTGTCAGAATATATATAAGGTATACACTATGCGGATAATAGGTGACGGCAGGTAGATGAAGGAAGGGAGAGTGAGCAGGTGGCAGAGGGGGCAGTTTTAGATAATGCAACCAAAAACTATGGACACCAGTTATAAAAAAATGGATTTACCAACAGCATTACATTTTTGACCAGACCAATGCCATCAATATCAGTCACTAGACCACCAGGTATGTGACAACTGATAAGACACTGCAATTCCCGCAACAGCAATTTGTATACAGCAATTTAAGCAGTCTTGTTGGCAAAGGAAATTATAGAACACAGCTCAACATGTGTAATTATAAAAAATAATACACATGTAAAGTCATGATTTTGATCCTTTTTGTAAACCTACATTAACAAGGGAGAGAAAAACAAGAATGTGTTTGCACTGTAAAGAGTCATGTACAGAGTCTCTGGCTACTATTATATCACACTGCAAACACCAGGGAACAGTGGCTCACACCTCAGATTCCAGCTGGCAGCAGGAGCTCAACTGCAGCTGTGGCTGCAAAAGTTAATATCCTGGTGTTCTCATACAGAGAATGCTGGGAAGCATTCCTCTCACTAAGCTAAGCACCCAGTGTTTTGCGTGCCCAGAAAAGGAATTTGTGGGTAAAAGTGTAAAAAAACAAACATCAGAATCTAGCTAAATGGGTCCCGTTAAGCTAGGTTCTAATGTTTGTTTTTAAAATCTCAGCAGTTTTATGCATTTTCCACCTTTTGCAGTTGGTGGGGAAAAAAACAAGATGACGACCTGCAAAAAAAGAAATTTTTTTCTCACGAAAAAGGATTTCTTCCTTGAGAAAAAGGAACTGATCTTGAAAGAATGAATCCTTTCTCACTTGATCAATTCCTTTGTCAAACATTTTACCTCTACCCTGAAAAATTAACTTCCCATAGGAAATAATGGGAACTTCAAAACTGAATAACTTTGCAACAGATTAATATTTTTGCACCAAATTTACACTGGCTGTTCTGTTACCCCATTTCTTTCTACCATAAAAAATCAAATCAAACTTTCATACCATCTGGGCGCAAGTTGATGAGGAAAAAACTGCAAAAAGTGGTGACTTCCTTCTTCTTTACACTATCTGGATCTCAGAATCTGCACATCCAACCAGAATGACACTTGCCAGGTCAAGAGATATACCCCACAGGACAGCACATATCATATTTTGTGCAAATCCATTGATCAGTTGCAAAGTTATTAAAGTGCAAAATTTGAGGTTTAACATTAAACAAGTTACTCAACCCTAACTATAGGGGGATGACCGTGCCCCTATAATATATACATATAGGGCCCAATTCTCAAAAGGTTACTGTATATCTGGTGTAACTTGACTTGTGCCAAAAAAATGGTGCAAGTATCAAATTACGCCAGCTGTTGTGACATACGGCATTCTGTAAAGCAACCTATGACATGCCACAGGCTGCTTGTGCCAAAGTGGACTTATGCCACCAGTTATGCCCTAACCCACCTGTGACATGGTGCTAGGGGGTTTACAGCAGCAGTTGTGCCCTATTCTGGAAGGGCAGCAAAAAGTCCCCAATGTCACTATTCTAGAAGACATCCTAGTGGACATCCACAATGAAAAGTTACACCAGGAAATAGCTGGTGTATCTTGCATCCACTGGGGTTGTGTGCCAATGGCCCCAATCCACCATTATGTGCCACTCCTCAGCCCCATTCCTGCCCCACTAGACAGCCCTGCAGGGCTAGAGGAACCCCCCAAATACCTACTCCTGGTGCCCCTCAGGGCTATAGGACCCCCTTCCCCAGTCCCCCAATACTGTGCAATGTAAAGCCCCTCAGGGCTATGTGACCCCTTGCCCATGATCCCCCAATAATGCATCAATAAAGCCCCTTGGGGCTATCAGACCTCCCTCCCCCCCGAGTCCCCCAATACTGTAGTAAAAAATGCCCCTCTCAGCTGTTGGACCCCCCATCCTGTTGCACCTGGGTTATGCCCCCTATCATCCCACATACACCTCACATACACCTCACACTGTATTCCTGCTCATATATGCCAATGTTTACATCTTTTCATAGGATTAGATCATGCATGCCTATTATACCACACTATAATGCATTATGTTTGTATTTTACATACAGTATATTCCATATATAATCTACCTAATCACTGATAAGATGACTCTGTGGGATCATCAGTGATTATTATATACTTATATTCTCATATAATTATATGTAGTGTGTGTTTAACACTCAGGCAGATATGCCTCGTGTAATAAAGCCCTGTCAGTGCTTCTCTTTGTCTAAGCAAGTTGACAGAGAGAAAGCCTTTGTTATGTCTCATATTATACATAAGCAAGAAATGCCATGTGTAGTTTGAACCCATCAGCTTTTCTTTTGTCCAAGCTATAATTCAAATGGAAGCATGCTCTGTCTCATATGATACTTATTAGTAATTCTGTCTCCTAAGTCATCATCCAATGGAGAATGACTTAGGACCAATACATATTGTTTCTCATAACTGTAACTATGAGGTAATCTCTGTTGCTATGCTGTTATCTGTAGTATTTAGACTTCTGTAGTCTAGCTTTACTTGCAGAGAGAACGAGATCACGGAGAGAACAAGATCTTAGAGAACCCAAGATCTACAAATACTGGAGATTATGTACATTCTTCAGGAGAGTGGTAAGAAACCCATCTCCCTTGTGATTTTCTCTGTCACATGCTTGGCGTAAGTAGTATAATAAACTTTATTAGTACTCTCTGCTTGTTTATGAATGTTTCTTGGCAGACTCCAAAGACACAAGAATCTGTATTATTAGTATTATTATTATTATTTACTCTACTATCTAAGATTGTTTACATAACAGTCCTGATCCACATAATGTATTGGTAATAGCCCTGCAGGGCTGATAATGCCCCCCCCCAGCTCTGACGACAAGTCCTCATGGTACTGTAACTTGTACATAGATCCCTGTTATCCCTGGTGGTCTAGTGGCTGCCCCACTTGGCAGTGCCAGACCACCCCACACACCCCAGCTGGTGAGTGGCACAGCTCACCTCTCATCACCACAGCCAGCCACTGACTGAGCTCCATAGAAACGCATGCTACTGTACATAGTATGTGCCAATGAACAGATCATTTATTGCATGCATACTATATACAGTATGCACTCAGATGGAGATCATTCGGCAGCTGACTGTGATGGTGAAAGGTGGGTTGTACCAGTCTCCAGCTGGGCGTGGTGGTCTGGCACTGCCAGGTGGGGCCAGTAGACTACCAGGGATAATGGGGATCTGTGACTGATACAGTACTGCAAAGACATGGCACAGGGGATCAGGACTGGGGGTGTGATAGCCTCAGGGCATTTGTATCCTGTACTGGGGATTGGGAGCTGGGGTACCATAGCCCTGTGGAGCATTTATGTACACATTGTGGAACTGGGGGCATGGGGGAGGTTGATAGTCCTGCGAGGCTTTCCTGGCATGCAGACTGGGCGGGGTCACTTGAGCCTGCAGGACTTGAGGATGCAGCTTGTGATATGCCCCTCAGGTGCACATGGGCATTCTTTTGGCTTATCGTTGGGTATGTCGCAGTTGCAGGACTTTCTCTAGGGACCCTGCCCACTCTGAGAATCAGGCAAAGCACACCCTCGCATGTCACAACTTGTGACATGCATATGGGTGCTTCTAGAATTGGGCTTATATTGTTTATATTATAGGAGTGTGGTCGTGCCCCTATATTTAGGGTTGTATGGCCACTTTAATGTTAAACCCCAGAATCTGGACTTTAATAGCTGTGCAACTATGGGGTAGCTCTCTTGACATGCCAAGTTTAGTTCTGGTTGGATGTACGGATTCCAAGATGCAAAAAGTGAATTTTTTGAATTTTTTTTCCTTTGGTTAGAATGGATTTTCTTTCAACTTAGCTAGCACCAAAATGGTTTGGAATTTTGGTCTGCAATTTACAGGGTAGAATGGGGCTGATCCACAGATGTGCCTTTTGCTTGTTTGGTGAAAAACAATATTAATCCATTCCAAAGTTTAATTTAATTTGAAATTTTGAATACTTGCTTCTGAGCCTGCTCAGTAAGCACCAAAAATAGCTGTATGAAATGAAAAATAATTATTTTTTGTCTGACATCATCCTTTTCCATTTGGGGAAAATTCTTTTTTGTATGGCTACCATCTTATTTTCAGTTTTGCCTGAGAAATTCAAGTTTTGAAACCCCCCAAAAATGATATTCTGGGGAGGAACCAACACATGTACAGTAGCTTGCTTATTGGGAACCCCTGAAGGAAGGCCCTGCGCTTCCCCATAGACATACATATACTCATGTATGGAGGGAAGGAAGCGCAGGGCCCAGAGGGCCCAAAGCTCCATCAGACAACTAAGGATACGATTACACTATCTCAAAACGTTTGGATGCATGGGAGCGCAGGACCCAGAGGACCCTGTGCTTTTACAGGAAAAGAAGGATACCATTATACTATCTCAAAAAGTAAGGAAATTCTTTGCAAAAAAACTACATCAATGCAATATTTAGGGTTCAGGCAAAAGTGACAAAAGTAAGAAAATGTTGATTTAGGGTTTCCAACCCTAAAACCACAATGCCACCCCTAAAGCCAATCAGGGGCATAATCTTCCTAGGGGTTGTTAACTCTAAAGCTCACCCCATTCTATACTCTCAAGAAACATACACACCTAAAAGTAAAATAACAAAGATCACGGAGCATGGGACCCCAAACCCTACTGTGCATGCTGAAACATGCATGAGGGTGTGTTTTGGGGTTGTGGACCCTAATGATCACACCATTCTCTTATGCTGTAAACATCTTACCTTGCTTACTCATGGAATGGTGTGGGCATTAGGAGGTCACAACCCCCAAACACACCCCTGCATGCTCAGGGTGGGGTCTTAGGCTTGGGAACCCTAAAGTCATAGTTCCCTGCTTCTGATGCTTCAACCCTAAGGGTGCATTAATGACATTTTTTTGCAATGAAGCCATATACACAGACATACATATATACATACATACACATATAGATAGACAGACAGACAGACATATAGATAGATAGATAGATAGATAGATAGATAGATAGATAGATAGATAGAGAGATAGAGAGATAGAGAGATAGATAGATTGATCAGAAAATCCACTACAGGGTGTGTGGTCATGCAATGATATATGCATGCCTTGGGTGTGTTGTGAGTGCATTCAGCTATCCAAGGCATGCATATATCAGTGCATGACTACAGCCATGCAGTGAATGACCTGTCTTATAAAAGGGTAACTTTTTTGGGGGGGGGTAAAAATGTAGTGCTTGTTCTGCATGTGCTAAAAGTAGTGTTTTATTTGGATTGTTGTTAGTTTATGATTTTTACATGCTGTTTATTAATTTAATTATTTATCTCATTGATCCTACCATTTGAGTGATCTATTCACTCCTTGGCATCATGCCACTTTTTACTTTTAAAATGTTACACAGCAAGCATTCATATGTGAAAAACTTCTTTAAAAAATATGCAAACTGAAGTCCTTTTCCAAAGTATACTAGTATTATGTCCCAAGATATTGTTAAAGTGAAGAAGTTCTAAGGGGAGTGCCTCTAACTGACCAGTTAAACTGAATGAGTGAGTCAACATCTTTAGTACTGCAGAGATGGAAGTGAGAGAGAGAGAGCATGTGTGCTTGTGCATGACTTCATATTCTGCAAGGTTGTGCATACTTAAAGGGACACTGTTAACCCTTTTTGCATCATGCTATTTCTAGTTGAAACCCCCAGTTTAATGAATGCTTACTTTCTCTAAAATCTATTGGTGTTGCTGGTTGCTAAATCTGCCTCCTTTCTTAGTAGAACTGAAAAGCATGCCAATGGTGAAATCATATCCAACCTTGTTTTGTTTCAAATCCTTGATTTACTTTTATTGCATACTTCCTGAACATCAGGAACTCCCCAAAACTGTGCAGCCACTTATGACGCAATAGTCTGTTTTCCTCTCACTGTATCTTGAGTGGCTAGATTGTGTTGGGAGTGTACCCAAGTCCAGGAAAGATGCAGTGGTAGTTGAATAAGAATGTAACCAAACAGATTTTGGTGTGGTAACACCAGTATGGTGGTCAGTCAGTTTTTCACTTTTAAAAAGAAAACAGGAATCAGAATCAGACTACCAGCTACATCATCATGTTGTACAGAATGTGAAGAATCATAAAATGCATTTCTAAACTATAGACAGATTGAGGCCTAAGAGGGGTTAACAGTGTCCCTTTATACATTTCATTAATTGGGATTGTTGGATTGTGTAGGATTGTACAAACATAGAAACATAGAAACATAGTACCCAATTCTAGAAGGGTTACGCCAGGTGTAACAGCAGTTGCACCAAGTAGAATGGCACATGTAGCAACTTACGCCAGCAGTTGTGATATGCGCGATTCTGCAAATTGACCTGTGACATGTTGCAGGCCACTTGCGCTAAACAGCTGATATGCCGCATAAACCCCCTGCGACATGGTGCTATGGGGGCTACAGCAGCAGTTGCACCACATTCTAGAATGGCAGCTAAAGTGCCCACATCAGGATTCTACAAGAACCCCCAGAGGAGATCCAGCAACATAAGTTATACCAGCATTTAGCTGGTATAACTTACGGATGCCCCTGGAGGTCCTGTAGACAGGTCGGCTGTCCTGTGGATAGAGCAGTTTCCCTCCCCCCACCCAGCACACCCCAGTGGGGCCCCACAGAGCTACCCATACCCCAGACCCCAAAACAGCCACTGGCAGAAGCCCCGTAGGGCGGCGCTGCCATCCCCCACCTGTGCCCCAAACCACGAGTCACCAGCCACATATGCGGCAATACAACAGCCCTGGCAGTCTTGTGCCTCCCCAACTGTACATTCCCAGAAAATAGAATGACTCTTGAGTCCCTGGTAGTCTAGTGGCCCCCAACTGTACAGTCCAGAAAATAAAATAAATCCTGAGGCCCTGGTAGCCTGATAGTGGTACTGGTAGAAATTAATTTCTGAGCGTGTCTGTGCTGTAGCGCTATTACAGCACTCAGTCTGTGGCTGGCCATGGAGATTAGAGGTGGGCAATGACTGGGATGGTGGGGGTGCAGGGTGGGCTGGCACTGCCTGGTGGGGGCAACTAGACTACCAGGGAAATGGGCTTTCTTTTATGATATGGGACTGTACAGTTTGGGGGCCACTAGACTACCAGGGACTAGGATTTATTTTATTTTATGGACTGTACAGTTGGGGGCCACTAGACTACCAGGGACTCAGGAGTTATTCTATTGTCTGAGAATGTACAGTTGCGGAGGCCACTAGACTACCAGGGACTCAGAATTTATATTAGTTTCTGGACTGTACAGTTTGGGGGGCACTGGACTATGGGGGGGTGACGTGTCGCATTTGCGGCGGTCGACCTGGGGGTCAGTGTATGGGTGAAGGGTGTACTTGTGACCTGCAGCAGTGGGTTGTGTCATGCTGGCTAGGTATGCCCTCTGTGCGGCATACCTTGCCGCATGTCGCAAGTCACAGGTCTTTGCTGCGAAGACCCTGCCCCTTCTAGAATAGAGCGTAGAGTCAATGTCGCAGTTGCGGGTGGCACAGGTTGCGTTCAGCTTTCTAGAACTGGGCCCATAGACTTTAACAACAGATAAGAACGTCTTGGCCCACCCAGTCTGCCCATTTCCCTACCTATTAGTAAAGCTGCAGATCCTAGTTGACCAACACCCTACTTCCTCTTACCCCCACTATAATTGACTTGTGTCTGTCCCATGCATTCTTGAATTCGCCCACTGTTTTTGACCCTATGACCTCCTCACAAAGGCTGTTCCATGCATCCACCACCCTCTCTGTGAAAAAATACTTCCTCACATTTCCCCTGAGCTGTCCCCCTTCTATCTTCAAACTCTGCCCCCTTGTTTTTGCTCATCTCTTTTTCTGAAAGATGCTACCCTCTTGGACTTTGTTGATTCCCTTGAGGTACTTGAAAGTTTCTATTATGTCCCCCTCCTCCCTCCCTTCCTGAAGGGTATACATATTAAGCTTTCTTAGGCTCTCTTCATATGGTTTCTGGTGCAGACCCAGCACCATTTTAGTTGCCCTCTTCTGGACTGCCTCCATCTGGTCTATGTCCTTGTGGAGATGGGGTCTCCAGAGCTGCACGCAGTACTCCTGATGGGGTCTCGCCAACTGTCTGTGCAGAGGGATGACAATTTCCTGTTTTCTACTGGTGATGCCTCTCGCTATGTGTCCCAGTATCCCCCAGTCCTTCTTACTGCCTTCTCACATTGCCTGCCTGCCTTTAGGTCATCTGATATGACTATTCCCAGATCCCATTCCATTTTTGTTGTTAGTACCCCCCCCCCACATAGTGTACTCTTCCCCTGGGTTTTTGTTTCCCAGGTGCATTACTTTGCACCTCTTTGCATTGAATCTAAGCTGCCATACTTTTGATCATTCCTCCAACCTTGTCAAGTCTGTTCTCATCCTTTCCACCCCACTTGTGTATCAACCCTGTTGCAGATCTTTGTGTCATCTGCAAGAGGCATACTTTTCCTTCCAGTCCCTCTGCAATGTCACTTATAAAGACATTAACGAGGACTGGCCCCAATACTGAACCCTGTGGTACCCCGCTAGTAACACCCCTGTCTTCAGCGTGGACTCTGTTTACTATTACCCTCTGTGTCCTGTTGTCCAGCCAATTTTTAACCCAGGCTACCACTGTGGGACCTACTCCCAGGCTGGCTAACTTGTTTATTAATCTTTTGTGTGGGACTGTAGAAAATGTCTTGCTAAAGTCTAGGTAGGCCATGTCCACAGCCCCTCCCTGGTCTACTACTTTGGTCACCCAGTCAAAGAAATCTATTAGATTCATCTGACATAACCTTTCCACTGTGATCCATGCTGCCTTAGGTCCTGGCCTCTAGGTACTCAACAATTCTTTCTTTCTTTCAGAAGTGAGTCCATCATTTTCCCTACCACAGAGGTCAAACGAACAGGTCTGTAGTTTTCTGCCTCTGCCTTGCTCCCACTTTTGTGAAGGGGAATCACATCTGCCTTCCTCCAGTCCTCAGGTACCACACTATCCTCCAATGATTTATTAAAAGAGTAGTCAGTGGTGTCACTAGTTCTCCCTTTAGTTCATTCAGAATTCTGGGGTGAATCCTGTCAAGCCCAACTCTCTTATCCACCTTAAGTTTTAGGAGTTCTTTCAGGACCCTTTCTTCTGTGAATGGACTGGAATCGACCCCCCTATCCAGGTTGCTTCTATTGTTTGGTTTAGGTATGTCCTCCTTCTCTTATTTTGTGAATACTGAACAAAAGTATTCGTTCAGTATCTCTACCTTTTCATTGTCACCCTCTGCCCCATCCCTTTATTAAGCCTCACTATCCCTCTGTCTTTCTTCGCTCACTAATGTACCTATAAAAGGTTTTATTCCCCCTTCTTAACTGAGTTGGCTATCTTTTCCTTGGTTTGGGCCTTTGCTATTCTGACTGCCTTCCCACTTCTTCTGCTTTAACTGATAGAATTCTCTTTCCTGCTCCTCCTGTAATCCTTTATACTTTCTGAATTCTATCTTTTCTCCCTAAGCTTCGCCACCACCTCTTTGAGAACCATAGTGTTTTTTTCCTTCATTTTGTTTTGTTTATTTGCTTCACACAAAGGCTTGTTCCCTCTATGATGGCAGTTTTGATTTTGCCACATTGTTCCTCCACCCTCCTTCCTGCCCTTTTGCTAGTGCATTCCTTAGGCACTCTCCATTCTGCTAAAGTCAGCCCTTCAAAAGTCCAGTACCCTTGCTTTTGTATGGCTTGACTTTATGGCTGTGTTAAGTAGAACCACAGTGGTGGTTGCCTGTTCCCAGATGACTACCCATTTCTAAATCTGAGATCCTCTCACCACCCCTGTTTGAGAGTACCAGGTCTAAGACTTCTCCCCTCCTCCAAGTGGGTTCCAATACTAGCTTCCTGAGGCATGCCCCATGTAGGTCATCGAGAATGACTATGCTCTTGGATGTGGCTGCAGCAAATGTGTTTAGTTAACATCTGGCATATTCAGGTTTCCCATTAACAATATCTCACCCTTTTCTGCCATTCTAAGAATGCTTTTATTATTTCCTTGTCCATGTCCTCCCTGAGATGGGGGTCTGTATACAACCCATGTGTGGATTGTGGTGCCATTTCCTGTCTCCAAGGTGACCCACAGTGCCCCCTTTCCTCCATGTCTACCCTTTAATTCCATTGCTTTAATCCCTTCCCTTAAGTAGAGAGCTACTCCTCCTCTTTTACCCTCCCTGTCCCTCCTGTAGATTGTGTTCCCTGGTATGTTGACATCCAAGTCATGGTTCTCTGTGTACCAGGTTTCTGTGACTGCCACAATATCCAGGAATCCCTCTTCCATCAATGTCACTAGTTTAAGAAGCTTGTTACCCAGACTATGGGTAGTGGTACTCATTGCCCTCCATTTTTTGATGGCTTTACCACTTTTAGACCCATCCCTGTACTTACTGCCTTTGCCTTTTTCTCCATTTACCCCTGCCCTGCCCCTATTGACCTCTCTACCTTGGTGTTAACCTTGCTAATTACCCTGTTTTGTGGGAGGAGGCTGGGAATTCCCTATTCCTTTTCAGTGCCCCCCCTTGGCTAATTTAAAAGCTTGCCAATGAAGCATTTAAACCTATCATCTAGGATCCTGGTTCCCCTCCTGGACAGATGCAGACCATCATGTCAGTATAGGCCTGTATCCTTCCAGGTGGACCCCCAGTCCCCAATGAAGCCAAAACTCTGTACTCTGCACCAGTTTTTCAATCATTCATTGAATCCCATGATGCAAAGTTCCCTAGCCTCACCCATGCCATAGACAGACAGCTCCTCCAAGAAGGTTACCATGCATGTTACTTGTCTAAGGCCCCTCCCCAACTCCACAAACTCCTCCTGCACAGTGCTGATCCCATTCCCAGCTAGATCATTTGTCCTTAGGTGGACAATGACATCCAGATCCCTCTCCTGTGCTGCTGCTCCCATGGTCCTGAGTATTCGCTTCCTGTCCCTCCATGCTATGGCATCAGGCAGGCACCTCACCTCCCTCCCTCTCCCCTCCCTCAGTTCTACCCCCCAATGATTGAGTCCCCTACCAGGAGTTGTTTCCTTCCCCCTGTGGGATCCCATGCCACCCTCCTATGGGTCTCCTTTGTGGAGGTTCCCAGCATCCTCCTTGGTCTCCATTGTGGGTGCCTCCATAGAGGAACAACGCTCCACCAGAAAGGCATATGAATTGTGGAGATGTACAACTGGAGGGATGCACCTCTGTTCCACCACCCTCACTGTCCCTGAGTCCACCATAGTCTAACCACTCCTTATTCTTGGCAACCTCTGAGGCAGCGACTATGTCCCTGGTTGTCCTTGGGTGGAGGAAGAGATTTCCCAATCCCCTGTCAGGTTCTGGGTGGGGAAGGAGGTTTCTCTACTCCTTGCCAGATCGTCCTGTAGATGGGCAATCTCCTCCCTCAGAGCAGAGAGGTATCTGCAAATAGGGCAGCATTGCAGCCTCCAGAATGTCTCCTGGAAGACTGCCACCCCACAGTCAGTGCACTGCACCACTCCCCACATGTCTCTCTTCCTCCTATTAGGGAACCTCACTTCTCCTTTGTAGTGTATCCCTTTTCCAAGGGACTATGTACTAGGACCCCACCAAGGTTTTTTTTTACAATAGCAATCACAAGAAGATATCCTCCCAGTTTATGCAACACTGCCTGTCTGCCTTCTGTGGCACACCCCACCCTGTTTTGTGTCTCAGCAGGAAGTTGTCACAAGTTGCTACCTAACCCCATAAAGCTAGGTTAGCCAGAGGAGGGTAGGAATGGGGAGGGTAGGAGCTGGGCAATCCACCCGTTCTGTGCTCTGTAATTGTAAACATGGAGAAGTGCTACCGACTCAGTACTGAAACTGAGTGAGTAAGTCAGTGGCTCCAGTACTGCAAATATTGCTATACTACAGCAGCTGTTGCTCGCTTAGTTTCACTTTGGAGCTGATGGCACTTCCCAACTTGGGGAATAAAACTACTGCAACATCAAGTAATGGTTAGGAAAAATACATTAGTTGGAAATTTGTAGAACTCTTTTCACAAAAAGACTCCTGGTATGTGAATGCTCATAAAAGTTAATGGTGTTAATGATCGAGTGGACAACTCAAATGGCAGGATCAACCAGATAAATGACATAATTAATAAAGACAATGTATGTTAGGGTTTGCAAGTAACATATTGGAAAGACACATAAGGTAATTAAGGATTTTAGACTGTATTAATTTGTTTATAGTGTCTGTTTCTTTGTACCATTTTCTGTGAGGGTGATGAGACATGATCTCCTTGTCTGGGCTGATAGTGAGCAGGTTCTGGGGCCACAAGGAGTGAAGGCATGCAGTCATTGTGGAATAATGCATGGTCATGTGGTATGTTTCATCCAATCACAGAGCAGGATTTTCACAGGTTTTCTTACTCATTATATTATATGGGCAGTCGCACTTCTATAGTTAGGGTGAGTAGCCTGTTTCATGTTAAATCCTCATTTTTGCACCTTAATAACTTTTGCAATCTTTGATGAAATAGCCCACCATTTGGCATGTGCAGTCAGGCTGCCACAGTCTCAAGACATGGAAAGTTTTGTGATGGCATCTTTTATGGTATTCAAGATACAGACTGCCAAAAACAGAAAAAGCATGTTTGGTTTCTATATTTAACACTGGTATTTGTTGCTCTCACCTACAGCCTAGACTGGGTGGAGTTTTTCATAAAGTTTTTAGGGTTAAGGACCCATGCCAAGGGTGTGCCTTTAGAAGGTTTGGTGAAAAAATATTATACTGTTTTAAAGTTATAATGATTTTTGAGTTAATGTTCCAGTGCGACTGGTAAAAGAAAAAAAACATCATGAAAGGTAAAAAAAAACTAGTGCAAAAGGTAAAAAAACAGATAGTGAGTAGTTTTTTGCATGATTTAGTTGACATTGGGAAAAAACAATCAAGATGGATGCCATTTTCGTTTTACTGTTTAAACTTACAAACAGTAAAAGTACATACAAATTATGTATTTTTTTAAAAAACAAACACCTGAACCTAGCAAAACAAGAGCTGTTTAACTAGATTGTATTGTTTGTTTTTTACAGTTGCCAGAAATACCTTTTCTGGACACCCAAAATTCAGGGTGCACAGATTAGTGAGAGGAGCCATTCACTGCATTCTCTGTATCAGAACAGTAGGAGTTTCTAATTTCTGCAGCCACAGCTGGAACTCATGCTGTGGGCTGCAGTGAGACAGTAAGCTGCCATTTCTCTTGTGTCTAGTGGTGCACCCTCATTGCCATCCTTTTATGTGTGCAATGTTTCCCTGGTGCCTAGTGGCACCCCCACCCTCCGATTCCCATCCCAATATTTATTTATTGTTTCCCTGGTGTCTAGTGGCACCCCCCACCCTCTGATTACAATCCCTGTAATTTATTTGTATTTCCATGGTGTCTAGTGGCACCCCAAAACTCCAGTCACCATTCTCCCAATGCTTTTGTTTTTCTCTGGTGTCTAGTGGTACCCCCACCCTCTGATTGTTGTCCCCATTATGTTTTTGTCTTTCACAGATGTCTAGTGGCACCCCCGACACCATTTCCATTATGTTTTTACCTTTCCCTGATGTCTGGTGGCCCTCCACCCTCCAGTCACCATCTCCATTATGTTTATGTCTTTCCTGGTGTCTAGTGGCACCACCATCCTTCAATCACTGTCCCTGTTATGTTTCTGTCTTTCCCTGGTGTCTAGTGGCACCCCCATCCTCTGATTGCCATTCCCATTATGTTTTTGTCTTTCTCTGGTGTCTAGTGGCTCCTTCCACCCTTCAATTGCTGTCCCTGTTATTTTTATGTCTTTTCCTGGTGTCCAGTAGCACCCTCATCCTCTGATTGTGGCCCCCTATTATTTTATTGTCTTTCTCTGCTGTCTAGTGGCACTGCCCACCCTCCAATCACTGTCGTGGTCTGTAATAAGGAAAATTATCCCTCAATTTGTTTTGTTAACACCTACAAAAAAGAAAACAGTCCCCCACTGATCTGATCTCCATCCCCTCCTTCTACTCAGCACCCACCACCCCACATGCACTACTACACCCCCACACACCCTCACTCACCTGAACAGGTACCACAGTGAAGATCCACCCTCTGATCGAAGACACGTCTTGTTGCTGGAGCATTTCAATTGGGTTTTAAACTTTGATGCATAACTTTGCCAATTTAGCATATTTTGACACCAAATTGTCAACATGGCCTTTTGGAGACCCAACCTCATGAACAATGGTAGTGGAATTATACAAATCTGGCCTAAAAGGTGATTTCATGGTCACTTAGCAAAATCATCTTTTGGGCAGGATTTGAAACTTTTCATCAACCTTGTTCATGAGGTGTGGTCATAAGAAGGCTATGTTGAAAACTTTGGGTCAAAATATGTAAAAATGACAAAGTTGTGTGCATACATTGACATTTTACTACACTCACTCGTAGCTGATCTTTTTAAACATTTTGACCCCAAATTTTCAACATAGTCATTTTTTACACTACCTCATGAACATGATAGCTGTCATTTTCCAAATCCTGGCCAAAATGCGTTTTTGCACCTGTGGTGTGGAATGATGTTTCAATGCCACGTAATAGCATTTTGTCAGGGATTTGAACATTTTCACTACCAGATTCATGAGGTGGGGTAATAAGAAAGTGTGACAGGCATATGACCAGAGTGATCTCTTCATTTCTTTTGTTAGCATAGATATTTTCCATTTATAAACTATTTTATTTGAAAGTAGATGAAAACATGGCTTCCAAGTCGCATGTCCAGGCAGGTCTTGAGGGAAATATTGGTTAACTGCTCAGTGTTGCTTTTCCATGAGCTCCTCTAAGTTGCACACCCTGGCAGATGGGAGGGTGTGATTTCAAGCACCTCAGAAATCCTGGAAAACAAGACTGTAAAGCTGGACAGAGGAGGTCTAGGTGAGAAAGACATTTTCTAAAACAAAATCATAAAACTAGACAGAGGATGTTTCGGTGTGAAGAAGGCCTATTGCCTTGGATGATGTCATCCACACACATGTTTCAGGGAGGACAGAAGGGAACTGTCATTCAAAGGAGTGAAGTCACTCCCTTCCTCCAAAGGGTATAAGTCAAGGGAGTGGGTTTCTCTCTCTCTCTCTCTCTCTTTCTTTCTCTCTCTCTCTCCCCTCTCTCTCTCTCTGTCTCAACATCAGAAGGCAAGAGGGCCCTGACAGGACTAGCTAAAGGATAAGACATCATAGATAGGGGCAGTGTCTTTGTAGCAAGTAGGCAGGTATACAGTTTAGGTGAGGAAAGTTCAGATTTTTTCTATACATCAACTGTCTGTGTAACTTGATTTATTTAATGTTTCTTAGTGAACTCACAATCATTTTGTTTTACTGTAAATATATCCTGTTTACACTTACTTGTAGTTCCTCTAGTAAAGAATCAATTTTTTATAGAATTTGCAAATGTTTTTTTTATTTAAAGAGGAAATTTTACTATTACTACTATTTCTGCTGGGCTCTGTTTGCAGTCTGTCTCCAAAGGGCACTCTACCAATAGTTAGTGTGTTGACCTCCATGACCTTGAGCAGGAGGAAAAGACAGGTTTCTTGTTTCCTGGTAAAAATCAAATGGTGGCAAAGGATTAGAAGTCCCTGACAGAGGAACTGCCCTGCAAGTGAATGGGCTGAGGGGCAGTTTCCATCACAACTGCTGGCAAAGTGGTAGGATCATTGCTGCAACTGGAGGCAGTGCAATGTGGATTAGTGCACAAATTTAAAGCTAGAATTTGTGCACAGTGTGCTTTCCTATGAGGCAGGAACTCTGGGAGAGAGAGCGAGAGAGAGAGAGGTAAAAGCCTTACCTAACACACAGGGTGACAGGGTGCCAGCAGAAATATGCCTGAACTGTCACAAATCATGATATACAAAAGGTTGCACAGTTTACTTCTTTTTTTAATTTCTAGACAGTTTAGTGCAGCATAGTTAGAAAAGATGAGCTCCTCTACCTATTTCAGATTTAATGTACAGCAGCTTCATGAGCTGTGTGCAGACAGGGGGATTGTCTATGAGGGTCTGACAAAGAATGGACTCATGGAAGCTCTGTCGGTGCATGGCCCAATGCAATGGGGGCAGATGGTCTCAGGGCTGCATGACCAAATACCTGTGCAGCAGACAGTTGCTGATGAAGGTGACCAATGTAGCAAGACTGTGATCACAGTGGGTGTGTCAGAGAGGCACCTCAAGCCACGAACTGGTGAAGCAGTACAGCCCAAACCTGAACTGAGAGCTGGTGCAGCAGGGGCTCAAACTTGGCTTGAGATACTGAGGATGGAGTTTACACTCAAGAAGGCTGGCCTGTAGTATGCAAGGCTTGAGGCTCAAAGGGAGAGAGCAAGGCTGGAGTCAGCAGAAAGACAGAAGGCATGCCAGCATCAGATCCTGATGTGGGAAGACATAGAGAAGGAGTGAGAGCATGAGGTCCAGAGACACCAGCATGAGATCGAGATAGTGAAACTGCACCAGCAAACACCACAGCAAACTGTAAATAATGGCGTAGGGAGTCCAACCCACAAAGTCACAATTAACTCTAAAATATTTCCACAATACCGAGAGGGAGATTATCTTGATTTGCTTTTAAAATCATTTGAGAGGGTATGTGAGTAGTTCAGACTGGATAGGGTTTCATGGATGACCGACCTAACACCATTGCTTACTGGCTGTGCTTTGCAAGCATTTGCTAGAATGGATGATAATGAATATACAGACTATGAAAAAGTAAAAAGGGTGTTATTGAAATGATTTGAACTGACTTCAGAGTCTTACAGGTGAAAATTCAGAGAACTGAGAAAGGGCCCAGGAGACAGCTATGTAGAACGGCATGTCCAAATGAGTACCTATCTAGACTGCTGAATGGATGGGGTTAAAGTTAGGATTGTAGAGCACATGAAAGACTTGCTTGCAAGGGAACAATTTCTTAAAATTGTACCTGATGAACCTGCACATATGGCTACTGGACCATGCATGAAACTCCACAAGGGAGGCAGCAGAAAGCACAGATTTGTATGTGGCCAGTAGACCACACTCACAGCATAAGAACAATGGGAGTGGGGCAGCACATGGTTTTAAGGGGACCCAGGGAGGGCTGCCTAAAGGAAACCAGCCTGCAGCTGAGCCCAAAACAGAACCTACCAGTTCTAAGGGGAACAAGAAGCCGGTGGGAAAGATATGCTGGATTTGCCAGAAAGTGGGTCATCTGTCCTTTGACTTCCATGAAAACAGGAGCAAAGGGCTAAAGCCTGGGGAAGGGGGTGCTCAAGACAGTACTCAGCAGTTGCTAGGCTGTACAAACACTGTAGTACCACCAAACTCAACCATGCAAATGCACCCGATTCTAGTTAATGGGACAGTAATGCAGGGATTAAGGGACACTGGCATCTCCATCTCCATGATGAGGAAGGATCTGATCCAGGCACAGCAGATTCTACCAGGGCAGTTTTCCAAGATTCAAGGAGTCACAGGTCCAGTGATCCAAATGTCAATGGCTTTGGTCTTCCTGAACTTGGAGGGGGCCATCGGTAAAGGAGGTGGGGGTTGTACCTGATCTCCCTCTGGATGTGATCATGGGGAATTATTTTGATCACAGGGAAAACCTAGTATGTGTTACTACCAATAGCCAGGCAAAGCAGCAAGCTTCTGAGGGTGAGGAGGGGGTGACAACCTGTGCTCAACCCTCTCTCAGCAGCCGAAGTGGCAGCTAGTGTGGGTGAGGTGCTACCTAAGAATAGCAGCCCTGAGCCCCAGCTGCAAACAGAGGTGGTCCCAGCTGGGGCAGATTTCCTTCGGAAGGGGGGGGTTGGGAACGGTCCAATAGGAGGAACTGGGCAGAGCCCAGATGGCTGATCCTACACTCCCAAAACTGAAAGAGATAGCAGATAGTGCTGAGGACTCTCAGGGGAGCAAAAAGTCAGGTTTATTGGGAGAATGGTTTGTTGTACAGGGAGTGTACACAACAGATGGGGCTAGAGGGAGAGGTACCATGGCAGTTGGTAATTCCCCAGGACTATCACAAGCAGCTTTTGGCCCTGGTCCATGGCATCCCTGTTTCAGGCCACCTGGGTATTAGCCACACAGAAAGGTGGCTTGCCAACAACTTCTTTTGGCCGAGCATATACACAGATGTGGCAACTTAATGTAGGACTTGTCCACAGTGCCACAGGGTGGGAAAGGTAGGGGACAAGGCTAAGGCAGCTTTGATGTCCCTGCCTGTTAGTGATGAATCATTTAAGAGGGCAGCTGTGGACATAGTGGGGCCCCAAGTACCCCAAGTCTCATGGGCAAGAGATACATACTAGTTGTCATGGACTACGCAACCAGGTACACAAGGCAGTGGCCATGTTCTCCATTGAGGTGGAAAAAGTGGTTGATGAGCTCCTGGGAATCTTCAGCCAAGTGGGATTTCCCCAGGAGATTTTGTCAGACCAAGGGACAAATTTCATGTCATCACTAATGACTAGTCTGTGGGAGAAGTGAGGGTTGAAACAGCTCCATGCCTCACCCTATCACCCTAAGACAAATGATATGGTAGAGCGGTTCAATGGGAACCCTCAAAGCTATGCTCAGGACATTTGCTGACCAGCACAAGAGGGAGTGGAACAAATAATTTGCCCGACCTCCAGTTTGCATACAGGGAAGTCCCACAGGAGTCCACAGAGTTCTCACCCTTTGAGCTCCTGTTTGATCACAGGGTGAGGGGGCCCCTAGATTTAGTCAGGAATGAATGAGAAGGTGACCTTTCCTCCCAAGAGGAGTATGTTGTGCAGTACATTCTGAATTTCAAGGCCTGGCTTAAGGAGCTCATGGGGCTCACCCAGGAGCACCTAGCCACTGCACAACAGTGGCAGAAAACCTGGTACGACCACAGGGCCACAACCCGGGAGTACTAACTCTGACAGTGAGTGGTAGTACTTGTCCCAGTCTGACACAATAAATTGAAAGCAGTATGGGAGGGACCATTTTCCATAATCAGGAAGGCAAGTGAGGTTAATTACATAGTAGGGCTGCCTGACAGAAGGTGCAGGCAGAGGGTATGTCATGTGAATGTGATGAAGCCCTACTACCATAAGGAGGTGATGGTCCTCACTGTGTGAAGCATGCTAGAAGAGGGAAATGGGGCAGATTCCCTGGCAGACTTTCTGGGGGAAGTGTGGGAGGGATCCTGAGTGGATAACCTCACCCTCTCATGGCAGCTGACACCAGCCCAGGCAGAGGAGATTAGTGGGGTGCTGCAAGCATCTGGGGACATGTTCACTGGGAAACCAAGATACACCACAATGGCTGAACACCACATGGACACTGGGACCCAAATGCCACAGAGGCAGTTCCCCTGCAGGGTACCAGAGGGGGTTAAACAGATCATGCAAGAGTAACTCAGGGAGATACTGGCCCTTGGAGTTGTCCAGGAGTCCAGTAGCCCTTGGGCCTTGCCTGTGGTCCTGATTCTCATGAAGGATGGTACCACATGGTTCTGTGTTGATTACTGGAGGCTCAACAGCTGTACAAAGCCGGATACCTACCCAATGCCCAGAATGGATGTGACCTTGGAACAGCTGGGGGGGAGCCTTGTTCCTGACCATGATAGACCTGACAAAGGGCTACTGGCAGGTTCCTCTAACCCCTGTAGCCAGGGGAGAGGTCTGCTTTTGTCACCCCATTTAGTCTATTTGAATTTTGAGTAATGCCATTTGGGATGAAGAATGCACTCACAGCCTTCCAGCAGCTTGAGGATCACATTCTAGCTGGGGCAGGTGATTATGCACTGGTGTACATGGATGACATTGCCATTTACAGCCAGACATGGGAGGTTCACGTTAGGTGCATGGGGAGGTGTTCCATAGACTGACACTGCAGGGCTGACAGTTAAGGCAGAAAAATACCAACTAGGCATGGCCAAAGTGTCCTACCTTTGGTACTGGGTGGGCAGTGGATGCATCCATCCAGTGCCTGAGAAGGTTGATGCCATCCAGACCTGGCCTAACACTGCCAAAAAGAAACAGGTAAGGGCATTTCTAGGGATAGCCAGGTACTACAGGAGGTGTGTCCCTCACTATAGTGATGTGGCCAAGCCCCTGACAGACCTTTTTTTAATGTAGAAATGTTTTTATTAGATTCCACAGATAGGAACAGCTCATATAAGAGGCAAGCATAACATACTACATACCAATTGTATACAGAGAACACAGGTACATTATTAAAGTAGACATACCAGATCAGCTTACTATACATCACATAAACTTCATCTTTAACCCAAAAGTATAAGATAAAGAGCACAACTTTAGTCAGTAATAACTAGTTGATAACTAACTTACACTTCACAATCACTGAAAGTGTAAATTCACACATGAGCAAGTACATCAAATGGGGGGTTACCTGGAGGGGTAAGGGTCTTACAAAGAGGGGAATGGAGATATGCATCCCATTTGTGGGAGTACTGGGCTAGTTGATCATGGTGGGAATAAGATAGCCACTCTAGAATAACTAAGTTAGTGAGGGCAGCATGCCAGGACTGGAGAGCTGGGGGAAGTGGTTGTCACCAGTGCATGAGTAGCAACTGTTTAGCTTCAAGCAAAGCTAACATCAACCAATCCCAGTGCACCTTAGGTAGATGGGTTAATGTGGAGCAATCTAATAGCAATCTAGAGTCTCATTGGGTGATGGGGTACCCCAGCATTTTGGAGCAGTCATCCACAATGGTGGGTCAAAAGGTAGTAAGGCATGGACATTGCCACTACACTTGCAGGAGGTGAGCATGTGATTGCTGACAATACCAACACTCAGAATGGGGAAGTATCCCCACTGAATGGAGGGTAGCAGGTGTTCTATACCACCTGAGCAGAATTTTAAACTGCAGAAAGTGGCTTCTAGCATCCCTATAGGTGAAGCAGGCTGCTTTGAGGTAATGAGACCAGGACTCCTCAGAGATGACTGTATGTGTGTTAGCCATCCATTTAAGTCGACAGGTATCCATAAACTCTGGCTGTGAGTCATGCCAGACTCTATAAAACTGCCCTGCTAGACCACGGGCAAAGGGCAATTGGTGCAGAGAATCGAGCCATCACCATTTGTCATCTAAACTGTATTTTGCCTGCAGGACATGGATGGCACTACAGAGTTGAAGAAATTTCCAGAAGTCCTTAGCAGGAAGATTGAATTGCACTCAAATCTGTTCAAAGGACATTAGTTTGGAGGAATTAGGCATGCACAGGTCCTGTACATAGGTGATACCCTGCACCACCCAGGTGGGCCAGTATAAGGATCCCCTGCCAACGGTAATGAAATCATTGCACCACAGTGCAGCATACTGCAGAGGAGGGGCTCATTCCACCCAGGGGGTATGGGAGAGAGTCATGAAGCAGCACCATGCACGTCTAGTCTCACTCATGATAGGAGTAGGGCCTGAAACAGAGACTGTATCAGATGACTGTAAGGCTCTGAGAGGGCGAGTCCCCAGAATGCTAGCGCCCAGCTCAACCCATACAGGAAGTGGGGAGTGTGAGGGGACAAACCATTTAGTAGCCTGCACAGCCAGGTAAGCAAAGTTTTAGCCTTGAAACCATGGTAGGCCCATGCCTCCCTGTGACCAGTGAGCTTGCAATTTGTTCTGACCCCACTGAGGTGGTTTCCCTTCCCACAGAAAATGGGATATAAGACTCTACAGAGAAAAGAATAGTTTAGGGAAGAGACAAAGAGGAAGATTATTAAGCAGGTAGGCTACTCTGGGGAGGAGGAGCATGCGGATGGCCACCACCTTACCAAGTAAGGAGAGATGCAACTTGCACCGCCACCACTCGACTTCTGCTGATAACTGGGTTAGCAGTGGGAAGAATTTGGCTGTCTCAAGCTCTGTCCACTGGAAAGGGATTCTCACCCCTAAATAGATGAAGCCCTGCAGGGCCCAGGCCAAGTCTGTGCCCTGAAGGCAGTCACTGGTACAGGCCAAGTTAAGGGGGGCTAGCATAGTTTTTTTTTCCTGTTGGTTTGTAACCCAGAGAATTGGGCAAAATCCTGCAGGATCGATAAGACTGTGGGTAGAGAACATTGTGGGTGGGATAAGGTAAGCAGTAGAAAGTCCGAGTATGCGGCTACCAGATAGGTGATTCCAGAGACCTTTATGCAGACGACTTCTTTGGTAGCTAAAAGCTTCCTCAAGAGGGGATCCAATGCCACTAAGAACAGAAGCAAAGAGAGAGGACAACCTTGACAGGTACCTCTGGACAGAGAAAATGAGAGTAAAATATCCAAGTTAGTTAAAAAGTTAATTAAAATTCTGGCCTTAGGGGAGCTGTATAGAGTGGCAATCCACTGGTAAAACTGGTGGCCAAAACCATATAGCTGAAGGACTGTGTGGAGATAATCCCACTCTACAGAATTAAAAGCTTTGGAAAAATTCACAGCCAGTGCTGCCATAGGTATTTTAGAGTGAGAAGCCAACCATTTAAGATTAAGCAACAATCTGATATTAAGTGTCCCGGATTTCCCCCGCATTATCCCCACTTGTGCATGATGGATTATGGATGGCAAAATGTTCAGCATCCTAGTGGCCAAAATTTTAGCTATGATTTTAGAGCCAACCATAAGGAGAGAAATGGGATGGAAATTAGCACAGTCTAGAGGGTCATTCGATTTTTTAGGAAGGAGGGTTATCAGGGCTTCTCTCATGGTGGGAGGGAGGACACCTGAAGAATGTGCCTCTTGAAGGGCAAGCAGTAATAGGTGACCAATTTCCTGGTCAAGTGCCTGGTAAAGTTCCACTGTCATCCCATCGCTGGGGCCTTACCTTTGGCCATCTGGGAGAGGGCCAAACACAGCTCATCAATGGTAAGTGGTGCATCTAGAGTGTCCACTTGGGCTGGTGTAAGACTAGGTATCAAAAAGGGATGGCAGAACTGACTTAGACTCTGTAAAAGCTGTGACGGGGGCCAAAGAAGAGTGGGATTGATAGAGGGAATGGTAGTACCGTTGCATAGTGATGTTATTCCCTCTGGGATTGGAGGTTACCTGTCCTGAAGCAGTCCAGAAGGCATGGATATGGGATGATGCCTGCTGCTTCCTCAGTTGGTAGGCTAAAAGTCTATCACCTTTCTCACCTCCCTCCCTCCCAATAAACATACTTGGACCGTAGTAACAGCCATTGCACCTTTTGCTGCAGGATGGAGTTAATCTGGTATTTAAGCACCAACAATGCTCCAAATTAGAGACCTGTCCCTGGCGGCAGTAGGGGACACTTTAAAGTGGGGCTCAAGCCCAGTAAGCTCCAACTGTAGTTGGGCAAGGGTAGCCTTGCACTCTTTATTCTTGGCCACAGCATAGGAAATGATGCAGCCCCTGAGGACCACCTTGAAGGCTTCCCAAATGGTACCCAGTGGTACCTCACCACTGGAATTGAGGGAGAAATAATCTTTGGCTGTCTGAGTTATAGTTTGATGGAACTGGGGATACAGAAGCAACAGAGGATTGCATCTCCAATGGGTAGCAGTGGTATGAGGAGTTGAGGGGTTGTATATACACATGGCAGAGGCATGATCAGAAATCAAATTGTTACCTATCTGAGAATCTGATGTCCCACTGGCTGCCGTGACATTGGTGAGCCAGAAGTCTATGCAACTGTGGGTGGCATGGCCTGGTGAGAAATAGGTGTAGTCATGCCCAGTAGGATGGTCCCATCTCCAAACATCAACAAGGCCCCATTCCTCCATCAGCTCCTGTAGTGCTAACCTGGATTTGGGGTGGGCCTGAAGGGTAGGTTTTGACTTATCCAGGAAAATATCATGGACCAGGTTAAAGTTACTGCCAACCATTATAGGGATATGCAGATAGGACAATGCAAGGAAAGATATAGCCTGACTAAAGCATGGGAAGAAGTCAGTACAGTCTAGATTGGAAGTGTAAATGTTACCCAATATTTGCCTGCCTCCAGAGAAAGAAAACCTAGTGACAACCCAATGGCCTTGAGTGTCGGGCCGGACTTCTTCCTCCACCCAAGGACAAGAATGGCGGACTAGAATGGCAACCTCTCTAGACTTGGTGGTGGCTGAACTCACCAGGACTTTGCCAACCCAGGACTTCTTGAGCCACTGTACAGACTTGCTAGTGAGGTGCATCTCCTGCAGAAGTGCTACATCGGCATGCAGGAAGCATAGATGTCGCAACACCTTAGTACATTTAATGGGGTGGTTAAGTCCCTTGATGTTCCAGGAGATTAGTCGTACCCCTTGTTTTGAGGGAGTAGCCATCACAATTAACTGTAATAATAGCTAAGAGGTACTTACCCACCAGGTGTACAGTCAGGAAGTAATGGGAATATACTTGCACAGGTGGTAAATAGAGCCTAAGTGTACCAATGGTGAGATTCCACACTCGCTCGTGGGGAAGTGTAAACACTATGAGCTATTGATTAGAACAAACCAGAACAATTTTTAAAAAAGAGAAACAATCGTCAGACTACCAAGAAGGAAAAACACAGAAGACAGGTTACAAATGAGACCACTATATCAACAACAAGCCTTAGTCCACGTCAGTCAGACAGGACTAAAAGATAACTACTATGTAAGGCTATAAAGGAGAAAACAAAGTTAGCGTAAATACACTAAGGGTGGAGAGCTCTGTGCATAAGAGGGCTCCAAGAGTTGAGGAAATCCATGGCTACCCTTACTCCAGCACCCACATGGGGAGGTTAAATATCAGACATGGGGAAACAAACTCTTTCCTGGCTGATATGGTCCCCAAGATCGGGTTCCATGGTACCGGAGGGGGAACAGGTGAGGGGAAGGAAGGGTGAGGGGGAAAGGGAGGGGGAAGGAGGCAGTGAGGAGGTGGCAAAATCAGGGGAAAAAGATAGGTGAGGGGGAGGGGGGAGACCCCCCAACCGACAGTCATATTGGCCAAAATGCAGATATGCATTATGCAAACATACAGAATACAGCTGGCCTGTAAGAAAGCCTTCTACAAATTACATGGTGTCATATAGGAGGAAACAGAGGATGACCCCAAGAATATACAACCCGGACGACTCACACTGTAAGGGAGCTGAGAGCTATAGTGGGTGAGGGGTGAGGTCCAGACAAAAGGTCTACCCTAGTATTCCCCTATTCAGGGTCTCCTGAGGTTAGAGTTACCTGCTTAGGTGTTTGAACTCAGGCTCAACTCAGTTGAAACATTAGCAGGAATAAACGTGCAGGGGAAATGGTAATGGAGCCTTCAGGCCTGAACCAAGTAGGCCCGAAAGGGGGGGTAGAGCAGAGATAGACCTAAACATGGAAGTGTATCACACTGATTAAACTATCTGTTCCTGCAGTCCACTCCACAACATAGCCACATACTAATCAATAAATATTATAATCCCCCCCAAAAAAAGTTAGATGCATTACACCTTACAGCCAGAACTAATCAGGGGTTGAGATCAAAGCCCTAGGGCCTGAACATAACAACTAGACTTAAGTTACAACTAGACTTAAGTTAACCTAGGCAAGGATCTTGCTCCCAGCCCAGAGGATACCAACATAACAGTGAGCCCCAAAGTCAACCTGAAGGTCCACACGAAGATGAAGAGGTCATGGAAGAGATCACTGCTGAGCCGAAAGAGGGTGTCACTAAGGCAGCTGCATATGACTTGAGACCCAGTTTGATGGGTACAGTCAGATCTATGGCCCCATCAGAGGTAAGTTCTGGAGTATCCTCCCAGTCCTGGGGGTGCCCAGTCTCCATATTTTCCATGTCCACTATCATAGGGTCAAGGTGATCATCATCAGCTAGAGGATCATCTCTCAGGACCTTGGCTGGTGAAGCAGCAGAGTGCTGGTCATAAGAGAGATACTGGCCACTCCTAGAATGCTGTCTATGGTGATGTGTGGATCACGGTTCATGAGGAGGCGGAGATGGGTTGCCTGTACATGAAGGTGAAGTTACAGCAGGCATGGTAGGAGAAACAGCCACAGAAGAACCTTTAAAACTAAGGCTGGGGGAATCAAAAGTAGCAGGAACAGTCCAGCCAGAAATGAGATCCCATGGAACCAACTTCCCATCAAGCCAGTTCCCTGTAGAGGTCGTAGACTTGCTGGGTTCTCATAGCCTTCTGGGGGATGTAGTTGGAGGAAGTAATGTGGGCTAGAACTTTAAAATCCACCTTTCAATTTTGCCAGGATGAGCTGCCACAAGTTTTTTGCCCTCTTTTGAGACCTGCAGTAGGTTAAGATTCTTATATCTGTATTTGAAATTGTGGTTCTGCAGATTCTTCTTTATAGGGAGGAAAGTTTTACAGTGGGCAGAAGCTTCTTGAGAAAAATCCCTATAGAAGGAGACATGTGCCCCTTGCCAGTGAATCTCCCCCTGATCTCTAACAACTCTTAGCACCCTTTCTTTGGTGGAATAACATAATAGGTAGGCTATAATGGGCCTTGGTGACTGCCCTGACCATTCTTGTCTCACGGTCAGCCTATGGGCCCTCTCGACTTCCACTGGGCCCCTCCATCTCTTGCCCAGCATAAGAGGAATGGTTTCATTCAGGTATCTCTCCATATTTTGCCCTTCAGAACCTTCAGGGATGATGATAATACAAATGTTATTACGGCACCCCCAATTTTCCTGGTCTTCAACATGCTCCCAAAGCACACAGTCCTGCCTCATGTGCTTGAAGATGCTGCCACAACTTATTTTGCTGGATCTCAAGGTTCTCTGTTCTTTGTTCCTCAATATTCATTCAGTCCATCAACCTTCTGACATCAGCCATCAGACATCACGTGTTCCATTAAGGGCTGAATTGATGCCATCAACTGTGGACAAAAGAGTCTCCAACACGCGGGTAATATATTTTAAAGAATCCCCCACTGAAGCTGACTGAGGGGGGGACTGCACAATCTACCGGTGGTGGGGTAGAATAAGGAGGGGCAGAGAAAGGCATTTCAGGCAAAAAAGGAAAACACAGCTGTTTTCCCCAACTTGAGCTGTAGTCCATAGGGCTTCCTGGGTGGCCAGACTACAGATCGCACTTAGCAAGTGAAAATCAAGCAGGAGGCCTGCAAGGCCTGGTGTCCAGAATGATTCATGAGCAAACTGATGGTTCTGTAGCAGAAAATGAATGACAGCCACAAAATAATCACACCCGATGGTTGGGGGGGTTAGCCGGTAACTTCTAGCTTCACAGAGGTGAGATGCCCCAGAATTGGGGAGACCAACTGCAGATTACATTCAGTCACAGAGAGAGAGTACAGAGATTAAGCTGCCATCATGTTGGTGGCCAGACCTCACCCTCCAGCCCCTCACAGACCTGGTCAACAAGAAAATACCAGAGACAAAGAACTGGGGGTCTGCTTTCCAACAGCTGAAGGAGGCATTGTATGGGTCACCCATGCTTGCTAGCCCCAGCTATGACTTCAGGTTCATAGTGCACATGGATGCCTTGGACCATGGGCAGGGTGCTGTACTGAGCCAGGTTACACTGCAGGGGGAGGAGCACCCCATAGTGTATCTGAGCCAGAGGCTTCTGCCCAGAGAGGAGGCATATGCCACAATTGAGAAGGAGTGTATGGGGATAGTGTGGACCCTTCAGAAGCCACAGTCATATTTGTACAGGAGGGAGTTCACTGTGATCACAGATCATAATCCCCTGACATGGCTCCATAGGACTAGTGGGTAAAACACAAAACTATTGTGTTGGAGTGTGATACTACAGTTGTACAACATGACCATTCAGCATTGGAGCAGTGCACAGAATGCCAATGCAGATGAACTGTCAAGGCAGGGCTAAGTGCATGAAATGTTCCTTTAGGCACTCCCCAGTCCCCTACAGGAATGGCAGTTTGTTTTATTTTGTTAGCTTGGTAAAGACATGGGCAAGCCCTTTTCCATGTCTGACCTGAGACAAGACAAATAACAGCAATAATATAGACAATAAAATAAAAAAGCATACAACCAAATAAATCATATTAAAAACATTTAAATATATTAGAAACAAACAACCATGTTTAAAAAATTACTTGTAAAACAGGCAATAGAACATTCATTCCTTAAATCCTCAGGCATACTATTCCAAAGTGAAGTGGCCAAGGTAGAAAAAGCTCTGTCACTTGCCTTAGTTAAACAGGGTTTATCAACAAGTAGAGTCCCTTTAAATGATCTCAGATTGAAAGAGGTGGTTCTAATACTAAGCAAATCATGTAAGGAGAAATCATTGCAACCAAAAATAGATTTAAAGAATAAACAATAACAAACATACTGAAAACTAGCATTAGGAGGTAACCAGTCGAGGGCTGAATAAAGGGAGCAATGATGTGTATGAGGGGAGCTCAACACAGAATGGCAGATATTATTAAAAACAACAGATAAAGCATGGGTTCCCAACCAGGAAATTTGCAAGATAGACTTCCCGCATAATCTAAATGACGAAGGAGTAAACCAATGACAATGACTTTCCTGGTTTTGACAGTAAAAAATTGTTTGAACTTATATAGAACCCTAATATTTTGATTAATCCAACAACATACACTTTTAACTTGTCTCTGAAATGATAAACAAAGATCAAGAATAACCCCTAAATATTTAAATTCAAACACTTGTTCCAGGTAGATACCCTTATCATCATGAATGATTAAGCTGGGTTTTTTACTCATATGATATTGGGGCCCAAACAGCATGGACTTAGTTTTGGCAGTATTAAAAAGAAGAGCACTCTCATTAAACCAGTGACAAACTGAAATAAAATCCTGTTCAAGATGTGAGGTGAGGGATGCTAATGAATGGAATTGAGTAAATAAAATCATGCCATCTGCATAAAGTAAACAATCACTGGTTAAAAGAACAGATGACAGGGGATTAATAAATCAATCAATCAATCAAAGTCTTTACTTAACCAGGTGATCACCATTGAGCAAGCTCATTTTTGAGGTGAACCTGAGTTTAAATAAAACAAAAGAGTGCCCAAAATTGATCCCTGGGGTATACCAGATTGAACCAGATAAGTAGAAGAAGAAATAGTACCGAAAGAAACATAAAGTGAACAGTGAAATAAATAGTCTCTTAACCAAAACACTACATCGATAGAAAACTCAAGTTCCTTCAATCTAATACATAACAAAGAATGAATAATTAAATCAAATGCCTTGGTCATCAAAAGAGATACGCCCTAATTTTATGGGGAGGTGGAGATATGATGAGGGAGATGTGATGGGCATATGACCAGACTGATCTGTTCATTTCTTTTGTTAGCATAAATCTTTTCCATTTATAGGGTGTGTTATTTGAAAGTAGATTAAAACATGGCTTCCAAGTCACATGTCCAGGCAGGTCCTGTACAAAATACTGGTTAACTGCTCAGTGTGGCTTTCCCATGAGCTCATCTAAGCTACACATCCTGGCAGATGGGAGGGTGCAATTTCGAGCACCACAGACATCCTGGAAAACAAGATTGTAAAGCTGGCCAGAGGAGGTCTAGGTGTGAAAGACATCCTACAAAACAAAACTGTAAAATTAGATAGAGGATGTCTAGGTGTGAAGGAGGCCTGTTGCCTCAGATGATGTCACACACACACACATTTAGGGGGGAGGACAGGAGGGAACTGTCACTCAAAGGAGTGAAGTCACTCCCCTCCTCCAAAGGGTATAAGTCAAGGGAATGGGCCAGGGCCCCCCCCCCAGAACACTCAACATCTGAAGGCAAGAGGGCCCTGCCAGGACTAGCTAAAGGGTAAGACATCACAGTTAAGGACAGTGTCTCTGTAGCTAGTGGGCAGGTATAGAGTTTAGGTGAGGAAAGTTCAGATTTTTTTCTATACATCAACTGTCTTTGTACTGTGCTTTATTTTCTATTTCTTAGTAAACTCACAATCCTTTTGTTTTACTGTAAATATATTCTGTTTGTACTTACTTGTAGTTTTTCTAGTAAAGAATACATTTTTTATAGAATCAGTGATTGCCTGTTTTTTTTAAAGGGGTATTTTTACTATTTCTGCTGGTCTGTGTTTGCAGTCTGTCTCTGAAGGGCACTCTACCAATAAGTATGTTGACCTCCATGACCTTGAGCAGGAGACAAAGACAGGTGTCCTGTTTCCTGGTAAAAATCAGGTGGTGGTAAAGGATTGGAAGTCCCTGACAGAAGAACTGCCCTGTAAGCGAGGGAGCAAATGGACAGTTTCCATCACAGAAGGCTATGCTGACAGTTTGGCGTGCAAATATGGTAAAATGGTCAGCCTATAAGTGACTCTTGCAGTATTTCAACATCCACTTATAACTTCACTAATTTTCACTATTTTGATTCCAAACTTTCAACATAGCCATTTTTCCACACCACCTCATAAACGTGACATTTTTGATTTTTTTAAATCCTGGATGAGATGTTTTTTCACACTTCTGGTGTGAAATAATATTTCAGCCAGTAAACTTAAAATGGTACATGTCATGTTTAGAAGGCAAATCCTAAAACGAGTATCTTGAAAATTTGGGGACAAAATTGAAAAAATAAATACAATTGTTAACAAATGTGTGCAGTGCCACTCTTGAACTCAACAGGTATGCTTTGTGATCCCTTTTTGGTGAAATGAGTTTGGGTGTGAGCTCAATGAACCAGCTGGATGGGGTGAGGGTGGGGGGATGGTGCTGTTATGCAACCCCCAACCTAGTCAGGGAATAAAATGTGCAGGGTTGTCTGCATGTGCTGGGTACTATATAGTGAAGACAACTGTTCTCTTGTCATAGGACTGAGACACAAACTTAACCCTGCTCTCAGAGAACAGCAGAGCAGGTACACACCAAAATCAAACCATATCACAAGCCACAGAATACTGTACATGTTCAGTTTTGAAATAAATCATCAGAGTTACTCAAAAATCATGCCATCCAATGAATATTTATTGAAAGCCACAGCTGGCACTTAAAAGGGCCCTGAAATTCCACAGCCCACCAGACTGCCCCATGAATTCTTCATATCTGTCATTGCAACGAACTGTAGGGCATGCAATTTGGGGTTGTCAGCCACAATACTCACACCTCCCCCCCAGCCTGTAGCCTCCAATCCAAAGCACAAGGTGCAGCACTGAGCCACTGCCTCACAATGATATAATCTTCAAAGGTAGAGAAGTAAGTCTTGCCACAGGCTGCTAACACAATTTCTTGTACCTTTCTTCATGTGGGGCCCACGGTGAAGAAAGGAGATCATGTGTGACTTTGTTTTCTCATGGAATGGGGTGGGCAATAGGGCTAACAACACCAAGGAAGACCCCACCACTGATTTGCCAAGATTCTGGAGACCCAAAACCCTAATGTTTTTTCCTTTTGCTGCTTGGAGGGTGGGGAGTTAGGATTGGAAAACCTAATGCCATATTTTCTCACTTTTGTGCCATTAAGTTACCCTAAATGATGCATTAAGGATGTTTTTTTGCAAAGAATATATATATATATATATATATATATATATATATATATATTTATTGTCATAGCATGTGAAATAAACTTCAGATGAGGCAAATTTACAGGTTTAAAACACACCATAGTGTGATATTTATTTTTCAAAAGTTCAAAAAATAATAAATGAAAACAAAACAAAGCAAAGAAAATCATTACTTAACATCAGTAGTTTCTCATATAATACAGTCTGGATCATAGAGCTCCTAAGACCCTTCTCATCTGCATTCAACAGCTTGTCTACAGTAGCAGTAATCCCTCTCTCCTCTCTCTCTCTCTCTCAGGGCTGGGCCTCACTGGGCTGAACTGAAGTGAACTCAGTGAAGAGGTTTTTATATCTTTTGGTGGGGTCACCTGACTAAGCCCTTTTCTATTTACATGCCTGGACATGCTGTTTCATGTCTGAACATGTTTCAAAACCAAGGGGGTTGTTTCAGGGAATTTCCTGGTTCAGTTAAAGGTACAGTGTATATCTCCAGAGATATTGACTCTATATCTCTGATCCACAAGTGACTAAGCACGTTTATAAATCATATCATTCAGCCTCTTACATAAAACTTTATACAGTAATAGGTTTATAGTGTGAATTTATGAAAATACCTTAAGAATTTCTTATAACTATACTAATCATGCAATGATTAGTTTGATATGACTTCTGAATCATTTTTCTTTAAAAAGGCTTTATTAACTGTATTCATTCCTGCCATCTGAAATAGCCTTCATGTTTATTTTACACAAAATGCACTTATGCACTTTACACAACACCTCTCTGGTTGCTTGGCATCATTCCATGGACTGAATGGATGGAAATGGAAAAAGAATGAAATGAGAAAACTAGTAGGAAGTTTAGCAGGGATAATAAAGAGCTACGCTATGTGGCTGACCTAGGATAGGGGGAAAAAGAAGAAAGCAAAGAGAAAAGTGTTAACTGTTGTGCAACAGAAGTTTTGGTAGCTAGGAAATAAGGAGATAGAAAAGTGGTCCTTCAGTCACAGCCGAGGGTGTAGCCTAACTCCGACACACACCTCCCTCCTTAAGAAAAAAACAGTTCTCAATACTATACTGGTTTTTCAAGAACCCCTTCTCTGTCATAAATATTCTACCAAAACAACAGCATGGGGGTTGTTTGAAATTTTCTCTCACCCACTATGAGAGCTTCACTTCAGGGTCCCTTAATTCAGTTATTTTTAGTATTGTCCACCATACCAAGTAACTGCAATACGACAATACTTTCACATTACCCTGGGGCTGTCATACAGTTCAGCACAGTACCCATCTTTGCTCTCAGAGGACTTCTGTAGTGACTGTCTACCTCCTAACTATTTCACTCTGGTTACTACAACTCAGGCATTTCATATGTAATATCAGGCACCCATCAATACACATCGTTTCAGCAGCCATCACTTGGCATAATTTTAAAACTCAGCACTTGGCATCGTTTCAGAACCCTGTGTGCCCACTATCATACCTTCACCAGTATATTAAACAGAGGAAGTAATACACAGAAGTTTTATGCTGACTTCTAGCTTCCTCCATCGAGCCATCAGGGCAGCCGTACAGGCCTATACCACAACTTTCTCTGGGGTGATTTGTACCCAGCTCTAACCCCATTCTAACACATTGTTTCCACTCAGGGGCCCAATCATAGGTTCCACCCCATACCTAGATCCTCCATGACACTAGGTTCCTCATTTTATATCATACATTATAGAAATTTATTTTATGTTATTCATTTCTTATAATCATTTCATACATTTCATTGATCTATTTCCCTTTCATATATATTTTCTGGTAGACAAGGAACCTTCTCATGCTGAACATCAACCAGCCAGTTCCTAACTCCCAAAACCTTTGGGGTTTCCTTTCAACCCTCATTTGCAGCATACCAGGAGTTTCCTTTTGACTCTAATTTGTAACATACCACAAATTTCCTTTCAACCCTTACTCCATTCTGGTACCCTCAACTGACTGTACTCAGCACCAGCCTTAAAAGCTATATTCATTTTAAACATTACATGTTTCATACATTTCATCCCATATCACAGGGGGTTCAAAACATGGAAAATGTCCCTTCAGCCACCATGGTATCTTCCCTGTTGCTTGTAGTCTTCACCAAAGTATGCATATGTCCTGAAACAGTCTTATCTGGGACCTTTTTCTCATCATCCTCCAAGTAGCTGTAGCCCAGAAAAATGGGCAACAACGGCATCTCAAAACTGGCTGGCAACAAAGGTTCCATCTGGGCATCCTCCTTCCTCTAGAACCCATGGATCCTTGTCCTCTGCCTCCACCATGAAATCCTTCAATTGGGAACCCTTCATCAGCACCTGGCAGTGGAACTCCACCTCTCTCCAGTGCTGGCCCACCTAGGTGTTCCATCGAACTCCAATACAGGCAATAGCTCCTCTCCAGTTCTCTTCACCTGGGCTCTGGTATGCACACTGGTAAGCCCCTCCTCCTTCAGAACCTTGTCCTCCATGGGATCCTGTAAGTATGCCATCCTGCTCTTTGCCCCCTATGTCTGGATGCCAGGGCTGGTATCTGGGTATTGGTCTCTCCCTTGTTTCTCTGGAAAACCAGTACTATCCCACTACTGACACCAAGTTTGCCACAGCATGTGGGAATAAACTTCAGACAAGGCAAATTTACAGGTTTAAAACACACCATAGTGTGGTATTTATTTTTCAAAATTCAAAAAATAATAAATGGAAATAAAAGAATGCAAAGAAAATCACAACTTAACATCAGTAGTTTCTCACATAATACAGTCCTGGATCTAAGAGCTCCTAAGATCCTTCTCATCTGCATTCAACAGCTTGTCTACAGTAGCAGTAGAACCTCTCTCCTCTCTCTCACAGCTGGGCCCCACTGGGCTGAACTGAAGTGAACTCAGTGAAGAGGTTTTTATATCTTTTGGTGGGGTCACCTGACTAAGCCCTTTTCCATTTACATGCCTGGACATGCTGTTTCATGTCTGAACATGTTGTTTCATAACCAAGGGTGAGGGTTGTTTCAGGGGATTTCCTGGTTCAGTTAAAGGTACAGTGTATATCTCCACATATATTGACTCTATATCTCTGATCCGCAGTAACTAAACACTTTTATAAAGCATACCATTCAGCTTCATACATAAAACCGTACACAGTAACAGGTTTATAGTGTGAATTTATGAAAATACCTTAATGATTTCTTATAATTGTACTAATCATGAAATTATTAGTTTGATATGGCTTCTGAATAATATTTCTTAAAAAATGCTTATTAACTGTATTCATTCCTGCTATCTAAAATAGCCTTCATGTTTATTTTACACAAAATGCACTTATGTACTTTACGCAACACCTCTCCGGGTGTTTGGTATCATTCCAGGGACTGAATGGATAGAAACGGAAAAAGAATGAAGAGAGAACTAGTAGGAAGTCTAGCTGGGATAATAAAGAGCTACACTAGGTGGCCAACCTAGGGTATGGGGAAAAGAAGACAAGCAAAGAGAAAAGCATTAACTGTTGTGCAGCAAAAGTTTTGGTAGCTAGGAAATGAGATGGAAAAATGGTCCATCAGTCACAGCCAAGGGTGTAGCCTAACTCCGCCACATATATATCTATATCTATCTATCTATATATATATATATATATATATATATACACACACACACATATACATATACATATACATACATATATAAATATATATATATATATATATATATATATATATATATATATATATACAGTGTACTCCACTTAACACGGATAATGCGGACTATCGGCAAAGGCAGACAAAATTGCAAAACCCAATTCATTTACTGGACTGCAGTAGTTGTTTTTAACGTTTTACGTGGACATTGTATGCCGTCAACTATGGACAGCTGATTAGGCTTGACAGCGCTGCATTAAGTAATTATCGCCTCATTCCACCGCAGGATACACGCTTATCAGTTAATTACCGACCGCTTAAATAGTGTTGCTGCATACCATTCAATAGATTCTTTGCTGTCTGTGTGCTTAGTGAGTCTTGAGAGATGTCTAAATGCCCTGGAATCCCTTTGTCTCGCAAAATTGAGCTTCTTAAACAGATTGACGCTTTACCGAAGATGAGAGTCAGAGATCTTGCTGCCCTACTTACCATACCAAAGTCAACATTATCTGACCTTCTGCATAGCAAGGAGCAGATGTGGGCTGAATGGCATTCGAACCAAAACCTGTTCAGAAAGCGAAAGAGGGAAGGTAAGGATTCACAGGTGGAGGAAGCTTTATTGTTGTGGTTCACTTCTGTCAGGGAGCGGGAGGCTATGGTGAGCAGGCCACTGCTTGCTACCAAGGCAAAACAAATCGCCACTGCGATGGGCAAAGAAGAATTTCATCCGAGTGATGGCTGGTTACAGCGATGGAAGGTGCGCCATAACATATGTTTTAAACGGGCGCATGGAGAGAAACAGAATGCTAACAGCTCAGGGGCAACTGATTGGGTACGTGATGTGCTTCCTGACATTATAAGTAGTTATCCATCACACAACATTTTTAATGCTGATGAGACAGGCCTATGTTACAGGTGTGTTGGTCAGGGAACACTAACGTTTAAGACAGAGCTTCCCCAGGAGCATAAAAAGGCTAAAGAAAGGCTATCTGTCTTAGCGTGCTGCAACATGGCAGGCACAGAAAAGCTGGAGTTAGTTGTTGTGGGGAAATCTGCTACGCCGAGGTGTTTTAGAGGAGTAGCCCATCTACCGGTGACATATCGCAGCAACCTCAGTGCCTGGATGACAGGCGACATATTTACTGAATGGGTACGGGTATGGGATCAAAAGCTACATGGTAGGAAGATAGCTTTACTCCTTGATAACTTCTCCGGGCACCCTGACATTCAAAATCTTCGCAACATAAAGTAAATTTTTTTCCTCCCAAACACAACCTCCATTATTCAACCACTTGATCAAGGAGTGATTTATTCCATGAAGCACCACTATGTGTGTGAAATGAGGACCAGAGTGCTGGAAGAGCTTGACGATGCAGAGGTGCTCACTGCTAATGACTGTGTTAAAAGAATAAATCTATTGGATGCTGTGAGGATGTTAGAGAAGGCATGGGGTAGGGTAACTAGGGAGACAATTGTGAATTGCTTTGCTAAGGGTGGTTTTTGTGTGGAGCAAATCAAAGACGATCCTACTTCTATAGAGGAGCTGATCCCACCACCGCTGGGGCTCTCAGAGAATGATTTCGCCACCCTCGCACATCTTGGAGATGACAATGAACGAGAGGCTGCACCATTAGATGACATAAAAAGGGTTCTAGATGAGTTGCAGCACACCAGCAGTCAATCAGCATCAGAGGTGGAGGAAGGTGAGGCTGAAGATGAGACCGATGAACCGGAACCCCTGCCAGTAACTGCTGCTGATGTTTCAAAAGCTCTACTAATGCTCAGGTGAGCCATGGAGCAATGAGAAGAGATACAGCCTGATTGGGGTCTGATGCACAGCATCGAGTGAAGCTTCAGCAAATATACAGCGAGAGCCACTCGCCAGACAACCATAGATAGCTTCTTTAAATGAAGCAAAAAATTTTAAATGCACAATTGAATAAAGTTGATTTTGTTTATGTTTATCCACACCTCCCCCCCACTGCCACAGTAAAGCACAAATCACTGATCTTCAATCAACCCTACACATCCCCACTCCCATTACTGTACCACAGTAAAGCACAACACAAGCAAGTAAACAACAAACAAAAATAAACGATGAGCCGCCTATCGGCAATGTCGGACAATGGCTTAGGCGGACAAAATATAATAGCACAGAGGTGTCCATGTAAAACGGCTTGCACTGTATATGTATGTATGTATGTATATAATACTGGCGCAGTCACGCCAGTATAGTAAGGGTTGAGTAGGCACTTTAATGTTAAACTCCAAATTTTGCACATTAATAATATTGCAACCGTTCAACAGATTTGCACAAAATTTGGAATGTGCAGTCTTGTATGGTAGGTGTCTTGATTTGCCAAGTTGGGTTTTGGTAAGACTTATGGTTGTTGCACAGCAAAGCACTGAAAAACACATTTTCACCACTTTTGACACTTTTTCGCCCATCGTGCTGTGACCACACTGTTTGGTGTTTTGGTCTGAAATGTGGAACATAGAAAGAGTTTTCATCAAAGAAGAATACAGCATTGATTTGATTAAAAAATATTAATCTGTTCCAAAGTTATTTCATTTTAAATTTAGGGGTTCTGAGCATGCTCAGTTCACTCCAAGATTTATATGTATTTTTTGTGAAAGGGGACTGGGCTCACAGTCAAGGATTTTGTCAGCTCATGAAAGGGGATTTAGAAAATTCCAGTCTGTGAGGAAAAATTCCCCTTTCACAAGCCACCATCTTGTTTTCATTTTCCCTTCAAACAACATATCGTAGATTCATCCACGCATGACTTTTTGTTGCATTAAGGCAGGGGTTTTGTTCATGGTGACACCCTCTACAAACCTATACCTTTGGTTTGCTTTATTTTGGCCAAAAAATGGTCATTTCAAATTTTGAAATTCTTTTTTTTGTGACTCGCTTCTGATCCCCTTTCGTGAGCTGACAAGATCCTAGTCCACGAGCTGATCCCCTTTCATGAGGTAGCAAAATCCTTGACCGTCACTTAGGGACCAGATGGCCCTTCTCACGGATGAAGATTGACTCATGGTCAAGGATTTTGCTGCCTCACAAAAGGGGATTAGCTTGCATACTGGGATTTTATCAGCTCACGAAAGTGGATTGGGTTTTTGAATCCCCTTTCATGAGCTGACAAAATTGCAGCCCACGAGCTGACAAAATCCCCGTCCGCGAGCAATCCCCTTTTGTGAGGTAGCAAAATCCATGACCTTCACTTAGGGACCAGATGGCCAAAATCTGACAATCAAGAATTTATCACTGATGGTGATTTTGACAACTTGCAAATAGGGATTGACCTCGTGGTCGGGGATTTTGCTACCTCACAAACTAGGATCTTAAAAACTTTGCAACTGCACCGTAAATAAATGGTTTGGTTTTTTGACTTGAAATTTGCAGGGCATTAAGGGGATGCCCCAGAGATGTGAAATATGTTATTTTTAGTGTTGAAAAGTTAATCAGTTCCATAGATATGCTATCACAAAGCTTTTGATTTTGTCCCTAGGATAACATTGCAGTACCGATAGCGAATTTCAGTATCTGTATCTCAAAAATGAAGCGAGATATGGATTTTTTGTTACCTACAGCTTAGATCACTTTTTAGTGATCTAAGCTGTAGAAACAATTTTGGAAATCATAGATTACACCAGCAGTGGAATTTTTTTCCTACTTGCTACGGTTTGGAGATATTAGCAAAAACTTGTTCCAAGGGTGCCTTTTCAGTCCTTTTCGGTGCCCGTATCTCAGAAATGATGAAGATACAGGTTTTGCTGACATATCTAGTGCAGAGGTCTCACTGTCATGATTACAATGACACTTGATTTTTTCATAGCTGCTACGGTTGCTGAGATATTGGCAAATTAGTGTTACAAGTGTTCCTTGCCCTATAGGGCTGCTGTATGGCTACATAGTTATGTGTAAGTGGGAGTGCAATGCACAGAGCACCCATGCTCCCACAGATGCATATCACTATGCGCAAATTGGTTGGGCCCTGTGCTCCCACCAACACATACCATTTACTAGTTATATTACACGTTTTCAAAAAGTAAGGAAATTCATTGCAAAAAACTTAATTAATGCATCAGTTAGGGTTAAAGCAACAAAAGTGGGGAAATGAGATGTTAGGGTTGAGCCCCTAACTCTCCCACCACCCCACCATCCCCATCCTCCACAGACCGACAGACGCTGGGGTGTGCCATGGGGTCATGAGGCCTCAACCTCATCCCATTCTCCTTTACTGAACATGTCAACCTGTTAACACATGGGATGGGGTGAGAGTTGGGCCTGATTACCCATGGCACACCCCAGCATCTGTCGGTCTGTGGAGGATGGGGTGAGGGTGGGGGGGCATTAGGGCTTAACCCACACATCTCATTTCCCACTTTTGTTGCTTTTAACCTAACTTATGCATTAATTAATTTTTGCAATGAATATATATTCGTAAAATATTAAAGACAGATTAGTTGCCATTACAGCAACAGTTAGGCCTGATGTTAGGTTATCAACCCTATCTCTCAACCCATTCACACACAATACAGCGCTGGTGTGCCTTAGGTTGTTAACCTAACTCTCACCCCATTCCATTTGTAAGGAAGCTGAGTGGTACAGTATAAGACAATGGAGTAAGAGTTAGGCCCATGATTCAAGGCACACCCCAATGCCTGTTGGTGTGTGGAGAGTGGGGGTGAGGGTGGGGGTAGGGTTGGTAACCCTAACATCGAATTTCCAATCTTTTGTCACTGTAATGACAACCCTAACTGATGCATTAACAAAGTTTTTTGGAATGAATTTCCCTTCTTTGAGAAAGTGTAATGTTACTCGTATGTAGCTTTGGGTGCGCAGGGCCCTCTGGGCCCTGTACTTCCATCATGCATACATTTTGTAATTAACTGTGATTTTCATGAGCCCTGCTCTCCCATCTGTACACAAGTGTACTGATATTTTAATGATATCACATCTCCATATGGGAGCAAACTGCTGCATAATGTAGGGCCCTGTGCTCCCATTATTACATAATGGGTTCCAAATGTGGGATTGTAGGGCCCTACAGGCCCTACGCTCCCATGTACCCATAAGTATAGAGACTTAGAGCATGCCTAAAGCCATTCCAGGTAACCCTTGTGCTGCAAATGTTGCAATATCTCAGGAACCATAGGAACTTTGGAAAAAATCCTTTGCAGTTGTATTCATGGCCAGGCCCCCTCCACGCATAGCAAGAAATCTTATCTCAAACCATTTTCAAGATATAGCCACTGAAAGGCACCACAACCACCACAATGTTATCTTATGGGAAAAGTTTCAACTTCAAAGTGCTGTAACTAGGGAACTGGTGTCCATTTCTTCACCAAACCAGCAAAGGGCACATTTATGGGGGCAAGGGCTTGCCACCCTGAAAATTTCAGCCCAAAAGTCCTAACCATTTTCTTGCTGTGAAATGGTAAGAAAACTGTTTTTGGGGGCTGTTTGCCTGCTTTCACTTTCAGATCATATATTTTTTTCCCCATAGGATATAATGGGACGCTTTAAAGTTTAGTAACTTTTGAGTGGGTTAATATTTTTTCACTAAACCTTCAAAAGGCACATCTGTGAGGCAAATGCTTTCTATCATGAAAATTGAAGACCACAACCTAAAGCCATTTCTGAGATACAGATGTACAAAAAATGTCAAAAAACACATATTTTTCTGTTTTTTCAACACTCTGTATCTCAGAAACCACACAATGGATTCCCACAAAATTTGGCAGCTCAAAAGAATGACTCCCAGACATCATGCTTGCCAAATTTCATGCACATCCATTAAACAGTTCCAACATTATTAATGTTCCAACATTTGGATTTAACATAGAAGTTACCTTTCACCCTAACTATACTGGCACTAACATGCTAGTATAATATGTATGTATATCTAAGATATATCTTTGCAAAAAAAACTGCATTAATGTAACATTCAGAATTCAGGCTAAAGTGGCAAAAGTAGATAAATGTGGCTTTAGGGTTTCCAACCCTAAAACCCCAACCCCACCCGTAAAGCCAATCAGGGACAGACTCTTCCTAGGGGTTGTCAGTCCTGAAGCTCACCCCATTCTATACACTCCAGAAACATACACACCTAATGGCATGAGCATTAGGATTGACAACACCCTAGGAAGAGTCCACCCCTGATTTGCTTTGGGGTGGGGTTTGGGTTTTAGGGTTGGAAACCCCAAAGCCACATTTCCCTACTTTTGTCACTTTAGCCTGAACCCTAAATGTTGCATTAACACATTTTTTTGCAAAGAATTTCCTTAATTTTTGAGATAATATAATAATATCCTTATTTGCCATTCCCATGCATGCATACTTTTACAGATTGTGCAATTGTATCCTTAATTGTCTGATGTAGTACAGGGCCCTCTGGACCCTGAGCTGCCATCCCTCCATAGATGTGTATATGTATGTTTATGTGAAAGTGCAGAGCCCACAGGGCCCTGCATTTCCATTTGTAGGGTAACACCAATCAAACTGCTGGCATAGCCTTCTTATTACCCCACTTCATGAATACAATACTAAAAATTGTTAAATCCCCACTGAAACATCATTCTGCATCACCACAGTGTCGTTCAGTGCCACAGGTGCAGAAATACATTTTAGCCAATATTTGAAAAATGACAGCTGTCACATTCATGGAGTTGTGTAAAGAAATAGCTATGTTGAAAATTTGAGGTGAAAATATTGAAAATTATGAAAGGTACAAGCACACATAGCAAAATGTCCAAAGATGCACACAACTTTGCCATTTTAACATATTTTGACCTAAACTTTTCAACATACCCTTCTTATGAGCCCACCTCATGAACAAGTATGGTGAAAATGTTTTGAAATCTGGACCAAAAGGTGATTTTGTGAACTGACTGCAAAATCACCTTTAGGGCAGGATTTATGAATTGTGACCAACAATATTCATGAGAAGGGGCACACTCACACTTTCCTTACTTTCTCATATTGCAGTTGGTGGTTCCAGCAGCGAGACATGTCTTTGATGGGAGAGTGGATCTTTAGCTTGAGACCTTTTCAGGTGAGCGAGGGTGTGTGGGGAGTGTGAGGGGAGAGTGGGGTGGTGGGTGCTTAGTGGGACATCAGGCTGGGGGAGACAGAACAGTGAGGGACCCTTTTTTACAGTTAAAACAAAAAATACATAGGGGGAGGTTTTCTTTTTTACAGGGCTTTCAAACACAGGGATGATGATTGGACCAAGAGGTGCCACTAAAAACCAGGGAAATATAGGCCATGACAGGGACTGTAATTGAAAGGGGGATGCCACTAGATACCAGGGAAATATGAACTACAGGGAGTGCGATTGGGGAGAGGGTCTGCTAGACTCCAGGGAAACATATCTGAATGCTGAGGATGACAATCAGAGGGGGGATGGCATTAGACACCAGGGAAATATATATTTAATTGCAGGGACAATGATCAGATGGAGGGGTGCCACTAGACACCAGGGAAAAACACATCAATGATGGGGAGGCAATCGGAGAATGGGGAGTGCAACTAGACACCAGAGAATAATGTGAAAACATGGGAAGGGCAATCAGAGGGTGGGGGGTGCCACTAGACACCAGGGAATATGCAGGATGGTTAGGGGAGACACTTAACACCAAGAAAAACATGGGGAGGGCAATAAGATGCCAGCAAACACAGTAAAAATGGATTTTCCTCTCATGTAACAAGATCTTTTTCATTACTCATGATACAAAAAAAGAATCTTTTTTTGTATTACACGATACAAAAGAAGATTTATTATCTTAAAAAAATTCCAATGGCATTTATTGAGCAGTTAAGTGTAGAATCCAGCTAAGGGTGTCCCAATAAGCAAGCTACATGTGCTGGTTGCTCTCCAGAATGACATTTATCTGTTTTTTCAAATTAGAATTTTTAGGAGAAATGGAAAACAAGATGGCAGCCAAATGAAAAAGGATTTTCTCCTAATGAAAAAGAATGATGTCAAAATGAAACAAGATGGCCAGCCCGGTGGCACTGAAGGTTGAGGCACTGGATGCCACACCTCATGCCATGCCAGCGACCCAGGTTCGGGAATGATCCAGGGCCATCAGGGGTCATCAGGGAAGGAGAAGATTGAGTGTCCGATAGACTGCTCTCTTCTCCTGGGGCCAGACCCAGGGGAACAATGAGCTCAGTAGCAGCACCCAGTGGAGGCTGGGTGCATTGCTCAATAGTGAGGTACTGAAGAGGGGCTGGCATTAGGCAGGATGCCTGTGGGCAGACCCGCACTGGCAACCATTGCACACCATGCCAGAGGGGAAAGTCTAAGTAAAAATCCCTGCCTCCTGATAGGTGAAGGATGGTCCGGGGGCTGGCCACCATGCCCAGTGTCAGGTTTCTCTGCTTGCTTCTCTGCTCTCCTCCCTGCCTGGTTGCTCTTCTAAATTGTAGATAGAGCACCAGTAAGGAGTAACAGCGGTCCCGCCTCAGGGGACTCAGAACCAGAGGGTCAAGTGGCCAGGAGAGTGGACGGAGAGCTGGGGCCATAAGAGGAGTCAAGCCGGGGGGCTTCAGATGGGTGGGATCCAGTACAAGCTGTTTGACCATCTGGAGAGAGTTCAGGGTAAAGCAGAGCTATAAACAGAATAAAAAAAATGAAACAAGATTTTTTCATTTCACACAGCTATTTTGAGGTGCTTACTGAGCATGGTCAGAACCCATTTATAATTTTTTTTTTATTAAATAACTTTTGAATGGATTAATATTTTCTCACCAAACCAGCAAAAGGCACATCTGTGGGCCAGCCCCTTTCTACCCAGAAAATTTCAGACCAAAGGTCCAAACCATCTGAGCACTACAGCTGTTGGACAAAAAACCATTGTAACTAAGGCCACTGATTTACAATGATTAAAACAATGAAATTCCATTTTCAAGACTTCAAATCCCAGAAATTGCACTGGTGATTGTTACTCTAATGTCCGTATTTTACCTGGATTCTGCTGACATTCTTTTAGTATGTGTATAAATAATCAGAAAAGAGAAGGTTTAATATACAGAGCATTAAATAAAGCAAACTGTAAATAGTACAGGAAGCAATTATAAGAAAAAATACAAGTTTTGTACATTTACTGATCTGGTATAAAATGCCCAGTTCCATGAAATCCTTGTTTGTACCAGTGTTCAGGCAGCCCAGATTCCAGAATTTTATCAGGTTTTCTGGTAAAAACCAAAAACCAGTGGCCTTGATTATAACCAATTGGACAACAGTTACAAAAATTAACTTTTTTCACTGTCTGCTGCACATAAGCTGCACATCCAACTAGAACACAACTTAGTGCATCCAGAGATTCACCCCATGGGACTGTGCATGCAAACTTTTTGTGTGAATCCATTGAACGATTGCAACATTATTACAGTGCAAAAATTGGAGTTTAACATGGAACTGCCCATGCAACCCTAAATATAGGGCATGATCATGCCCCTATAATATATACAGTATATAAGGGATATACAATGGTGAGCTGTCAGATAAATGATTTATCTTCACAAGTGCTGTTTGACCTTGGGTAGCCTCACGAGTGGCATAAGCCACGAGTAAGGTGTCCAAGGTCAAACAGCTAGGGTTGCCACCTGTCAGGTTTTTTTACCTGGTGATCAGGTTTTCATGTTCCTTATCAGGTAATCTGGTTTTGCTCTGTGCTGGTCAGGTTTTTGAGCCATTTTGAGTGCTCACATACTTTTGAAACAAATGTTGTCATGTTATTCATTCTTTCAGCTACATGTCCAGTTTACAAACAAGTTATGTTGTCAATATAGCTGTTTGTTTGTGAAAGCAGTCAGCCTGGGAGGTGTAAGGTATGTCCATTAACACCATTAGCACTTACTTAACCTAATCTTTTCCACTACATCTTAAAGTGGCATAGCAGCTCAGCTGCCCCCACCTTTTGTAACAGTAACAGAGCCAGTTGTCATCCACTTTCATTTGCTGGTAAACATTTTCATCTCTAACAGAATTTAGGCATTTTTTAATGTTTTAAATTATTTTTTTTCCTCAAGAAAAAACTACGATCAGTTCTTTGGCTTTGAAATAGTACTGTGGACATGAACAGGGAATGGAGCCAGAAAAAGATATAAAGTACACATTACAGGAAACAATTCCTTATGTATCATTATATACCATGTATACTGCTGTATGCTATTTCCAGTATTTCCCTTGTCTCCCCCCAGATCATATCTGTAAATGATATTTCTTTTATCTCTGTATGTTTATTTGGTAAACCAATGTCAATAAATAAATAAATACATAAGTAAATGGATGACTAGGAAGAACCTAGGAAAGTAACTTTAACAGGTACAGTACAGTACCGGAACATTTTTATTGAGCTGCTACTTTAAGTGTTGTCTTTTATTGATAAAACAAATGGCCTTCTAGGAGGAACAATGCATGATGAGTCATGAAAAGGGGTGGGGCTAGGGGCAGAGCTTAGGATCCAGTTTTTGCCCCATCCAAAGGTGGCAACCCTACAAACAGCACAAGTGTAGATAAATCATTTATCTGACAGCTCACCATTGTATATTTCATTTATGCAATAGGGATGCTTTCTATCAGTGCAGGAACATTTGGTTTTGACTGTTTATCTTTATTTTAAATGATAATTTCTGGGAGTTTTGGTTAACTTGCCTAGAGTATGTCTGCCTAGCATAGTGGTTGCTATTAAATGAAACACCACTCATTTTGTAAAAAACATCTTGCTGAACAAATGTCATGCTCACAGTACTATGCTACCTTTTTCATTTTAAAGTTATTCACATTTGTTTGCCAAAAAAGGGAAAAGAAAATTGAATTTTATGCTGTTTTTTGCTAATTATAAAAAAAACTAAAAGGTATCTATAAATGAAACACCACTCATTTTGTAGATATTTTTGTGCTGAACATTTTCTATGCTCATAGTACCATGCTATCATTTTTGGTTTTAAATTATTCACATTTGTTTGTCAAAAAAGTGAACAAAAAATTAAATTTTCTTCTGCTTTTTTGCTAATTATAAAAAATCTATACGGTATCTATACATGAAACACCACTCATTTTGTAGATAATTTTGTGCTGAACAATTTTCATTCTCACAGTGCCATGCTATCTTTTTTCATTTTAAAGTTATTCCCATTTGAATATGGTTAGTACTGCTTCTGAGGCAGAACATTCTAAATAAATTCTAAAGAGATTTGTGACATAGTAACTGTGTGTATAAATGGTCACTGTATGTATAAATTTATTTATACATACAGTGACTCAGATAAACGCATTTATCACACTGAATATATGTCCACCCTATTGCATATATATATATATATATATATATATATATATATATATGTATATGTATTATACAGACATGATAGTGCCTGTACATTAGGGCTGAGTAGGCACCTTTATGTTAAACTCAAATATTTGCACCTTAATAACTTTACCCCCTACAATCAATTTACATGACATTTAGAAAGCAAAGCTTCTATGCCAGAAACTCTTGATCCTGTAAATTTCATGTAGATTAATTTCAGGGGCTGGAAAGTTTCAGAGTTTCAAAAAAAATCTCCATTTTTGAAAATGTTTAAGGCTTTTTTTTACCAACCAATAGCTTAAAAATAGGAGGCTTTGAAACCTGAAACTTTCAGATTTGATATAGGTTAGTCCACTGTGTGTGCTTTTGTGATTTCTAGGTTCCACAGTTAAGTAGTTTTTAAAATATTTAATTAAAATGTTCCATTTTTGTGCATTCACAGTTCAAAAAATCAGCATTCTATTCATAACTGAATTTTTACGAAAGCAGGAGCCTGCACTATATGACACGGCTGTCTTTAATGAATGACAGCTGTGTCGTATAGTGCAACTCCTGCTGCTTTCGCCATTCATAAGTCAGGCACGGGGCTATTATAATTGTAGCCCATGCCATTCTGACTGTCCTTAATTAAACTATTAGCTGTACACTGGAGACCCCAATCCCCAGTGGCAGTGTATTTATTTTTTTAATTTATGTATTTATTTTTTACTGTTTATGATTCTTAGCTGACACCGAGATGCCCACCCCCAGTGTCGGATGCTTCCCTCCATGCAGTCCCTTGGTTAATTAACACTGCCAACATCGGGGGGGCCAAATCCCTGTTTCAGCATTTACACACCCCAAGCAGGGTGGGACACTGGGCAGCCCATCCCCAGTGTCCCGAAATAGTGTGATTTCTTGAAAAGTTAACTGAAAAGAAAAAAATCCCATGACATCTTTTTTCTTACCTGAAAAAAGAAAACAGTCCTTCATCATCACTGTCTACTTACTCCCAAGCTGACCCTCCCACTGAGCACCCACCCCTCCACCCCCTTACCCTATACTTACCTCTGGAAGTCCAGACACATACGACACAGGTGTCTTTAATAAATGACAGCTGTGTCGTATAGTGCAAGTTCTATACAACACCACTGTCTTTAATAAACGACAGCTGTGTTGCACTATATGACACAGCTGTTTTTTATTAAAGACAGTTGTGTCATATAGTGCAGGCTGCTTACCCCAATAAAGATGTTCCTTCAGTCAAACTCTTTTAGTATCATGTGCCACATTTGAATAGGTACAAGTGACATTTTGTGGACTAGTATCACTTTGTCAAGCCCACAAACAGTGGTCGCCTGTTAAATAAATTACCAAAGATTATAGGGAACATAACTCATTTATAAATTCCAAAGAGCTGCCTCTGCAAAAATATAATTCTCTCTAAAGTTCAGGATTCAGACTGTTCTCCAAGTTTGTATGCATTTAATAATCATTGTATAGTAAAAGTGACATGGCTGTTATCATACCATGTGTACATTTCAATGAAACAGACAGAAAGAACTGGGTACCTAGAGTGTGTTTAAATATATTTTTATATAATTTAGTAATAGTCATTACTATATCTAGACAAGTTAAAAATATTCATGTAGCAATTTCTACTATGGTTTACTTTTGTCCTTTAAATAAACATATATTTAGTAATGAAGAATTTAAAGGAAAAATTATGCAAATACTGACCTCCCCACCCCCAAAAGGCTAACCCCGATTAAGCTTTTAATGCAGAAAATCCCTTTTTTTCCAGCAGCCACTTACTTTATTTTTATTTCATGAAGTCCGCAAACCTGGAATATGGCGGACCATTTGCGGATCCATTTACTGCAAAAGTGCAGCACTGCACGGCTCCCCTCAATATAAATGTATTGAAGTGAGTGATGCGGCACTGCATTTTTACAGTAAATGGGACTTCACACAGTCCACCATATTCCCAGTTCGTGGACCTTACAAAATAAAAATAAAGTAAGTGGCTGCTGGAAAAAAGGGGATTTTTGGCATAAAGAGCTTAAACAAGGGGAAAGCCTTTCATGGGCTGGGAGGTCAGCATTTGCACAGTTTTCCTTTAAATAGCTACTGAATGCTTAGAAATAGTAATTGTGCTTTGAATAAATTGCTTTTCTAGTTAAGGACTTTATCAGTGTCAAGAATTGCAATATAAATTAATATGCATACAGTGGTATTTATAATTGGTTTAGTCATTATGCCATGCTTTTGGAAGATAAATTATACCTTACACAATTCTGGCCTTTCTAGTCTGTCACGTGATGTCTTTTTTTTTTAAGCCTGAAAAAAAATAAAACAGTCCCTTGCGGTCACTGCTGTCTGCCTACCCCCAACTGCACCCTCCCACTCACTCAGTACCCATCACTCCACACCCCCTTACCCTATACTTACCTATGGAGGTCAGCCGATGTCATCTTCTGTGAACCGGGACACATCTGCACTCTTCAATGTTGAACCACAAACTGAAGAATCAAGGTAAGTGCCGTATAATGTATTTCAATGGCGTTTTCAACTTGTGTTGATATCTTTGCAGTTTGTTGGACTTTTTTCACCAAATTTTCAACATGGGCTTTTTGGGACCCCACTTCACAAACACTGTCACTGTCATTTCATTAATCAGGTCTGGAAGGTGATTTTGCAGTTGCTGCATGAAATCACCTTTCAGGACTGATTAACAAAATGATGCTGCCAGTGTTCATGAGGTGGGGACCCAAAAGGTCAACGTTGAAAATGTTGTGAAAGAATTCCTTAAAATGGCTGAGTTATGAGCAAAAATTGACATTTTTCTGCCCACTCACATAACTTTGGCACTTTACAATATTTTGACTCCAGATTTTCAACATACCAATTTTTTTCACACCAGCTCATGAACAGTACAGCTGTCATTTTTCACATCCTGTCTGAAATGTGTTTTGGCACCTGTGGCACAGAATGGCATTGCAGCACAGATTTGAACATTTTCACTGACAGAATTTATGAGGTGGGGTTATAAGAAGATTATGTTGAAAGTTTGGGTTCAAAATACTAAAAAACAAAGAATTTATTAAGCAACATTGTTTGCAGGGATGTCCGTGCACTGCTGGGGAACACACTGCCTTACCGTGCCAGTGAGCTGAGTTCAGGTGTAAACTCAGTGAGCCAGTTTACTGAGACAAGGCTGATGGGGAAGGTGCTACAGCATGCAGCACTAGTCACAGCCTGGGTTGGGATGGAGCAGTGTTTTGGTGCAGACACCACATGCTGTGGTGGGTCATAGATCCTCACCCCCAATGTATCAACATGTGTGCTGAGGTCTGCTTGGCCTAAACTGCATCAGGACTGTCTCCAATATTGTATTTATTTTCTTTTGTGCAGGTTATCTCATTCTGTGCAGGTTCCAAAAGGACCTGCACAAATAAGGATATAGTTCCACTATCACAAAGTTCCACTGTCACAAAAAGAAGGCAAATTCTTTGCAAAAAAGTGCATTAATGCAGACATTAGGGTTGTAAAAATGCAAAACACACAAAGACAAAAAATGAAAAAACATTAGGGATTTGGGTCTATGGAGTATTGGTGAATCAGTGGCAGATCTTACTTGGGGTTGTCAACCCTAATGCCCACACCCCCTGGATCAGATGAGATCAAATGTGATGTCTTCACACAGGGTCCATAGGGTCCTGAGTGAAGAAAGCTCTGACAGATTATGTTGGCCATACTGTATCACTAAGATGCATTAAGTTGGAGCAGTATCTTGTGCTTCAGACAGGAGGCTATGGGCTGGGGGTGGGCATTAGGTCTGACAACCACAAGTAAGACCCCACCACTGATTCATCAATACTCTGGAGACTCAAATCCCTAATTTTTTTCATTTCCCATCTTTGTGTGCTTTATGTTTTACAATCCTTATGTTTGCATTAACGTGGTAGTTTTTGCAAGATATATCTATATTCTTTGCAGAAAACTCGTTACTAGTTAGAGTTCAGATTAAACTGACAAAAGTAGGGAAATGTGATGTTAGGGTTTCAAACCCTAACACCCATGCCCCACCCTTGAAGTGAATAAGGGGTGGAGCCTTCCTTGGCATTGTGAACCTTAACGCTCTGTGCCCTGCCCTCCCATCCCTCCATAGATGCATACATTTATGTTGCTGTGGAAGTGCAGGGTCCTGTGCTTGCATTTGTGCCAAAACAGCAACAAAATTGTCAGCATAGCCTTCTTATTACCCCACCTCATGAACCTAGTAATGAAAATGTTCAAATCCCCACCAAAATGTCATTCCACATCATCGAGACATCATTGCAAGCCACAGGTGGGAAAACACATTTTGGCCAGGATTTGAAAAATGGCAGCTGTCACATTCATGAGGTGGTGCAAAAAAATTACTATGTTGGAAATTTGGGGTCAAAATATTTAAAACTAGCAAAGTTAAGAGTGAACATAGTCAAATTTCAATATATGTTCAAAACATTGCCATGTTTACATATTGTGACCCCAAATTTTCAACATGACCTTTTTATGACCCCACCTCATGAACAAGGACAATACAAATGTTCAAACCCTGTCCAAAATATGATGTCACCAAGCAACTACAAAATCACCTTTCAGGCTTGATTCACATAATTCCACTACCATTGGCCATGAGGTGGTATGTATCCCAAAAAGGCCAAGTTGAAAATTTGGGGTCAAAATATACAAAAATGACAAAGTTATGCATCAAATTTGAAAACTCCATTGAAATACATTGAACCACACTTACTTTAGTTTCTGATACTGCAGTCGGCAGGTCCAGTAGCAATACATGTCTTTGATCAGAGAGTGAATCTTCACCCTGTGAGCAGTTTAGGTGAGTGAGGGTCTGGGGAGGTAATGGTGGTGGGGGTGGGGGTAATGGGGGTGGGGAGGTGGGTTGTGAGTGGGTGGTGGTGGTAGTCAGGGTGGTCAGGGATCAGATCATCAAGGGACCATTTTTCTTTTTTGCAGGTTGTAAAAAAAACATCATGGGATGGTTTTCTTTATTTCAGAGTGGGACAGCAATCAGAGGGTGGAGGTTTCCACTAGAAACCAAGGGGAAGGAAAAACATTACAGGGATTGCAATTGGAAGGTGGGGTGCCACTAGACACCAGGGAAACATAAAAACATTACAAGGATGATGATCAGAGGATGTGGGTGTCACTAAACACCAGAGAAATTAAAATATATAATGGGAATGGTGTTCAGTGGGTGGGGATGCCACTAGACACCAGAAAAAGAGAAATATATTATGGTGATGGTGATCAGAGTGTAGGGTTGCCACTAGACACCAGGGAAACAACACTATAGGGAGAGTGAGAAGAAGGTGGGACTGCCACTAGACACCAGGGAAAGGAAAATATATAATAGGGATGGCAATTGGAGGGTGGGGAGCCACTAGACATCAGGGAAAAAGAAAGACATTATGAAAATGGTGATTGGAAGGTGGGAGGTGCCACTAGACACCAGGGGAGAACAAGAGCATTACAGGGACTATGATTGTAGGGTGGGGGAATACCACTAGACACCAGGGAAAGGAAAATATATAATGGGAACAGTGATCAGAGGGTGGTGTGCCACTAGACACCAGGGAAACAGAAAGATGTTACAGTGATGGTGGTAAGAGGGTGGAGGGGTGCCACTTGATAAAACATTACAGGGATAGTGATCGAATGCTGGGATATGCAACTATTCACCAAGGAAACAGAAAAACATTACAGGGACAGCAATTGGAGGGTGGGGTGTGCCACTATACACCAAGGAAATGAAAAGATATAACAGGGATGACAATTGGAGGCTAGGTGTGCACAAGACACCAGGGAATGAGAAATATATTATGGGGATGGTGATCAGAGGGTGGGGGTACACTAGACACCAGGGGAAAAACAAGAACATTACAGGGACCATGATTGGAGGGTGTGGGTGCCACTAGATACCATGGAAAGGAAAACATATAATAGGGACAGCAATCAGAGGGTGGTGGTGCCACTAGACACCAGGGAAAAACCAGGAGAAATGGCGTGTTAAACTTTCTATATTATCCTATGGGAATCTGCCATTTTTAATCTTTGTGCATTTTTATGTAGGCCATAGATATTTTGGGGGGGATTATCTGTTATTCTTGCAGTAGTCATTAAGATCTTTGGTTTGACACATAGATTGTCCCTTAATTGCAAATATCAAGGGCTGTGTAGCTTGCCAAAGTGGAAATGTGTAAAACAAAGTGCAAAATCCTTTTTCGTATGAAGGAATCCATTTTTGTATGAAATGAAAAACCCATACAAAAAAGATCCCTTTTTTTTTGTATGGCAATATGAAAAAAGTAGAAGCGAATCATGAAAAAGGATGTAAAAATTATAGAAAAAAACATTAGGGGGTCATTTTTACAACACTGAAGTACAGAATCCACCTAACAGGACTAGAGAGAAAATGAGTTGGTTCTGCGCTTGTCCAGGTGGGAAGCAAATAATTGTTTGCACAGTTAAACTGCGTGAGGTAGTGTGTTCCTCTGGGGAGAGGAGGTAGATTTTCAGGCCATTGCCATGGAAACAGCAGCCACCAGGTTCCATGGTAGAACTGCACTGTGGGATTGAGGAGGCTTACCTTGCTCTACAGTCCCTAGGATTTTGTACTAAACTGTGCACAAGGAAATTGGTGTTTTAAAAGCAGGGGACATGATTTTTCATGTAAATTAAGTCCACCACGTGAGGTGGCAATAGTTTTATTATTTTTAAACAGCAGCACAGTTTCCCGAAGGAGTTAGGGGACAGGAAGTGACCTGAAGATACTTCCTGCCCACCCAGTACAAACAAGAGCCTCACGCGAGTGGGACCAGATTACTGGACTAGAGAGAAATTGAGTTGGTTCTGTGCTTGTCCAGGTGGGAAGCAAATAATTGTTTGCACAGTTAAACTGCATGAGGTAGTGGGTTCCTCTGGGAAGAGGAGGTAGATTTTTGGGTCGTTGCCATGGAAACGACAGTCACCAGGTTCCCTGGTAGAACTGCACTGTGGGATTGAGGAGGCTTACCTTGTTCTCCAGTCCCTAGGATTTTGTACTAAACTGTGCACAGGCAAATTGGTGTTTTAAAAGCAGGGGGACAGTTTTTTTCATGTAAATGAAGTCCACCGCATGAGGTGGCAGTAGTTTTATTATTTTTAAGCAGCAGCACAGTTTCTTGGAGGAGTCAGGGGACAGGAAGTGACCTGGAGATACTTCCTGCCCACCCAGTATAAACAAGAGCCTCATGTGAGTGGGAGCGAGCGTGAGCAGAGTGAGTGCATGGATTCGCATGCAGAGACACGCACGTCGCATGTCTGCTGTGCCCACTGTGTACACTGGTGGACAGGTGGGGGAAGTATAGCCAGCGTCTCAAATGTGGGGAAGTGGATGAACATCAAGGGACACAGGGAAGATAAGGTGCAACTAACATTCACTATGGCACAAGGTAAAACTAAAAGGGGAAAGGGTAAAAAGGCATGTACTATGTGTAAAATGTACACAGAGGCCATTGTTTGCAGTGAGTTCATGTGTGAAAAATGTCAGTTGGTGGTTACTCTGCAAGGGGAAATTCAGCAACTCATGCAGAGACTGGAAACTCAGAAAGAGATTGGGAGGTTGGAGAGTTTTATAGATGAGGTGGCCAGTAATATTAGTGGTATTGGGGACAAGGTTCAGAATTCAGGGGATGGGGTGTCTGTTCTTGTAATGTAACACAGGAAGTGGCAGTAGTAACTGATGAAACAACCACACATTCACAAAAGAACTCCAAGCTTGGCCCCCCGTTAACAATGACCCTTCAATTGTCTAATAGATATGAAGGCCTAGAAATGTATGATGAGGGATTTATGAGGGCTCAATTAGGACAACCTGAAGCTATAGCTTCTTCCCTGCCTGAAGTTACACAGGGTCAGATTAATATAGTACACCCAGTAAGGAGTGCACAGCAGACAGAGATGTTGTAGTGATATGGGACTCTATTGTAAGAGGGACAAATGCTGTAGTATGTTGGGGGCCAAAAGAGTATACCACTGTCAGCACATTACCTGGAGCTAGGCTACACAACGTTTCAAACCTATTGGATGGGCTCCTAGAAAATACAAGTAAACCACTGGTGATCTTGCACTTAGGAACAAACGAAGTAGAAAAAAGTAGAATGGAGGATATTCAAGCTGAATTCAGGGACATAACAATGAGGATCAAGAACAGAAATGGGGAGATTATAATATTCAGGATTTTACCAACCTACAGCTTACATTCAAACAAAAAAAATGGGCATATCATGCTAATCAACAGGTGGTTGAGACAATTCTGTGAGCAGGATAAATTTGGTTTTATGGATAATTCCACAACATTTAATAGATCAGCTATGTTTAAAGCTGATGGCCTGCACTTAAACCCTGCAGGCACTAAAATTCTGGGGGAAAAAACTCTTGAAGTAATAAGATTCCATTAAAACTGGACAAATGGGGGGGGGCTGGAACATAATTTAAGCAAGAGTACTAATTCCATGATAATTCCTGGAGAGTCCCCTGAACGGAAAGCAGTTCTCATTAATGCCAGGAGTTCGGTTAATAAATATGATGAATTTTCTTTGCGGTTACATCATCAGAATATCCATGTAGCACTAATTATGGAAACCTGGTGGGATGATAATGATCTGTGGGATAAAAAGATGACAGGATACAACTTATTTTCCAAATCCAGAATACACAGGAAGGGAGGTGGAATAGCCATATATGTGCATGATTTTATACATTGCGAAGAACTGCAATGGGATACAGGAGCCCTAGAATTATTATGGGTTAAACTACTTCCCCAGAAAGGTACCAGGATCATTTTAGGACTAGTATATAGGCCACCTTCTATGACATCTGATGATGAGGTGGCATTATTAAAAATAATAGGAGAGTTGGATCCAGTAGACAGAATATTACTGACAGCGGACTTTAACCTACCTAGTATAGATTGGATGAAGGGGCATGGAGATAGCAACCTGGACAAAAGGTATATTGAAATCTTCAATCAGATGGGTCTTGAACAACTTGTCCAAGCTAACACTAGAGGAACTAGAACTCTATATCTAGTACTTACCAATATGGATGACACAGTTAACAAACTCTAGGTTAACAGCCCCCTAGGTAATAGTGACCATTGCTCAGTTCACTTTAGCATCAGGGAATCCGTACTGATTAAGAATACGGGTACTACAACCAAGCAAAATTTTCAGACAGCAGATTTCTCCATTATCAGAACCCAAATGTTAGCATGGGACTGGATGAGTGATTTTAAGAAGTTATCTGTGCAAGACATGTGGAAACTGCTGTTAGCTAGATTAACACATCTTGTTAAAACCTATATACCAAGTGTACCAAAATACGACACTAGCATCAAAATGAAACCTGCGTGGATGAATGCATCTATCAAAAAAATGATAAACAGGAAGAACAGAATGTATAAAAAACTAAAAGGTAACAGGTCACTTGGGGTAAATCAGGCCTATAGGGAATGTGTTAAGAATATTAAAACAAGAATTAAAAAAGCAAAAGCACAGTTCGAGTTGGATTTAGCTAGCAGAGTGAAGGATAATAAGAAATTCTTATTTTCCTACATTAATAGCAAAAAGGGAGGCCACTGTATGATAGGAACATTTTTGAATGACTTAGGAAACACAGCTACAACTACAGAAATGGTAGACATTCAGAATAAATATTTTTGCTCAGTTTATAACAACAATACAGTACCACACATTGGTAAAGAGAAGCATCCATTCCTGGGAAAATTACAATTAAACCCATAGATGTATTCGATCTGCTCACAAAGGTTGACATAAATAAATCACCCAGCCCCAGGCCCATCGGCACAGCGGTTGGAATTCCGCTTGCGACAACGGCAACCCGGGTTCAAGAACGGACTGCTGTCCTTCTCTGGGTGGAGGACTGGGCAAATATCCGATGCTTGATGGACCCCTGGCAGAGGCCAGAGGTACTACAGCAACCGGCATTCAGAAGTAACTCGGAGGGGCAGGACGGACACTGGACGTCATTGTATGTTCCCGCCCCCCCACGTACAGTCTACAAAAAATTCTCCCATGGACAACCCTAGATGAAGCCTGCCCTGGCCTTCATTGACCTCCAGGACTGATGCTCGGACCTAGTCCTGTTTGCGGCAATGTACCAGGGCAGCATTGCACCCCACCCTTGGGGGCAAGCCAGGGGGTATCTGAGGGGTCATGGTCCAATGTGGAGGTGGAGGCAGGGGTCCATGACCAGGCTGAGGTGCTGGGTCATCCATGGTGGGACAAAAAGCATAATAAATAAAAAAAAGCACCCAGCCCTGTGAGAATTTACACCCTACCCTAGAGTCATACGCGAACTAGCTGAAGTGTTGATGCCGCCATTACTTGCATCTTGCAAGCCTTCCTAGACACTGGTTCAGTACCCCTTGACTGGAAAACTGCTTTAATAGTCCCTACCTTAAAAAAAGGGCCAAAGACAAAACCTGAAAATTTTAGGCCAGTAAGTCTAACCTCTCTGCTGGGGGAGATCTTGGAGGGGTTGGTTAAAGACTTAATATCAGACTTCTTAACAACTCAGAGATTAGTAGATATGGCTCAGCATGGGTTTACGAAATCTAGATTGTGCCAAATGAATCTGTTGACCTTTAATGAGAATGTCAGTAGAGAGCTGGACATTGGGAATTCTGTGGATGTGATTTGTATGGACTTCATTAAAGTTTTTGATATATTACCCCACATGGAACTTTTAAAAATGTTAGAGGACAGTAACCTGAACTGGAATATTTGTAACTGGGTCTCAGCATGGCTGCAGAGGCATAAACAAAGGGTTACCATAGGTGGAGTGCTTTCCGACTGGGCACCAGTCGCTAGTGGGGTTCCCCAGGGCTCTGTTTTGGGGCCTAGTCTCTTTAATATCTATATATCCTCCCTTAGACTACATAACCCTAATATATGGTTATATAAATGTGCAGATGGCTGCAGACTTGGGACAGTGGTGAACAATTAAGTAGCTATTACATCCCTTCAGAATGGTATCAATGAGACTTTGGAGTGTACAGTAACAAACAAACTTGTCCTGAATACGGAAAAATGCAAGGTTATGCACTTTGGCAAACATAATGCTAAAACCTCGTATAAGCCTGCTAACAACACGCTCACAGTCACTCACGAGGAAAGTGACCTGAGGATTTGGGTGACTGGAGATCTAAAGTTCAGGACCCATTGAAGGGCACAAGTGAGGAAAGCTAATCAAAACTTAAATTGTATACTTAGGTATAATAGCTAGCAGGGATGATAAGGTACTCATGCCACTCTATGTAGCTTTGGTGAGGCCCATCTGGAATATTGCACCCAGGTTTGGTCCCCACAGAATAGGGAAGATATCATCAGACTAGAGAGTGTTCAGAGAAGATTTACTAAATCTATAAAGGGTTTGAATTATTTACCATATGAAGCAAGATTTTCATCCCTCAACTTGTATTCTCTTTTTTATAGAAGGTTTAGGGGAGATTTGTGTTTCATATATAGAATAATGGGAGGCGACAACCTTCGGGTAGAGGTCGGTCTCCAGCCTAGGACTAATTGGTGTAGTAGTAGGAAACATAATAGGCAACTGGTACATTTTAAATGAAACTGTAACCTAAGGAAGAGCTGGTTTAGTCAAAGGGTTGTGGTACCCTGGAATGTGCTTCCAACAGTACTCCTGGAGAGCACGAGTATGAATAACTTCAAAGTTAACTTTTACTGATACTTCAGTAAAATAAATACTCAGTTTTAAATTTGGTATTTGGCAAGCAATTATGGACACAAGTCTGCCAGCTTGAAATTACCTATGATACCTATGATGAAGAGCAAGATACATGTGTTGGTCTCTCTGGAGGATGTCATTTTTGGGGGGGTTGAATGTTTGTTTGTTTGTTTGTTTTTTGTGAAAAAAAAACAGAAACAAGATCGCAGCAAATGAAAAAGGATCTTTTCAAACGAAAAAGGATTGGTCCCATACTGTAAAGGAATCCTTTATCATATGGCCAAATTATTTTTTCATTCCAAACATCTATCCTGAAATGTCTACTGAGCATGCTCAGAATGGGAAATTTTAAAATTAATAACTTTAGAAGAAATTCATATTTTGTCATCAAACCCATTAAGGGACCAGGCCCTTTCTACCTTGAAACTGTCTGACCACAATTCCAAACCATCTGGGCACTAGGGGCCAACAAATAAACAGCAAAAAAAATCACTATTGTTGCTATCCAGATCTTAAAATACACACAACCATTCAGAACAAAAGTTGGCATATCAAGAGACCTTGGGTTTCTGATGATGCAAGCACAATTTCATGCAAATCCTTTGAACAGTTGCAAAGCTACTAAAGTGCAAAAATTAAGCAATAATGCATGACAGGGTGTGTGTTGTGCTGGAATAATGTCACACCTGGGGTAATTAGGCATGAGGCCGCAGGCCGAGTGCGACTAATCACCCCAGAAGTGAAATTATCCCAGCACAACACACACCCTGGAGTACATTATTGCTATTTTACAATGGATCAATGAAGAGAAAAAAGACTAACTAAGGTTTAAAATACATGTTGTGCTTCTTTTTTATTTTTCTGTGTGTAGGTATATTAATAGAAAAAATAGTACCCATTCTAGTCAGTAGGTGGCAGTCTGTGTTTTTGTGCAACTGTGAGGTTACTGTCTGTTGCCCTGAACCCCCCCTTGTCTGTTTGCCTGGTGGTTCTTGTGGGTAATTCTCTGGATGTAGTTTCTGGTATTTACTGCTCATCTCCTGCTATCTGTCTTTTATGTTTTTATCGTCCTGTGTATCAGGACAGTTGGTCTCTCTCACTTCCCCCGCACTCCATATCCCAACCGCATTCTCTGTCAGCTGCCCTTTCCCTGTGTGTAAGTGCTGGCAGTGTTATCTCTTTCTCTCAGTACAGACAGTTTGTGTGAATAATTTGTATAGGGAGAAAGGTCAGTTTTGTTTTTTTCCCATTTTTTTTTTGCTGCTGATTGGTGCTATGTAAAAGGCATGACGGCTTACTTGGCAAGATTGGAGGATGCGAGGAGGTTGCCATACAATGGAAAGGAGAGGTGCATTTTACCTTTCAGTGCTAGGAAAGGAGTTGTGAAAAAAATAACTGTTTCTGTTCATGAAGGGCTTTCATACAAACCATTACTATATGCAACTTTTGAGGAAAACTGTCAGCTGATTGCGCACTGCTGTAAAAGGCGTTGTGATATGAAGCTGCTGTTTTTGTGAAAACCTGTGGTTTGGGTTTGGGTGGTTTGAATACATGCAGGAGGTTGTAAACTGATTTGATGGTGTGAGCTGCTGAAGGCAGGGGAGAATTGTGATAGTGCTCAAGGTAGGGTAAAATCATGCTGGTGTGTGCTGGTGTTTGAAAAGGTCTGAGTGGTGGCATCAAATGGGCAGCCGGTGGTGCTTTTTTTTTTGTCATTCAGTCACATTTGTGTTAGGACTAGATCCGTGATGTTGTACTGGGATAACATCACGGGTCCAGTCCAACACTGACCAATCAGTGTCCAGGATTCTTTCATGCCATTGTATAAGTGGGGTTTAACATTGAACAGCCTACTCAACCCTACTGTATGTAGGTAGGTAAAAGGTTTATTTTTATACAGGTAGAAATGGTTTACATCATTGGGTCATAGACCCATTTTCAAGATGGACCTGTTATGTTTAGGATTAAAAATTAACATAGATTTACACAAACAATTTTGTGTTACAACAGTCATTGTTAAAACATACGTTAGACAAATATTCTTTAAGTTAGACCACATATGTAACAGCACATTATACACTCAGGTTTAAGACTTACGTAGTGACTGAATTTCTAAAACTTGAAAAAACCCTCTATAAACAGTTCCTTCAATTTAATATATCCATGTAAAAGCAAATATATCAACTATTACACATGCATTTGACTTTCAATCTATTATCAATCGATTTCATAAAATGTTTGGATTTTTTAATCTGCTTCCTTTCTATGTCAATTGGGGCCCAAAGATTAATAACCTTCATTCCAAAGGTCTTATCACCATATTTATTGTTTATTTTAGGCACAACATATTTATTTCCCCCTTACCTCTTAGATTATAATTGTGAGAATGAACTGAATATGGAATTTTATCAACAAGGTACATCAGGCTTTGATTATGTACCACCCCATGAATTTGTTTTAACCATTTTTTGTCCTTTTTTGCTCTATGTGGTCTCATTTTAGTGCCATTAACATTTCACAGTGATGAGTATGGTAATCACATTTTAATATGAATCTAGCCAGGTTATTGTAAAGAACTTGGATTGCTCTTAGGTTTGACTTATTAGCCATACCATAAATATGAATTCCATATTCAATACATGGTATGATTAATTGATTTATTATATCTTTTCTCATTTTCTGATTTAGACAATATTTAGATCTCCGGAAGGGCCCTAGTTTATTATTTGTTTTACAAACAAGATTTTTTTATGTGGGAATCAAATTTCAAATTTTGGTCCGCAATAACCCCCAAATACCTGTATGACTCAACCTGATTTAGAAGTTCATTTTTAACTGTTTTAATTGAAATCTTAGAAGAATTATTAATGTTTTTTCCTTTACTCTGGAAAACCATAGAGTTGTTTTTTTTTTCTGTTTAAAACCAACCCTGACTGGTATAACCATGTTTCCATCCTACTGAAGTCTTTCTGAAGACTTTTCTCCATTTCCTGAATTGAATCACTGTTAGCCAGTAGTACTGTATCATCTGCTTACATACTCAAAACCGAATTCTGTGCAACTTTTGAGAGTACATTCACATACATTAAAAATCATAAGGGGCCCAAGATTGAGCCTTGGAGGACTCCTCTTCTTACAGGGACTAGCTTTGATGAAATTTCACCAATATATACTTATTGGACTCTTCCTGTCAGGTATGATTTAAACCAAGGGAGGGTTTCTCCATCTATCCCCAAACCCGTCTTTCTCTCAAACAACATTCTGTGGTCTATAATGTTGAACACCTTGGAGAGGTCCATGAACACTGCACCCACCGTACTGTAACTATAGTGGTGCAACTGCACCACTATAAGATAGATAGATAGATAGATAGATAGATAGATAGATAGATAGATAGATAGATAGATTCATTGCAAACAACTTTGTTAATGCACTTGTTAGGGTTAAAGTGAAAAAAGTAGGGAAATGTGGTATTAGAGTTTCCAAACTTAACATCCCACCCTACAGACAGCAACAAGAAAAAACATTACAGTTTCACCTAGCTTGCCTCTTCGCACATCAAGTGCGGGATATACCTTTGGGGCCTTGGGGTTGTCAACCTTAACACTCACCCCATTCCTTGTCAACCTTAACACTCACCCCATTCCATCAGTAAATAAGCTGAGATTGATACAGTATATGAGAATGGGGTTATTACCCTATCTCATGAACCACATAATGAAAATTTTGAAATCCCCACCAAATCATGATTCTGTGGCACAGCAACACCATTGTGCCATAGGTGTAAAAAAAACCTTTTGGCCAGGGTTTGAAAAACGACATCTGCCATATACATGAGGGGGTGTAAAAAGATGGCTTTGCTGAAAATGTTGTCAATTTTTTTTAAATTGCTAAAGTTATAAGTGAACATACCAACATTTCAATGTATGTGTCTAACTTTGCCATTTTTACATATGTTTCCCAAATTTTCAACATATCTTTCTTATGGCCCCACCTCATGAACAAGGGTGGTGAAAATTTCTCAAATCCTGCCTGAAAGATAATTTCAGCAAGTGACCACAAAATCACATTTTGGATTTGATTTCTGAAATTCTACCAACATTGGTCATGAAGTAGGTTCCAAAAAAGGCCATGTTGAAAATTTGGTCTCAAAATATTCAAACATGGTAAGCGTATGCATCAAAGTTGAAAAACCCATTGAAATTCCTTGAACCACATTTACCTTGCACCAGGACTAGTACAGCACATGCATATTAATTATGGGCAGAAAATTACAAATCTAATAAAAGAGGGGCTTGGTTTAATCAGAGGGGGGTCAGCAGTTGGAATGAATTATCAGAGGATGTAGTATCAAGTAACACTATGGATACTTTTAAGAAAATATTTGATAAGTTTATGAGTACAGTTTCCTTCCATTAAAATGGTGATTCTTAATTGGCACAAGCTATTGACTTGTACACAACCTATGAAACCTATGAAATCTTAGCTTCTCATATTGCAGTCAGCAGTTCCTGCAGAAAGACATGTCTAAGATCAGAGAGTGGATCTTCACCATGGTACCTGTTCAGGTAGTGAGAGGGGTTGGGGTGCAGGGTGGTGGGTGCTCAGAGGGAGGTGGGGTGGGAGGAGGGAGTTTGGAGCTGCAAGGGATCATTTCCTTATTTTCAGAGTGGGACAGGGATGGGGTGCCACTAGACACCAAAGAAACTTTAATGATGATGGGCATGATATTCGGAGGGTTGGCGGTGCCACTAGACACCAGGGCAAAATTACAGAAGTACTGGGACAGTGATTGCAGGGTGGGTTGCCACTGGACACCAGAGAAAACCATAAAAAAGGGGAACAGCATTCAGCAAGTGGGGGGTACCACTGGACACCAGTGAAAAATGTAATAAATATTATGGGGATGGCAGTCAGAGGGTGGGGGTTCCACTGGACACCAGGGAACACTATATTAAATTAATATTAATAAAAGATAAAAAAAATATATATATAGAGAGAGGGAGAGAGAGAGAGAAATAAAAAAAACATAGAAATATGGGGACAGCAATTGGAGGGTTGGGAGCACCACTAGACACCAGAGAAAATGTTAAAAATTAGGGGGATGGTGATGGGAGGGTGGAGGGTGCCACTAGACACCAGGGCAAAATTACAGAAGTACTGGGACAGTGATTGCAGGGTGGGTTGCCACTGGACACCAGAGAAAACCATAAAAAAGGGGAACAGCAATCAGCAAGTGGGGGGTGACATTGGACACCAGTGAAAAATTTAATAAATATTATGGGGATGGCAGTTGAGGCGGGGGTGCCACTGGACACCAGGGAACACTATATTAAATAAATATTAATAAAGATAAAAAATATATATATATATATATATATATAGAGAGAGAGAGAGAGAGAGAGAGAGAGAGAGAGAGAGAGAGAGAGAGAAATAAAAAACACAGAAATATGGGGACACCAATTGGAGGTGGGAGCACCACTAGACACCAGGAAAATGTTAAAAATTAGGGGGATGGTGATGGGAGGGTGGAGGGTGCCACTAGACACCAGGGAAACACATTAAAATTATAGGGACAGATCAGAAAAGACTTTTTTTTGTTTGAAGGCATCCTTTTCCATATGAAATGAAAAAAGGGAACAAAAAAGGATTCCTTCAATTGAAAAAGGAATCGATGAAAAACTAAGTCCAAAATCCTTTTCCATGTGAACAGACCTTTTTTGTTTTAATGAAAGTTTCAAACGAAAAAGGATCCTTTGTCACAAAAAAAAGAATTGGCAGAAAAACTAAGTCCAAAATCCTTTTTCATGTCAAGGGATCCTTTTTCATTTGAACAAAAATATCAAATGAAAAATGATCCCTTGTCATGAAAAAAGGATCGGCAAAAAACTAAGTTTGAAATCTTTTTTCATGAGAAGGAATCTTTTTCGTTGAATGAAAAAGGACTCACGAGGAAAGCGTTAGTGAATCATGAAAAAGGATTTAAAATGTCAAAAAAACACATTCCAGGGTAATTTTACTACCAAATAACTGCATAATCTGTCTAACGGAGTCCTGATAGGGAAGATACATGTGTTGGGGTCTCTGCAGGTTCACAGAATTCACAGGAATTTGATGGCAGAAAAGAACCACACCGGCCCATCTAGTCTGCCCTTATATCCACCCCCTTCCCCCTCCTCCTTTTACTGTCTCAGAACTTTCTCCCCTTCCTCCCAACCCCATATGTCTGTCCAGTGCCCTCTTGAATCTCCCCACCATTTCAGATCCCACCACCTCCTCAGGTAGCCTGTTTCAGGCTTCCACCACCCTCTCTGTGAAGAACTTCCCCCTCATATTGCCTCTGTATTTCCTTCCTTCCAATCTGAGGCTATGCCCCCTTGTTCTAGCTCCCTCCTTCCTTTTGAACAAGCTTCCCTCCTTCACCTTATTGATCCCCTTCAAATACTCTGCAAAGTATCATTTTTGTGGGTTTTCAAAAAACTTTTTTTTATGGAAAATAAGATGGCAGCAAATGAAAAAATGATTCTTTCTTCATGAAAAAGGATTGGGCCAAATGAAAATGGATCCATTTGTATTTGGCCCCAATTTTTTTTCATTCCAAGTAGCTATCCAAGAGACTTTACTGCCCATTGACAATAATTGAAATTTTTAAATCTAATAATTTTGGAAAGGATTAATATTTTTTCACCAAACAAGTAAAGAGCACATCAGCAGGCCAGTCCCTTTCTACCCTGAACATTTCAGACAAAAATTCCAAATTGTCTGGGCACAGCATGATGAGAAACAAAATGCAAAAAAACTGCAATTATATATGTTTTTTCGCTATCCACATTTCAGAATCCACACATCTGAGTGGAACAAAACTTGGCACATAAAGAGATCTGCCCCATGAGACTGTGAATGCAGCATTTAATGAAAATCCATTGAACAGTTGTGAAGATGCTAACAGGGTGGATATAGAGGGAAACATGAGTTTGTTTAAATGCAACAGAAATGTTTGCATATGAATGGATAATGGGGGAGGGGTTGTTAGTGGCATGAGAAGGGATGTAGAGAGGTTGGAGAAGTGGTTCAGTATTTTGCTACATAAATTCAATGCCAAGAAATGTAAAGTAATGCACACTGGTAACAAAACTTGACATATGGAACATTGCATCAATGGGATAAAAGGTGGAGCACATATAGGAAGAATGAGACCAGGAGTGATCATATTCAATAATCTAGAAATATTTTCCCAATGCAGTAAAGATTACAGGAAGGCAATCACAAGCGGGAGGTAATACTGCCACTGTATAGGTCATTGATTTGACCACACCTGGAGTACTGTGTATAGTTTTGGAGAACACATCTTATGAAGGACAGGAATAGGTTGAAAACTATACAGCAAAGACTGATGAAATATCCAAGGACAGCAGGGTAGGTCCTATAAGGAGAGGCTGGAAAGTCTCAATATATGCATTTTTGGAGGACATGAGGAAAAGAGGATATGACAGAAATCTTCAAATACATAAAGGTGCATTATGGGGTGCATTTGTATTTTGTATGTATTTATTTTACCAGGAAAAGGCTCCATTGAGCAATGCTCATTTACAAGTAAGTCCTGGATAAGCTAGCAGACAAAAAGGTTCAAAAGAACACTTGAGGTACACACAAGATACATAATAATACAACCGTATGAAACACGCAATAATACACCCTGAGCTAATGTAACAGAAAATGGAGAAATATTTGCATACAGTCCATCAGCAATGGTTAAAATACAGTACAGTCAGCATTAAACTTTAAAATGAGATCACTGATACTGAGTTGTTATTCAGTTTAATGACTCCATTTTCAATGAGCTGCTAACTCTAAATGTTGAAATTTCTTATCCAGTATGCAATGAAGTGCAGACCAGTTGTCAACTCTGTGATGTAATCATTAATGTTACAATTGGAGAAAACTTAACAACTGAAAGCTTTACTTATTTATCAGTCAATCTGTATTAGAAAACAGCAACCAACTGAAAATCAACTCGTACTCAAACTAGTTAACAACTCATTTCAATTAAAGTTTAATGATGACTACACTGTACATACATAGAGCAGGGTGAACTGCATGGAATTGTTCAAGTTAAGGAATAGTTCATCCATCAGGATACACAATATCAAGCTACAGGGGTGTAAACTCAAAAAATACATCAGGATCTGTTTTTCATAGAACTGGTGACAGACAGGTGAAATAATCTACCCAACAATGTGACCAATGCTGGGACTGTGGCTGGGCTCGACACACAATGTAATATTTTTAAGAGAGTTACTGGGAACAGGAGGGTGGTAGGAGACAGTGATGATGCTGAGGAAGACTAATTTTGAATAATACCTTGTAAGATAGGGCAGATTTAAAGGACTTAAAGCCTTCGCTGACCTTATTATTCTATATATCTGTATCTTCTGAGCTCACTCTAAGCAGTTTCCTCTTTGTTTTTGTTCTTTCCATGAAGACTGATAAATATAGCAATATAGCTGTACTAATCCAGTCATTCCTGAAAGGTTGACAATAAGTTTGTATTACTGCCATCTAAAAATATAAAAACATGACTGTTAAAATTGCTATCCTCTTCAAACTATTTGACCATTCCAAATTTTGATAAGTTTATATATAGCAGCCTTTGAGGAAAGTGTGATGTTATTAAAAACATCTCCCTGGTTATTACCTTATGCTAATAACTGCTATGAAAACCATATATTTAGGGAGGTAGGTAGCTAGCAAGCTTTTCTAGTTGTGTTATGATGCTCTTCCCAAAGCTCATAGCACCATAATAATGCAAATGACATTTTTAAATAGAGGAGTGAAAAAAAGAGGACAATCATGCAGAAATATAGGTATACACTACATAAATGCCTAAAACCAGAATATATACAAAAAAATGATAAATAAATTGAACACCAGAATTTATGGCTGACTGGTAGTCAACTTTCTAAAACAACTAAGGGATATGGTCTTTATGGGGTGTGTTCCAAAGGCAAGGGGCTGTGACCTCAAAAGCACTGTCACTGGCATTTTAATCTGGAAGTTGGAAGAGCAAGAAGCCCTGGCCCACATAATCGGTTACTCTCCCAGGTGAACAGGGGATCAGAAGCTTGTGGATAACAAAAGGGCCTAGTCCATTTAAAGCTTGAAGTGCCACAATAAGAACCTTGAAGATGATTTGTTGCCATGCAGGCAGTATGTGTGTAACCCATAAAAAGGTGATAATATGATCTGACTTTCAAACAGAAGTCTGAAACCTTATTGCTGCATTCTCCACAAGCTACAGATGGTGTATCTGGCCACAAGGTAAACCCTTATTGAGCATATTACAGTAATCCAGACAGGATGAGACAAAAGCTTACAGCAGGGTCCCCAGATAGGCATGTTCTGCAACAGGGTGCTGTCTGGTGATACCATTGAGAGTGTAAAAAACACCTTTGGCTACAGTTGACAACTTGGGCATGAATTTCAGAGATCAAAGAGTGGTTGTGTAGTGCACAGCTTACAGGTGCTAAAATAAAATTCTTCACCTGAGACGAATAGACAGGCTGATATTTTCAGCAGATTCTCTGCAGGGGCACTGATTTCCATGCCTGTGCACATGTATTCCTGGTCATATCAGACATACAATGTACACAAATACAATGATCACAAGCTGCCACAAGGCAGAGACAAGGACCACAAAATGGCACCCTATTTAAAAATTGAGCACTTGTGGCAAGAAAGCAAGGGTACCCTATTGGGCAACTTTTTCTATCTGCAGTTTTTGGGCTTGGAATCAGGCCACCTTAGATGCAAATATCAGACTTTCAAAAAAAACACCAAAGTTGAGAACAACCTTTTCAGCCTTAAGCTGCACCCATCAAGAATGCAGAGCTGCTGGTTTACAGTTGCTCAGAATGCAGGAGACAGAATAGGATGACTCAGATTTCAGGCCTTTTTCAGAATTTGGAGTTTTGGCATTAAACTTTAAAACCCAAATTTTCCCCCAAAAAAGGCTTGGATGTGGAATCTGAATTGAAATCTTATTCTGAATCTGCATTCAGAAGTCTTCCCTTGCCTATCTCTCCCCTTACCTTAAGCCAATGCCCACCAGCAGTCCCATGGCTGTCCTCTGTATTGGTGGTGCAATGTAGGTCAGTGCAGACTCATACTTATTTATCCAGTAGGTGGGCAACTGTAGACGCTTGCATATCCACATGGCAGCATTCAGTCAGTGTTTATGGTACTGGTGATCACTTTCCTTCCTTACTGGCCTTCTGGGCAAATAACCTCCACTCCTTGTGTACATGAATCCCCCAGCCCCCAGCCCATGACAGTTCACTACTCTTCAGCAGTCTGCCAATGAAGTTCAGTTTTAGTAAGCCCTTTATCCAGCAAGCTTGGCAGCACCCCACTACCACCACCACCACCACCATGACCACACACACACACATATCCATCCCCATAAAAGGTGAGCAGTGGGTGACTGGTGAGTCCGGCAAGAGACCCCAGCTCCCTTCCATCCAGCAGTTGGCTAGATAAAATAAACCCCTTTATTCCAACATGCACACCAATCACTGCTGCAATCGATGAATATCCATTTCCCTACCTTTCCCAGAAGCCCCCTGTTGTATTGTAAGGGTGGCCAGGCCAACCTAAATAAAGCCCAGGGATTTTCACCACTAAACACTTATTGTATTGGATTTCTGCTGTTGGCAACCCCAGAAGTTTCTCTAAGTCAGCCTGGCTACTAATGCAAGAGAACCAGGAGCTTCTTGGAAAGGTGTGGGGAAATGGATATCCACAGATCCTGGTGGTGACTAGTGTACATGGCAGATTAAAGTGTGTTATCTTATCTAACCAGCTGCTGGATGAGAAAGGAGCTGGTGGGTCTCTTGTCAAACTCATCAAATACTTGCCAGACTTACCAGCCACTCATCACTTGCCCCTCTCTTTCTCAGAGACAGGGTATATGTAAGTTGGTGGGTGGGTGGGTGCATGGGTGCCTGTCTGGCCTGCTGGATGAAGGACTTACTAAAACTGGAGTTTGCTAGTGGAGCCTGTCTAACCTGTTGGATGAAGGACTTACTAAAACTTGAGTTCACTAGTGGGCTACTGGAGTGGAATGGATTCTCAGGGGCCAGGTGGGGATGGGGAGACATGTGCACTAGGGGCCATGGAATACGTATTTGCCCAGCAGGCCACTAGGGGGTAAAGTAACCACCAGTATCACCATACACTGAGTGATCACTGTCACTTTCATATACCAGCATCTACAGCTGCCCACCTCTCCTGCTGTGAATCTACACTGACCTGCACTGTGCCACTAATGAGGAGGATGGCCAGAGAATCACTGGCAGGAATTGGCTTAGGCAAGGGGAGAGGGAGGCATGGGGGATTATTTTTGTTTCTGGCCACTGAGGGCAACCTTACTTGGTAGTGGGCTTTGATGACTGGCTGCAGTCACAGAAGTGGAATCAGAGGGGGAATTAGAACTTGTTTCTGTCTTCGGTTCTACTCCTATACCTTGATCAGAGGCAGTACAAAATTTGAATCAGGATTTTTTGAAATTACCACTGGGTACAGTTGGAATGGATTTTTGGGATTCTGAACACCTCTATGAAGGCCTGCCTATCAGAGTGTACTTGGAACTTCTCTGTTTCCCCAAAATGGTTGGTTTATGATGATGTATAAGATTAGCAGTCTATACACAGACATTTCAGACACAACTTAAGACATCATTTACTGAGTACTCATTTTGTGCTTTCTTTACATGATTTGTATACAGTTTGTGTTTTTTGCAATTGTTTACTTATATGCTCTATTGTTATAATGTCCTGTTATTTGTTAATCGCCCAAGTTCTGTCTAAAAATAAACTAAAACCGGGTAGTTACCCGATTAAGGAAACCTTAAATAAATATTTTCTTCCCTGATTATCACAGGTTGGGGTGGATATGATGGACACAGTGCTCCTTCAGACAACAAATTACTATAGTACTATGTTGCAACACCAAGGCTAATTTGCACCTGCTTAAAGCAAAACCACTCTAAAGAATTTCATGGTGAATTGCATACGTTCCCCATGATGATTTGCGTTATTAGGGTATGCATAATTATGACCTAATTTGCACTTCTCGTATACTTTAGATACTTCACATCTTGCAAACCATTGTCTGTAGGCATACCTCTCAGCTGTCACACGTTACCAGGAACAGTACCTCATTTTACTTCACAAAATCCCCTATTTATGAGAGGATTTAACCCACATTCCATATTAAGATTTTAAAGCCAAAAATCCATGGAACATAATGCCAAAAAATATATTTTTCAATTAACAACAAATTTTGTGAACATATGTTCTGTCTGGGCTTCTTAGTTAAAGGGTTGATTATGTGTCCCACATTTTGCCTATTTGTTCCACATTTTGAGAGATAATGCTCCACATCTGAGGGACGAAGGTTTGAGAGGCATGCCTGTAGGTGGCTTGTTGGTATGTTTAGTTAATGGGATACCAAGGAAGAAACATAGGAAATAGACTCTGACGGCAGATAAGGACTGCTTGTCCCACCTAGTCTGCCCATTTACCCTACCTACTGTAACACTGCAGACTCTACTTGATATCTGACTTTACCCCCACCCCTTTCCTTACCACTAAGGTTCCTTTATGCCTATCCCATGCCTTCTTGAATCCCGTTACTGTTTTTGGCCCCGTCACCTCCTCCCCTGGGAGGCTGTTGGAGGCATCCACCACTCTTTCTGTAATGAAGTACTTTCTCACATCTCCACTGAGTCTACCCCCTCCAGCTTGGACGTTAAGAGATGAGTTACGTTTATGATATCTTAGTTATCCTCTACATGAACCTGCTACAATGTTGTTGTTTTCAGATCTGTCCAGTACTGTGAACCTCTCTAGAAACACAAAGCACACCTCGTCTTGGACAACCAGTAGTTCATATGAACAGCTAGTTCTTATTCCTCCCTTAAGTTTTTTACAACTGCTTACAGCTCCAATCATGTGGCATGTGTGAGCGAGCAACCTGTTTCACACTGGATTGACCAAACAAAGCGGGATTCGATCATTTCCGGTACTAGTAAGAAAGAACTACTGGGGCTGGCTCTTAGTTAAGTGCATAAGAGGCCTTGGAGCGCGGGGTGCTCTATGGAACTTTACAGTTACCAATTTGCAGAACAATGGCGTGAAACATTGTGGGTGGGGTTGAGGGTATACTGCTACTTCTGCTTTAAAAATTCTAATACGCTTGACGTTTGGCTCCAGTTGCAGGGCAGAAAGTATAGCATTGATCTCAACCTAACTGAGCTACGCTGCCCGCCCCTTTCCTTTGGCACCGGCAAGCTCCATTTAACAAAGAGAGGGATCTGGAGGTTCACCATCCTGGCACTGGACTGAAAAGATGTCAGTCAATTCTGAGTCCCGCCTCCCCGGAACAGCATAGCTTGATTGAGCAGCAAACCCATCCTGGACAGCTCCAGCTGCCGAAACAGAAGACGTAGGAGGAGGAAAGGGCTAGGACATGGCGAGGAACAGCACTGGCCCGTCTGATAGAGATCGGTGATTTTTTTTTATTTCCCACATAAACCCGCGAGGCCTTAACATCCGACCAAAAACCCCGTCCTTTCACACAAATACAGTAAATCGATGGACTGAATGAAGGCTGCCTACAACGCCTATAGATGCCTGACCAAGGATCTGGATGCTTGCGCCATGAACCCGGAGATGACAATGGACAGCATTGATGGTTTGCATGGTGGAGTGAACCATGATCAGGATTTGATGAACAACCACAGCCCGCACCACGATCGGACCACCGGGGTTTCCTTACGGATTCACCAGGATTTGGCTTCTCTGTCGTCTCGTTCCGCTATGGTATCCAGCATGGCTTCTATTCTGGACGGGGACTACCGTCCGGAGTTATCCATCCCTCTCCATCACACCATGAGCATGCCCTGCGATTCTTCGCCGCCTGGGATGGGTATGAGCAGCACCTATACCACCTTAACGCCACTCCAGCCCCTGCCCCCAATATCCACGGTCTCTGACAAATTCCACCACCCTCACCACCCTCATGCCCATCATCAGCGTCTTTCGGGTAACGTAAGCGGGAGCTTTACGCTGATGAGGGAGGATAGGGGCTTACCCGCAATGAACAATCTCTACAACCCGTACAAGGACATGACAGGGATGGGACAAAGCCTGTCCCCTTTGGCCAGCAGCCCCCTTGGAAATGGTTTGGGGTCTATCCACAACACCCAGCAGAGCCTCCATAATTATTGCCCACCAGGTCACGAAAAGATGCTTAGCCAAAACTTTGATGCTCACACTGCCATGCTGGCCAGAGGGGACCAACACCTCCCGCGGGGTCTGGGGGCCTCTTCTGCGGGCATGATGTCCCACCTGAATGGCATGCACCACCCTGGCCAACCTAGCCATGCTCAATCCCACGGGCCCGTGTTGGCTTCCAGCCGGGACAGGCCGCCCTCCTCCTCCGGATCTCAAGTCAACAACTCGGGGCAGCTGGAAGAAATTAACACTAAAGAAGTGGCACAAAGGATCACGGCGGAGCTGAAACGCTACAGCATCCCACAGGCTATATTCGCACAGCGGGTGTTGTGCCGCTCACAGGGCACCCTCTCAGATCTCTTAAGGAACCCCAAACCTTGGAGTAAACTGAAATCTGGGAGGGAGACCTTCCGGAGAATGTGGAAATGGCTGCAGGAACCCGAATTCCAGAGGATGTCTGCCTTAAGGCTTGCAGGTAAGCTCTGACACCATAATGGCTTCTATACACACAGGAGCAGCTGCCCCTCGAATTGTCTGCTTCCGTCCTCTTACAGTAGATTGCTAAAACCTTACAGCCTTTAAATCTTCATTTACATGCCACTTTCTTGCTAAAGATGTTGTGAGAACTGTAATTTAAAATAAAAAAAAACAAATATTAACTGAATTTCAGTACAAAACCTCAGGTCTGTTGCAACTGGAATCACATCTGAACAGATGTGCACACGACAAATTATCTCCTACCCCATCTTGCCTTTTCATGCTGTTGGAAGCAGTGTTATGTGGGTTCCAAACCCCTTCTTTACTTTATGGGATACTGCATGTTGCACTCAGTCTGCTGAATGCTGGTCCTGCATGGTGTGTGTCTGCACGTTATAACGCCTTCCATGCTTTAGTATATAAGAGCTCATTTATTGCCCTTTAATAGCCCTGGTGTTTTCCTTTCAATAAACAATGACTAACAGTGACCTAGTGTGTCCCTATAAGCACCATATTTGTTACTTCCATTTCGTTTCGGCATTCTCAGTTCTCAACTATTTGGAAAATTGAACATTTACACAACAAGATACTAAATAGTTAAAATGTTGCCAAATTAATATAGCCCCGAATGCCAGTACAATGTATTGCTCAAAAAGTGAACTTTTTCTCGGTTTTTATACCAGCAGGCAACGATCTGACAGTTTGTATCTGTTCTTTCATTTTGACAGGGACATTTTCTTTCATTTATTGTCAAATCAACTGTTAACTGACAGACATCACTATCACGGAAAGAAAAAATAAACATGTATAAAGGGCATGTTACATTTGTAAGTTTTCGTCTGATTAAGAATTATAAATTCTGTTAAAGTACCGTTTTCCTAACAGGGCAAAATTCCATGAATCGCCCAAATTACAGTTGAGACAGCGCAGTCTGATAGTCTGCTGCCAGTTGTTTTTAATCTAAAAATAATCATTGCCTCGCACATGCCTGGTGATAAAACGTATGTGGCACCACTATGCAGAGCACAGTGTTAAATGTGTTATAAGAAGTATAATATGATTATAGAATATTCTTTCCGAAGATTATAACTTAGCAAGTGCATCAATAACCATTTAAAGAATTTTTCATTTCATTTAGTGCTTAAAAAATAAATGGTAGAAAGACCAATGTTTTTCTTACAGTCTTTACATCTAATGTTTGGATTATTGTCTCACAAGTAAATGATGTTTTTGTTTCTAGTGAAAGACAGTAATTGTGCAGTCAGTAGGAAAGCTGGAGAGGTGGGCAGAAGATAATTGAAGTAGGTATATTCCAGTGTGGGATAAAATGATTTGTGCTCCCCCTAGTGAACAGAAAAAGCAATAGCGATAATACAGTAGCAGCCTTTTGTTCTTAATGATTCAAGTCATTAATGTTAAGGCTGTCCTGCAAATTGCGAGTTGGCTTCCATGTGCCAGACAAATATGACATGCATCTAGAGAAATGTGGCAAAACTAATTAAACCTATTCCCTACGAAATGCAATTTTACTATGTCTAGCTAGGACTCGGCACTGAGCCTCATGCAGGGCAATGACTTGTCTATGGTCTTTTCCAAGTAAAAGACCATTTTAAACATTTTATGACAGCCGAGCTTAAAAAATTGCAATTATGACAATGCATGTATGGCGACTAAGTTCTAGTTTATTGACGATACAGTAGCTGATATATACATATATTAGTACACCAAAGGAGGTAATCAAACGCCTCTTTCAAAAAGCGAAGGAAGCCATAATTTCTGAGTAAATGTAGCGATGGGTAAAGCAAAGAAGGCTGCTCTGTAATATCGAGCCAGAATATTGTGCATCAATAGTCTGCCAATGCCTTTGTAAATACAGAACCATTCTGTTAGATATATGATCTAGGGGCAGGTTAAAAATTACAGCATTTCCGAAGGTTGTTATTACATCTGAGTGCCTAATAGCTATGAACCGATTAAAATCTATATACAATGGAAAATGCAGAAACTATAGGAAAGGCAGTCATGAACATTTCACCGTTTTTAGGATAATGAATGAAGGTTTGGGTGTATTGCACCTCTGAATCTCCCAGCAGTTTCCAGCCGGTGTATTTAAATCAGAATCAATCAATCATTTTGTACTATCGATTACTAAAAGGTAAATAAACACTATTTGCTTGTAGATTATCTTTCACGTTAAAGTCTGCCAAATAACATTGTCATTGCTTATTTTTCAACAGAACACAGTGCATTAGCAATTTACATCTACTCTTGAGCTGCAGATGTTTTAATAAATTTTACAGATTATATTAAGCATGCTTTATGTTACTGTTTCATCGACACAGGATTTTTTTTTCAAAACTAATAAAAAATTGGCATGCATGTTTTTCATTCCAAATAGCGTTATCCATTCCCTCAATTAGGCTTTTTTACCTCTGCACCAGCAATTTTCCTTACTGTTTGGTGCGTTTTATGTTTTTGCTGTGCTCATATAGCTACCAGGGACCCTGCAATCATCCAGAGTCAAGTCAACGTGAGGTTTTGTTCATGTTTAATCGAGTTAGGGCTATTGTGATTAGGCTCATTTAATATCCGAAACCGTTTCAGAAAAAAATGAAACTTCAGGTGTTTTACATCCGTCAGCAACAACATACACGTTTTGAAGTAATGGGAATACAAATATGGAACATGCAAATAACATGGGGCCTTTTAGTTAGTTTATTTTTTTTTAACCAAGCTTTTATAAACATATATTTTTAGGTTTACACATTAGCCATTACTGGCCACACACACACACACAGAGAGAGAGAGAGACAGTGTGTGTGTGTGTGTGTGTGTGTGTGTGTGTGTGTGTGTGTGTGTGTTTGTTGCCACCATATCCCGTTGAATCTGAGAAGCTGCTGTGATTTTTGATCCTTTAAGCAAAGGGAACAGGCCAAAACAGTGAGAGAGCATTTCAGATCAGTTGGGATTTAAGGGGTTCGTAACTGGGATATGCACCCGGTTCAGTCTTTTTTTTTTTTTGGTGGTGTTTTTTTTTTTTTTTTTTGTGAGCAGATCGTTTCTTGGGTAGTGAAATATGCAATAGCTGGGATTTGAACATGCGGGTATTATGTGCTTGGTGTAGCTACAGGGATTGCGAGGGAACAGAAGCCATGCCCATGAATTATTGATAGAAATCTCTGCAGGACCCAGAGCTACAAGGCTGCTGCTGCTGCCACAGTCAGCTTTGTCTTAAACAGGCGCCCAACTGCAGGTTGTCCCCCTTAATACTGTGATGATGTAAACCAGTTCTAGTTTCGGTATATGTCTGACCATAAATAGATGGCAAAAATTACCTTTGAACTCAAATATTATTTAAATGGCTTGCACTAGTCCCATGTTCCTTGGGTTGCTATGGAGCCCAGGGCTAGCAATCTGATTTTTGTTACAGCTTCTGTGCCATAAAAAATTCATGCATTCTTCTAACAGAGGGAGTGACATGGGATTATGTTTATTCATGGCAGATTGTGCATATTCCAATAGGTTTTGCACAATACATGCTAGGATACAATAAAACCATATACTGGTCACATAATTATATTAATAGTGTTGCTAAAGACAAGGATTACCCCAAGTTTTTACCTAAACATGGCTATCAGCGTTTACTTGTAGGGAAATAGCTGCTTAGTCCCACTTTTATATGTATGTATGTTAATACCGCCGCAAATACCACTCTTAGGCTTGTAAGAGTTGTCTCATTCGCATTCCTAGGTTATGAGAACGCCAACAGAAAGTGACAGTTTGTCATAAAATGCTAATGAAACACGCGTATGATAGCTATATGTAGTTATATAATCTGATATTTATGGGAGTTATTACATTATCTGTTAATAAGTATACTATCCTGTTTTTAAAGTCTAATTTCCCCTTTCCAGTACGTTTGTTTCTATAAGCCGGTTAATTATGCATCACAAGATGTACAGTAAGTCAAAACCTTGGTATCCTGATGTCTGCCTGCGTAGTATTCCGTTGCATGTGTGAGGTATTTAAAGCCCTCGGAAACTGTGCATTACAGGACTGACCTCGGCATGCTACCTAGTGTGTGTAGTGTGTGTGTGCGTGCGTGTGTGAAGAATAAATGATAGAAAAGTGTGGCATACAAGGAAATATACCTATTGATGGGTCTAGCCAGATAACAAGACCAGGATCCCCAAAGAGCTAGTGGCTTTATTGTCTGATTTGCTTCCGAGAAGGGTATATTTACAAGTAAAGACTTACACATCATTTATACACAAATATTCTCTGTCTCTCCCTCTCTCATAAATCTGTGAAAATAAAATATTGTTCCATACTTAGTCAATCAGAAAGCAACTTTCACAATTCGGATGGAATCACACAATTATAGCCGTGTTAAGTCAGCAGTTAAACGTTAAGAGAGACAGACAAATCTTCAACAAACAACTAGATGTTGAACAAATAAAATATGTAATTGTTTGGCTCAAAATATACAATGTATTACCACCTGTCATAGGCCTAAGGGCTCTCCACTCCTGATTTATAAATTGCATCTTTTGAGACAGAAGTTGAAGATAGACAGACAGAGGCAGATAGACAGATAGAGAGATGGATGATAGACTACAAGTTTCTATTTCACAAACTGAAAAAAATTTGGTGTCTTTGTAACTGATAAACAATTAACTCTTGCATATGACATTATGCTGCCATGTCAATAGAATAGTTCCAGAGCTGAAACAGTGGCCCTGATGGTGTGTGTGTGTGTGTGTGGGGGGGTTATGGGAGGATATTAACATATATACAGTTAAATATTCGAAAATAGATTATGTCCTATGGACTCCAATGTAATTATCTTGATAAGGTGGACTGTTTTGCCCAACCGCGCTTTAATGAGTGATATGTATGACTTTTTTACATATCAGTTGATTGCTGAACTAAGCAACTTAATAATTCATGAGAACTCTCTATTGCTACTCCCGTAGCCTCTGACATCCCCTGCTGGGAGCGAATAACACCTTTCTGATGTGCATTAATGTAGCATCCCTAAGTGCATTGAGGGCAGAATGGCAAAATACACCAAATAACCTGGGGAACCAGATCCCATGCAACAGAAAGCCTCCACATTTATTTTTATTCCAATCATTCAACCGTGTGGTTATGTCACTTTCTCAAACAAATGTGTGTATATGGAGGCGGATCGATACTGATAATCTTTAGAAGATTAAAAGGGCATTAATGCTGGCAACAATAACATAAACGCGTGGACCCAGTTCGCATTGATTTGGAACCTGATCTTGCTTGTTTCCAGTAAAGCTGATGGTGCTTTCTTCCCAGCATTGGACTCAACATCACCGCTTTTCTATCTGTCCCAGGACAGTTTCAACCGTCCTTGCCTGGAATGTTAGATAAGCAGATTGTTGCAGATTGTGACAATGATGAACAATGGGATATCCAAACGCACGCTATAAAGAGTATCATCGATTCCTTCGCCTGATTGGCTGGGGCAGGATGAACTGCAGGGCGTTACGTTTTGCAATGCCATGCTCACCGCCGTCTCCTAAAAATTACAAATTATCGTACAGTATTCTCATATTTGGTTACAATGGTTGCAACGTTATTTATTGTAACACATGCCTCTACCTTGATACATCATCCACCAGTGCCTTTTCTATCACTATTTATTGCATGGCATGCATTTGTAATCCAGATCTATGCCGAAATGTGTTTAAAAATAGACCAACAACGCAACCTAAGGCGATCATTTTTATGCAATTAATAAAAGTGAAAATTGCACTTTTTGAAGAGATTGATAAGCAGAGCAGCGGTGTTGTATGCCTAAAAGGTGTAAAGGTATATATTGTTCATACCAGCATTGAACATATGGCCTTTCGGTCATTTGCTGCTGTAAAGTCACGTAACATTTCCAATGTGGCGATTGCTCTGGAACTAGATATAAAAACATATTCCTAAATAATCAGCTAAACGGAGAGTTTCCACGCAAGCATAGTATTAGTTGTTGTGTTCGCGTGTTCTTGATTAAAAGGCTGCAGTCAAAAGAAAGTAAACAGTACAGCTAAGAAGGCAGCACAGAATAGTACTGAAAAGCACCTTTCCATTTAATATTACACTCACACCCTTATGCTCACTTTATAGTTATCTATTTTTTATTTGTTTTAAAGGTTGTTTACCCATGATTGGTAGCCTGCGTTTGTTTTAATCACATTCATTTTTTTCAGTTAATTATTTTTTATTGAAAAATGTTTCTTTGTAGGATAAACACCAATATATAAAAGAGGCAATTATCAATGGCGTTCAAAAAAAAAACTGCTCCCCCCCCACACACACATATATATATATATATATATATATATATATTCAATATTCTAGTTTCACATTTTCTTATGGGAAAAACATTATTTTGGAAGTATGTTTATGTCTGTGTACATAAAACAGGGTTGATTCCCGGGGGTCAGCAGGAGTTCAGAAACTTAAGGCCCCATGAATTGGTACAAACTCTGTAAAGGGGGATGGAATTCATGAATCATGACAAGATAAATTAAGACAGGTTTAGTCCAATTTTTTGAACGCAAATTAAGGCCTAGGATTTTAGACTATTTCCTGGTTACTCCCTTACTTCACTTGGCTCAGATACATTATGTAAATATAGGCTGTATTGATATGGTGTTAGTAAGATATTACCAGAAGTCTGAAGTCAAAATATGTTCTCGCTAAAATATTCTTAGTTTTTATACTAATTTTAATACTATATTCTGTTGAGCATTTACAATGAAAAGGCATTTTGATAGGAAGACAATGACTCTCTTTTCATTTAGATAGGGAATTATATCCCTGTTTAGTAAATCTGTTATATTCCACATTTAAGTTCCATTTTAATTTGATTGAATATTGGTTAGCTGCTAATTAACTGTTATGTTTTATATGAAGCGCCCTGAGCCTTTGTGGATAGGGCCCTCAGCAAACAAAATTGTCTTGTCTTGCATTTGGTGGGGCAGGAGTTATTATTTTTTTTTTTTTTACGATATAAGCAAAATGCCTTTGAATTGTTGTATCTTCATTATGGATTGCCCCATCACAGTCAACACATTCCAGATTGTGTAATGCAGACCTTTTTCCTTTCTACATAAAATCAATATTTAGATTGTATTGTGAAACGACTAGAAGAGGTCGACAAATGTTATCAGAGTAGTTAAAATGTACCAGGAATGTTAGAATACGTGTGCAGACATATACTTTTATATAACCCCCCCCACCACCACCACCACCACCACCACCACCACCACCATAAACTTTGTGGTAGCTCGACCGAATACATTTAAGGGGAGAAAGATGCTTATGAGTATTCCATGCAGTAAATGTACAGTATGTGCAATGGTAGCACTGGTTTATCTAATGAGAATGGCAAATCCTTTTAAACACGCCTTCGGTTTTTAGAATGCAAATTAGTAGTGTTCTGCATGATCTGCTGTTAAAGGGACTCTGTCAACCTTCCTGGGCCGAAAAGAAATATACAGTCAAAACAAAGATTTAAATCCTCTACTAACCACAAATGATTTCCCCTTTGTCAATAAGATAATTTTCATGAAAAGATTTATGGGGGTGGGGAGCAAAATCCCCTTTTGAGTCCGATTACACTAAAAATCAATAAACAAAGCTAGATCGTTCCTGTTTAAAGGTCTGTTTGAATTCGAACAGAATAACATTTTTATTATTAAACTGAGTGGTTTTGATCTCAGTTTTTTAAAAATGCATGTATATGCCAAAGTAGGTTTGCAGATTTCCTTTATGCTTCAAGATAAAGTCAAGGAAACGTGGATTCTGTGGTAATACGATTGCAGCACACTTTTACATTTACTGATTTTTGTTATACTGATTTTCAGCAGACAATACAGCTGTTAATTCCCCAGTAACAACGTGGACACACACACACACACACACACACAGCATTACAATTGATTCCCGTGTGTTTGCATATATAAAGTTTATTGTCTCAGTTTCCTGTTATTCCAGTCACTTTTTTTTTTATTTGTTGAACTGTCTGAGAGTTTGGGACAAATAAAGACAGGACTAGCCATGGTTTTTATTATTATTATTATTATTTTATTGAGTGTTTCTGAAGAAGAAGCAGACCTAATAGTCGAAAATGGATTTTAATCTTTTTTTCCCTTTTCAGCCTGCATTTTATGTAACCATTTTATTTGCAGCCCACACCTTGAGGGAGTTTTAGTTTAGGTATTGTTTAGTAGTATACTATTGACTGCCCCATATTTACAGTGACTAAAAGTAATCCAATTCTATTTTTAACATTTCAAATTCAGAAATGTGATTCTGAATTTCAGATTTCAACAGGATTCCGCCTTCTAGTATTTATGTGAATAAATATATTGAATAAAAGTTGGAGTAAACATTGTAAGGGTCATTCAAACTGTTAACGCCTGTGTAAAGATCTTTCAGTGTGGTGAGTGTTGACTTGTACAGTATGTGCCAGGAGTCCTGGCATATCAAAATCAGCTGTAAATTAAATCATGGCAATGGCCATTCATGGAATCATGAAAGAGAAAGTTGTGTCACTGCTGGGCAACCTGTATGTTAGTAGTTACATCTTGCCCTCATTTCATTCACTTTCTGTCTCAAGTGTCCATGAAATCATGAAAAGGCTCTGCTTTGATTTAATTTACAGATGATTTGGATATTCATATCTCAGGACTCTGTTACATAGGTCGTCAGTGTGTGTGTCCCTGCAATATTTACACACACACACACACACACACACACACTGAGTTGGGGTAAAATTAGGAGATACAAAAAATTATCTTGGTGACATCAGTAACAGCAACATATCAAAAATATGTCGTGGTTACTGTCGCAATGGATATTTTTCAGATTACTGTCATCATAGTGGAATACTGAACCAATCAGAGAGCAGCTTTCACAGTGCTGATTACATCACAGTGCCTAGTGCAGTACTAAAGTCAGCTGTTACAATTAAAGAAAATAGCAACATCTTGAAACAAACTGTAGATGTAAAAGCCATAACTTTTAAACTACTGTCGTAAATAGCAATGTGCAATGGCTTGACTCAAAATAGGCAGTTTATCATCACATGTGAGTGGGTAGGACTTTCATAAGTCACCGGTGGCTCTGCCACTGCAGTTATGGTCCAGTCCCCTCACACCTGAAGATAAATTGCATATTTTGAGTCAACACTATATATATATATATATATATATATATATATATATATATATATGTGTGTATAAAATATACACACACACACACACACACACATACACAGTATAGTATAGACACACACACACTCACTCTAATCATAGTGCTCTTAAACTAGTCAATTGAATTTTGAGCATGTTCAGTGCATTAACCTGTTTGCTGATTGTTAAGGAGTAGCAAACACCTTGAGGAGAACTTTGAAAACGATAATTAGACACAACTGAGCTTATAGTTCACATTAGTTCTGCATTCTCCTCCCCCTTTATTTATTACTGGAGTAGTGCATGAAAACATGATCTTTGTTTCTTAAGAGTTCATCTTCTTCTTTTGCTTATTTCCCACCAGATTTCTTAATACTCTGCTTGTGACATCACAATTATTCCCACAGTAACAGATTATGATTCTACAACAGAGGATTATGACCTCAAGTGGGAAGTAAGATGGAGGGACAGATGAACTGTAAAGGATTAAACTCCCAATTCCCTGCATAGTTCCTCAATAGTAAATAATGGGAAAATACCTATATTGAAGATCAATGAAATGAAAGATGAAGTGTGCCTCAGTATAATGTTTTCAACGTTTGCCTGGGGATGTTCACTGCTTTTTAAAAGTTGTTGTTGATCTTAAAAGCTGTAACTGCGTTATTACTTGTTAGGTAAGTTTCTGTTTGTTGAAAGTTGTTGTGGCTCCATAAATAAAGCTGCTGGTTAAAGGAAAGCTGCACTCCAGCTAAACAAAATACAGCTGTAAAAATCTGAAATATAAAGGTTTAATGAAACAAATACGGATTGGCATAGACAACTACTGCCCCTCAGGTTGAAAGTGCCCTCCAGTAAGGGTGTGTGTGTGTGTGACTGAATCATACTTTAGTTTTACCAAACTGCAGTCCAACTGCTAATCTTAAACCATTTAAAAATAGATTGGATGGTGTTATTAGACTCCAACTTGAAATGCACAATTGGTTGCTTTCAAATATCAAAACACTGCTCTCATATGAGGAAGTGGTCTTGATAACATACTTTATCTGAACACTCGAGTTATACAGTTTTCCTTCACTTCAGAACTTTTGGATAGTTCTTATAATTAACTCATCCTACCTACTTCTATACATGTCTGACTAGTTTTAAAACTGTTAAATAAAGTTGCATGCTTTCCTTTTGTGTAAAACGTAAATGTTTTAGGGTTCCCTAAAACAGGGAAATATTCCAATTCTGAGACGAAAGCAAGACTTCCGTTTTGACTTTGATGGCCATCACATAAAACGCATTTTTACAAGTCACATTTGGGAAAGGGGTAAGTGCTTTACCAGGAAAGGCACACTAAGCCAAACCTTGTTTCCATGGTGCTACCTGGGAGCACAAGGAAGTTAAGTGACTTGCTCAGGGTCACACAGTATGCAAGCGGAGGCTGGGGCTGTGGGCTTCAAACCGAGGTCTCCCGGTTTACAGTGCAGGGCCCTAAACCACTGCGTTATACTGCCTCATTTACACACATGGACACACGGGAGGGCACGCACGCACGCACGCGCGCGCGCACACACACACACACACACACACACTGCTGGAATAATAACCAGCATGGGACGTTTCTGGTTTTTCTATCCTGAGATGTAGAGTTACAAAATAAACCCAGAAGTATCACCAATAATACATGTTATAATAAGTTCCACATCCTAATAGAAAAGTTAACTAATCAAAGAAACAGTTCAAAGTCATGGTCCATAAGGCTTACAACAACTACTCGATCAAAAGCTGTGTGACTTGAATCCTGCATGTTTACTCTGTTAAACATAGTCATCTTTTCCCGGACAACAAAACACTAAATAAAATAAATACATTTTGCAGTTAACAGAAAAAAAAATCTGGGCTTTCTGTTTTTATTAGTGAAGCGGTTTTCAGAACAACAGGTTCCTCCCCCTTAGACTTCCCCCTCCCATTGTTTGTTCCTGTCATGAAGTCATAAACCTCTGCTTATACCATCACAAAGGGTTGTCATGGAAATGATTCTGAAGTCGTAAGCAGAGGATGACGACTTTAAGCAGAGAAAATAACAAGATCTATATCACCCTAAATGAAAAAAGTCATGTTTACATGCAAGTGGATTAGAATAAAAAAATACAATGTCCTCAAATTCATTTTTTTCTGGAATCTTATCAGATTCAGGTCCTGCTGACGTCAGCTGTGATTTGTTTACAGAAAACCTTTGAATATTTTCTCACAAGCCAGCACTTATTTCATGGAGTGCCAATGAAATATCTGATAGTTAACTACTGGGCCCACAATTTCTGTTACATCAGGGTCTGTTGTAGTGGAATACACTACTATGATTAAACACTACGAGATCAGGAATTCTGAATATTTCTATATTAGGACAAATCTTCTATGAACTGCATCTAGCAAGGAACACAAAAATGACAAAACGTATTATTGTAATAAATTATAATTGACTAAAGTATGTTTACAATAGTACCAAATTAGAGCTTGCTCTTGCAGTCCCCAATATTCTAACATACAGATCACATACTGGATATGCTCTGTGTGAAGTATGAAGGCATCCAACCCAAAGTGAAGATCCTAAGACTACATTGTAAGGTGTATGTATATGCCTCTTACTGCCCCATTACATATGTATATTCTTGTGTCACAGAAACCAGTTTGTGTTTCATTTTGCTGTAATTAACTATACGTGTATACAATAATATAAGCAGTGTTGTGCTTATCTTTAGGAAATTCATTCTGCCCTACTTTTTGTGTAAGAAATATGAAGCAACTTGACTGGCTGCGAGACCCTCCCAGGTGTGCAAGTGTGTCATCATACATGCACTCCTCCGGACTGGGACGTGTTAGCAACTACATCACCCAATTAGCAAATCAGTCCTTCTGCACCCAAGTACTGACCTTCCAGCACAAACTCCATTGCATTTACTCACTAAAAACCTTCAAATAGGCCCCCAAATAAACCTTCCTAGATGGGAAAAAAATTAAACATAGTTTCCCCTAATCATCCCGTCTTTACACATACACATATACACAAAATATAAGCATTACTCAGAGTTTTAATTTTTAGTGTCCCTTGGTTGACCATGAAAAGTCCCTCCCCTATCCACATCCAATCTTTACCTGCTTATCAGGAAACATTATACCTTTTGATTGTGGGGAAAGACAAAATAAATAATAAATGGGGCAATGAATGGAGGCCTAACACAAAGAAAAAGAGATAGAAATGTGTATACATACACTGCTTATAAAGAGTAAATTTTAGAACCAAGTGGCTTCCATGGGTGAACATGTTCACGTAAATTTGACCCCTCCCCCCACACGCAGACACATAGAAATAAATACACACACACACACACACGCACAGAGTTCAGCAGTTTTAAGCATCTTAGTCTTCCCATTAAAATACCTGGAATGAAATGCAAAATAGGTAACTCGTGTGATTTTACTGTATAAAAAATGAAATGCCATTTGGCTGGGTTTCCATTTCTATTAGCTACCCCCAGTCGCCAGCAAACGAACTACTTTCGGTCTTTCAATCTGAAATAGAATCGCATTTAAATGAATTGTCTTCATTTTTATCTTTCGAAAATAATTGTGTACTTTTAGACAATTTAAATCAGACATATTTAAAAAATAAGCACAATAAATTCCGGGTTGTGCAATGTTGGTGCCATAATGTCACGTCTAAGTGCATTAAGGACACTCGGCTCCATCTCGTGCCTAACAACAATACCTGACACTTGTGATTAACGCACTATAATTGCACCTCATGCCATGTGTTATTGCTCAGGTAATTCCTATAGACAACATTGGTAGTTGCTAAATCATGACAAAGCACGGTGGCAAATCCTCTATTACTTTGCTTTGGCAAGCGGAAATAATCACTATGTGGCCTACCTTATGTTGTTGGTATAAAGATGTTGCACTACTGGTATTATGGACCCTCCCAATGTGGGGTTTCCTGTATAATACTAGCCCATGATACGGATGCCTTGACATCCAGTTACAGCGAAGTCAGTTATCATCCTCATTGTAATAACCTTAAGAAATTATTGGCTCCAAGCAGCAGCTTTCTGTTAACCCTGCCTAAACATGCTATTACGGTGGAGGACTTCAAGAAGGGCTGGGATAGTTGCAGGGGGAGGGTACATCCAGGAGCCCCGCTGGGAAATAGGGGGCCTTGTGTGGGTGAGAGCGAGGGCTAAAAATCGGTGCCCAGCATAGGCACTGACAATCGAGCAGACTCTATAGACCATAGGGCCTATTCTGCTGGCTAATTTATAGTGTATTAGTATAGCATTCCCTACTTTGACTTAGCAGTGTTTTCCAATTGGATTGCATAAATGTGGTTCCTGTTTTTTTTTCCTATTTAGAATGGGAGGATGTGCCCATAATCACTCTTTCACAAATGTGTATTATTTTGCATAGCAAGGACCTACACTCCGCACAGCATGCTCTGTAGTATCTTATAGAGTCCCATACTTCTAAAAGACACACACACACACACACACCACTCTCTCGAAAATTACTGCGAAGGGCCCAAGGAATTGAAGGGTGGCGTTCATTAGTATAGCTAAAACAAATCCCTTTCTTGATGAGCAGGGCATGACCCAATATGAACCTGCGTGTTTGAGTCAAAGTGGATCACCAATTGGGGTATCCAGTGTCCAAGGGAATATGATATAATGGCTCATAACATTCACTTTCATAAAGGCGTCTTCAGTTCGGTATATGTATTGCATATATATTACATATTGGGTATATGTATACTGTATTTTGTGTATATGTGGATAGATAGATAGATAGATAGATAGATAGATAGATAGATAGATAGATAGATAGATAGATAGATAGATAGATAGATAGATAGATAGATAGATAGATAGATACTGGATGAGTAGATATTTATTTATTTATTACTGGGATTACAGACCTTTGAACCAGAAGTTGTTTTACAAAGGTTCCGCGTCAGATACAGAATACAGACATATTACAGACAGTATTAGTGTTACAAATACAGGCAAGAAGATACAATTATCAGAAGCGACAAAGATACATAAACATTCAGGTTACATATTTTACAGGAAAAGTGCGCTAGTAGGAGTAAGTGGAACAGTGCAGGAATACAGAAGAGATATAATACCTAGGGCAGAGGCAGGAGGGCAGGATAGAGAGAATTAGCGAGTGTGTGTGTATTGGAGGGGGGTGCAGTCAGCTAAGTATGACATTGTCAACCAAGGCTAGTAGAGACAGGATGAGCAACAGTGGGAAAGAGAGAGGGGGAGTATGGGAAAAGGGGTTGGGGTGATGCAAGCAGCAGAGGGGGGTAAATGAAAAGTGAGACTGGGGGAGAAGCAGGCGGGAGGTGCCCTTGTCAAGTCTGATAAGTTAGATAGGGAAAGGTAGGTGATAGGGAGAGGGTGGGGTAGGTAGGTGGAAAAGGGGTGGGTAACTAGGTAGGGCTAGAAGCTGTCATTTCCTAAAACTGGGCAAGGACTAGGTGTTGGGGCAGTCACAACTGCTTTGTTGGGTGAGGTGCTAGCGCAGATTGAGTTTAAAGGTGCCAAGGGAGGGGATGCTAAGTATCTCTGGGGGGAGGTTATTTAACCAGTTAGGAGCTCTGTAGCGATATGATCTCTGGCCTTGGGCAGAGATGACAGACAGACAGACAGACAGACAGACAGACAGACAGATAGATAGATAGATAGATAGATAGATAGATAGATAGATAGATAGATAGATAGATAGATGTGTACTGAATTGATGACTGTAGTTGACCTTGTTGAAGAAGTCTGGTTACTGGTTCTGCAGAGGATTGCTGACATGGTTTTAGATTTTTGTTGCCCCTGGCTGCACCCTGGGGAGGTCAGGTTGCCACATCGGATTTCATTATCTATTATGCAGGGTCGATGACCCCTTTGTTGTGTATTTTTCGGCAGGATGAAATTAGAAAAATGTAAATAGAATAGTGAAACTCACAAACTGACTGTACCCTGATTGCTATACCCATGCTGCTCCGTCCCAAGTGGCGGTATGAATTGCTGGGCAACTCTGAATAGACAATAAGTGCACTCTCACCATTATATGTCTTATGACAATTGTGGACAAATGCAGACTTTTTTATTTGTTTCACACGGTAAGTGGATTGGGACAGGACAGTTTTCATTTCAACACAAGCCTGGGTACCAACTCAAAATACAATACCGTAAATGAAAGCACTGGTGATAAAGAGTGGGAGCTACACTGTCCATTTGATTAGCTTCCAACTCTGTTCTCCCCTCTTAAAATCATAGTTTTCGTGCATGTGCCCAGCAGAGCTGCATACGAATATTAGCTCTCTGTACCAATAGGGGTTAATGCAACACTAAAAATGACATCCCTTTAAAAAGCGCAGGCAGGCAAATTAGTCGAACTTGCCTTTACTTTTTAGCATGTAGCTCCCCCAGACAGTTTTAAAAGTTGTTTGTAAGAGAATGCAAGATGATGTAACAAAATATTACATATTACAATACTAACAATACAATGTGTTAGAAAAAGTTGAACGATTTTTTCAATTTATTTTTTGCTATGGCACAAATGAACAAACAATGCTTGTTTTTTTGTTTTTTTTTTAGTCAAGAGCGGATGTTTGGAACATTTTATTATTGTTTTATTTTCTCTGTTGACTTGCATACTCCCATCATCTGCATTCTACATGAGAATGTGTTTGCGCGTGCGCTTCATCTGGTCTGTTAGAGACAGACACCGTTTCATTGATTTACATTTGTCCGAAAAGAAAATGAAACCTGTGACGAGAGAGCCGTAATGTTTGATCTCGGAACGGGGAAACCTTTCACATTGATCCGATTGATCGAGCATTTCCCTTAAAGGAAACCACGCAGTTAAAAAGAAAGCTCCCCCCACCCCCACCCCCACCTACACACGCACACCACATACACACTCACACACCACCCTGTGTCTCCACTCCCACATTATTATGCTGTCTCTGTATATGCTGTCTTTCAAGTTAATTACAGGCCACCGTTTTAAACATTATGACCCAAGCAGCTGACAAGACTAGAAATACATTTGAAAAGAAATTGCATGTTATCTTTTCATGGGGGAGATTGGAAGTATATATTTATTTATGTATTCATTCATTCATTCATACTGGAACTTAGATTGATGGGTCTAATTCATGTATGCTATAAACCTTACGTCTGTTTAATGTGTGCTTTAAGCCTGTCTATATGGGGTGCTCCTCATCACGCACATGCATATCTATATAGTGCAGACTTAGCCTGTGTCTTTAAGTTGGGAAATTAACATAAAGATACACACTCAATTTGCACTGTATACAGTACATATTTATGTGCGTGACGAGGAGCACGCCTATAGACAATTAAAGGCAGGGTTTATAGCATACAGGAATTAGGCCCATCAATCTGAGTTTAAATATAAAAAAGACTATTTAAAATGTTATAGAATCCAATCGAATGCTGTAAAATACAATCGTTTTGTGTTTTACAAAGTAGGATGCTCTTGATTAATCATATTAGCTTGTTAGCCGCCTTGTATCAATACAAAAGAGGTGTAACTGCATTTTCAGTTAAAATGACACACTCCTAACCATAGTTTGATATACTGTTAGCAGTACAAATGAAACCAAGAAGGCTGTAACGTATTTGTAATTAACGTAAAGATATATAACGTGTGTGTGTGCCAAACAACCCTGATATTTTTTGCTAGTCATTGACCTAGAGTGAGAATGTCATTCTCGTTCTAGGTGGATGGCAAAGCAAGTATCCTCATTGTAGTACTTCACAATAGAAGCCCAGCAACATTTCATTCCCTGACTTAACTGTAATCAGAAGATCCTGCTTATGGAATTATGTAACTCACTCGAGACGACAACAGCAAATCTAACAATTATACTACAGAATACCATACAGTTGCATTGCTCAAATAAGGTAAGAGCCTAATGAAAATATGCCTGATATGGTATTCCTGTTCTGTGCCCTTTGTAACATCACACTTGTCTTCAAAGCCACAGGGTCACACACCGCTTGTAAAATATCAGGCATATTTTTTTAGGTATGTATGCAGCTTGACAAGCCTTTGGGAAATCATTTCATGTAAGATATCGACTGTTTACTTTCTGCCTTTCTTGCACAAAGGAAGGTTGACGGCCCACATGAAAAGCAAGTAGTCTGGGCTGCCAGTTATCGAAAAGATATATCTCAGTTTACAACCAAGACCCTTCCTTTTCCGCCTTCGGAGCTATATCAGCTATTTCAATGTGACAAAAAAAAACTTGGCTGTAATCACGGAATGAAGCTAGAATCTTGTTTTCAGAAGATTACATCTGTTCCACGTTAACATCCAGGGGCCTAAAAGATTCTTGGACCCTCTCTACGTGGAAGAATCCCTTTTGAAAAATGGGTCCCTATACCTAACTCAAGGTGCTGGAAACGGAAATTTGTCTCTGATGTACTGTATTTATTTTTTGAAGGCTTAGTATTTTTGAAATTCAGAAATTGATTGAACTGTTATTCCTGCTTCTGGTGTTCGAAGTAAAGCAGCTGTTTCATAGAAAACATAACTGGGTATTTTTGGGTCAGACCTATCAGGAGTTAACCGAGTACCATTTGTTATAACATTATTTGCTTACGGGACGATTAAGGTGCTGCCTAGCACAATTCGTTATACATTATATGAAAAAAAAAACTCTTCGGATCTTATCCGTGTTTCCAAGCTCGGCCTGTTAATTGATCGGTTAAGTAAACTCAAACCACACATGCTGATTCTGAAGGGTCTTCCAGATCCCAACTTCCTCGCGCCAGCAGGCCTCTCTCGGGGCGCAGTTTTTCCTGTATTTTTGCCAGTAAAGTGTTAATGATCAGTATATGAGCTAATGCGTTTATCTACCGCGTGAGTTCAAAGGGCAGAGTTCAGTTTAGGTCAATAATATGATGTCAGTGTACCTTGTTAAGGAATGTTCCTAGGTCAGAGCAATCTCTGGAAGGACGTGCAGTTAATATAGAAATAAATGAATCTGCAATCTTAAGCACTGTCGGTTACACACACACACACACACACACACACCATATAGCCACCGATTGGGCGGCAGACATATTGTTATTGCCGTTTGCAAAACGATTGTGGGTGATCTGACATACCTGTGTTAGGTACTGCACGCGTTTCTTTGGTACTATTGCAGTGTCCTGCACGGCAGCTGTAACATGCTGTACAGACAGAGCATCAGATGAAGTGTGCATTTAACTCATTTCAGACAGCAGCTATTCTGGAATGGGAACGGTACATTTCTGCATATATTTACCCAGGAGGGAATACTATAGTACAACACCAGCAGAACCCGCTACAGCTTTTAGACAGAAGTCTTGTGATGCCAGACTAGCTGTGGTGGCTGCACTCGCTGTACACGAATATGATATTATCAGGGGGCAAATGCTGCGCAAATGTATTGAATGAACACCTTCAGCATTTTTACAGTTGGATTGGTTTCCTCTTCTGCAAGGCAGGGTCAGACATTTCAAGTTCAGCTATAGTTTTTCATTAGCACTCATTATTTCACCGATATGATTGCGCTGGACCTACAACCTTGATCAATGCGTTTTTCTTGGCTAAAATAAGACATCACTAGAGACTACCCCAACCAACAGACACAGGGTCCTCCCCCTATTATTATTTCGCACTGTTCGTCTTCGAATTTGTTGTTCCGTCGGCGAACAGCACCGCCACCTCCTGGGCATCCGCGGGATAACCAGCAATTCCTACCAGAGGCAGCGTTCCGGAGCTCACATTAGCCAGGGAGGCGCCAGGAAACAGTGGAGACTTTTGTATCATTTAAAGCCTCCACCACACAAGCTACTCAAAAAAACAGTTTAAGTCGACTGTAAATTTATTTCCAAAGCGACAACATTACCAATGATGCAAGCCAAGACAACTTTGTTGTTGTTGTTGTGTTGTTTAAGATCTCGAGTCTTAGGAGAAGCGTTGTGGTTACCTGTGGTGCGGAACATTTGCAAAGCTTACAAGCAGACAACCGGGTTTCAGAAATCAAACTCGCATACCTCAAGATCAAGGAACAATGCAAAAAAGAAGCTGTAAATAAGTCAAACGTTGTGATAAAGAAGAACATTTTATTTCGGGTTCTTAAAATGCAAAGTCAGGATTTTGATTTCAGCACTGTGAACAGTTCCTTGAAGCCCAGCAGGAATTGCCTTTGCTAGTAGAACGTTTTCACAGTAGCATGCTGTTATTAGTAATGCGATAGGCCAGGAAGTGCAAAATAATACTCGTCCAAGTAATACCGTATCAGGTTGTCTGATTTACTGGTGACTTCTATATTGTGTTTTTTTTAGGACGAGAGAGAGAGAGAGATGGTGTTTGAGAATAATGATGCTTTGCTTCACTGACAGTAAAGTCGCTTTCAAAGCTCATTTTCCTGTATCCATAAATGCTGGCATTTATGAAGCATAATATTTTAGCAGTATTTTACACCTCCAGGAAGCATTTTTAAGTCTTAGTTTTATTTGATGTCTTGTTGCTGGAGGTCACATAGTGAATGTCTTCGGTAGCATTAAAACCAGTAGTAGTAGTAGATTGTGTTTCTATGGTGTCTTATCCCTTGGGTTTGGACACCTTACATTAAAATAGATAACTACAAATACCGATTTTGTGAACAATCCATAAATCAAAAGTGGGCCCATTTACACAGCTCTGTAATAATCAATAACATAGAAAGCCAAGGCATATAAATCCAAGGTGTCAGTGCATACAGGCAATTTCTTCATCAGGGGATAGAATAATAACTACTTTTCTGGGTAGGCCAACCAAAACAGATAAGACAAAAGACCCCTCTGAAAAACCACCATAAAGCAATCTTCTCAAAGACTGTTGGGCACAGAGACTGGACCTCCACTGCAAATGCTTAACAAGTGCTGTCCCCATGCCTAAGTCATGGTTTAAAACTAGACTGAAGTAACTCACATATGTAGAAGGCCTCTAGATGAGGCTCAAGCTGCAGATCCACCACTTAAAAAAAAACTTCCTCAAAAAAGGGCAGTTTAGAGACTGGTGTGTAATTTTTAAGGGCATTTGGGGTCCAAAGAAGGTTTCTTAAAATATGGGCCTAAACAAGGCCATCTTTAGGGCTGACAAAATGGCACCCTCCTCAAAGGAGCACCTACTAATCACTGCTATTACTGGACCTAGGCCCTCTTGACAATCCACTAACAGTCTGGTAGGTAGCTGGTCAAGAAAGCAGTAAGGGGAATGTAAGTCTATGATTATTTGGAGTACCTCTCCCATCAAAACTAGCTGGAACTTTTCCCAAACAGGTAAAGTGACTATGTCATGTCATGGCTGGGTACTGATGGGTTTTTGCAATCCACTTTGAGATATCCCAAATCTAACTGAGGACACTCTGTCAAGAAAGAATCTACCAAAGCCTATGCATCTTCCTGTGGTAATAGCTCCTCTGAACTGAGACATACTAGATGTAACACTCTGTCCACAGTGTGAAAGAACTGAGTAGGATGTTTTTTTTCCTTGTAACTATCACCCATGACATAAACTCTGCCTTTATCAGGGTGATTACCCTCTGGTACTCATTATAATGATAACACCGAATCACATTGTCCTCCAAGGACTAGGATCTACACCGGGAGTGCATCAACCCCCACCCAATAGTTTTAAACTGGCAAAGTTTATCAAATCTGGGTCTCCTGATTCCCAAGCCTGTGCTTGAGCAACAAGAATAAACTAGACTCTTGTCATTTTACTCCATTTTTGAATGGAATACTTGGTCAGGAGTGGTGTACATCTACAAGAAAAGTACAAAAGGAAAACTGAGACTATGCTTCTTACATAACAGTAAAAATACTCTTTGCTGACTACATGATGACGATCAAGCTAGATAAGTCCCAAATGGCTAACTGGATGCACCCCAGAATCATAGTGAAGCTAAGGGAACAATTAGCAGAGGCATGTGCAGTAACATTTCATGAGTCAGTGCAGACACATGTGGTTCCAGAGGACTGGAAAGTGGCCAGTATGGTTCCACTCTTCAAGAAAGGGCAACTATTGGCTGATCAGGCTCACATCAGTGCTTGGCATGATTCTAAAAGCCATTATCAAGAACGGGATAAAGGAACACATGGCTGAGGGAAAGGTTCTTGCCTCATCTTGGCATAGCTTTGTGAGAGGCTGATCATGCTAAACCATCCTGATAATTTTCTTCAAGAGGATGACTACTGAGGTGGAAGGGGCAGGTCCTTAGACACTGTAGTTTGAATTTTGCAAAGGATGATGCAGGTCTTGCATCAAGTCCAGCATCAAACCCTTGTTTCACTGCAACTGTATAATTTCCAAATGTCACAACTACACCTGATTTTACAATCAGGTGAGCAGCTGTGACAGTTTACCTGCTTTACGGCAGCTTGTGGCAAAGTTTGTCTGCAAGCTGCATATTAGGGGTACTCAGGAATGATGCACTCTAGAGCACAAATGGTTGGCCTAGCAAGTGTCAATTTTTCACAAAGGATTTGCACCATATATTTGATGGGCAAGGGGCTTGTGGCAATTCTAGCTGTTCGACAATCTAGCCCCATGTGTCTGGGATTCAGTAAGGCCTTTGACACTGTGATGCATGACACACTGCTGGGCAAAGTGCATCATTGCAGGATACACAAAGCATACACAAGGGGGCTTGCTAACTAGCTTGATGGCAAGAAATAAAGGATTGTAGTGCATGGGCACTACTCCAAGGGAAGAGGGGTATTCAGCACTATCTGTCAGGGATCAGTACTGGAGTCATTGCTATTCAACATTTTCATCAGTGATCTAAACATCAGGCTGCTTAAATTTGCAGATGGTATTATGCTGGTCAAGGTGGTGGAGTCCATTCAGGACAGGGACAAACTTCAGGGGAATCCAAATCAATTAGACAATTGATTGGACATCTGGGGTCTTAGATTTATTGTAGCCAAAGGTTAGATACCATATTTATGATAAACATTAGGTTACTATGGTTACTAAGGCAGAAAGTGGTAGAAGTAAGCCCTATGACCCATCTGGATAACCTCCCCACTACTCAGTGGTCATTACCAGAATCCGTGTATGAGACTAAGTGGGTTTTGAAAATGTTGATATTTAGTGCATTAACCATGTCATGTGGTAGGTTGTTCCAGTGTTTCACCACTCTCTGTGTACAAAAAATGTCCCTTCATGCTTGCTCAGTATACCTACCTTTAAGTTGTTTGGAGTGTCCCATGGTATGATGTGCAGTATGTTTTATTTCTAGTCCATATCACCACACATCAAATCATCCTTTAGGAGTTTGTAAAAGAGAATCAAGCCCCCTGTCCTGTCACCTCTCTAGACTGTCCAGACCCAGTGTTCTTAGTCTCCTTTCATAACTTGAGCCCCTTATACTACATGCTGATTAAGTTAATTTTCTCTGCACTCTCTCTAAATGAATTATTTCATCCCTGAGATGAGGTGACCAAAACAAGGAATAATAGTCAAGAAGTGGTTGGGCTAATGTTTGATACAATGATATAAAATATTTGTGCTCCTATTGATATCTTTTCTTTACATACAACCTAGTATTTTTAGTGCTTTTGCTGTGGAGTTCTTGTTACTGTTAGTAAATTTGTACTGCATGCAGTTATGGGCACCTCAATACGGGAAGGACATTAAGGCAGTAAAGAGTGTGTAATGCATGGCCACCAACATGATCAGTATTGTGAGGACAAACGCATGAGGAGAGGATGGTGGCCTTTAACATGAAAGGGTGGTGGCAGCTTGGAACATGCTGCCTGAGGAGGTGAATTCTGTTGGGGAGTTTTAAAAAGGAATGGGAAAGATTTATGGACAAGGTACAAGTAGGGGGAGAATTGACCAGGGATGGAAAGGGGTGGGGGTGAGCAGCAGCAGCCATCTGAACTGTGAGCTGCATTTTTGAGCAGGCATGATAGACCTTGTGGCCTAAATCTGATGGCATTGTAATATGTTTGTATGTTCATATCTTAGAGAAAAGGAGGCTGTGTAGGGGCATGATTTCAGTCTCACACATACAGAAGGGTATCAACAAGATCAGACAGACATATTTAATCTTGTGTCCTCTAGTATGGCATGGGGCATGCCCTAAAGCTCAGAGGTGGTACATTAAGGGGTAATATTAGAAGCCATTTCTTCTGAGAGTGGTGAACCTATGAAACAATCCTACCAAAGAAGACAGTGAAGGCTTTCTGAGTAAGCCACTGATGCATTGGTGCATTGTACATGAACAAAGCAAGTATAGCACTTTCTGTCAGCTGAGAGATTGTTTTAATGATCATCCTCCCCATTTTTGATTATGGTGGCAGAGTCTATAGTGGAGCTCCCAAATCTTCTCTTGCCAGACTTGATCTCCTCTTCTACTCTTTTTGTCTTTTTGCTTTAGATTGTTCCCCTCATACACATCATTGCTCACTGTACTCTGCCTTTTCATTCCCCTCTCTTGATGTCAGGTGCCTTTCCCATTGTGTCTCCTTTATATCTAAATTCTGGTTTGCTTCTCTTCCATCTTACATTACATCCTTATTCTCTACCTCAGTTTCCTACTTTGCTGTCTGGAATATTACTTATCATTCCCTCTCTATTCCTTCTAGAAAATCTGCTGATAGTCTGCTTGCTCTTACCATTTTCCTAAACTCTGGTCCTCCCTTCCCCTGTCAATTCACTCTGCCTCTTCTGCTTTCTCCATAAAGTCTCTTCTTCATGACTTTTCTTCACCCTCCTGCAACTGTCGATGAGTGTCTTCCTTCCACTTCCCCACTAGTTTTGCCTTAACAGTTTGTTTCTCTCATTATCTGTTCACTGTTCATTTCTTGTAAGAGTAGTTACCTTGCCTAAATTATTTCAGTTTTATCTAGTACACATATTTGTATACTGTTTTGCTCTCAATTTATTGATTATGCTCCTTGATATATTGTATTTGTTGTATATGACTTTCCCTATCCCCTTACCCCCTGGACACATCTGGAAATGAGCTATTAGCAGTTCAGTATGTCTTTCCTGGTGAAACTTATAACATAAATAAGCCTGGAAAAATTTCATCTTTCCAAGGGAATCACAGAGTACTCTGGGTAATAGACAGGGTAGGAGATCCTTATAATTTAGAACATTTGCACAACACACTTATCCATGCCTGCTTCTGAAATTGGAGCAGCAGATATGATGGACCTACAGCTTCTTCTGACCTTAAATTATTATGTTTGTCATGCCCTAGAAAATTGTTTCATGCATATATGCCATTCTAAGTGCCATGCCTAGCAATAGAAACCATCAATTAATAACAATTTTGCAACAATAGAAAATTAGGTACTTTTCTCAAAGATTTATTCTGCTCTGTGCATATTGCTTATATCATTTGAGAGTATGATCCTATGACTGAACTAATGTTTATGTCCAAAAGAGGTACTGCATCATCTGGTAATGACCAATATACACATTAATCAATCAATCAATCTTCATTTTACCAGGTGAAACACCATTGAGCAAGCTCATTTTCAAGGTGGACCTGGACAGGTACACATAGTAATACAGTAGTATATAAGTACAAAATAGAAGGGTTGTATAACAGTATATACAGTAGAAGCCATAGACATTGGCAGCTATTTCCAGATATTTTGAAAAATTTCTATAGAGTTTCTGTCTGCTGCCTCTACTGTGGAAATGCAGAAAGCAGAAGATTTCTCCAGAAATATCACAGAAATTTTGGGAAATAGCTGCCAATGTCTGTGGCTGCCACTGTAAGTACAACAAGCAGAAATCATAACTAGGGCATAAATTACACAGCATTATATACCATATAAACAATCATAGTATGTACATCTATATAAATATACAGTAAATACATAGAAATCACCTGAGATGGGGTAAAAAGGAAGCATAGAGGATACATTTAGGGGAAGGGGAAATGAAGGACATATGGGGGAGTGAGAAATGAAGGACAGATTTAGTTTTTGTTAACCAGGTTAGGTGTGCTAGCCAAGAGTTGACTATTTTCAGGCACGACCCGGGAGAATACATACATAAAAGAGATGAGATTATATGATTACATAGTATATGGTTACATAGTATATAGTACATGTAGGTAAGAATACAGATCAATTCATACAGTACTAGAGATTATACATATGGCTAGGCAGAGATGACACAAGGTGACCGTAGTACAAGCAAATAACTACTGAGACTAGGCTAAGTGGCAGCTATTAAGACAAAAATAAGGCAAAGATTGTTCAGAAGTGCAGCAGTGTCTTGAGCGAGGTAGGGTGGCTAGCTGTGAGGCCTCAAGTGGTATCAAAGCATGTGCAAGGGTCCCGGGATAGGTGGCGATATAGTTATTTTTTGAATATTGGGTGGGAATTTGCCTGTCTTAGGGCAGATGGGAGGGAGGGAGGGAGTTCCAGGTGGCTGGGGCAGTGCAGTGAAATGCTCCAGAGCCTTTAGAAGTAAGACACCTGGGTACGATAAGTAGAAATTTATTTGCCGAGCGTAGTCCACGAGCAGGTGTCAGTGGAACAAGTAGAGCTGCAAGGGAGGAGGGTGTTTGGTTTCAGATTACAGAGTCTGTGAGGGTCCCTAGGGAGTAAAGTCAGTAGGCAGAAGGGGAGAGCCAGCCCAGTTCGTTATACAGTGTGCAGTGGTGCTTGAGGCAATGTGAAGAGGAGGCATACCGACATATATGAAATACGAACATACGAAATTTGCCAGCAGATAAAGGCCTAGAGGTCTATCAAGTCTGCTCGAATGTGCAGCTAGCACCCCTTATTCTGCAGCTGCCCCTCCCTTCCACCCTTCCCTTCATTAACCCTCCTCCTTGTCCTGTCCCATCCTCATTTGAAGCAGTCCACTGTTCTACTGCATACCACTTCTGCAGGTAACGCATTCCACCCAGCCACCACCCTCTCTGTAAAAAAGTGTCTCCTCATCTCCCTCCTGAACCTTCCTCGCTCCAGTCTCATATCATGGCCCCTGGTGGCCCTCCCCTCCCTTACTTTGAACAGCCCCTCTGTACCTGTCTTGTTTATTCCTTTCATGTATTTAAAGGTTTCAATCATGTCCCCCTGTCTCTCCTCTCCTCCAGTGAGTACATGTTCAACTCCTTCAACCTCCTCTCATATGATAAGTCCCCCAGACCCTTGATCATCTTTGTCGCCCTGCGCTGCACTCCCTCCAGTAACTTAATGTCCCTCTTCAGATACGGATGCCAGAACTGCACGCAGTACTCCAGGTGTGGTCTAACTAATGACCTATACAGTGGCAGAATCACCTCCTCCCTCCTCGAGGATATACCCCTTGCAATACAACCCAGCATTTTGTTGGCCTTTGCAGCTGCCTTCCTACACTGTGCCGAGTTGTTCATTGACCCTGTGATGAGCACACCCAGATCCTTCTCCTCCTCTGTCTGGGCTAGCTGCACTCCCCCTAGCTGGTAAGTCCTCCTTGGGTTCTTCATCCCAAAATGCATCACCTTGCACTTTTTGGCATTAAAGCCCAGTTGCCAGGTGTCTGACGAGTTTTCAAGCTTTGCCAGATCATCCTACAACCCCTGCCATCCCCCTAGGTCATCCACCACCGCGCCAACCTTGGTATCATCAGCAAACAGACTAATCTTGCTCTTGATGTCCCATGATATGTCTGCAATGAATATCCCAAACAACACTGGTCCCAACACCGAGCCCTGTGGGACACTACTCGTCACTGCCCTTGGGTGTGAGAGCTCCCCACCCACTACCACCCTCTGTTGCCTTCCCTTCAGCCAGTTTCCTACCCATCTCACCAGCATTGCACCTGCCCCTGTGCCTACTAACTTCCTTCCCAGCCTTCCATGTGTGATATGTTGTTATATGCAACATCTCATTTATGGAGAGCAGTCTTATGGGCATTAGCAGAAGTGGAGACACCATATGTTAGCACTGGAAGCAGAATACCCTTGGGAATAGCCAGTTTAGCGGATGGTGTTAGCAGGTGACTAGCCTTGTGGGCGATTCCAAGGTTGGCATTTGTAGCTTTGCATGTTGACTGTATTTGCAGACTGAAATCAAGGGATTTATCAAGGAGGACTCCCAGGTATTTGAAGGATGTGACACAGTTGATGAGAGAACCCCCCAGAGTCATGGACTAGGAGGGGTTCCTTACAGGCCCTAAGTTTGGGGGCAGTGCCAAGTAGCATGGCTTGTGTCTTTTTAGTGTTGAGGATGAGCTTATTTGTATTTAGCCATGTTTGCACATTCCTGAAATCTGAGGAGAGGTTTTCGTTGATGATGTTGGCTTTGTTGGCACTGGAGTAGAGGACAAGATCATCAGCGTATAGGATAGCTGAGCCGGAGAGTATGGTAGAATCTATGTTGTTAATGTAAAGCGAGAAGAGAAGGGGTCCCAGGATGGGCCCCTGGGGTACTCCGATGTCAGTACCGGTCACATCTGAGAGAGCGGAGTTGAATTTAACAAGTTGTAATCTGTTTGATAAGTAACTGTTGAGCCAGTCAACTACTTGGGATGAGAAGTTAAGTCTAGGCAGGGTTGAGAGAAGCAGGGGATGATCAACGAGATTGAAAGCCTTGGTAAGGTCAATAAATACTGCTCCAGTGAGTAGGCCTTTGTCCATGTTGCAGAGGACATCAGTAGTGAATTTGAGAAGGGCAGTTGTACTGTGCCCTTTCCTGAAACCATGCTGAGTGTCTGAGAGAAGGTTGTTATTTGTAAGATAGGCAATTGTTTGGGTTGCAACAAGCTTCTCCAGTAGCTTGCTTAGCACAGAGAGAATGGCTAATAGCCTGTAGTTGTTTATATCCTTTGAGTCACCTTTTTTCAGGATGGGTGTAACTCAGGCAATCTTCCAGAGATCAGGGACGATGCCAAGAGAGAGAGACAGTGTGAAAATCTTGGCCAAAGGTGAGGTAATCAATGGTGCTGCTAGCTTCAGGAGTCATGGCTCGAGTGAATCGGAGCCAGGGCTAGTGTTGTCGGATATGGTTTGCAATAGCCTTTGGACCTCAGACCTAGATATAGCTTTAAAGTAGAAAGGGGGGTTAGTAGGTAGTTTGCAGCGGTCAACACCAGATGCAGATCTCATGGATGTGCAGTAAGGCTGAGATGTTGTGGGAGATGAAGCGAAGGACGAGGTGTACTGAGACATGTCCGTGAAAAGTCTGTTAAAGGCATTCACTATGGTGTTTGAGTCATTGCAATGCACACCATTTAGGATCATATCCCCTTGGGTCATTGACTGTGCAGCCCCAAGAAAGGTCTTTATGTGCGTCCAGAATTTTCTAGGGTCACCAACTGAGTTAGTGAGCAGTTCCTTGCAGTAGATGCTCTTTGCAGTTCTGATTTGTTTTTTGCAGGTGCTCCGAGAGGCCCTGTAGGTATTGTAATCCACTGGTAGGAAGGATATGGTAGCCAAGGCCAATACAAATATAACCAACCATAAATTAAGCAGATTTATGGCTCTGTTTTTGAAAGTAAGGGCTAGATCACTTTGGGTTCCCTTAAGAAAGCACATAATACCATATTCTCAGTCACAAGGGAGTGTTGATTAGTGGTCTTAAGGCCACAAAACAACAGTCATGATTCTGAAACTTTGCAACCCTGTTGTGTTATAAAAAGTTGGGGTTGCAGCCCTTTCCAGCATGGTCTTAAAACACTTATGACCATGCAGGAAAGGGGGTAGGGGTCACTGTGCAGACAACAGGGCCATTTACAAAGCATGGTGACCACTGCACAGACAGTCTCAGAATTTTGCAATGCTCCCTGTCTGTAGAACCAATACAGAAAGGTAGTTGGGGTGTTTCTACTCTGCAAATGATGTTAAAAGAGCTGACAGGGGATTGTAGGTCATCATGGGGCTTGTGGAGAAAGCTTTGTCACATGGATAGCACCAATGGTGCCCATAAGTGCAGATCCCAGCATAGTACCAAACAACTGGCACTATGTCATGTTCAGACATCTGTGAGAGTCACATGTTAGCAAGCACAAACCCAATGTATGCCACTAACAATGGTAATAGTAGTAGCAGCAGCAGTAGTGGTGATTTTGTTTATGACAAAGCATCACTCCATGCTCACAGCACATGTATAATAATCAGAATATATGCACAATACAAAATAACTTAAAATGAATAAACAGCAACTAGAATGATGCAGACAGAATATACATGACTTCTGCAACCCCCCCCAAAAAAAACACATGCTAATTTATCTGCATGATTGAAAGTCTGCAATATCATAGAAACATAGAAGTTGACGGCAGATAAGGACCGCAAGGCCCATCCAGTCTGCCCATTTCTTTTTCTACCTTATAAATGTGCCATCGGCCTTTGCTCTGTCAGTGACCTATCTATTCATAGTCATTTGTATTGCTCCTTATGCCTATCCCATGCCTGTTTGAAGCCCTGCACTGTATTCATAGCCACCACTTCTTGTGGTAAGCCATTCCATGCATCTACCACCCTTTCTGTGAAAAAATTTCCTCACATTCCCCTTAATCGCCTCCCTCTAATCTCATGCTGTGTCCTCTTGTCCTGCTATTTTTCTTATATTTAAACATGTTAGACTCTTTCACCTTGTTTATGCCCTTAAGGTGTTTAAATGTCTCGATCATATCACCTCTCTCCGCCTTTGCTCAAGGGTATACATATTGAGCTCCATTAATCTGTCCTCATATGTCTTCTGATGCAGTCCCTGCACCATTTTGGTTGCCCTTCTCTGGACTGCCTCAATTTGGTTAATGTCCTTGTGAAGGTGTGGCCTCCAATACCTGCAGTACTCCAGATGGGGCTAACCAATGTCTTGTACAGAGGATTATTACCTCCCTCTTACGACTTGTGATACCCCTACTAATACACCCTAACATCCCCTAGCCTTACCTACTGCTTTAGAGGTCTGCTTGGATGATTTTAGGTCATCAGTGATGATGATGCCCAAGTCTCTTTCTTCCTTTGTGACTGCTAGCAACTCCCCTCCCAGCCTATAAGTGGCTTCAGGGTTTCTCTTCCCTATGTGCATGATTTTGCACTTCTTTGCATTAAATCCCAGTTGCCACTCTTCTGACCATTCTGCTAGTTTATCCAGATCTCTTCTCATTCTGCCCACCCCATCTGGATCATCTACTCTGTTGCAGATCTTGGTGTCATCTGCAAACAGACAAGCTTACCCTCTAGTCCATCTGCGAGGTCACTAATGAAGATGTTGAATAGGACTGGCCCCAGGACTGATCCCTGAGGTACCCACTTGTGACTTGCATCTCTTCTGACTGTATACCATTTACCACCACTCTCTGTTTTCTGCCAGTCAACCAGTTTGCCACCCAGTTGACCAACTTCTGACCCACCCCGAGCCTACCTAGCTTATTTATCAATCTTCTATGTGGAACAGTGTCAAAAGCTTTGCTGAAGTCAAGGTAGGCGACATCAACTGCTCCCCTTGGTCCACCACTCTGGTTACCCAGTCAAAGAAATCTATGAGATTAGTTTGACAGGACCTTCCTTTGTAAACCCATGCTGTCTTGGATCCTGTGCCCCTATGGATTCCAGGTGTTGCACTATCCTTTCCTTAAGGAGTGCCTCCATAATCTTGCCCACTACTGAGGTAAGACTGACCGGTCTGTAGTTCCCGCCTCCTCCCTGCTACCACTCTTGTGGAGTGGGATCACATGAGCCCTTCTCCAGTCTTCTGGGACCTCTCCTGTGCTCAGAGACTCACTAAACAATTCTGCTAATGGCTCTGCTAGTTCCTCCTTTAGCTCCTTAAGTACCTGGGATGTATGCCATCAGGTCCCATTGCCTTATCCACCCTGAACTTAGCAAGCTCTTGTAGGACCCTTTCTTTTGTGAAGGGAGTGCTCACCTCCCTCCCCCTGTGTCCATGATGCTGAGCTGTGGGCCCTGCCTTACCTTCTCTTCAGTAAATACTGAGCAAAAGTATCTATTTAGGATAGATGCCTTTACAGGGTCCTCCTCCTCACATGCTCCCTTTTCTCCATTAAGCTTAGCAATACCCCCTCTGGACTTTCTCCTTTCACTAATGTATCTATAGAAAGTCTTGTCACCTTCTTTTACTGTTCGTGCTAGTGTTTCCTCAGTTTGGGACTTTGCCTGCCTTACTGCCTTACCTGCTTCCCTTAGGGCAGTTTGGTATGCCTCCCTATCTTCATCCCGCTGTATGGGGTATCAGTTGGTATTTAAAGAGGTGAGGGAACCAAGTAGATCAAATCTCCTCAGGAAGCAAGTTCCAGAGAATGGGAGAGCCATTGTTTGCATTAGTCTCTCAGATTGCAACTTATCTGCTCTACTTCAGCCCAACCCTGCAACTTAGAACAACTTTTGTGTATAACTAAAAAGTGTGGAGGCAGAATAGGGCAACTGTTTGTATCCTGTATGGTATCTTCATACTTTGTGATTGAGAACTGGATGCCACTTCTCATCCTTTTGTATGGTGCCAGCACAGAAATGCCCAATGTTTACACACCTCTTTGTGAAATTTCCCTTGGCATTTAAAAATATTGGTCCACCAGAGGGGTTGGATATCTGGGATAGTTACAGGGGTGGCACTAGACACTAACAACCCTAGGTTTATGAGGAGGAGGCAGTAGGGCTAGCCCACCAGCTTGCCCTCTCTGCCTCCGATTGGTTAGGTTATACAATGGTGAGTAATATGATGTCATTCTTAAAACTGCTCAGGCTAATGTCAGATATCTATCTATCTATCTATCTATCTATCTATCTATCTATCTATCTATCTGTCTGTCTGTCTGTCTGTCTGTCTGTCTGTCTGTCTGTCTATCTATCTATCTATCTATCTATCTATTTATCTATGTACCTATTCATTGCAAAAAAAAACAACTTTGATAATGCATCAGTTAGGGTTCGTAATAAAGTGACAAAAATATGGAAATGTGGTGTTAGGGTTCAACCCACCAGTTACTCACCCTACCACTAACCCCACCCCACCCCTCCAGAGACAGCATTTAGGTCATCAGTTCTAATGCTCACCCCATTCCATATGTAAGGAAGCTGAGATGGTACAGCATAGGAGAATGGGGTGAGTGGTGAGATGATGACCTAACACACCCAACACCTGTTGGTTTGTGGAGGTGGGATGGGCTTTGGTAGTAGGTTGGGTGGAGGTGGTGGGTGGGGTCTTAGGGTTGGAACCCTAACACCACATTTCCATACTTTTTTCACTTTAATATGAACCCTAACTGATGCATTAATGAAGTTTTTTGCGATTAATTTCCTTATTTTTTGAGAAAGTATAACCATAGCATTAGTTCATAGTGTGTTGTGGGAGCACAGGACCCACAGTAGTGCCAATATAGTTAGGTTGCATGACCACTTCTCTTTTCTTTTTGTTCCAGTCTCCCCCAATCCTCAGACCCACCCGGCCTGCCAGCCCCCCATGCCCAGGCATGCCCCACTGGGTGGGGCCACCAGGAGGGCTCCCCCTCCCAATGGGCACTGTTGGCAAGCCCTGGCTTACCTCCTGGGTTGGGACCATGAGAGCAGGACTGGCTTTTTCCAATGTTTGCTCCCCTTGGGGCTGGAACATGCAATGATGTCCAGTGTCTGCCCTCCCCCTAACATGATGGTGCCAGTTGCAGCAGTACCCCCAGTCTCTGCCAGGGGTCTATAAATCACCAGACACTCTTCCCTGCCTTTCCTGGAGAAGGAGAGCAGTCCCCAGGATGCTTGATCCTTCTTCCCCAGCCAGCTCTTTGACTCCTGGGTCCATTCCCAAACCTTGGTCATCAGCGTTGCAAGCAGAAATCCAACCACAGCACCGGTGGGCTGGCTTAGGGTTGCATACCCACTTCTATGTTAAACCCCAAATTTTGCACTTTAATAACTTTTCAACTGTATGTCCAATGTGCCCCAAATTTTTCATGCACTGTGTGGTACCATAGATGTCTGGATCTTGCAAATTTTGCTCCAGTCGGTGGTGTGGTTGCAGAGCTGCAGAGTGCAAAAAAATGTGTAATTTACCATTTAGGTGCAAATTCTTTGCTCAGCTACATCTCTGAAAGGGCATGGGGGTCTGGTCTGAAATTGTTAGGGTATATGGGGTCTGGGATGCAGATTTGCCTATTGAAGTTTTGGTGAAAAAATATTAATTCATTCAAAAGTTATAAAACTTTAAAGTTTCCCATTATAGTATATGGGAAAATATATATGTTCTGTGCAAAAGCAGTTTCTGCTTTTGCAAAAGCACATTTTAATGCCACAAATGGTTTCAGTAATGCTGTGCTGCCGCCATCTTGTTTTCAATTAGCGACAGGGAAAAAACACTGTAATTAAAAAAAATGCTGCCCTTTGGTAAACACCAGCAGTTGTGTTTACCTAACCTGGACCTGAGGAACATGATTCTGGGCTTAGTGGCTGAAAATGTTTTTTGACACTCAGCCGTCAGTAGTGTTGCAAATTTGCGGCACTATTTTTGCGAAACTGCCAAAATTGCGGCAGTTATTGTGCAACTAATGGCACTGTTGCACACTAACTGCTGCAAATTTATGATACTACTTGAATAAAAAAAGACATCGGACCCCTTAAATGGCTGAAATCTTTCCTGGCTAAAATACAGCCAGAATTGCACTCCTCGGCCCCCATTTAGGTAAACACCTGTTGATGTTAACCTAATAAAAGGATGTTTTATCCTTTTATTGCCTCCAAGGGGGCCAAGGCATGTTTTATAGAAAAAAATGTTTCTGCCAACATTGGGGTGCCCAATCCCCATGTCACTGGTAGAAATTCACCTCCCACCAGTGTGGGACACTGGGGAGCCCACTCCCAGTGTCCAGAAATATTAACATTTTTTAAAAATGTTTCTGCCAACATCAGGCTGCCCAATACCCATGTCAGCAGTAGAAATCCACCCCCTTCTGCCAGTGTGGGACACTGTAGAGACCACTCCCAGTGTCCCAAAATATTTATTTTTTAAAATACTTTCTTTGCTGACATTGGGGTGCCCAATCCCTATGTAGTCACTACAACCCCCCAATACTGTGGAACACTGGGGAGCCCACCCCAGTGTCCCCAAATATTGCTTAGATGTACCTGTAAAAAAGAAAACAGTCCCCTGATGACTTTTGTAAACCTGAAAAAAAAACTGTCCCTCATCATCTCTCCCATCCCTCTCCCCCATCCTAACCCCCCACTGAGCAACCCCCCACCCCTCTTGCCCTATACTTACCATCCAAGATCATTGGCTGTCATCTTCTGTGGACCAGGACACATCTGCACTCTTCAAAGCCGAACCATGTACTGAAGAGTCAAGTTAAGTGCCATATAATGGCTGTCAATGGTGTTTTGTACTTATTGTGATATCTCAGCCATTTTTTTTTGGCATTTTTGCACCAAATTTTCAACATGGCCTTTTTGGGACCACACCTCATGAACACTGTCACTGTTGTTTCATTAATCGGACCCATAAGGTGATTTCACGGTCGCTGCCTGAAATCGCCTTTTGGGACTGAGTAATGAAATGACAGTGCCAGTGTTCATAAGGTGGGGTCCCATAAAGCCCATGTTGAAAATTTGATGCTAAAATGCCCCATAACACCCGAGTTATGCTTGGTCATTGAAATTTTTCTATGCACGCATGTAACTTTGGCAATTTTCAATATTTTCACTCCAAATTTTCAATATAGCCATTTTTTCATACCACCTCATTAACAGTACAGCTGACATTTTTATATCCTGCCCAAAATGTGTTTTCATACCTGTAGCATGGAATGATGTGGTCATTGCATGAAATCACCTTTTGGGACTGATTAACGAAATGACAGTGTCAGTGTTCATGAGGCAGGGTCCCAAAAAGGCCATGTTGAAACTGGTGCAAAAATGCCTAAAAATACCTGTATTACACATGGTTGTTCAAATTTTCTACACATGCGCATAACTTTAGCAATCTGTAAACTTTTCACTCCAAATTTTCAACACTGCAATATTTTCATACCACCTCATGAACACTACAGCTGTCAGTTTTCACATCCTGCCTGAAACCTGTTTTTGCACCTGTGAATTGGAATGGCCTTTTGCAACAGATTTAAAAATCATCCCTTATGGGGTTGATGAGGTGGTGTGATAAGAAGACTATGTTAAATTTGGGGTCAAAATATGAAAAAATGACAAACTTATAACCATTCATTGCAATTTTGGTATGCCCAGTCATAACTACAGTGATTTTCAATATGTTGACCCTAGATTTACAACATAGCCTTCTTATTACCCCACCTCATATATGTCACAGCAGTCATTTTTCAAATCCTGCTCAAGATGTGTTTTTGCACCTGTGGCATGGAATTACATATCAGTTGTGCAGAATTCTGCTTTGGTGGGGCTTTGAAACTTTTCTGTACCAGGCACATGTCCTGGGGTAACCAGATGGCTATGGTGATAATTTGGTCATGCATGTAAGGAGGGGTGGGTGTGCAGGGCCTGAAGAACACTGTGCTTCCATATTAAAATAAGGTAAATCGTGGCACATGGGAGTGTAAGGGCCTTCCAGGGAGATAAAGGTTAATTACAATATCTCTATGCTTGCAGATAGATGGGAGTGCAGGGCCCTAAACAACTACATCTATGGTGATATTTACAAAAAGTAAGGACATTCATTGCAAAAAAACTCTGTTAATGCATCAGTTAGGCTTCATATTACAGTGACAAATGTATGAAAATGTGGTGTTAGGGTTCCCAACCCTAACACCCTATCCCACCCCCCAATCAACCCTACCACCCCACCCTACACACATTAACAGGCATCGAGGTGTGTCTTGGGGTCATCTACCTTAAAGCTCACCCCATTCTCCTATGCTGCACAATCTCAGCTTCCTTACACATGGAATGGGGTGAGTTTTAGGGTCAACAACCCCAAGACATACCCCAGTGCCTGTTGGTGTGTTGATAGTGGGGGCAGGGTGTGGTGGTAGGGTTGGTTGGGGGGGTGAGATGGGATGTTAGGGTTGGTAATCCTAACACCACATTTCCATACTTTTGTCACTGTAAAATGAACCCTAACTGATGCATTAATAGATTTTGCATATATATATATATATATATATATATGTGTGTGTGTGTGTGTATATATATATATATATATATATATATATATTTATATAGATATATAGGCAAACAACTTCATTAATGCATCAGTTAGGGTTCCTCCACCATCAAAAGTAGGGAAATTTGGTGTTAGAGTTTCCAACCCTAACACTCCACCCCCACCCTCCACACACCAACAGGCACCTGGGGTGTGACTTGTGGCTGTCACCCTAATGCTCATCCCATTCCATGTGTAAGAAAGCTGAGATGGTACAGCATAAGAGAATGGGGTAAGCATTAGGGTGAGAACTGCAAGTCACACCCCTGATGCCTGTTGGTGGGTGGAGGTGAGGTGGGGTGTTAGGGTTCTAAACCCTAACACCACTTTTCCCAACTTGAACCCTAACTGATGCATTAATAAAGATTTTTGCCAAGAATACAAATCTGTATATGTATATGTATATGTGTATGTGTATGTGTATGTGTATGTATACGTATACGTATATGTATATGTATATGTATATTATACTGGCACAGTAGCACCAGTATAGTTAGGTTTTGTGGGGGTGTTTAATGTTAAAGGGCAATTTTTCCTTTTTAATAACTTTGAACTGATTTCACATATTTTTCTGAAATTTGGCATGCATCATTGGCTGGCATAGGTCCATTGATGTGCCAAATTTGGTATGAATTCCTTTTGTGGTTTCTGAGATACAGAGTGTTTGAAATACACAGATTTTCCTGTTTTTTTACTGTTTTTTCAGCCACCTGTGTCTCAGAAATGGCTTTAGGTACTGGGCTGAATTTTTCAGGGTTGAAAACCTTAGCCTCACAGATGTGCCTTTTAAAGATTTGGTGGGAAAATATGAATTTGTTCCAAAGTTATGATATGTTGAGATTTAGTTCCTATGAGGAAAAATAGATGTCCCACACAAAATAGGATTGTGCTTTGAACTAGGATCCAGCTTCATAGAAGCCCTATGGAAAAGGATTCTGTACTGAACAAGGATGCTATGTCGCAGTACTGAATCCCTTTTGGTGGACAGAAACAACACAGTGGGGGAATGGGAACCAACAGTCAACCAGCCCTGCCTGTTCCACAGCCCCCGAGGTCCCACCCCAGTCTGCATAAACCCCCTACATTTTTTTTAAACATAATCTCCACTCTGGGGTGATCTGCCAGGCTTTGTTTTCTGTAACACTGTGAACTGAGATTTGAACGAACTACATGACTGAATGGAGTGCTGACCTTTTTGCTGGTTTTCCAGCTCAGTGCTTTTCTACTGAGTTTTACACCCTGATATGATGCCTTATGCTTGAAGGCTAAATGTTTTGTGCTGTTGAGCTACTGTCTTTTGTGCTTTTTGCTATTTCAATATCTTATCCCACCCCACCACCACCAGCACTGTAGGACATGGCAGAGCCCACTCCTAATGTTCCAGAAAAAAGCACCCCTACCCCCCACTGAGGGACACTGAGGAATCCACTCCCAGTGTCCTGAAATATGTATGTAATGGTTTTGCCAATAGCGGGGTGCCCAATCTCCATGTCAGCCTACACTCACCCCCAACAGCAGTGCGTGACTCTGGGGAGCTCACTCCCAGTGTACATAGTGTACCCAGTTATGTTATAACCTCCCACAGCAGTGTGGGACACTGGGGATCCCACCCCCAGTGCCCTGAGAAATGGTTCTACTGTTCCTGTGAAAAAAGAAAACAGTCCCCAAAGTCTTTTTTAAACTCCTGTAAAAAAGGTCTCTCATTGTCTCCCATTTCCTCCCCCATCCCAACCCTCCCACTGAGTAACCAACCACCCCACACCCCCTTGCCGTATACTTACCAACCAAGGTCAGCAGCTGTCATCTTTTGTGGACCGGGGCATGTCTGCACTCATCAAAGTCAAACAGCAAACTGAAGACTAAAGGTAAGTGCCATATAGAGGCTGTCAATGGTGTTTTGAATATATGTTAGTATCCCAGCCATTTTTAGGTATTTTTGCACCAAATGTTCAACATGGACTTTTTGGGACCCCACCTCATGAACATTGGCACTCTTATTTTGTTACTCTGTCCTGAAAGCTGATTTCACTGTGGCTGCATGACATCCCAGGGTACTAAAGGAGCTAAGGGTGGAACTAGCAGAACCATTATCAGAACTGTTTAGTGAGTCTCTGAGCACAGGAGAGGTCCCAGAAGACTGGAGAAGGGCTCATTTGATCCCGCTCCACTAGAGTGGTAGCAGGCATGAGGCAGGGAACTACAGACCAGTCAGTCTTACGTCAGTAGTGGGCAAGATTATGGAGGCACTCCTTAAGGAAAGGATAGTGCAACACCTGGAATCCATAGGAGCACAGGATCCAAGACAGCATGGGTTTACAACAGGAAGGTCCTGTCAAACTAATCACAGAGATTTCTTCGACTGGGTAGCCAGAGTGGTGGACCGAGGGGGAGCAGCTGATGTCACCTACCTTGACTTCAGCAAAGCTTTCAATACTGTTCCAAATAGAAGATTGATAAATAAGCTGGGTAGGCTCAGGGTGGGTCAGAAGTTGGTTAACTGGGTGGCAAACAAGTTGACAGGCAGAAAACAGAGTGTGGTAGTAAATGGTATACAGTCAGAAGAGATGCAAGTCACAAAGTGGGGTAGCTCAGGGATCAGTCCTGGGGCCAGTCCTCATCAATATCTTCATTAGTGACATTGTAGATGGACTGGAGGGCAATGTTTGTTTGTTTGCAGATGACACCAAGATCTGCAACAGAGTAGATGATCCAGATGGGGTGGGCAGAATGAGAAGAGATCTGGATAAACTGGCAAAATGGTCAGAAGAGTGGCAACTGGGGTTTAATGCAAAGAAGTGCAAGATCATGCACATAGAGAAGAGAAACCCTGAAGCCACCTATAGGCTGGAAGGGGAGTTGCTGGCAGTCACAAGGGAAGAAAGAGACTTGGGCAACATCATCACAGAGGACCTGAAATCATCCAAGCAGACCGCTTAAGCAGTAGGTAAGGTTAGGGCGCTGTTGGGGTGTATTAGTAGGGGTATCACAAGTCATAAGAGGGAGGTAATAATCCCTCTTTACAAGACACTGGTTAGGCCCCATCTGGAGTACTGCATGCAGTACTGGGGGCCACACTTTCACAAGGACATTAACCAAATTGAGGCAGTCCAGAGAAGGGCAACCAAAATGGTGCAGGGACTGCATCAGAAAACATATGAGGACAGATTAACAGAGCTCAATATGTATACCCTAGAGCAAAGGAAGGAGAGAGGTGATATGATCGACACATTCAAACACCTTAAGGGCATTAACAATGTGAAAGAGTCTAACATGTTTCAGTATAAGACAAATAGCAGGACAAGAGGACACAGCATGAGATTAGAGGGAGGCCGATTAAGGGGTAATCTGAGGAAGTTATTTTTCACAGAAAGGGTGGAGGATGCATGGAATGCCTTCCGCAGGAAGTGGTGGATATGAATACAGTGCAGGGCTTCAAACAGGCATGGGATAGGCATAAGGGAGCAATACAGATGAGTATGAATAGATAGGTCATTGACAGAGCAAAGGCAGATGGCACACTCATAAGGTAGAAAAAGAAATGGGCAGACTGGATGGGCCTTGCGGTCCTTATCTGCCATCATCTTCTATGTTTCTATGTTTCTATGTCACCTTTCAGGACTGAGTAATGAAATGACAGTGCCATTGTGTGTGAGGTGGGGTCCCAAAAATTCCATGTGGAAAATTTGGTGCAACAATATCAATAAATGTCCAAGTTATGCATGGTCACTGAAATATTCTTTTGCATTCGTGTAACTTTGATCATTTATATTTTCACTCCAAGTTTTCAATGTAGCCATTTTTCACACCACCTCATGAACAGTACAGCTGTATTTCTCACATCATGCCTGAAATGTGCTTTTGCACCTGTGTTGCAGAATGGTGCGGTCGCCCCGCAAAATCACCTTTCAGTATTGAGTAACAAAATTACAGTGCCAGTGGTCATGAGGTAGGACCTCAAAAAGCTAATGTTGAAATTTTGGAGCAAAAGTAAAAAAAAATGCTCGAGTTACACACAATCATTGAAATTTTCCTATGCATGCATGTAACTGCCAATTTTTTTATATTTTCACTCCAAAATTTGAATATAACCATTTTTTCACAGCACACCATAAATACTACAGCTGTCATTTCTCACACCCTGTCCAAAATGTGTTTCCACAGCTGTGGCACAGAATGGCGTTTTGCCATGGATTAAGAAATTTACACCTACAGTATGTTGGTTAGGAGGTGGGGTGATAAGAAGACTATATTGAAAATTTTGGGTCACAATGTGAAAACAATGACAAAGTTATTAGCATTTATTGCAATTTTGCTACACACCTATCTCAAAAAGTAAGGAAATTCATTGCAAAAAACATCGTTAATGCATCAGTTAGGGTTGTTTCTACAGCAAGAAAAGCAGGAAAATGTGGTGTTAGGATTTCCAACCCTAACACCCTGCAGAGACTGGCAGGCATTGGGGACGCCTTTAATGTCAGCACTAACACCCCCACCCCCAACCCCACTCTTTAGAGAATGACAGGCTTCAGGGGATGGCTTGGAATCCTCAGCCCTAACTCTCACCCCATTCCATAAGTAACCAGCTGAGATGAATACAGTACAGGATAATGGAGTGAAAGTTAGCGCTGAGGACTCCAAGGCACCCCCACAAAGCCTGTCATTCTCTACGGGGTGGGTGTGGGTGTGTTAGGGCTAACATCCAAGGCACCCCCAATGCCTGTCAGTCTCTGTAGAGTGGGGGTGGGGTGTTAAGGTTGAAAACCCTAACACCACATTTCCCTGCTTTTCTTGTGATAGTAACAACCCTAACTGATGCATTAACAACATTTTTTGGAATGAAAATATATATTGTAAGTGGCAGTAGGCTCTACAATGCCGAGTCGACACCTACTGTAACTCATCAACCAGCACCGCAGCACCAGGCTCCCTGTTGACCTAGAATTGCAGTCAGCAGGGAGCCATGCACAGTAGAGCAGTATTTTTTTGTTGGGGGGCTTTGCCCCCTGCATCCCCCATACTAAAGGATACCAACTCCAGATCAGAGTTGGTTCAGGGAGGGAGTGTAAGATGGGTGAGAGTGTTGCCAAGTCCCAGGCACATCCCCTACAGTGACTTGGTGCTGTTGTCGGCAGTGACGTATGTCGCTGTTTGGGTGTTGTTGCGGGAAATGCATACCGTGGCAGTATAGTTAGGGTTGCCCAGCCACTTCTATGTTAAACCCAAGGTTTTGCACTTTAATAAATTTGCAACTGTATGATGGATTTGCCTGAACATTTACATGCACAGTCTGGTGTCATCAATCTCTGAATCTAGCAAATTGCGTTACAGTTGGATGTGCGGTTGTGGAGCTGCAGAGTGCAAAAAAAGGTAAAAAAAAACAGACTTTTTGGCCATTTGTTTGCTTGGGGCTACAGCCAAAATGATCTGTTCGTCTGGTCTGAAATTCTCAAGGAATATGCAGCCTGGGTCACTGATGTGCCTTTTGAAGATCTGGTGAAAAAAAATATTGATCTGTTCAAATGTTCAAAAGTTATCAAATTTCAATTTTCCCATCATAGTTAATGGAAAAAAAATGTATGTGCCTCTTGAAAGCTGCTACCAGTACGTTTTACTGTCGCAAATGCCTTCTGTAGTGTCATGCTGCTGCCATCTTGTTTTCATCTAGTGGCGGAGAAAAACAGCTGTAGTTTAAATTTTACTGCCCCTAGGTAAACACTGATAGTTGTGTTTACCTAATTGGGACATGAGGAACACAATGCAGTCATTATTTTGACATAAAATCCTCCAGAAATGCCTTTTTGGTGATTGGGCCCCCCAATGCTGTCACAAATTGTGACAGAATGGATGCATCATTTTTGAAAATTGTGACACTTTCACACCCATTCTTTCACAAATTTTGTGAAAGTGTCGCAACTTGTGACACTACTACCTCAAAAAATCCCATTTCTTTGCCACCTCACTACAATTAAATGGTTGGGGCTTTTGGACTCAAATTTGCAGGGTGGCAAGCCCTTGCCCCACAGATGTGCCTTTTACTTTTTTGGTGAAACAATTTACACTGATTCCATAGTTATGACATTCCAAAATTGTGAAATATCCCATAGGATAACATTGCAGTACCCGTGGCACATTTTGGCACCTGTATCTCGAAAACGATTTGAGATACAGATTTTTCGCTCTGGGCTGCTTAGTCCACCTTTAGGTGGACTAAGCATGCATGGAGGTTTCCAAGTCATGATTACAACTGCAGTGGAATTTTTTTCATAGCTGCTATGGCTGCCAGATTAGTGTGACAAGGGTTCCTTTTCATGCCTCTAGGCCTGCGGTATGTCTCTGTACTTATGTGTAAGTGGGGGCCCTGCACTCCCACATATGCATACCATTATGCAAAAATGGACAACCTGAAGGGAGCACAGGGCCCAACAACCACATGCCAGTTACCAGTTACATTACACTTTCTCAAAAAGAAGGGAAATTCATTGCAAAAATCTCCGTCAATGCATCGGTTAGGGTCGATAGTACAGTGACAAAAGTTTGGATATTCAATGTTAGGGTTCCCACCCGTACCACCCACCCCACCTCCACACACCAACAGGTGTTGTGGTGTGCCATGGGGTCTTCAGGCCTAACTCTCACCCCATTCTCCTATACTGTGCCATGTCAGCTTGTTTACAGATGGAATGGGCTGAGAATTAGGCCTGATGACCCATGGCACACCCCAATGCCTGTTAGTGTGGAGGGGGGGTAGGGTGGGAACCCCTAACATCAAATTTCCAAACTTTTATTGCTGTACTATTAACCCTAACTGATGCATTAATGGAGTTTTTGCAATATATATATATATATATATATATATATATATATATATAGTGGCATGATACTGCCACTATAGTTAGGGTTGAGAACCCCATTTAAGGTTAAATCTGAAACTTTGCACCTTAATAACTTTGCCACTGTAAGACAGATTTGCCTGAAATTTGGAATGCACAGTCTGATACCATCGATCTCTGGACTTGTCAAGTTTCATTACAGTTGGATGTATGGTTGCGGAGCTACAGATCACCAAAACCACATAAATTATGTTTTTTTGCGCATTTCTTTTCTCACACCTATAGCCTGCACAGTTTGCGCAGTTGGTCCAAAAACTTCAGGGAATATGCAGCCAGGGTCCCCAGTGTGCCTTTTGAAAATTTCATGAAAAAATATTAAACGTTTCAAAAGTTATTCAAAAAACACTGAATCCCATTATAGTCCATGGTAAAAGTTAACAAACTATGCAAAAGTGTCACAAATGCATTTTTTACTGTCGCAAATTACCCTTTTACTTTCATGATTCAGCCATTTTGTTTTCAGTTAGTGGTCAGAAAAATGCTTGGCATTTAAATTTGGGACCCTCTAGGGACACAATTCTTGTTGTGTTCCCCTTGTCGTGCACTGAGGATGCTAGCCATGTCTTTTTTCTGGGACAAAACACCCCAGAAATATGTTTTAAAATTTTTGCAAAAGTAATGTCATAAAGTACTTTCGCCGTCGACACTTTTGTGTTTTATTTTTGCAAAGTGTGCGTGATTTTATAAATTTCCAACACTATGCATAAAACAATAGGAAATCTTTGCCACCCTGCTGCAAAACAATAGTTTGGTCTTTTAGGCTGAAATTTGCAGGGAAGAAAGCCAACATCCCATAGATGTGCCTTTTTGGTGGTTTGGTGCCAAAATATTACTGGGCTGCAAAGGTACATCACTCCAAAGTTGACAATTTTCCCCATAGGATAACATTACGGCATCCGCCGCACCTTATAATGTCCTGTATCTTGAAAACGGTTTGAGATACGGACTTTTCATCACAAAAATTCTTAGTCCCCCATTAGGGGGCTAAGTGCAAAACTAGCCTGGAAAGTCATAAATAATATGAGATTTAAATTTTCTTTTCTATGTCGTACGATTCCTGAGATATAAACAATTTAGTATTCCAAGTGCTCATTTTCTGGTCGGAGGGCCATTATTATGCCCACATGCTTTGTATTCACTGTGCTTCTGATTGCACCTTTTTGGGACACAAAGTGTGTGCGTTTGCATTACTGTTACCGGTACCGTTTCTGTTTCCATTTCCGCTTGCTTCATCCTTACTGTTTGCGTTACCATTTACGTTTGCATCAATGTGTGCATTACCACTTGCTGTTGCGTTTGCAGTTGTGTTTGCATTTTCCTTTGCATTACTGTTTCCTTTTGCATCACCGTTGGCATTACCATTACCATTTGCATTTGCGTTTGCGTTTCTTGTTACCATTAATGTTTGCATTTGTGCTTGAGTTTCTGTTATCATTTGAATTACTGTTTCCTTCTGCATCACCATTGGCATTACCATTATCATTTGCATTTTATTTCTGTTTGTGTTACCATTTGTGTTTTCGTTTGCTTTTGCGCTTGCATTTACGTTACCGTTTGCATTACTGTTTCTGTTTGCACTTGCGTTTGTATTACCATTTGTGTTATTGTTTCCTTTTGCACCACCATTGGCATTTCCGTTAAAGTTTGCATTTCTGTTTTGCGTTACCATAACTGTTTTAGTTTTTGTTACTGTTTGCGTTTACCTTTGCGCTTGTGTTTGCGTAACTGGTTGCATAACCATGTTCATTTGCATTTGCACTTGCATTTCCATTACCGTTTACATTAGCTTTTCATTTTGCGTCACTGTTGGCATTACCATTTACGTTTCTATTTCCATTACCATTTGACTTTCCATTACCGTTTGTGTTACCGTTACCATTACTGTTTGTGTTAATGTTTGCGCTTGCATTTCTGTTAACATTTGCCTTACTGTTTCCGCTTGTGTCACCATTACCATTACCATTTGTGTTTGCGCTTCCGTTTGCGTTATCATTAACGTTTGCTTTTTGTTACCATTTACTTGTGCACTTGCGTTTCTGTTACCGTTTGTGCTATTGTTTCTGTTTGCTTCACCATTGGCGTTGCTGTTTGCATTTGCACTTAAACATCACATTCTTTGTGTAATTATAAATTTACAACTGTTGAATGGATTTGTGTGACATATGTAATACTTGGTCTACTATGGTACTTCTGTGCATTTACCAGTTTTCATTTGACATCTGTATACATTTTTGCACAATGAAGTGCCAAAAATGTATTTTTCACCACTTGTGCACAGTTTTACACTTGTGCTGCTCTGCAACCATTAAAGAGATTTGGATAAGATTTGGTATACATGGAGTGGATTGGTACATCTATTTATTTACCAGTTTCTATTTCAGTGGTACAAATGATTTTTTTGCACAGTGATGTGCAAAAAATGCAGGTTTTGCTATTTTTTTGCACTGTCTTGCGTGACGCATAGCGCAGCCACTGTGTGGTTTATTGGTCTGAAACTTGGTATGTAGAAAGCCCTTTGTTCGAGAAAGATGCCAATTTTTGTTTGGTGAAAAAATGCTGTCCCTTTCTAGAGTTATAAGCATTTGAAGTTGCCCCTTCACGGTCAGATATTTTTCGTCCATGTGTTCCGCATTTTACTACATTTTGAGTCACGAGTTCTACCATTTTGTGGTAGAAGACTTCTTAAAGGTGCACAAACTTTAAAATTGAATATCTCTGGAATGGTTTGGTCTTTTAACATAAAATTTGGGGGGTGTTGAGTGGATGTCCTGAATATGTGAATTATGTTGTTTACATGTTAGAAAAGTAATTTGCTGCAGAGATACTGCATGATGCAGTTAACATTTTGCACATATCATTATGCTTGGTGCTAGTGGCTTGAAATTGATAGGATAGGTAGCCCTAGTGATACGGAGGTGCCTTGCAGTGGTTTGGTGTGTAAAACTTCAACAGGTGTGGAATTATGCCACTCCGACGAATGAAAATTTGGTTTGCTCCACTTCAATAACTTTTGAACCGTATATCCGGTTTGCCCTACATTTGGAATAAAGAAAGATTTATAAAATATCTTCGACGGTAACTATTTTTGGGTCACTGGCTGTTACGGTTGCTGAATTGTGGCTGTGCAGCTGTTTGCTCATGGCGCAGTGCAACCGTTGAACGGATGTTCACACAATTTTGGACACAAGGTGCGCTATGGTACATGTCTTCTTTCACCAATTTTTGGTTCAGTTGAATATATGGTTCTTGTGTAGCAAAGTTGCAAACATGCTCTTTTTGGCACTACTGTGCAGTTTTCCCGGTGTGACACTATGCAATTGTTGAACAGATTCAGATAACATTTGTTATACATGTTCTGGTATGATACATGTCTTCATTTACCAGTTTTCATTTCAGTCAGACATACAGTTTTTGCGCAGCAAAGTGACAAACATTCAGTTCTTGCTAATTTTGTGCAATGTGTTTCCTGTGGCACTGCGCAGCCATTGTGTTGGTGATTGATTTGAAACTTGGGACATAGAGAGCCCTTTCTTCCAGGAATATGCCACTTTTTATTTGGTGAAAAAATCTTGTTCTGTTCCAGAGTTATTGCTATTGAAGCTGCCCCCCCTCGTGGTTAAAGATTTTTCAGCTGCCAGGTCCGCCATTTTAGCACATTTTTGGCCACAAGTTGTGCCATTTTGTGGTGGAAGACTTCCTAAAGGTGCACAAACTTTAAAATTGAATATCACTGGAATGATCTGGTATTTTAACATGAAATTTGGAGGGTGTTGAGTGGATGTCCTGGGGATGTGAATTAACTAACCATGGCTGCCCATTCTATGAGCACGCGTGGCTCAGCTAAGGTTGTTCTGGCTATTCCCAGAGTCAGGACCACCTTGGCACAGAGGTCATTTATTGTCAAGGCCCCCACCTGGTATAACTCCCTTCGCCCTGGGATTACTGGACGTGCTACGCTTGGATCTTTCAAGGTAGCCCTAAAAGCACACATCCTTACCACCTGCACCTGCACCTGCCCAATATAGGTTCACAGCACTTGTCCTTGGTGGCCCCCATAAAATCCATGCTGACTCCTGGCTGTACACTTCAGCCAGGACCACCCACGTTGACAAGGTCTCCTCAGACAACTCTGCAACCCGCTACGCTCTAGCCACCCTTCCTTTCCCAATTGGCTTACCCTTTATGCTCTCACTAGCCTGACTCATATGCCTTGCAACTATGGTAGTCTCCAGTATCTTTATACCTACACTGTTCCAGCCCCCTCTGTATGGAATCTGCAATGTCACTAGCTACCGCCTTGTATAATGTATAATTTATGCGTTGTATTAGCTACCACTCTGTATAACTTGTGCACTGCTTTAGATACCACCTTGTATAAGTCATCCCACTCTCTGTACCTGTAGTAATGTTCTAGTGCTTAGCTACCAAACTGCATAGGTCACCCGGTGTCATCGGATGCACCGCATAAATGGCTTGTATACTGCTCATCTCTGTGTCTTGCTCTATAGTAGTAGTCCTATGGCTGTAACGTGATATGCTGATTTGTCCCATTGTTTATGTTTGTCTAATCCGTTTGTTGAGGAGCCTTTGGAAATGAGTACCTAACTCAAAGGTCTGTAATCTGATTGAATCAATAAATAAATAAAATAAATGAAATTATGTTGTTTACATGTTGGGAAAATAATTTGCTGTGGAGACGCTGAGAGACGCAGTTAATGTTTTGCACATACCATTATGCATGGTGCTAGTGGCTTGAAATTTATAGGGTAAGTAGCCCTAGTGGTAATGAGGTGTCTTGCAGTGGTTTGGTGTGTAAAACTTCAACAGGTGTGGAATTATGCCACTCCAATGAATGAAAACTTGGTTCGTTCCACTTCAATAACTTTTGAACTGTCTATCCGATTTGCCCTACATTTGGATTAAAGAAAGATTTATAAAAGATCTTCAACTGTAACAATTCTTGGGTTGCTGGCATTTATGGTTGCTGAATTGTGGCTGCACAGTTGTTTGCTCATGGCACAGTGCAACCGTTGAACAGATGTTCACTCAATTTTGGACACAAGGGCCCAGATATTCAAAGGGGTTGCACATGGTGCAACAGTGTTGCACCATGCACAACCCACTGATGTGCCCTGGTGTGATATTCAAAAGGGTAGCGCGCTGCACAAACTCCCTATGCGCCTGGAGCATCAGTAATCGTATGCAGGCACAGATGGGGGGCGACCATGCATAACCTGTATAGCCCGACATTCAGCCAGGGATGTGCAGAGCCATGCATGCAAAACCCCTACCTGTGCCAGCACAAAGTTAAGCCCAAAAAAAAAGGAACAACTGATGGCCACCCACAGGTGAGCTGCCACATTGCAGGGTGCAACACGGCAGCTGCCACCTGTGGGTGGCCACCCGAGTTCCAGCTGCATCTGGCAGCGCCCCCCCATGCCCGATCGCAGGCATTTGTAAATAAATATAAGAATTCGTCCAATATCCCTGGTGGTCCAGTGGACCGCTATGTGCCCGATCACGGGCATCTGTCTAAATGACAGGCATATTCATCCTATATCCCTGGTGGTCCACCAGGGATATTGGAATCTTTTTTGTTTTTACAAATGCCCGCGATCGGGCAGATAGCAGTCCACTGGATCACCAGGGATATAGGACGAATATGTCTGTCATTTAGACAGAAGCCCGTGACCCGGCATATAGCAGTCCACTGGAATTTTTGGGTTGCTGGCAGTTACGATTACTGAATTGTGGCTGCGCAGCTGTTTGCTCATGGCACTGTGCAACCATTGAATGGATGTTCGCACAATTTTGGACACAAGGTGTGCTATGGTACATGTCTTCTTTTAGCAATTTTTGGTTCAGTTGGATATATGGTTCCTGTGTAGCAAAGTTACAAAAATGCTCTTTTTGGCACTCCAGCGCAGTTTTCCCCGTGTGATGCTATGCACTTGTTGAACAGATTCAGATAACATTTGTTATACGTATTCTGGTATGGTACATGTCTTCATTTACCAATTTTCATTTCAGTTGAACTAATAGTTTTGCGCAGCAAAGTGACAAACATTCAGTTCTTGCCAGTTTTGTGCAATGTGTTGCCTGTGGCACTCCGCAACCACCATGATGGTGATTGATTTGAAACTTGGGAAGTAGAGGCCCTTTTCTCAAGGAATATGCCACTTTTTGTTTGGTGAACAAATCTTGTTCTGTTCCAGAGTTATTGCCATTTGAAGCTGCCCCCCTAGCGGTTAAAGATTTTTTGGCTGCCAGGTCCGCTATTTTAGCGCATTTTCGGCCACAAGTTCTGCCATTTTGTGGTGGAAGACTTCTTAAAGGTGCACAAACTTTAAAAAACTGGAATGGTTTGGTCTTTTAACATGAAATTTGGAGGGTGTTGAGTGGATGTCCTGGGGATGTGAATTAACTAACCATGGCTGCCCATTCTGTGAGCACGCGCGGCTCGGCTAAGGCTGTTCTGGCAATTCCCAGAGTCAGGACCACCTTGGCAAAGAGGTCATTTATTGTCAAGGCCCCCACCTGGTATAACTCCCTTCACCCTAGGATTACTGGACATGCTACGCTTGGATCTTTCAAGGTAGCCCTTAAAGCACACATCCTTACCACCCACCCTGCACCTGCCCAATATAGGCTCACAGCACTTGTCCTTGGTGGCCCCATAAAACCCATGCCGACTCCTGGCTGTACACTTCAGCCAGGACCACTCACTTTGACAAAGTCTCCTCAGACAGCTCTGCAACCTGCTACACACTAGCCACCCTTCCTTTCCCAATTGGTTTACCCTTTATGCTCTCATTAGCCTGACTCATATGTCTTGCAACTAGGATAGTCTCCAATATCTTTGTACCTACACTGTTCGCAGCCCCCTCTGTATGGAATCTGCAATGTCATTAGCTACCGCCTTGTATAATGTATAATTTATGTGCTGTATTAGCTACCACTCTGTATAACTTGTGCACTGCTTTAGATTCCACCTTGTATAGGTCATCCTACTCTCTGTACCTGTAGTAATATTCTAGTGCTTAGCTACCAAACTGTATGGGTCACCCGGTGTCATCGGACACACCGCGTAACTGGCTTGTATACTGCTCATCTCTGTGTCTTGCTCTATAGTAGTAGTCCTATGGATGTAACATGATATGCTGATTTGCCCCATTGTTTATGTTTGTCTAATCTGTTTGCTGACGAGGAGCATTTGGAAATGAGTCCCTAACTCAAAGGTCTGTAATCCAATTGAATCAATAAATAAATAAAAATAAATATAATTATGCTGTTTACACGTTGGGAAAATAATTTGCTGTGGAGATGCTGTGTGACGCAGTTAACGTTTTGCACATAGCATTATGTATGGTGCTAGTGGCTTGAAATTTATAGCGTAGGTAGCCCTAGTGGTATGGAGGTGCCTTTCTGTGGTTTGGGTCACATTAGTCTTTGTGCTGTTATCTCGGAAATGAAGATAGATACAGACTTTTCGCTACTGTTGATTCACATTGCCTTTGTGCCGTTATCTTGGAAATGAAGCAAGATACAGACGTTTCACTACTGTTGGCTCAAATCACCCTTGTGCCATTATCTCAGAAATGAAGAGAGATACAGACTTTTCGTTACTGTTGGATCACATCGCCTTTGTGCTGCGATCTCGGAAACTAAGAGAGATATAGACTTTTTGCTACTGTTGGCTCACATCACCTCTCCGCCGCTATCTCAGACATAAAGTGAGATACAGACCTTTTGTTACTGTTGCCTTACTTCAGTTTACTGTTACCATTTCCATTTGCGTTACCATTTGTGTTTACATTTGCATTTCCCTCACTGTTTGTTTTACAGTTTGCGCTTGCGTTTCCATTACCATTTGTGTTTCTATTTACATTTGCATCACTGTTACTGTTAGCGTTTGTGGTTACATTACCACTATCTTTACTGTTGCATTTCGTGTTTTCATTTGCATCACTGTTACAGTTACCATTTGAGTTTACAATACCATTTGCATTACCACTTGCATTTGCATTTCCGTTTGCATTACTGTAACAGTTACTGCTTGCATTTGCATTCACATTTATGTTGGTGTTACAGTTACCATTAACGTTTGCATTTCACTCACCGTTACTGTTACTGTTAACGTTAGCATTACTGTTATGGTTCTTATGCAGACATGGGCAGCATGGTGAGACTATTTATATTGCACATTCTCAAAAAGCAGGGAAATTCATGGCAAAAAAATCCATTTAATGCATCAGTTAGGACTGTTCCACAGTGACAAAAGTGAAGAAATTCAGTGTTAGGATTACCACTTCTTGCATTCTATGCCCACCCTGCCCCCACCAGCAGGCATCGGGGTGTGCTTTGGGGTCATCGGGTATAACTGTCACCCCATTCTCCTATAATGCACCACCTCAGCTTATTTACACATGGAATGGGGTGAGAATTATGCCCAAAAAGCCCATGTTGATAATTTGGTGCAAAAAAATGGCCATGTTACAAGTGTGCATTGTGCAGTTTCTACACACATTTGTAACTTTGCCAGTTTTAAATATTTTTACTCCAGATTTTCAACATTGCCATTTTTTCACACCTCTTCATGAACAGTAGTGCTGTCATTTCTCACATCCTGCCTAAAATGTGTTTTTGCACCTCTGCAGTAGAATGGCACATAGCTGGGTGAAATCAACTTTCAGGATGGTTTAACAAAGTCACAGTGCCAGTGTTCATGAGGAGATTTCCCAAAAAGATCACATTGAAAATTTGGTTAAAAAATTTCCAAACATTGCCACTTACGAGCATGCATTGTGCAGTTTCTACGTGCGTTCGCAACTTCACCAATTTTTCATTTTTTCCCTCCTGGTTTCAACATTACCCTTTTCCATGCCTCTTCATGAACAGCATAAAGCTGTCATTTTTAACATCCTGCCCAAAACATGATTTTCCACCTGTGGCACAGAATGGCACATTCACTGTGCAAACTCAACTTTCAGGACAGATAAATGAAATGACAGTGACATAGTTCATGAGGTGGCATCCCAAAATGCCTGTTGAAAATTGGGTAGAAACAAATCCAAAACATGCCCGAGTTATGTACATCTGCTGAATTGTGGCACCAGTGGCACTTTTTGACACCTGTATCTCAAAAACAATGTGAGATACAGATTTCATCAGTTACTGCTTGTAGAAGGCTCACTGTCATGATTTCAATGACACTTGATTTTTTTCCTAGCTGCTACAGTTCCCGAGATATTGGCTAATTAGTGTTACAAGGGTTCCTTGCCCCATAGGGCTGCTGCATGGCTCTGAAGCTGCACGTAAGTGGGAGCGCAGGGCCCAGAGTTCTCACAGAAATGGGCAGCTTGGTGGGGCCCACTCTCCTACCAACACATGCTATTTACTAGTTATATTACACTTTTTTCAAAAAGTAAGGACATTCATTGCAAAAAAATTCATTTAATACATCAGTTAGGGTTAAAGAGACAAAAGTGGTAAAATGAGACTTTAGGGTTGAACCCCTAACCCCCCACCACTCCACCTCCCAATCCTCCAGAGACCAACAGATGCCGGGGTGTGCCATGTGTCAGGAGGCCCACATCTCTCCCCATTCCATGTGTAAACATGTTGACATGCTACAGTAAAGGAGAATGGGTGAGAGTTAGGCCTTACAACCCCATGGCACACCCTGGCATCCATCAGTATGTAGAGGATGGGGTGGGGTGGGGTGGGGTTAGGATTAAACCCTAACATCTCATTTCCCCACTTATGTCACTTTTCCCTAAATGATGCATTACACACATATTTTTACTATATATATATATATATATATATATATATACACACACATACATACATATAATATACATATATATATCTTATAGGGGTGCAGTTACACCCCTATAGTTAGGGTTATGAAGGCATTTTAATTTTAAATTTGAAATGTTGTGTGTTAATAACTTTGGACCCGTTCAACAGATTTGCATGATATTTGGTATGCACAGTGGGGCATGATAGATCTCTTGATTTGGCAATTTCTGTTTTGGTCAGACTTACGTTTTTTGCACAGTGAATAGCTGAAAAATGCACTTTTCGCCAGTTTTGAGGGCAGTTTTTTGAATTTTGTCTGTGGCACTGTGTGGCCACCATGTGGTGTGCCACTCTGAAACTTGGCATGTGGAAAGAGCGTTGGTCAAGGAACATGCCACTTTTTGTTTGGGGAAAAAATATTATTCCATGCAAAAGTTATTAAACTTTTTAGCTACCATTATAAGTCTATGGAAAAATTTATATAGTTGTTTTGCGAAAGAAGAATGGGGTTTTGGCCATTTGGTCACTTTTCACAATCAAAGAATTTGCAGGCCTGCAATCAAAGTTTCTTTGATTATGAGAAATTTATCGATCACGATGGTCACCATCTTGTTTTCAGTTTGGGGTTGATTGCGAGCCTGCAAATTATTTGATCATGAGATTCTTTGATTGCAATCTTCATTCGTTCATGAGGGATGAGATGGCCAGATTTTTGGGTTGGAAAAAAACAAATATCTCAGCCCAGGGGTGACTTGTGAAGTAAATCTAGAATGTGTTTTGCTCAGGGGGCTTCCTTCTGTTGAGCCATGTCTGTGGTTTAATGCAGTTGTGTCAAAAAATTGAGTTTTTGCATTTTTAAATTCTTTGATCGCGAGCCTGAAAATTCTTTGGTCACAAGATTTCTTTGATTGCGAGCTTCATTCATGAGGGTGGGACGAGATGGCCAGATTTTTGCTGGACCGGATGTCTCTGGGAGGGTCCAGATAGCCCAAATTTCACAACCAGATGTCCTCTCATTATCAAAGATGGTCTTTGATCGCAAGGTCATGACCGATTCTCATGATCAAAGAATTTTTAAAGGTGCAAAGACTTTAAAATTAAATATCTCGGAAGCGGTTTGGTCTTTTAACTTGAAATTTGGAGGGTGTTGAGGGGATGTCTTGCAGATGTGAATTATGGTATCTAGGTGACAGAAAATTAATTTGCTGTGGCGATATTGCATGACACAATTTACATTGCTTGAACCTGTTATAGCTTGTTTTTCTATGAAACTTAAAAACATTACTGCCTTAAACTGTTAATAGCAAATTTATGATGTAACTTTCCTGTCTGGTTTTACCTGTAATGTGTATCGTGCTTTGTTAAATGTTCTTTGTGATGTGGAACCTTTGTAAAAGAGCACTGGCTCAAAGGTATTAATTCCTAGACTAATAAACTAAACTAAACTAAACATTTTGCAGATAGCATTCTGCATTGTGGTAGTGGCTTAAAATTTATAGGGTAGCTAGCCTTACTGCCAAGGAGGTACTTTCAGTGGTTAGGTATGTACAAAGTAAATAGGTGTGGAATTATGCCACTCTGATAAATGAAAATCTAAAACTTTAAAATTAAATATCTCAGAAATGGTTTGGTCTTTTAACTTGAAATTTGGAGGGTGTTGCCTTGGTCCTTCCCCTACTTGCATGTATGTGTGTGGTGGCGGTGGTGGTGGGAGTGGGGGAATGCGCAGAATTTCCTCACTTTTGTCACTGTGGAACAACCCTAACTGATGCATTAAATGGAGTTTTTTTGCCATGAATATAAATATATATATGTGTATATATATATATATATATATATATACACACACACACACACACACACACACACAGGGATACTTAGCATTTCATGGCCACTTCTATGTTAAACCCAAACGTTTGCACTTTAATAACTTTGCAATCATTAGTCCAACTCGCCTGAAATTTGGCATGCTCATTGTCGTACCATAAGTCTGTGAATCTACACATTTTTGTTCTGGTCAGGTTTGTGACTGTGAAGCTGCAAAGTATCAAAAAGTGTGGAATACCCTCAACTTTTATGAATTCTTTGCTCATCTCCACAGCTTGAACGGTTTGTCTGTCTGGTTTGAAACTTTTAGAGTATATTGCGACTGGGTCAGGAAAGTGTCTTTTGAAGGTTTAGTGATACAATATTAATCCACCCAAATGTTATTAAAATTTAAAGTTCCCTATTATATCCTATGGGAAAATATATATGTTCCATGTGACAGTGACAGATTTGTCCGTGACAGCACCTTTTTCGGTCACAAATTCCCTCAGTACTGTCATGTGGTGGTCATCTTGTTTTCAGTTAGTGGTGGAGAAAAATCATTATAGTTTAAAAACTACAGCCCTTAGGTAAACACCAAGTGTTGTGTTTACCTAAAGGGGGTCCTAGAAACAGCATCCATGCATCACAGTTTTGAAAAAAGACCCAGAAATATGTTTATTTTGATCTGGCCATATGCACTGTCACAATTTGCATCATTACAAGCATAGAAACATAGAAACATAGAATTTGACGGCAGATAAGGACCACTTGGCCCACCCAGTCTGCCCATTTCCCTACCTAATGGATAAGCTGCAGATCCTAGTTAACCAGCAGCCTACTTCTTTCTACCCCCACCCCCTAGAATTGCCTTATGGCTGTCCCATGCATGCTTGAATTCAAGTCACTGTTTTTGACTCCACAACCTCCTCTGGAAGGCCGTTCCATGCATCCACAACCCTCTCTGTGAAAATATACTTCCTTACATTACCTCTGAGCTGCCCCCATCTTCAAATTGTGCCCCTTGTTCTTGCACACCTCTTTTTTTGAAAGATGCTACCCTCTTGGACTTTGTTGATTCCCTTGAGGTACTTGAACGTTTCTATCATGTCCCCCCCCTCCTTTCCTCGAGGCTATACATATTAAGCTCCTTTAGTCTCTCTTCATGTGCTCTGGTGCAGACCCTGCACCATTTTAGTTGCCCTCCTCTGGACAGCTTCCATCTTGTCTATGTCCTTGCAGACTGGGTCTCCAGAACTGCACACAGTACCCAGATGGGGTCTCACCAACTGTCTGTACAGAGGGATAACAACTTCCTGTTTTCTACTGGTGATGCCTCTCCCTATGCATCCCAGTATCCCCAACCCTCCTTACTGCCCTCTCACATTGCTTGACCACCTTTAGGTCATCTGATATGACTACCCCCAAGTTCCTTTCCATTTTGTTGTTGTTAGTATCTCACCCCCATTGTGTACTCTTCCCTGGTTTTGTTTCCAGGTGCATTACCTTGCACTTCTTAGCATTAAATCTAAGCTGCCATATATTTGACCATTCCTCTAACCTTTCCAAGTCCCTTCTCATCCTTTCCACCCCACCTTGTGCATCAACTCTGTTGCAGATCTTTGTGTCATCTGCAAAGAGACATACTTTTCCTTCCTGTCCCTCTGCAATGTCGCTTACAAAGACACTTAAGAGGACAGATCCTAATACTGAACCCTGCGGCACCCCACTAGTAACCCCCCTTACTTCAGAGTGGGCTCCATTTACTATTACCCTCTGTGTCCTATTCTCCAGCCAATTTCTTTACCCAGGCTATCACCTTGGGACCCATTCCCAGGCTGGCTAACTTGTATATTAATCTTTTGTGTGGGACTGAGTCAAATGCCTTGCTAAAGTCTAGGTAGGTCATGTCCACAGCCCCCTCCCTGATCTACTACTTTGGTCACCCAGTCAAAGAAATCTATTAGATTCATCTGGCATGACCTTCCTGCTGTGAATCCATGCTGCCTTGAGTCCTGTACCCCTCTGGACTCTAGGTACTCGACAATTCTTTCCTTCAGAAGTGTTTCCATCATTTTCCCTATCACTGAAGTTAAACTAACTGGTCTGTAGTTTCCCGCTTCTGCCCTGCTCCCACTTTTGTGAAGGGGAATCACATCGGCCCTCCTCCAGTCCTTAGGTACCACTCCATCCTCCCCATGATTTGTTAAAGAGGGTAGTCAGTGGTTTCACTAGTTCTACCCTTAGTTCTTTTAGAATTCTGGGATGAATCCCATCAGGCCCCATTGCTTTGTCCACCTTCAGTTTTAAGAGTTCTTTCAGCACCCTTTCTTCTGTAAATGGGCTGGTATCAACTTCTGTATCCAGAGTGTTTCTATTGTTTGTTTTAGGTATATCCCCCTCTTCATTTGTAAATACTGAGCAAAAATATTTGTTTAAAGTGTCACACTGTACTATCACAATTTGTGACATACTTTTGTAATTTGTGACAGTAGAATTCCCCAAAGCATAGTTTCTTTGCCACCTCACTTCCACTACACAGTTTGGACTTTTGGACTGCAATTTGCTGGGTGGCAAGCCCTTGCACCACAGATGTGCTTTATGGTGGTTTGGTGAAAACATTTACATTGGTTCCATAGTTACAGTACTCTGAAATTGTGAATGCTTCCCTTTGTTTCCACAGTTTCTTTGCCATGCCACTGCCACTACATGGTTTGGACTTTTGAGCTGACATTTGCAGGGTGGAAAGCCCTTGCACTACAGATGTGACTTTTGATAGTTTGGTGCAAAAATGTACACCAGTTCCAGAGTTACAGCACTCCAAAGTTGCACATTTTCCCATATGATAACATTGTGGTGGCCGTGTCACTTTTCAGTGCCTATACCTCAAAAACAATTCGAGAAATGGATTTTTTGCTAAGTGCAGCTTGGTGTACCAAGCATACATGGAGGTGGCTAGGTCAGGAATGTCACTGCAAAAGAGATTTTTCCTCTGTTGCTATGGTTACTGAGATATTGCCAAATAAGCATTACACGGGTTACTTGGAATACCTCTAGGCCTGTGCTATGTGTCTGTACTTGTGGGTAGGTGGGAGCACAGGACTCAGAGGGCCTGCACTACCACCTATGTATACTGTTTATGCTAAACTGGCAGCACTGGGCCCTCCTGCAGTATGTCATTACATTGATGGGTAGGTGGGTGGGAGTGCAGGGCTCAAAGGGCCAGCGCTACTACCTATGGATATGATTTTGCAAAACTAAAAGCATAGGGTCCTTGTGCACTATATCTCTAAACTTATAGGTAGGTGGGAGGGCAGGGCCCAGAGGGCTCATGCTCCCAAATATGCATTCCATTATGCAAAACTGGGAGCACAGGTCCCTTCTTTGCTATACCTCTACACTGATGGGTGTGTGGGAGCACAAAAATAAGGGAAATTAATTGCAAAAAACACCATTAATGCATCAGCTAGGGTTGAGTCCACATCAAAAAAAGTCTGGAAATTCAAGTTAGGGTTACCAACCCTTCCCCTCACACACACCACCATCCACAGATCAACAGCTACAGGGGTGTGCCTTGCGGTCATCGGGCCTAACTCTTAGCCTATTCTCCTATACTCTACCATCTCAGCTTGTTTACACATGGAATGGGGTGAGAGTTAGGGCTGATGACCCCAAGGCACACCTGGTGCCTGTTGGTTTGTGGATGGTGGGGGAATGCGGGGTAGGGTTGGTATCCCTAACAATAAATTTCCAGACTTTTGTAGGTGTGGAATCAACTCTATCTGATGCATTAACAGAGTTTTTGCAATGATATATATATATATATATATATATATATATGTATATATATATATATAATATATATATATGTGTATATATATATATATATATATACACACACACATATTATATTGGTACAGTAGCGCAGTATAGTTAAGGTTGAGTAAGCAGTTTAATGGTAAACCCCAAATTTGCACTTTAATAACTTTGCCACTGTATAACAGATTTGCCTGAAATTTGGCATGCACAGTCTGGTACCATAGATCTCTGGATCTGGCAAGTTGTGTTATGGTCTGATGTGCAGTTGCAGAGCTGTAGATTGCCAAAAAACACACAAAAAATTGACTTTTTGTGCAGTTCTTTGCTCACACCTAATGCCCACATGATTTGTCCATTTGGTCTGAAAACTTCAGGGAAGATGCAGTCTGTGTCACTGATGTGCCTTTTGAAGATTTGGTGAAAAAATATTAAACTGTTCAAAACATATTCAAACAATTAGTTTCCCATTATAGTCAATGGGAAAAAAATATATGCGTCTCTCAAAAGCTGCCGTCAGTACATTTGACTTTTGCAAAATGGCCCTATTACCTTTGTGTGGTGGTTATCTTGTTTTCAGTCAGTGAGAGAGAAAAATGCCTGGTGTTTAAAATTGGGACCCCCCTAGGTAAATACTAACTGTTATGTTTACCTAGTCAGGTTCTGAGGATGCCAGCCCTATTTTTTTGGGGGGGTAAACCCCTCAGAAATGCCGTTTTTAAAATCAGCACCCCAGTACTTTCTCAAATTGCAAAAGCAATGGCCACAACACTTTCACAAATCATGACAGTGTTGTGCTGTTTTTGTGAAAGTGTCACAATTTGTGAAAGTACTTTGTCCAAAACCTGCAAATCTTTGCCATCCACCTGCAACAAAATGGTTGGGGCTTTTGGGCTGAAATTTGCAGGGTAGCAAGCCCTGGTCCCACAGATGTGCCTTTCTGTGATTTGGTACCAAAACATTCAACGGGCACAAAGTGACAGTGTTCCGAAGTTGAGAAAGTTCCCATAGGATAACATTGTGGCACCCGTGACGTGATGCCTTTCAACGCCTGTATCTCAGAAACAAAGTGAGATACAGATTTTTTTCTACCCACCACTGCAGAAATAAGTTTGGAAATCATAGATTACACCGGCAGTGGAATTATTTTCCTGTGTGCTACGGTTACACAGATATTGCCAAAAACATGTTCCAAGGGTTCCAAGGGTGCATTTTCAATGCTTTTTGGTACCCATACCTTGTAAACGATGTGAGATGTGGATTTCACATAGAGGCTATGCTGTCATGATTCCAACAGCACTTGAATTTTTATCATAGCTGCTATGGTTGCTGAGATATTGGTAAATTAGTGTTACAAGTGTTCCTTGCCCTATAAGGCTGCTGTATGGCTCTGTAGTTATGTGTAAGTGGGAGCACAGGGCCCAGAGGACCCACGCTCCCACATACACATACCATTATGCAAAAAATGGGCAATGTGAGGACAGCACAGGGCCCGGAGAGCCTGTGCTTCCACTAACACATACCATTTACCAGTTACATTACACTTTCTCAAAAAGAAGGGAAATTCACTGCAAATAACTCTGTTAGTGCATCAGTTAGGGTTGATAGCACAGTGACAAAAGTTTGGAAATGTGATGTTAGGGTTACTCCCCCCACCCTCCACACACACCAATGGCATAGGGATGTGTGTTGGGGTCACTGGGCCTAACTTTCACCCCATTCTCCTATACTGCACCACCTCAGCTTGTTTACACATAGAATGGGTGAGAGTTAGGCCGACATCTAACGCACCCCCAATGCCCATTGGTGTGTGGAGGGTGGGGTAGGGGTGTGTTCCCAACATCACATTTCAGACTTTTGTAACTGATGCATTAATGGAGTTTTTGCAATGACTATATATGTGTGTGTGTGTATATATATATATATATATATATATGATTGCAAGTTGGCTGTATTGTGAACACTACTGCATCTGCAAACACTTTCCAAGATAATTTAAATAAATTAACATCATGGGCAGTAAACAATAAAATGAAATTTAACCCAGCAAAGTATAAGGTAATGCATATGGGGAACAATAATAAGAGACACCCATATTTTAGTCAAAATGTGAAATTAACAATCACAACAAAGGAAAGAGATTTAGGTATAACTATAACTGTTAACTTAAAATTAACACCCATACCAATAAAACTGTTAAAAAATGTCACAAGATTATAGGTTGTATATTGAGACATACCAAAAGTAGGGAATCATCTGTCATCTTGACCCTATACACAAGCCTGGTTTGTCCACATTTGGACTATTGTGTTTCATTTTGTGCTCAACTTCCATTGGCTATTTAAACATGACAGAAAGAGTTCAACGAAGAATAACTAAAAGGATTGTTAATATGTCCAAACTTAATTATGATTCTAGATTAAAATCTATAGAGCTTTACTCTTTGAAGTACAGAATACTAAGAGGTGACTTCATCTATACTTACAATGCATACAGTAATGATTACTTGTTAAACACAATAGGATTGGAAACGTTTTCAATAAGTAATCCCACTAGCTCCCACAATTCAAAACTAAAATTATCCTTATGTAAAACCAATAAACGGTCTAGATTTTTTACACAGAGAATTCCTCCAATCTGGAATACATTGTCTGGTAATATTATAAACAGCGAAAACATAGAACAATTTAAGAGAAACCTTGATAAATATATGGGTGACAATAAATTTTCCTTCCACTGCTAATTTATCTGGTGGAGAGTTCATAAATGGGCATGTGCCTTCTGAACTTGTATCAATCTATGAATCTATGAATATATATATATATATATATATATATATATATATATATATATATATATATATATATAGGTTTGCATGGTCACTTCTATGTTAAACCTCAACGTTTGCACTTGAATAACTTTGTAACCATTTGTCTGATTTGCATGAAATGTGGCATGCACACCTGACTACCACAGATCTCTGGATCTGGAAAGTTTTGTTCCAGTTAGATGTACAGTTGTGGAACCATGGGGTGCTCAAAATGTGAAAAATCATGCTTTTTTGCACATTTTTTGGTAAGCCATAATGGACTGAAGAATGCATTTGAGTGGCTTCAAATTTGTTTGTCTACATGTGTCCTGGGTTGAACTGGTGTCTTTTGAAGATTTGGTGAAAAAATATTGCTCCGTTCAAATGTTATTCTATTTTTTCATGTCCCATTATAGCTTATGGGAAAATTTATATGTGCATTGCGAAAACTTTCGCGATCACATTTTTTGTTGTCGAGCTCCAGGAAATTGTTTTTGTGCTGCCACCATCTTGTTTTTCAGTTAGTGACAGAGAAAAAATGTTGTAATTCAAAAAATAATGCACTTTGGTAAACACCAACAGTTGTGTTTACCTAATCGGGCCCTGAGGAACATGACTCTGGCATTAATTTTTTACTAGGTGGTCTGCAAATATGTTTTTTAAACTTTTGCCATTTTTTTGATCATGGCAACATTTTTTTGTTGCTGCAAAACAATCGTGCTGAGAAAAAAAGTAACCGAGGTAATGTTCTTGTGTGTGCAACAACATTCCCATTATAGAGATAGGAGCGTTGCGAAAATATTAAAGTAATCGCGGTAACACTGCACAAACACATTTTTCTATGTGTTGTTTTCTTTGTCACTTCATTGTGGCAAGGTGGATTGTGTTATCGGCCTGTAATTTTCAGGGTGCCAAACCCTAGTCCCACAGATGTGCCTTTTGGTGATTTGGTACAAAAACATTGAACAGGCCCATAGTTATAGCATTCTGAAGTTGAGAAATTTTCCCATAGTATAACATTGCAGTGCCCGTGATGCCTTTTGGGGCCCATATCTCTAAAACGGTTCAAGATATGGATTTTTTATCACAAAAATTCTTAGGAAGTAGGTTGGAAAACCATTAATACCATGAATTTTGAATTTGTTTTCTACCTTGTATGGTTACTGAGATATTTGAAAATTAGTATTCCAATTGGTCATTTTCATGTGTCGTAGGCCACTATTATGCCCTCAGAGTTAGCACTCACAATGCTTTTCAGTGCCCCATCTCAGAAACGATGTGAGATGCAGAGTCAGTCAATCTATGTTGCTTGCACATCTCACTGTCACAATTACAATGACACTTGAATTTTTTTTCCTAGCTGCTACAGTTCCTGAGATATTGGCAAAATTGTGGTACAAGTTTTCCTTGCCCTATAGGGCTGCTGTATGACTCTGTAGCTATGTGTAAGTTATCATTATGCACAAATGGGCAGCTTGTTAGGATTGCAGGGCCCGAAGGACCCCTCACTCCCAGCAACACATACCATTTACTATGGGAAAAATTAACTGTCCCATGCAAAAGTGCCATTTTTCTTTCATGCAAATGGGCCCACGTCTTTCATGCTTGGACCATCTTGTTTTCAGTTAGCGATGTGGAAAGAACATTATAATTCAAAAAATAATGCCCCTTGGTAAACAACAAAGGTTGTGGTTACCTAACCTGGGCTCAAAGAACACGATGCCGGCATCAGTTTTTTGATTAGATCCCCAGAAATATGTTTCTTTTAATCGGGCCATTTTGATGTCGCAAATTTGTGACATTACTGTTGCGACACGTTCACAAATTGCAACACTACTTTGCAAAAGTGTCATAAATTGAGACACTGTTTCATGAAAGACCTGTGGTAATGCCATAAATTGCAACAGTTTCACAAAAGTAGTGTCTCAGTTTGAGGCACTACTTTCAAAAAATGTCTGTTTCTTTGTCACTTCACTGCAAATAAACAGTAAGGATTTTTGTGCTGAAATTTGCAGGGTAGAAAGGGCTTGCCCCACAGATGTGCCTTTTGCTGGTTTGGCAAACATTTTTGTATTGGTTCCATAGTTATAACATTCTGAAGTTTAGACATTTTCCATAGGATAACATTGTTGCAGTCGTGGTACCTTTCAGTGGCTATATCTATTAAACGCTTCACAAATGTGGATTTTTCCTAAATCCAGCTTAGGTGTACTAAGCAAGTATGCATGTTGTCAGGCCTTGATTACAACTGTGGTGGAATATTTTCCAATGTCCCTATGGTCACTATGATACTGTGCCATTTGCAACTGTTACATGGAATGTCTGTAGCCCTGCGCCCTGTCTCTACACTTCTGGATAGATGGGCTCCCACATATGGATACCATTATGTAGTAATGGGAGCACAAGGCCCTCCATTATGCAGTAATGGGAGATGAGGGTTAATTGCAATGTCTCTACACTTATGGATAGATGGGATCGCAGGACCTGGATAACATTATGCCCTGTGCTCCCACAAGGAGATGAGGGTTAATTATAATATCTCCAAATGTATGGGTAGATGGAAGTGCAGGGCAAAGATGGCCCTACGCTTCCACAGGGAGATGACAGTTACTTACAATGTTTTTACACTTATGGATACCTACAGGCCCTGTGCTCCCACAAATGGATACCATAACAGAGTGATGGGGCCCTGCACTCCCAAAGGGAGATGAGGGTTAATTACAATATCTCTACACTTATGGTTTGATAGGCACGCAGGGCCCAGAGGGAACTGCACTCCCACATAAAAATCAGGGACAATTATGATATGCATGCATGTGAGCCACAGCACACTATAGACTGATGGATGGGGCCATGTGGTCCCACAACCACATAAGAGTAAGATTACACTTTCTCAAAAAGTAAGGAAATTCATTGCAAAAAACTTCATTAATGCATCAGTTAGGGTTCATATTAAAGTGACAGAAGTATGGAAATGAGGTGTTAGGGTTCCCAACCCTAGCACCCCACACCACCCTCCCCCACAACCAACCATACCACCCCACCCCATTTCCAAAACCCACAATACTGACATCCTGGAGAAAGACCAACACATTTATCTCATAAAACGGGACCCTGTTAGGTGTAATCAGCACTTCACTGTTGGAGAAATGTCATTGAAATGTTATTTTTTTTAATATTGTAAATCTTTTTTCGTGACCATGTGATACAAAAAGAGATCCTTTTCCTTGAATGGAAAATCCTTTTGGGAGTGTGTCTACAGTATATGCCCCAGTTGTGATTTTGGGACATCAATTTCTACATTGGAGGCTGCAGTTTGTGCAGGGATATAGTAGTTTTCAGTGAAGTCAGTTTAAGAAAACACACAGTGTGTCCATAGCTTTATACAGTCCTCATTAATGGTTGTATGGGTCTTTGTTGACCTTCCAAGATGGATGTTTAAGAATCAGCTCTTTACCTTCAGTTTCTTTTGTATTTTATTTTATTTATTTATTTATTTATTTAATATAATCATCATTTAAATTAAAAAAGTTGGAAAACACCTTATTGTAATGCAGTCTTGACAGATTTTGTTTTATTTCATTCAGGGTTAATGAAAAATTATCAGTTTGTTGAAATCCAGCTGATTTTTCTTCACAGTAATCTGTAGAATCTCACGGATTTTATTTCTGTCAGAATCGTGGCTATGACAGAAACCAAGTGGCAAGACTGCTGATGAGCCAGTGACTGATCAATCCATTAAGCTCATGTTTAAACAAATTTTGCAAGAAGTAACAGGGGTGAAGTAGTCCATCACAAATCTAGAATCCAACTGACCTGGGCTGATATTGTACACTGACACTAGGGCATGGCATCGAAGCAACAGAGGCAGCACAGACATTTCGAATCCTTACCACAAATGAAATAGGATTGACAATGTTGTTATCTGTATTGACAGTTACTAACTATGGATACTCCAAAAGGTGCATTCCCTGGCTGCATTAACACTGCTAAATCCTGGAGTTTCATGTCATTTTTGTTTCTTAGCAAGGAGCATCTTACAAAATGTGCAGTCCCATTTTATTCAGTCATACAGGTCAGATACTGTACTCGACAGACAGACACACACACACACACACACACACACAGAGTTATTTGTTTCTCAATATGCAGTCTGGTTTGTTTGACTGACATTTCTACAAATGTTCTATTTAAAAAATGCTTGGTTTTGGAATTTTTAGGAAAGACATTATGAAATATAACTATTGTATTGTCCAGTACGGAGTAACACAAAGTTGCTGTGGATGCATGCTGCATCCCATTCACTGTCAACTCCACATCACCACTGCATCTCCCCAGCACAGTCCCTTTGCACACTTCCACTACCAGCCACCATCTGACAGTTTCAGATTACTACCAAGTAACAGAATAAACAGACGGGTGTACAGTCTGAACAAAATCACCCTGTAAGTTGACCATGGAGGAACTGTATTGGTCATCACCATGTAAGGGGGGCTTTGGTCACCTACCGTGAGTAGTGGATGGGGTATGGGAGTTGTCACAGTGAATGGGGTGGGTGATATTTTTTACTAGTGGGTTTGACCCACTGGACACAGGGACACCAAAAGGATGGTGATTGGGGGAGGGTGAAACACGGCACACAAGGGACAAATGTCCTGTTTTCGATTGTGTGTGCACGTGTGCATGTGTGTGTGCATGTGTGTGAGTGTATGGTGGGGGGGTGATTGGAAAGAAGCTGCATTAACACTGCCAAAGTCTAAGGAATTTCACTTCATTTTTTGAGCCATGGACACTTTTATTTCTCTAATGCCCAAGGTAACAGTAGCCAGCATTTCTTTAATTGTAGTGATATCTCTGTTTTGCTATGGATTGCTGCAGTCTCATTGCTGGTCCTGATTGCACTGTTCTTTGTGGTCTCCAGCAGTTTTCCTGTGGCAGTCAGCATCAAAGTGGTACAGTAGTGTGAAACTTCAGAGCGGCTGAAACTTTATCCATCAGAAAAAAAAGAACATTAACATCAGAGTCGCAAAACTAAGGACTTAGTTAGAAAAGAGTATAGTTCAACATATAAAAACACCACACCATGTTTTCCAGCACTTTGAATAGGTATTTTGAAGGTTTTTTCCATGAACTTGTTTTGGTGATTACTAAAACTTGCAGTTAACAGAAAACTGTTGAATATGAATGTCTGAGAATGTTTAGTATGCCTTTTTGAAGGTGAATCTGTCAATCAATGTAATGCAGTCCATGAGTGTGCACAACTACAATGATTCAAAAGGCAACTGGCACTACTCACAGTAATACCACACTTACTTGCTTGCTGGTCTCTTCAAAAGATTATAGCTGTGTTCCCCCTCCCACCGATTCACTCTACATGCTGATGAGCAAATTTAATTCAAGAGCAAAAGAACCATAATCTACTTTTTAATAAAAAATGGGGTACCCCTTATATTATATAAAATAAACCCCAAAATGTTAATAATAGGGGATTCTTGACACCTCATGGGTACTTGGACATAACTCCCATAATGCGACAGAACCCACTCAGTGTTTACCCTTTTTCTTTATTTCTGAGGACTTCTACATGAAAACAAGATTGCTGTCTTGTTGCCTATCTACTCTGGCTACTTGCCTACACACCACATTAAAATTCTCTGTTTATGACATTACTGTTCTCTACACAGCAACAGATTGTGATGGCATAAATATAAATGTGATGTCAGGTGTAGACAGGTAGCCAGAGCAGATAGGGTACAAATCCAGTCTCCATGCAAATGCCCTTAGTAATAAAGAAATAAGGGTGATAAGTACAGTAAAAAATGGAAAATATGATGATTTGTCTCAAATGTTAACTTACATAGAAACATAGAATTTGACGGCAGATAAGGATGGCTTGGCCAACCCAGTCTGCTCATTTCCCTACCTAATGGATAAGCTGCAGATCCTAGTTTTTCCAGTGGCATCAGGAGCTCTTTAAACTCCTTAAGTAACATAAATATTAAAAAACACAATTATGCTCTTACCCATACAAAATGGCTGATATAATCTTTAGAAGAAACTGAAAGCCATACTGGAAATGACTCTGGATATGATCATTTAAACATGCTTACGTATTTTTCCAGCACCCAGGACAATTTTTTTAAACAATAATATACAAACACAATTTAAAATAAATGTCATTCATGTTTTGTATTTGTTCCCATTCTTGACTACTGATGACATTTGCATGACAATATTTACCCCTGCTGAAGGTAAAATGCTCCACTTGTGACATCACAGACTGTTGCTTTGGAAATGGCTGTGGTCTCACAAATAGTGGATTAGGATGGTTTCGCCTGGGAAAAGAATTAGGAGGATAAGATGATAGCAGAGACAATAAAGATCCGGGCCCAGATATTCAAACTGCGCCAGTCTGAGGCGCAAGCCCCTACGCTGCTCAAAATAGTTGCGCAGGGGTGTGGCCGGGGTGATATTCAAAGGAGTTGCGCTGTTGAGCAATCCTTTGAATATCACCTCGAATACAGCACTTGAAGATGGCGCAGTGGAAATTGCGCCACCGCAAGTTGCCAGAGTTGAGCATTAAACCTATGGTGGTGCAAGTACCATTGCGCCATGCTCAAATTTCCGATATTCAAAAGGTGACATGCAAATGGGGCCATAATTTATACAAAGCAGGGGGCCATTTGCATCTATTTATGGCCCCATTGCATACCATTTGCATGTAGGTGCGCCCGATCCTGAGGACTTGCTCCTGGCCACCTGCCAGGCAGCAGCCGTCGGGGACCGACGCATAATGCAGCTCCGATCAGCGGGCATCACAGTTACATGACACCCCCACACATCTCCCACAGCCCGATCGCGGGCAGAACCGTCACATGTCCCACCCACACATCTCCCACAGCCCGATCGCGGGCAGAACACACCATGTCCCCCCACACATCTCCCACAGCCCGATCACAGGCAGAACCTGTAGACCCCCAGTGCCGATCGCGGGCAGAACCTATATGAACCCCCAGTGCCCGATCGCGGGCAGAATGTAACCCTCCCCAACCCGAATAACTCCCTGGTGGTCAGTGGACCGTAAAACCCGATCGCGGGCAGAATGTCACAACACAACTCCCCACACATCTCCCTGGTGTCTAGTGTCCCCCCACCCATGAGCACCTCACCCGCTCCCCCGCGGCGGCGGCGACAGCATCCCACCGCCTGCCGCCCGCCGCCCGCCGACTGACTGTCGGTAGGGCTGCCCGACGGTGCCAAACTACAGCCAATGGGCGTACAGCCCGCTTCATCTATGACAGTCAATTTGTGAATGATCTTCACAATACGGACTATCATGCAGTATAAATGGGCGGCAGCCCACCGGACAGTCAGTCGGCGGGCGGCGGGCGGCAGGCGGTGTGATGCTGGCCGCCACCGGGCGGGGAGCGGGTGAGGGCTTCGTGGGGGGGCACTAGACCAGGGAGATGTGTGGGGAGTTGTGTTGTGACATTCTGCCCGCGATCGGGCTTTACGTCCACTGGACCACCAGGGAGGTATTCGGTTGGGGGGGAGGGTTACATTCTGCCCGCGATCGGGCACTGGGGGTTCATAAGGTTCTGCCCGCGATCGGGCTGTGGGAGATGTGGGGGTTCATGTACCTGTACTGCCCGCGATCGGACTGGTGGGGAGACAGGGACCGAGTTGGGGCCAGCCAGGGATGGTGCTGCTGTGTTGCGCCTCGTAATGCAGCAGCTCACCTGTGGGTGGCCTCAACTTGCCTTTTTTTGGCTCAAGCTTGTGCGGGCACAGGTTGTTGCAAGATGCACAACCCCCGCGCAACCCGACCAACATCGGGTTGCGAGGTTATGCATGGATCCTCCTCCTGTTGAGCATGCATTCATTTGCATTGCTCTCTTGCGCAACCTGTTGCCAGTGGCGTAACTGCCTCCTGCTGAATATCGCAGAATGGTGCATTTTGGACTTGCGCATGCGCAACCCTGTTGCGCATGGCGCAACCCTTTTGAATATCTGGGCCCCAGTTTTCATGTGAATATCCTCAGTGGTAAAGAATGAGGGGCATGAATGCAAATTATATATCACTCATGATTTCAGACAATCTATGCACCTCTTATCCTGCATACAGTGGTCTTTTGTGCAGGAGTGTAATAAGTGGAGCGCTGAATTTCATGGGGGGGGGGGAGAGACAGGTAAAGAAACTTTTGAAGGCAAAACTTATAAATACACCAAGAGCTTATGGAATGAGCAGTGAATAAACTTGGTATAGCCAGTAAACCTGGATTTGATTCCCACAACTACAACTTGTATATTGTGTGACCCTGAGCAAGTCACTTATCCTCCCCAGTGTTCCTGGGTTGCCCTTGTAAATGGGCCTTGTGATCAGTGAGCCGTACCAGTTAGAAATACAAAAATAAATCACTCCAGCTAACTAACACCCCTTACAGGCCCTTTTGTAACTTGTAAAAATTAGTCAAGTGTAAGTGGAATTGTGTAGGAATAATAATTTAAAAATCATTGCCTGGATGCTAGAATAAAGCTTGTTTCTGCCTGTTGCAGAAACTACAGGCTTGATCTCTGGCTTTGATCTCTTTCCTATCACTAAGGTTCCCCTATGACTATCCCATGCATTTTTGAATTCCCCTACTGAATTTGCCCCCACCACCTCCACTGGGAGGCTGTTCCTTGCATCCACCACCCTTTCTGTGAAGAAATACTTCCTTATGTCACCCCTTCATCTACCCTCTTCCAGCCTCATGTCATGATCCCTTGTTCTATATCATCTCTTTTTCTGAGTGATGTTACCCTCCTGTATCTTATTTATGCCCTTGAGATATTTGAAGGTCACTATCATATCTCCTCTTTCCCTTCTCTCCTCCAGGGTATGCATATTAAGGTCCTCTAGTCTCTCCTCATATGACTTATGGTACAAGCCATGCACCATTTTTGTTGCTGTTCTCTGAACTTCCTCCTCCCTGTCTATGTCCTTATGGAGATGCAGCCACCAGAACTGGACACAATAATCCAGATGAGGTCTCATTAATGAACGGTACAGAGGAATCACCACCTCCTTCCTTCTGCTGGTGATATATCTCCCTATGCACCCCAAGCCATGTACAAGTTTCACACACTTGACATGTCTGCCACAGAGTTTTCTAGTACTTCATTTTTTTTTAAAAAAAATGTAAATCCCCCCGTATTCCCTCCCACAGTTTCAGAAAAAGTAAATTCCTCTTCCTTGCTTTCCCACAACAATTCCAGTGAAATACTTACCATATTCACCTGATTTACAAATAAATTCAAATTACAAAAGTGAAGCCATGAGCTCAATCAGCTTCATTGTTCTTGGTCAGCAGCCGACTTCAGTGACCCCGCTCAGCAGTGCGGAACCACAGTGACAGTGACTTCTCAAGAAAATACTGGCAAATTCTCATCTCTGACTTTAAAAACAGCAAAGACATCTGAACTAAGCCATCAATTACAATATCCTACCCCCGTATTCCCCAAAAATGCAAAACCTTAAGAAAGCTGTCATCCAAAACAGCATTTCAATCCCTTCTCAGCTGTAGTGCAACCACTTTCAAACAGCCACACTTGCTCCACAGTCTACACACTTCCTATACTGATCCTGAGACCATCTGTCTTAACTGACTCACTACTCCCCACCAGTACCATGGAAACATTTTCAAAAGGTACATACATATATGCATCTATGGAGGGATGGGAGTGCAGGGCCCAGAGGGCCCTGTGCTCCCATAGGCACATGAGGATATGATTATACTATCTCAAAAAATAAGGAAATTATTTGCAAAAAATATGCATCGGGGTGTGCCTTGGGGTCATCAGCCATAACACTCACCCCATTCTCCTATACTGTACCCATCTCAGCTTATTTACTTATGGAATGGGGTGAGTGTTATGGCTGACAACCCCAAGGCACACCCCAACACCTGTTGTTGTGTGCAGGTTGGGGGGGGGTGTTAGGGTTGGAAACCCTAACTGCATATTTCCCGACATTTGTCACTTTATCCTCAACCCTGACTGATACGTTAACAGAGTTTTTTTCCAAAGAACATACATATTTGGAAGGCTGGGCCTGTAGTTCAATGGACAAGCAGCCAGCCACTCCCTATTCCTGAGCTATGTAAGCAGTTCCTCTCAGCCTCCTTCTGAAGCACTTTTTCTTTGCAGCTGGAGGCTCTGTCATCTTCTTTGCAGCCTGCTGGGGCTTGCCCCCCCCAGCTTACCGTGTTTTCTGCTGGCCTTCTGTTTTCCTGTCCTGCTGTGTTTGGTTTGTATTGCTTGCCTCTGGCTATGTGCTTCTTTGTGTTGCTTGTTTCCTGTTATTCTATGTTTATGTATTTCTGTTTTGCACTCTTACTTTGGGGGGCTTCTATTTCTAGAATCTTTTGTCTTTGCTCATATTTTGCTAATCCTGAGCTTGTGCTATTTTGCTCCCATTTACTCACAAGTGCAACTGCACATGTTATCTGTGTGTTTTAGCTCAAATGCTATTTCCCTGCTACTGCTCTTCTATGTTATACACCTTAATTGTTTTCATCAGATTCAGGCTCTCTGCAACCTAGTCCATGGAGCTCAATCCTACCCCCGAACTTATACCAAGAATATATTGCTGCAAATATTGCTGCTGTTTTCTGTGCATTGCCCATGGAACTCAATTTTGCTTCCTAAACTAATACTAAGAAAATCATTGCTGTTGTTTTAGCACGTTGCCTCTCTCTACAGTTTCTATGTTCATTCAGATTGCTACCCCTTCAAGTTATACTTAATTGCTACTGGATGCTGCTCATTTACTGGACACTGCTCGTTTACTTTGCATACTGCTTTATTATACTCTGGAGGTCAGCTTCACTACTGCAATTGCTGTAAACTAGTTTTAAATGCTGTATGTGAGACACGACACTTTCCCATTGCCTTCTTATTTTTCCCATGGTGGGGGACTGGGAGGTGTTGTTGAAAAGCCATAGCCCTGTGTGATCTGTTGCCTCATGTTTGAATCCTGCCTCCACCACTAAAATCCTCCAGGTATCATGTCACCTTGTAATTGGCTTCCTCAGTGGGACTTGGTTGGCTTGCCCCTGCTGATCCCTTATTTGCTGCAATAAAGCTTCTGCAAACTGAATAACTTCAGCAAATTAAATAAATAACTTCAGCATACTAAATAAATGAATACATGAATGACTGCATACATAAGAAATACCTACATGAATAAACAGGCATGCCAACTTCATCCTAGAGTTCCCTGGTGCAGGGCTCACCCTGCGCTGATGGTCCTACTCTGCACCCCAAAGTCCACATCTTGGGGCGGGGTCTTTCTCACCTAGCCCATAGCTGGGAAAGTCCTCGTTCTGGGTGGGCCTTCAGTCATCAACTGTACCGATGGCACCTCAAATTGTAGAATTTCAGATTTCAGTGGTGCAAGGGGTTAGGCTCTCATGAGGGCCCCTTTAGCTGCCCGAGCTGGTTTGGAGGCACCCTTTCATGCTATTTTCCTACAACCACCTCTGGTTCACCTGGTTTGTTCTTAGATTGGTAGGCTGGGTGAGTGCCTTGGTGGTTGTTACTCTCCACCTCCCACCTTGGAGGTAGCTTGTCGCAGAACAAACTGGCTCACAACCCACCATGCTGTTCCTGTTAGAAGAATAGAGTGAGAGCTTCCCTCAAAATTGGAATATTTCCCACCCCTCTTTAACTGGATTTCTGAATTGCAATAGCAGAGCCATCACTAAACAAAACATCCCAAGCCTGGAGGGACAGTGACCTAGGCCTTCAATCCCCAGAGATTTCCCCTTCAAAGGATTTTTTTTCTCTCCTCCGTGCCTCAGGTCATAAATGTTAGTTAAAAATGAATCAAAATTAAGCTCTGCACTCCACTGCAATTAACCACAGAAAAACTTTAAATGGCTGTATATCTTCTATTTATTTTCATTAATGAAGACCGAGTAGTTGGTCAAAGCGCAGGGGAGTGTTCATTCAGACACAGGAAACGGTCATTGTTTTTTTGTTACCATTGAAACTGCTGTAACACTGTTTTACTTATGCTGATGCTAACACTGCAGTGTTGGAAAGAAAATAAATAGAAGATATACAGCTATGTAAAGTTTTTCTGTGGTTAATTGCAGTGGAGTGCAGAGCTTAATTATGATTAATTTGTAAGTTAATGTGGCTTGCTACCCTGCTCTGCACCCAGTTATCTGACTAAGCACACATTACACTTTTTTGATTGACATAAATGTTAGTTAGCAGTAGTCAGTGTTCCCTAGTTTCTGTAGGTAGGTTCCGCTGTTGGATGGAGGTGGATGGTGTCCCTACTTGCTGTTCCCTCTCTCCTTAGGAGGTCCACTCAATCTCCAGTGCAAACCATCATACTCATGCCATTTTCTCTTCTGCACATCTCATTACCTCTCAGGCTGCTTTTGCGTATTCTACCCTGCCTTATGGCTCCAATTGCTAACATTCTTTGTACCAATACACTTCTTTTGGCAGATGCTTCCTAAGGTACCTTTAGCCAAGGGAATCGTCCCATGGCTCCTCTAGGGGTGGAACCCTCTTAGAGGGTTCCTTTCCTTTGGTTCCCCTACAGGGTGGTAATTCTTCTGGAATAGAGAGTGCGAACAGCCAAAACCAAAGTAATACAGTTGCACAAGCATAACACTATACTGGCTGCATAGGCCATTGAATTTGAAGGCTGGGCCTGTAGTTCAATGGATAAGCAGCCAGTCACTCCCCCTTCCTGAGCTACATAAACAGTTCCTCTCAGTCTCCTTCTGAAGCACTTTTCCTTTGCCCTATCATCCTCCCCTCCTCCTCCAGTGGCATCGCCACTCTCCTTGGGATGCTTCCTAAGGTACCTTTAGCCAAGGGAATTGTCCCGTGGCACCTGTAGGGATGGAACCCTCTTCAATGGTTCCTTGCCTTTGGTACCCCTACAAGGTGGTAATTGCTCTGGAACAGAAAGTGCAAACGGCCAAAACCAATGTAACACAGTTGCACAAGCACAACACTATACTGGCTGCATAGGCCATTGAAATATATATATATATATATATATATATATATATAAAATGGGAGGATATCCTCTCCAAATGCAGTGTTCTGATTGTATAAACACATCACATGACTGTGCGTATATCAGAGCGTGACCACACACCTGCACTTTTACCCCTCCAAAACAATTTTGCTATTTTATAAGATAGATAATCGACTGTTAGGTGTGTGGCGCCTGATATACGCAACACCTTGGGTGGTTGACGACTGCCCGCGGCCCTAGACGCAACAACTCACACCAAGGTATATGCGATATCAGGAGCATCACCACACACCTAACAGTGGGTTATCTATTACACACACATATATATATATATATATATATATATATATATATATATATATATATATATAATAGGTGCAACAGCACCTCTATAGTTAGGGATGAGCAGCAGTTTCTATGTTAAACCTGAAATTTTGCACTCTAATAACTTTGCAACCAATTGATGGATTTGCACAAAATTTGATCTGCTCTGTCCTGGGGGGTAGATCTCTTGATGTGGCAAGTTTTGTTCCTGTTGGATGTGCAGATTCTGAGATCCGGATGGTGAAAAAAGTAAAAAAAAAAACCACCCATTTTTGCAGTTTTTTCCTCACTGACTTACAGCCAGATGGTGTGGAATGTCTGCATAGTTATTGTAGGATATAAAGAACTTTGGTAGCAGAACAGACACTGCAAATTTTGGGCAATAATATTAATTTGTTGCAAAGTTATTAAGTTTATTTCCCATTATATCCTTTGGGACTTTGCTGAACATTCCATTTCTAGGATAGAGGTCTTTTTTTGCAAAGAACGATTTTGTCTCACAAAGAAGGACTGAGTCTCATGAGAGCATTCCTTCTTCTTGAGAATTTGCATCCGTCTTCGTAAGAAAAAATCCTTGGTTGTGAGCTGCCATCTTGTGTTTTCTTTCCTCCCACCAACTAAAAAGTGTGTAAAATAGATAAAACTTGCCATTTAAAAAAAAACACACACCAGAACCTAGCTAAATGGGCACGTTTAGCTCGATTCTAAGATTTGTTTTTTAAAATAACTGCCAGAAATGTCTTTTCTAGGCACCCAAAATCCAGGGTGCCCAGCTTAGTGAGAGGAGTCTTCAGCCCCATTTTCCCTGGTGTCTAGTTTAACTCCTCAGTCCCTGATGTGTGTCCTGCATTCATTCCCTGGTGTCTAGTGACCCATCACCCTCTGATTGACGTCCCCTGCTCACTTTAATTTTTAAAATATTTCGACACTGGGATGCCCACTCGTGTCAGACAACCCACCACGAGCTCTATAGATGTGCCGACATTGGGGGGGGCCACTTCACACATCAGCATTTAACCCTCAGCCCACTCCCAGTGTCTCAAAATCTGATTTACATATGTGTATCCCTGTAAAAAGGAAAAAAGTCCTCCAACATCTTTTTTTAACCTGAAAAAAAGAAAACCATCTCTCGTTGTCCACCGCCCCTCCCCATCCCGACCCTCCCACTGAGCACCCCACCACCCCACACCCCCTTTACCCCATACTTACCTCAGGAGGTCAGTGACTGTGATCTTCTGTGAACTGGGACATATTTGCACTCTTCAAAGCCCAACCGTAAACTGAAAAATCAAGGTAAGCACCACATAATGGCTGTCAATGGCGTTTTCAACTTATGTTGATATCTTGGTGATTTTTTTATATTTTTGTACCAAATTTTGACACACACTTGATGCGTAGAAGTGCAGGGCCCAGAAATCCCTGTGTTTCCACAGTTAGATACATATGTGCATTTGTGGAGTGATAGGAACGCAGGGTCTGAAGGACCCTGAGGTCCCACAGTAAAATAAATATACTATTATGCTATCTCAAAAGGTAAGGAAATAAACAGCAAAAAACTTTGTTAATGCATCAGTTAGGGTTAAGGAGACAAAAGTAGGGAACTGTGGCATTAGGATTTCCAACCCTAACACCCCACCACCACCATGCACAGATGAAGAGGGATCAGAGGTGGCACTGGCATCTCCTGCCCTAACACTCACCACATTCCATTAGAAAATAAGCTGGGTGACCACAGCATAGAGAATGGGGTGAGCATTAGGGCAGGAGATGCCAATGCCACCACCCCAATCCCTCTTCATCTGTGCAGGGTGGGGGTGGGGTGTTAGGTTTGGAAATCCTACACTTTAACCCTAACTGATGCATTCTGCTTAAATAATATATATATATATATATATATATATATATATATATATATATATATTTATATATATGTGTATATATATATATATATATATATATATATATGAATAGATGCAGATATATATATGTGTGTGTTATGCGTGTATATATACAAAACATATGTATGTATATATAGATAGATAGACAGACTGACAGACGGGTAGATGTTACATCCTAGTAAAATTATGTGTGATATTTTGTCCATCACATCATGAGTGGTAAAGCCACAAGTAATGCCACAGGGGTCAGAGATCACAAATAAAATATTAGGCATATTTTTTTAGGGGCCGTGCCCTATCTGATTTATGCAATGGCACAGGTTTGTATGATAAAATGGTTGTATCTGCAGCTGTCTCAAGGAAATTACAGTTAAAGTTCTGTAAGTAAAGCATTCTAGAAACAATCAAGACCCTGAACAAAATCACATCAGGCTTTTATTGAGAAGGCTCGACATTGAGAATATTTATGTCATCATCCACCTAGAGTGAGAATACCGTGTTATTCTGTCTGTCCATGACATGCAGGAATATATGGGATATTTGGTGAAGTTTATGGGATATGCCAGGGCCCTAGTGAAAATATCACTAATATTTTTCCTGAGAACAGTTTGACCTTATATCATCACAAGTGGCAAATCCATGAGAGGGTAAACGGTCAAACTGCACTAGGAGAATATCAGTAATAGTTAGTTCCATTAAGGCCATGGCATGTTTGATTTATGCCATGACTTTTATTATACAATGGCAAGAAAAAAATCCTGCACCCTGTTGGCTCAGTGGCCACCTTCAACAGTGATATTGTGCCAGCACATGATCACTGTATGAAGGACATCAAGAATAACTCAAGCTGTGTACCCCCAGTGTCATATGAACCCTGTGTGTGGATAAATTGACCTAGAGTTGGAATAACACTGATATTCTCACTTTAGATCCCTACAGTGGCAAAGATATCAATGATATTTGCTGTTTTTTATCCTCACAGTTATATATGGGATATGCCATATGCTGCATGAAAATACATTTTAATTTTGAACTGTTGGTTATGACAGCTATTGACCTTATGAGTGGGGAAGCCATGAGTGTGTTTCATAGAATTCATACATAACTATTCCAAATAAATCATTCATTTTCATGCAGCCAATGGCATGTACCATTTATACGATTCCAGGGGCTGGTAAGTTTTAATAAGATTGTGTTTGGGACATTTTTTTTACTGGCAGTTCTGGACAGAATGTGAGGTATAAAATCAGATTCTGCTCAGAGCATTATGGAACTGAAGTAGAAATATCCATCGTGCTCTTAGCTGGAGTGGAAATCAATACTTCATTTTCACTCTAGCTCTCCTGCTCAGGAACATAAATAACATAAAGGCATTTAATTGCAATTGTTTTTATACCCACTGGCACAGTATATATATACCCCAGTCTCCACACACCAATAGGCATTGGGGTGTTCCTTGGGGTTATTGGCCCTAACTCTCACCACATTCCATTTGTAAGGAAGCTGAGTGCTACAATATAGGACAATGGAGTGAGAGTTAGGCCCGATGACCCCAAGGCATACCTCAACACCTGTTGGTGTGTGGAGTGTGGGGTGGGGGATAAGGTTGGTAATCAGGAGCACACCCCCCCTCCCCTGAGGAGCCTGGAGGTCATGATGGCCAGTCCCTGAAGCCCTCCCTGCCGGCGGTCACAAGAAGCTGTCCACAAGGAGCGCACCCCCCTCCCCCAAGGAGCCTGGAGGTCACGAGGGCCAGTCCCTGAAGCCCTTCCTGCCGGCGGTCACAAGAAGCTGTCCACAAGGTAATTACCTCTGTTCCCACTCTCCTGACTGCAATTGTGACCGTTTCCCAGGACTGCTGTTGGGATCTGCTTCTTGCGCCTTTTGAAAGCTGCCAGTAAAGCCACGAATCAATCCATTTCTGCTGCCAAGGCTTAGCTCCGCTGAACGCTGTGCGTTCGGCTCCCCACCACCCTTGGTTGGCTCTTGAATTTATAGCTAGGTTTGGTCAGGTGACTGGCAGAAAATAACCTATCAGCCCACTTTTCCAGCTGCAGGTTATACAAAATCAACACTAGAGGCCGCTGCTATTCACCTCAGATTCTCTACATTCAAAATGCTATCCCTGCTAATAGCAGCCCTCCTGACTTCCAGGATCATACAGCAGGCTCAGCAACCCCCCCCCCACAGAGGCACCTAAACTATTTTTCAATAACTTTCATACACACCAAACCCTACCTATGATTACCTGAAACCATGTCCCCAACCTCTCCCACATAAGCCTTGGTGATCATGCTGGCTTACACTGCACACTCAACTTAACACACACACACTGACACAGGATACTCACTGTATCTCAGCTCTCCCATCCAGACCCCAACCCCCACCCCCTTGTAAGCCACAAATCAGACCTCACTCTTCCCACCATTTTAGCCAGTATCACTCCCAGTCTCCCTGTCCCCACCTCCAATGCAAAAAGTCCTACACCCTACCAAACTCAGCGTCACTCATCCAAACTCTGTAGGTTAGCCCTCCTATGGCACGCCCTACTACTTCTCTTATTATCTGGCAATATCCACCCCAACCCTGGTCCGTCCTGCACTGTGGCCCCATCTAGCAGACCAAGTGGGAGCCTTGTGCTAGCTACTCTTAATATATGTAGCCTACCAAAAAAACACACATCCCTCCAAGGCTGGATTGCCCAACATGCACCTGATATCTTAGCCCTATCTGAGACCTGGCTCTCTGAAAGAATACCAAATGAGGCTGTCTCTCTCAGTAATTATTCCATTTTCTGGGCTGACAGGTCCAGCAAGAGAGGCGGCGGGTGTGCAATCTATGTTAAATCCTCTCTTCATGCCACTGAAGTACAAACCCCTATACCACAATATGGTGCCCAGACACTAACAGTTAAACTTAGTCTGGGTACTAAGACCCTCCACATCATTGCAGCCTATATCCCCCCGAGCAACCAAAAACTCGCATTTGACTCTATCCTCCACAGTATCTCACACATACCCAACACTAGTGAAGTTATCATTAAGGGAGATTTTAATGTCAATTGGCTATCCTCTGCCTCATCCAGCTTCAAAGACACTGCCCTGTCTTACGATCTTACCCAACTCATCACCTCTCCCACCAGAAGGGACAATAGATCAGGGACATCCACCCTTTTAGACCTCATCTTCACCAACAGGCAATGGAACATCTCCAAAGCCACTGTGCTCCCAGATGCTATCAGTGACCACTCCCCAGTGACCTGCTGGTGGTCAGGAAAATTACCCCATGCCCCCCCCCATAATCACCTGGCAGTGGCGACTGATAAGAGAAGGCTTAGAGAAGCTCAAAACCCACCTAGCTACCAGCAATTGGCTCCCCATCTACACCACGCAGTCTGTAGATCTGGCTTTCTCCCACTTTATAACCACTTTCAACACGGCCTGCAACATTTTCGCTCCCCTCTCCAAGCAAGTAGTGAAAACCAGAACCACACCCTGGATCACCACCTCACTACTTAACCAGCTCCAACATAGGGATAACCTATGGCTTAAGGCTCTTGACTCCCAAAATGCCCAGGATAGACAACTCTACCATGAGGCCCGCAACAAATGTACCTGGGCTCTAAGACAGGCGAAAGCCACTTACTACCAACATACCCTCACCACCTCTTGGGGAGACGGTAAAAAATTTTGGAACAATATAAAGGAACTCAATGGTAAATCCCGTTCACCCGCACCCACCCAGCTTACAATAAATGGGAGATCACCCAGGATCCTTCCTCTATCGCCAAAGCCCTCAACTCTGCCTCTCAGACCTCTCCCATATTTACTCCCAACTATTTCCACACTATCCCCCCACCCTCCCACTGATACCTTGAGTAACAACGATATTATATCCTTTCAGCTGAGAGTTATTTCCTGCCTCGAGGCAAAACACTACATTTCGAAAGCTATTGCCAATACACGGCACAGCAATGATTCCCTAGATCTAAAACTCATTAGGCTGACCCTGGATGTCACACTACCCCATCTCACTAAAATTCTCAACCTCTCTTTATGCCTAGGTCAGTTCCCCACAACCTGGAAAAGAGCCACAATCACTCCCATTCTGAAGAGCAGCGACCCCGTCAACACAACCAACTATAGACCAATTTCGTTACTTCCTCCTCTCTCCAAGGCCCTGGAGAAAATAGTGTTGGACCAACTATCAGAACACCTGACTAAACACAACCTTCTCTGCCCGGAACAGCACAGATTCTGGTCTGGCCACAGTACTGTCACAGCTCTTACTGAGCTCACCCCATTCATCCATGAGGCCCTCGACCAAGGCTCTATTGCAGGGGCAATCTATGTGGATCTGACCAAGGCATTTGACATAGTCAGTCATGAGCTATTGCTTTATGTCCTTCCACAACTTAATGTGGTCCCAGAGGCTACTGCCTGGTTCAAGGACTACCTAACAGGCCGGTCACAGCAAGTCAGGATAAATACCACCATCTCCTCCTGTAAAACAGTTTCCTCAGGTGTCCCACAGGGGTCTATTCTTGGCCCTCTACTAGTCACCCTCTTTTTAAACTCTCTCCCCAAGTCATGTAGCGGTAACCTGCTACTCTATTCTGATGATGCGGTAGTGTTTTGGAAACACCCACAGCCGAGCGCCTTCCAACGAGCTCTTCAGGGTTTCTTCAGGGAGCTAGAAACTTGGTTCACTGAACACCACCTGATCATCAACTATCAAAAAACAAAATCCATGATCTTTGCACACCGACAAAGTCCACACAGCCAGTCAGCTCTCCTAATCAAAAACAAACAAGGCGCCCCACTTGAACATGTTACATGTTTTAAATACCTGGACATTACATTAGACACCTCCCTCTCCTACCATCATCACATACAACTTCTCTCCTCCACTGTTAACACTAGAGTGGGTATCCTCTACATACTTAAACATTGCTTACCCACCCAGGCCATGCAACTTGCGGTCACCTCCTCTATCCTCTCCCTAATAGACTATGGGATAGTGATATATGGCTCTGCGGACCCTACAGCCCTTGATAGCATCAACACTGCTTTGAATAAAGCTTGCCGCCTAGTCACCGGGTGTGACAGATTAACACATACCTGTGAGCTCTACGCTCTGGCTGGTTGGCTAAACTTTCAAGGAAGACTTAAGTACCACTCCTGCGTTCTAGCGAAAAAGATCCATCTCCAGCTGGCGCCCATCGGCCTTCTCCCAATAGTCAGCGTAGCCCCTCCCCAGGCGTAACACTAGACTCGCAGCATCCTCCTCATTCCTGGTCCCCCACTGTAGAACATCCCTTGGGCAAAGATCATTCTGCTACCGTGCCCCTCTCTGGATAAACACTCTACCCCCCATCTCTCAGACCCTTAGCCTCTCCCAATTCAAATCAGCCCTCAGGTACAACTCCTGGAGTCAGAAAAATGCGACTGTGGCTAACTTCCTGCCCTCCTCTGGTGTTTTCATACCCCCAATAAAATGACACAGGGTCCCGATAGATCCCAAGAGTCAGCATCATTTACCTCTCTGACAAGGGTTATCCTGTATCGATGCCTGCTACTACCACCAGTTAACTAAGATTATGCCTGGACTGCACTTGCAGTACTGTTTTATGAATTTCTACCTGTTTACTGTGCATTCTCTGTATTTATCTACCCTCCACCCTCTGTAACCAACGTGGAGCCTTCGCAAAAGAGTATGTGACTCAAAGGATTGTAATTCCAATTGTATCCAATAAATAAAATAAATAAACTCTAACATCGAAATTCCAAACTTTTGTTGCTATAATGACAACCCTAACTGATGCATTAACAGAGTTTTTTGCAATGAATTTCCCTTCATTTTGAGAAAGTGTAATGTTACTCATATGTGGTTGTGGAAGCCATGCATACATTTTGTAATTGTCTCTGAATTTCATGTGGAGCCCTGCACTCCCATCTATACATAAGTGTACTAATATTTTAATGATATCACTTTTCTGTGTGGGAGCACTCCCACTACTGCATAATGTAGGGCACTGCACTTCCATTACTGTATAATGGGATCCAAATATGGGAGCACCCATAAGCATAGAGACATAGCACACACCTAGAGCCATTCCTGATAACCCTTGTGCTGCAAAAGCTGCAATATCTCAGGAACCATAGGAACTTTGGAAAAAAATCCTTCATAGTTGTATTCATGGACTGGCCACCTCCACACCTGCTTAGTACACCTGTGCTTAGCAAAAATCCATATCTCAAACCACTTTCGAAATATAGCCACGGAAAGGCGCCATGACCACCACAATGTTATCCTATGGGACAATTTGCAACATCCGAGTGCTGCAAAAATGTAACCAGTGTCATTGTCTTCACCAAACCAGAAAAGAGCACATCTATGAGGCAAGGACTTGTTACCCTGCAAATTTCAGCACAAAAGCCCTAACCAGTTTCTTGCTATGACGTGGCAAAGAAACTGGTTTTTGGGGCTATCTGCCTTCACTTTCAGATCATATTCCTTTCCCCATAGGCTATAACAGGAAACTTTAAAGTTTAATAACTTTTGAGCAGATTAATATTTTTCACCAAACCTTCAGAAGGCTCATCTGTGAGGCAAAAGCTTTCTACCTTGAAAATTTCAGACCACAACCTAAAGCCATTTCTGAGATCCAAGTGGACAAAGAAATGTTAAAAAAGATGGATATTTATGTTTTTTCAACACTCTATATCTCATAAATCACACAACAGATTCCCACAAAGTTTGGCAGGTAAGGAGACCTACCCCTAGACATTATGTGTGCAGCATTTCTTGCATATCTGTTGAATGGTTCCAAAGGTATTAACGTTCAAAATTTCAGGTTTAACATAGAAGTTACCTTATGTTATCCTATGGGAAAATTAGCAAATTCAGAGTGCTGTAACGATGGAACCAGTGCCCATTTCTTCAACAACCCAGCAAAGGGCACATCTGTGGGGCAAGGTCTTGCCACCCTGCAAATTTCAGCCCAAAAGTTCTAACCATTTTCTTCCTATGAAGTGGCAAAGAAACTGATTCTGGGGGCTGTTTACCTGCTTTCACTTTCAGATCATATACTGTATTGTTTTTTTTCCCCATAGGCTATAAATAGGAAACTTTAGAGTATAATAACTTTTGAATGGATTAATATTTGTTTCACCAAACCTTCAAAAGGCACATCTGTGAGACAAAGACTTTCTACCCTGAAAATTTCAGATCGCAACCTAAAGCCGATTCGGAGATCCAGGTGGACAAAGAAATGTTAAAAAACACAGATCTTTCTGTTTTTTAAACACTCTATATCTCAGAAACTCCACAGCAGATTCCCATGAAATTTGGCAGGTCATGAGACCTATACCTAGATAGTATGCATGCCAAATTTCCATTGAACTGTTCCAAAGTTATTAACGTTAAAACATTCAGGTTTAACATAGAAGTTACCTTTCACCGTAACTATACAGACACTACTATGCCAGTATAATACGTTGTACACTGTGAGTTTTTTTAGACACACAAGATGTGTGATACCAAGTAAACCATGAATGCGAAGCATGAGTGTTTCTTGATGGCATCACACACCACGGGTGTGTAAAACAAATTAATTTATTTTATATAATTGTCGGTCCACAAATGATAGAATACTCCTACACTTAATAACTATGATCTGGAGCAACATGGCTTCAAAAGTGGAAGAAGTTGTCTCGTGAACCTGCTGTGTATTTATGAATATATGAGCTCTTTCCTTTACCACAGAATATCTTGTGACATCATATTCATTGACTTCAGTAAGGCATTTGAGGTCATGCATCATTGGACTGTAATCAAAAAACTTCAAAAACTTAATATAAATAGTTTCATTATTAACTGGATTAGCAATTGGCTTCAAGATACAACCCAAAAAGTAGTCATCAATGGTTCCTCATCCAATGAGGGAAAAGTGTCCAGTGGGGTGCCCCAGGATTCAGTCTTGAGTCCTTGCCTTTTTCCGGCATTCATTGCCGTTATGACCAAAGACTGTCATTCCATCACTACCCAATACATGGATGATGTCAAAATTGGGGGCCCATGTACAAATCTGTCAGAAGCCACCATTATTCAAAATGATCTTGACATTATTTCCTCATGGGTAAATACATGGGGGATGATATTGAAAACAAAAAAAATGTAAGGTAATGCATTTAGGACCCAGAAATTTAAACATACATATAGATTGGTAGGCTCTACATTTAATAGCATAACTGATGAGAAGGACCTGGGCATTACAATTTCACATGATATGACTCATAATCAACATATACAGGGAGTCATCAATAAATATAATAGAGTTGTCTGGTCTGTTCTGTGAAATATCCAGATCAAGGGATCCTGAGGTGTTGATGCCTTTATACAGATCATATGTAAGGCCACATCTAGAATACACCTCCCAGCTATGGTGCCTTTATAAAAAATCTGATGGGAACACACTTGAAAAAATTCAAAGAAGGTTTACAAAATATATTTTAGGGTTTAATATAGTAACATATGAAAGCAGAATACAAACTTTAAATCTGATCTCTTTATCCACCCATCATCTTAGAGGTGACCTTATGTTTATTTTTCACATTGTTCAGGACTACTCCCATGATATTAGAGGTCACCCATTACAATTAAAAAGAGGAAACAATTTAATCATACCAGTCATAAATACTTTTTTACCCTTAGAATTGTGGGTCCTTGGAACAAATTACCACTGGAAGTTGTTATTAGTGAGACTAAGAGTATCTTTAAATATAGACTTGATAAATTAATCAATGCAGGTTACAATCTTTCTTATTACTCACTGGAGTAGTATAAGAGTGTCATGGGATCCAGCCTCCTTGCTCTTTAACTCACTTTAGTATGAATGTCACTTGTGCTTTTTATGCCCTATTAATCCATATTAAATTGGTGTACATGTACCTGGAGAAGCCAACAGTTTGAAAGATACAAAGAAACAAAACAAAAATATTGACTGCATCTGACTTGATTGACACTCATGACACATTAACCAGCTGGTTAACATGGATAGAACCCCAGTTAATATGGCATTTGAAACAAGTGTCAATCTGGTCAATAAACTCACTGAACAATATATACTCATTGCAAAAAAAACTCTGTTAATGTACAAGTTAGGATAAAGTGACAAAAGTAGGGAAATATGGTGTTAGGGTTTCCAACCCTAACACCCCACCCCTACCCTACAGATAGCAACAGGAGAAACCATTATGGTTTCACCTCTCCTGAGTCATCACAAATCAGGCATAGGGTGCACCTTGGGATTGTCAACTCTAACGCACCCATTTCATCAGTAAATAAGCTGAAATGTGTAGAGTATATGAGAATGGGGTAAGCATTGGGGTTAACAACCCCAAGGTACACCTCATGCCTGATTTATGAAGACTCAGGAGTGGTGAAACTGTAATTTTTTTTCTGTTGCTGTCTGCAGGGTGAGGTTGGGGTGTTATGGTTGGGATTCCTAATGCCACATTTCCCCTACTTTTGTCACTTTAACCCTAACTTGTGCATTAACAAAGTTTTTTGCAATGATTTTTTTTTACTTTTTGAGATAGTATAACCACATTCAGGATCTGAGTTAATATATCCATTTGCCTGTGAAAGTACAGGGTGGATACATACATCCATGCTGTGTGGGACCACAGGGTCCTTTGGGCCCTATGCTTCCATTTGTGTCAAAAAACTATTTATTTGCTTGGCTGTATGGGTTGTTAAACTTCCAATGTTATCCTAAAGGAATTTTCATGTTTTACATTTTGCATTGTTTTATATGCTCCCTAAATTGCTGGGGGGATATTTGTGTCATTCATGTAGTGCTAATTAAGACCTTTTTTTATATATGTATTGTCCCTTAACTCCAAATAATGAGGGAGCTATGCTTGTTGAGGTTGAAATGTGCTTAAATAAATTAAGTCCAAAATCTTTTTCTTATGAAGGGATCCATTTTCCTACCAAATGAAAGACCCATATGAAAAAGGATTCCTTCATACGAAAAAAGAATCAGCAAGTAAACCAAGTTCAAAATCTTTTTTTGTACAAAGGCATCCATTTTCATATGAACAAAAACCCCATATGAACTCTAAACTTACAGCACCTAAATTGGAGGGTAGATTATGTCTTCCAAACATATTGTTATACTACTGTGCCCTTCGTGGTAGCAAAGTTTATCAGTGGGGCAATTTTGGCAATGGCAAAATGGATTCAGCCTACTACCCCCAGTGGCTCAAACTTGAATGCAACTTATGCCATCGCACTGGTATACCCCTTCCTAGCTTGCTATATGTTCAGCCATCTTAGCTTCCTACTTAAAACTCCTATTGCTTTGTCTATTAAGGCCCACCATCAGCTCAGCCATTATTTGAGCTTAGAGTGGTCCAAATGTCTGACCCAATCTATTTTTGATAACCCCAACATCTGCATCACTGGCCGCCCTATTCCCCTCTCCTCTTGTCCTCAACTGCGGAATGTGTCCCTAGCCTCATTTTTAGGGGATGGAAAATATGTATATTTCTCACTGCTAGAGATCAGTTTCAACTTCCAATGACATTTATCTTGAAATGTTTTCAACTGATTCATGCGATCTCTTCATATCTTGGTCCTAGACCTTGGATGTTGATGGATCCTTCTGTCCCAGATCATTTTTTTTTTGGTGGTTTCACAGCCTCACCCGGTGTCCATATTGTATAGGTTATTCCAACCCCTAGATAGAAATACCCCATCCGGGATCTATTATTATTGGACACAAGCCCTCAATATTTCAGATGACCCTTCTGTTTGGTGCACCATCTGGCATGATTTATAAAAATATGTTAAGCAGGACAGGCTGTGTCTGACCCAATTTCAAGTACTTCAAAATATATATTACACTTCTTTTAAGCTTAATAAAATGGATAGACTCCCAACTCCACTTTGTTCTCATTGTGGTTTAGCGGAAGGACATCTCAAACATATTTTATGGGACTGCATAAAAGTGGTACCTTTTTGGTCAGCTATTCAGGCATCCCTTGATCCCCTTCTGGGTTAGATGATCTTTTAGGCCTGATATATGTATTATGGTATATATCCGGCTGATTTAATCTGTACCCGCAAGGCACATATTGCCCTAATTTTTATCATTGCAAAGTTAGCTATTCTGTGACACTGGAAAGATTATATTATTCCCTCTTACAGAGAATGGCATCAGGAGAGTTTAAATGCTTTAATGTTAGAGAAACAAATAGCCTCCTTACACCAATGTCCACAGCAGTTCCGTGACAGATGGGAGTCCCTTTATGCACTACTGTCTCTAACCACAGCAAGGCCATAAACCCTGGCATAATTTTTCTTTCACAGTTTACCGTTTCATTTTCTTCTCACTTGTTCACCTATACCCTCTCTCTTTTCAGAATCTGGGTCACTGAGCTGGTGGGCAGTGGGGTAGGTCAGGTGGAGGGTTTGTTTGGCATTTTGTAATTGTCTTGTTGCTGTTGCTGTTGTAGTTTGCTGTTTGCACTTGTTTACACTTTTCTGTTTTTGTATTGTTCATTATTACAATAAATGGAATAAAGTACATTTAATTTTAAAAAAATTATGAAAAAGGATTCCTTTATATGAAAAATGAATCAGAAAAAAAAACTAAGTCCAAAATTATTTTTTGTATGAAGGAGCCTTTTTTTATATGAACAAAAAAAGATGAAAAATAATTCCTTCATATGAAAAAAGAATCAGAAAAAAACGAAGTCCAAAATCTTTATTTGTATGAGGGCATCCTTTTTTGTATGAACCAGAAGAACATACGAATAGGATCCTTCATACAGCAAGAGAATTTGGACTTAGTTTTCTTTTCAGATTCTTTTCAGTATGAAGGGATCCTTTTTTGTATTTTTTTGTTTTATTCATATGAAAAAGGATACCTTCATACAAAAAAAAAATAGTAAAAAAACTCAATCCAAATTCTTTGTTTGAATGAAGGGATCCTTTTTCATATGGCCAAATTTCTTTTTCATATGGCCATATGAAAAAAGAAAATTAAGTCACGAAAAAGGATTTAATAATGTAAAAAAAACCAACACTTTTCAGGGTCATTTTTCCAATGACTAAGTGCAGAATCCACCCAATGGTGTCCTAAGTAGCAAGATACATGTGTTGGTATATGTCCTGGTTGTAATTTTTATGGTTTTTGGAAAATGATTTTTGACAAAAGGAAACAAGATGTTGGCCATATGAAAAATAATTTTTTCCTGATGAAAAAGGATTACCCTCATATAAAAAAGAATCATTTTTGTATGACCCAAATTCTTTTTTCATTCCAAGCAGCTATCCAAAAGACTGTACTGAGCATGCTCAGAACCAAAATGTTAAAATGTAAAAACTTTGGAACGGATTAATATTTTTTTCACCAAACCAGTGAAAAGCACCACTGTGACCCAGGCCCTTTCTATCCTGAAAATTTCAGACCAAAATTCCAAACCCACTGAGCACTAGGTGATGACAAATAAACAGCAACCCCCTTCCCCAATTTTCACTGTCCACATCTCAGAATCTGCACATCCAACCAGAACAAAACTTGGCATATCAAAAGATGTGCCCCCAAAACCACACATGCAAACTTTCATGCAAGTCTGTTTAAATGCTGTGAAGCTATTAAAGTGCAAAGTTTAAGGTTTAACATAGAATCCCCAGCTTGCCCTATAATTATAGTGGTGTGGTAGTGCCACTGTAGTTAGGGTTGACTAGGGTTTTCAGTGTTACACCTCTGACTTTGCACATTAATATCTTTGGCACCATTTGACAAAATCAGCTAAATTTTGCAAATGTTGTCTAAGAGGCAGGTCTTGATCTGTGGAAGGTTTTGTGATGGCAGTTTGAGTGGTTTCTGAGATCTGCATATGTCATTTTCTGTAAATGTCTATTTTTTCCTACACTTAACATATTTTTTTTGCTGTCACCTACAGCATACATGGAATCTGGTCAATAAACTCACTGAACAATATATATTCATTGCAAAAAAGGGGAATTTATTCCCCAAACTTATAAGACTTCAACGTTTTGTGTTTCCCAGTCTGAGCAAGCACAGTAAGTGTTTTGAGATAAAGTTCTGATGCGAAATGAAAAACTGGATGTTGCAGGACCCTTTTGGGGTTTCTCACTACTTGCTTATCACAGCACCAAATGTTTCCTTATGCTATGAGAATTGCCATCTTGTTGCTTTTCTCTACAAGCTAACATGCATGGAAAACACATAACAATGCTGACTTTTTAAAAAACAAACACCAGAACCTAGCTAAATGTCCCCATTTGGCTAGATTCTGATGTTTGTTTTTACAATAAGGGCTAGAATTATGTTTCTGGGCACCCAAAATCCCGGGTACCCAGCTTAGTGAGAGGAACTGTTCACTGGCATTCTCTGTATGAGAACAGTGAGACTTTCTTGACTTCTGCAGAAGCAGTCTGAACTCATGCTGTAGGCTGCAGTCAGAGCAGTGAGCCACCATTTCCCTGGTGAATAGAATCAAGCATCTCCCTCACCATCTGATTGCCATACCCATAATGATTTTTATCTTTCCCTGGTATCTAGTGACACCCCACCCTCCAATTGCTGTCCCCTTAATGATTTAATCTTTCTTATGTGTCTAGTGTCCCACAACCCTCCAATCACCATCCCCTTAATGACTGAATCTTTTTCTGGTGTCTTGTGGCACCCCCACCCTCCAATCACTGTCACCTTAATGATTTAATCTTTCCATGGTGTCTAGTGGCACCCCTCACCCTCTGATCACTGTCCCCATCATGAATTTATATTTCAATAGTGTCTAGTGGTACCTGCTACCCTCTGATTGCCATCCCCAAAATTAATTAATATTTCTCTGGTGTCTAGTGCAACCCTCACTCTCTGATCACCATCCCTGTAATGATTTAATCTTTCCCTGGTGTCCAGTGGTGCCCACTACTCTCTGATTGCCATCCTCATAGTTATTTTATTTTTCCCTGGTGTCTAGTGGCACCCTCCACCTTCCAATCACCATCCCTGTCTCAAATAAAGAAAATGGTCCCTCAATGTTTTTTTTCTTAAACCTGCAAAAATGGTCTCTTGCTGATCTGACCCTCAACCCCACCTCCCACTCAGCACCCACCACCCTACACCCCCCCAGTATACTCCCCAAACACTCTCATGCACCTGAACAGGTCACAGGATGAGGATCCACTCTCCAATCTAAGACATGTCCTGCTGCTGGAACTGCCACCTGCAATATGAGAAACTAAGGTAACTGCAGTTCAATGTATTTCAATGGGATTTTTAACTTTGATGCATAACTTTGCCATTTTTTTCATATTTTGAGCCCACATTTTCAACATGGCCTTTTTGGGACTCCACCTCATGAACGATGGTGGTGGAATTACGCATATCCAGCCCAAAAGGTGATTTCGCACTCACTTGGCAAAATCACCTTTCAGGCAGGATTTGAACATTCTCACCAACCTTGTTCATGAAGTGGGGTCATAAGGAGGACATGTTGAAAATTTGGGGTCAAAATATGTAAAAATGGCAAAGTTATTCTCATACATTGAAAGTTTACTACACTCACTCATAACTTTGGTAATTTTAAATATTTTGACCCAAAATTTTCAGAACAGCCATTTTTTTACACCATCTCATGAATGTGACAGCTGTCATTTTTCAAATCCTGGCCAAAATGTGTTTTTGTACCTGTGGCACGGAATAACATTTCAATGCTGCAGAATGACATTTCATGGGGATTTGAACATTTTCACTACTGTGTTCACGAGGTGGGGTAATATGAAGGCCATGCTGACAATTCAGTGTACAAATGTGGGAAAAATGCACAGGTTATGAGTGAACAATGGAGTACTTCAATGTTCACTCATAACTTCACTAATTTTTACTATTTTGACTCCAAACTTTCAACAAAGCCTTTTTTCCACACCACCTCATAAATGTGATGTGTCATTTTTAAAATCCTGGATGAGATGCATTTTCACACATCTGGTGTGAAATGACCTTTTGGCCAGTGTATGTACACAATGGTACATGTGGTGTTTATAAGGCGAATAATAAAATGAGTATCTTGAAAATCTGGGGTCTAAATTAAAAAAAATATATAATTGTTAAAGTTTGTGTGCAGTGCCATTCTTGACCCAAACTGTTATACTTTGTGATCCAGTGATGGTGAGCTGAGTTTAGGGGTGATCTCAGTGATCCAGCTGGATAGAGTGAGGGTGGGAGGATGTTGCTGTTATGCAGCTCCCCCATCTAAGGAATGAAAGATGCAGGGTTGTCTGCACAGGCCTGGGTACCATATAATGAAGACAACTGTCCTCTTTGCATAGGATCCTACATCTCTACCCCCTCAGGTGGCAAAGGGCCCTGTGCATTGGCTGATAGATACACTCTTTGCCCTGTGCATCTGTAGATGTGGCAACATAGAAGTGCAGGGAGTGCTTTCACAGCCCACCAGACAGCCCCAAGAATTCTTCATATCTGTCATTGCACTGAACTGGAGGGCCTGCAGTTTGCAGGCCTTGTACTTCTGTAGGTGGATGGAGTCTTCTCTTCATGCAGGGCATCAGCATTTGTTCACTATCTCAAAAAGAAAGGACATTCTTTGCAAAAAACTTTGCAAATGTACCAGTTAGGGTAACTTAACACCACAAATGTAGGGAAATGTGGCATTAGAGTTTCCAACCCTAATGCCCCACCCCCACCCTGAAGCAGCAAAAGAAAAAAAAATTAGGTTTTGGGTCTCCAGAGTCTTGGCAAATCAGTGGTGGGGTCTTTCTTGGGGGTTGTCAGCCCTAATGCTCACCCAAAACCCTAATATTTTTTCCCTTTTGCTGCTTGGGGGGTGGAACTGGGCATTAGGGTGGGGAACTGCAATGCCACATTTTCCCTACTTTTCTGGCAGTAAGTTACCCTAACTAGTGCATTAATGCAGATTTTTGTAAAGAATATCTATCTGTGTGTGTGTGTGTATATATATATATGTATATATATAATCCATAATAAATTATAGATAAGTGTGGTATATAGGGATATAATTCCATCAATGGGACCCTGATATATATGCATGTATGTATGTGTATATGTCTATATATATATATATATATATATATATATATATATATATATATAAAATACTATATATATGTATGTATGTATATAAAATCAATGATAGGTAAGTGTGGTATATAGGGATATAATTCCATCAACGGGTCCTAACGAGGTCAATAAGCCATGAGCCTGTAGGGTGAGTGGGATTATGACCTCATTAGGACCCTGAGATGATTGAATTATATCCCTACAGTATATACCACACTTACTTATCATGTGTTTTATATAATACATGGGGATGGTGCCTTGTTTTGTACCAGAAGGCTGTGTTTTTGTCTGGAGGCTTATTAGGTAAGGCTGTGTTTTTGTCAGGGGGACTTAATAGATGTGATAATTAGCATAGACATTTCTTAACTGGTTCAGGTGGTGTGTTCATTGATATGTTTATTGATTTCATTGGTCATTAAGTTATTTGTTTTGGTTATCATAATGTTGGTCTATGGGTGTTTTTTTCCCATGGTATTAAAGATTCAGTATGGAGGCATGCAGCTTTAATTGGGAGATATGCAGCTTTAATTGTTTGGAATATAGGTTACAGCAGGAAATACACAATGATAGGCTCCTATGGGGAAAATGTCCCATCCATGTATGAGATATATATATATATATATATATATATATATATATATATATATATATCTTAGGGGTCTGGTAGTGCCCCTGTAGTTTAGGATTGAGAAGGGTGTTTAATGATAACCCCCTAACTTTGCACCTTATTAACTTTGCCTCTGTTCAGTAGAATTGTATGACATTTTGCATGTGCTGTCTGGTGGACATGGTCTCTTGATTTGGCAAGTTTTGTGATGGTCAGGTGTCCAGAGTTCAAAATTCAGATAGTAAAAATAAGAAAATCAGGGGGTTTGGCCTGTTTTTTGCTCTCACTTGTAGCCCAGACAGTTTGAAATTTGTTCTGAAATTTTTAGGGTAGAAGGGGCTTGCCCTAGAAAGGCCTGTTTTGGTTTGATGAAAAAACTTTCCTGAGTTATACAGATATGAAATTTCAGTTCTGAGCATGTTCAGTGGGGTCTTTCATTTGCATGTCTGATGCAAAAGAAGTCTTTCTGGCTCATGAAAGAAAATTCTTCTTTCATGAGCTGACATTCTTCTTCATGACACAAAATCTTCTTTCACATGACTGCCATCTTGCTTTTTTTTATTTAGTTTTTTTTTAAATATTAAAAAGTCATAAAAATGGTGCCCTGGAAAAAAATAAACACACAAATCTAACTAAACTGGACCAGTTTAGTTCAGTTCTGGAGTTTGATTTTTTTGAAAAATGATCCCAAAATATGGTTTTGGGGCATTTCTCAAAACCTTGGTAGAAGGCTTCATGAGGGCTTACATGAAAAAAAACTGTGTCTCTTTCATGAGCTCAACCACAGGAGCTTAACAGGGAGACTTTCTTGTTTTTTGTAGCTGCAGCTGAAGTGTTGTTGTTGGCTTCAGTGAGACACAGTGAGCCAGCATTCACTGGATCATACAAAAAATTACAGTTCTTTTATGAGAGCAAATGAAAGAACTATGGTTCTTTTGTGAAATCAACAGCAGTCCTTTCTTGTTTCTTATAGCTTCAGCTGGAGTGCTGCTGCTGGCTTGAGTGAGAGCAGTGAGCATTGAGCTGGTGATCACTGGATCTTTTGTCTGTCTGTCTAGCTAGCTGGCTATCTATCTATCTATCTATCTATCAAATCTTCCTACCCATCTAGCCTATCTAACTATATAATTAAGTGGTCCATGGTGCCACCACTGATAAATGTTCTTTCTCCCCTTCCCCTCCAGGTGACCCACCCCCTTCCCAATGTTTAATAATAAAATTAAATTCTTAGTGGACCGGGGTGCCCAACCCTGATACAGCTGCTCTTGCCCCCTTCCCCTCAAGGGCGCTTGCCCACTTTACTGAGTTTATGGTTGGCAGCATTGGGGTGCCCTCCCCTGGTGCCACCAAATATCATCCCAACACTGGGATGCCCAATATCCAGTGCTAGCTTGGGTCCCCCTAAAATAAAGAAAAACTTCCCTCATTAATCTTTTTTTGATAATAACCCCCCCAAAAAAGGAAATGGTCCATTGGTGAACTGACCTGTCCAGACCTTCCCACACCACCGCCCACCCACTCAGCACCCACCACCCAACAATCCCCCCTACATACCCTCACCCACCTAAAACTGTTCCACACTATAGATTCACTCTCTGATCAAAGACACATCTTGCTGCTGGACTTGATGACTGCAAAATGAGAAAATAGTCCAGTATACTGTATTTCCATGGGATTTGAATTGTTACTCATAACCTCATCATATTTTAATATTTTTAAACCAAATTTTCAGCATGGCCTTTTTTGGGATTCTACCTCATGAACAAGGGTGCTGGAATTTTTTAAATCAAGCCCAAAAGAAAATTTTGTGGTCGCTGTTCAAAATCACCTTTCCAATGGGATTTGAACATTTTCACCTGCCATGCTCATGAGGTGGGTCATAAGAAGGCTATGTTGAAATTTGGGGTCAAAATATAAAAAAAAAATTATAAGTGTACATTGAAATTTTTTTATTCTCACTCATAACCTTTTTAATTTTCAATATTTTGACCCCACATTTTCAACGCAGCAATTTTCACATCACCTCATGAATGTGACAGCTGTCATTTATCAAATCCTGGCTGAAATGTGTTTTTGCACCTGTGGCATGAAATGATGTTTCAATGGGGTTTGAAAACTTTCACTTACTGGGTTCATGAGGTGGGGCTGTAAGAATGCTATGTTGAAAATTTGGTGCAGAAATATGGTAAAATGACCAAGTTATGAGTGAATGTTGAATATTTAAATGTTCACTCATAACTTTGCTAATTTTCAGTATTTTGACTCAACTTTCAACATAGCTATTTTTTCACACTTCTTATAATCATGACTGGTGTAATTTTTTTAATCCTGCATAAGATGTGCTTTTGCACTTGAACTATGAAATAATGTTTTTGACAATACTATAAATGCTACATGCCATGCCAGAGTCATAAAATGACTATCTTGAAAATTTGGTGACAAAATAAAAAAAAATAATAATTAAGAAACATTGTGTGTAGTGCCACACTTTACCCCAGCAGCTGGTGTTTTGTGATCCCACATCTATGAGCTGAGTTTGGGGTCAAGCTCAGTGAGCCAGCTGGGTGGGGCGAGGGTGGGTAGATGACGCTGTTATGCAACACCACCCCATCCAAGAAAGGAAAAGTGCAGGGTTGCTCACATGGGCCCAGGTACCATATAATGAAGACATCTTTTCTCTTGAAATTGAGCACTGCACCTCTGTACCCATGGATAGCAGGAGGGCTCAGTGCATTGACTGAGAGAGATGGACTCCTTGCCCTGTGGATCTATATCTGTGGCCACATGGAAATACAGCAGCCCAACAGGCAGCCCCATAAATTCTTGACATCCATCTCTGAGTGGAAATGCAGAGCCCTCTACATCAGTAGGTGGACAGAGTCCTCCCTTGACGCAGGGCCTAGAATATCCTGCATGTCTGCATCGGTTCAGGACCTGCATGAATTAGGCTAAGATTCTAGTATTTCAAAAAGAAAGAGAATTATTTAGAACCATATAATTTTTATTTACAATTATGTGATGATTTTACTTCTTTTTTTCTGAACAAGACACTATAGAAGCTATTAATGTAATCAAAAGTAACTCATCCCCAGGTCCAGATAATATGCATCCCAAACTCTTAAAGGAACTTTCTAAGGAATTAACAGGTCAATTAACATATCTATTTAATACATCTGTGAGCCATGGCATTGTATTACAGTCTTGGCATGTAGCTAATATAACTCCAATTTATAAAGGTGGTAACAAACAGTTGATATGTAATTACAGGCCAATCAGCCTAACACCATTAGTTAGGAAAATTATTGAACGATTGATTAAAAATAAAATTACTAACCATATTACTAGTACAGGATGTATAGACATGTCACATGGTTTCACCTCAGGAAGGTCATGTTTGACAAATCTCATAAGTTTTTTTGAACCTGTTAGTAATGTCTTGGATAACGACATTCCTGTGGCTGTTGTTTTTCTGGACTTTGAAAAGGCCTTTGATACTGTTTCACATGAAATATTGATAAAACAGCTTTTAGAAATAAACCTAGACATTAACATAATTAAATGGATCTCAGCATGGCTATCCAATAGACAACAAAGGGTAGTTATCCTAGGACATGAGTCTGAGTGGAGATCTGTTACTAGTGGAGTACCACAGGGATCTGTGCTGGGTCCGCTTGTTTTTAATATTGTAGTCTCTAGTAGGAAAACAACAAAAGAAGCCTGGATCAACAAGTATGCCGACGATTGTAAAATAGGTTGTCTTGTAAATGACATTACATCTGCCAACATCTTGCAAGAAAATTTAAACAAATCAACTTCCTGGGCAGCAACTAATAAAATTAAGTTTAATGTGACAAAATACAAAGTTATGCATATGGGAAAAAATAATCTTAGATTTAACTATACGATTCAGAATATGAATTTGGTGGAAATAACTGAAGAAAAAGATTTTGGAATCATTATATCTGATGATTTAAAATGTAATTCCCATACTAATAAAACTGTCAAAAATGCCATATGATTTTAGGTAACATCCTGAAACATATTAAAAGTAGGAAACAATCTGTAATAATGCCATTATATTCATGTCTTGTTCACCCACATTTGGACTATTGTGCCTCTTTTTGTGTGCTCCAATATCTATTGGTTCTTTAAGTATAGTAGAAAGAATACAATGTAGAGTAACAAAAAGAACAGAGAATATGTCAAACATGGATTATGAGACCAGACTTAAATCACTTCAACTATATTCACTAGAATACAGAATCCTAAGGGGGGACCTGATTTACACTTTTAATGCCTACCATAACGAATATTTGTTGAACACTATTGGGTTAGAAAATAATATTACATATTATGGAACAAGATCTCATAATTTTAAACTTAAAACTTCCCTATGTAAAACAAAGAACCGTTCTAAATTCTTTACTCAGAGGATCCCTCCAATTTGGAATTCTTTGCCCTTAGACATTATCAATAGTGGAAATAGTCAACAGTTTAAGACAAGACTTGACAACTATATGGGTGATAGGAAATTTTCTTTCTGCCACTAATTCTGGCAGCAAGTTCATTTATGGGTGTTTTTTCCTCACTGAACTTGTAAACATCTATGGATCTATGAATTTGCAAAAACCTACATTAATGCACCAGTTAGGGGTCAACTTAACACAACAAAAGTAGGAAAATGTAAATGTTAGGGTTTCCAACCCTAACTCCCCCCCCAACACACACACAATAGCAGCAAAAGGACATTGCACAAGTAACCAGTGACAGTCATCATCCGGTAAGACAAACAACATTCAGCTGTTTCAAAATAATACAAATGCAGTAGCACTGATATGCTACCTTTGTGGATTTATATCTTACTTATTTATTTCAAAAGTTTTGCTGGGAAAGACATACTGAGCTGAATAGCAGCTCATTTGCCAGATGCGTCCTGGGGGTTAGAGAACAAGGGGGAAGAAAATATAGCAAAAATATAACACAATGGTGAGTGGTAGACAATATAGTGAGAAGAAGAAGGAAGCATAATAAACAAGCAGATTATTGCAATATGAACAATTTAGCATTTACAATTTTACATATACAATTGAATTTACAAGTTGTGGATAGTTCGTAGAGAGGCCTAACAGACACCCAGCAAGGGACCAAAGTGCCTAGTCATATTATAGCCAAATGCAGAGAGGTACATAGGTGGGATATAATAATTAGGTGGAGAGTGGTTGAGTGGTGAGGTAGCGGTGTGGGGGATATAGATCAGGGTGAGGGAAGAGGAAAGGGGAATAGAGAGAGGGGCATAATAAAGGAAAAATCAGGAGCAGTTGCAGGTGGGTGAGTAAAGCTAGCAGAGAAGATGGGAGAGAGAGAGTGAAGAGAAGTGGCACAGTGGGTGGTTAGGGGCAGGAAGGGAGGGCATCTGTGCTTATGCAGCCTCACCTGTGTGTGTATGTCATACTGCATGCATGAGTATGTGCAGTGGCAGAGGGCCTGCACTTTGTAGACAGAAGGCCCCATTGGGGCTTGTACCTCTTCAGCCAGAGGTACTGCAGCACCAGCCAGGATGCAATGTAATAATACTGCAGAAGATCACAAAATGCTGCAGTATGCTGCAGGGAGCAGTGTAATTCAAAGGCAATGAAGCCCTGTTTTTTTACTGCAGTATTTTATGACATGTCATTTAATGCAAGTTACTGTGTTGCATCATGGCTGGCTGTGCTGTACTCATGCACACTGTATGAAATACCTTGCTAGATAGCATAATCTATTAGTGCATGCTTTTGTATATGCATCTGCATAACTAAAAAAAACTGCTACCCCTTCGAACAATTTTTAGATCTGCTGCTGGAACCATTATACTCATATTGTAACAGTACTTCCATCTTCATATCTGCAGGCCCTAGAGGGTTCTGCCCTTCTAAAGCCAGAAGTTGGTGTGTATCTCACTCCTGTGGCTGAAGAGGCTCAGGCACCTCAGTGGCCTGTGCTTCTGCAGACAGAAGTAGTGTTGCAATTTTGGTATCATTGCTTTTGTGTCACCTACACTTCTGCAGCCAGACCTATGGAGCATCCACTTCTGTAGACAAAAGAACTCTTGTAACTTGGGTACTGTGGATTTGTACCTGTGCCTGCAATGTCCTGTGCTTCTGCACATACAAGCAGTCTTGGGATTTGAGTATTGTGGATTTCTATCTTCAGTGACAAGTGAATGTGTATGTCTTGTGGTGTACATGCCACAGATACAAATCCACAAAGGTAGCACGTCAATGCTGCTGCATTTGGGTAATCTGGAAACAGCTGTATGTTGCTTGTTTTACCTGATGATGGCTGTCTGTGGTTGCTTGTGTGATGTTGTCCTTTTGCTGTTTTAGGGGGTGGGGAGTTAGGGTTGGAAACCCTAACACAACATTTTCCTTCTTTTGCTGTGTTAAGTTGAACCCTAATTGGTGCATTAATGCAGTTTTTTGCAAAGAAAATATATAGCAAACAGCTCTGTTAATACATCTATTAGGGCTGAAATGCAAAGTGTACGAAGTAAGAAAATGAAAGGAAGAGTTGGAGGTCTGGAACTTTGGCAAATCAGTGGTGTGGTATTCCTTGGAGTTTCAATGGTCATGTAAAGCAAGGTTCACCTTACCCTAATGTATGTTTAGGGGCTTAGTTTTTTCCAACTCAATTTTGTTTCATTCATAACTTTTACTTTATTAAATACTTTTGAACACAAATTTTACTTATCATTAGGTTAATGCCATATCTCATAGCCAAATAAGTGGCATCTTGTAAATCCCTCCAGAAATGTGAATTTGGGTTGTGTTCACAGGGGGTCTGGTGCAATGCATGTGATGAAGAAGTCCACTATAACTATGGTGCAATGTGTGTGATGATGCACCTGCACCTGCTTTGCATATGACCTGAAAGGCTACATACCAAGCAAGCTACAGGTCCTGGACCATGCTCGACAAGGCAGCTGCTTTGTGTATGTCCCATAGGGCCAAGTAATGTGCTATGGCTATCTAGCTCCAAAGGACAGGAAGTTAATTGCAAAAAACTACTGTGATGCTCAAGTTAGGAATTATTATTGAAGCAACAAAAGTACAGAAATGCAACATTAACATTTTTGAACCTTAACTGTGCCAACCCATCCACCACCCCCATGAAGACCCTTGAATTGAAGGCCAAAGTACAACCCAGGTTTCATAGATAAGCTTTAACATCATAAACAGATAACATTATATGAGGAATACAGTAACACCCCATGATGCATACTACACTCGTATGCTGTGAGATACAAGGCTGCTGGATAAAGGCCTGGTGCAATGGTTGTGATGTACTGTAGCTGCTGCCGCTGCTGCTTTACAAATGGTACACACACACACACACACACACACACACACACACAGCCACAGGCCTATATACGAACATACAAAAATGCCAGCAGAACAGGCCTCTCAGTCTAACGAGTCTGTGCGATTGTGCTGCTAGCCCCTCAGTTTGCAGCTGTTTCACCCACCCCAACCCTTTTCATAAATACCCCCCTCTCACTCTGTCCCAACCCCTCTTAAAACTGTCTACCATGCTAGAGACTACTACCTCCTCAGGCAGAGTATTCCACTTGTCCACCACTCTCTCTGTCAAAAAAAAATGCCTCCTGACTTCCCTCCTGAATCTCCTCCCCCCCGCCAATATCAGCTGGTGACCCCTTGTGGCCCTCCCCCTTCTAATCTGGAAAATCCCTTCTGAACTAGTCTTGTTGAGCCCCTTTAAGTATTTGAAGGTTTCAATCATGTCCCACCATCCTTCCTCTCCTCCATCGAATACATGTTCAGCTGGCATAGCCTTTCTTCATAGAAGTATCTGTCTAATCCTTAGATCAACTTTGTCGCCATCCACGCTATACCCTCCAACAATCTGATGTCCTTCTTCAGGAATGGGCACCAGTACTACACACAGTATTCCAGGTGTGGCCTGACCAATGACCTGTACAGGGGCAGGATCACCTCCCTATTTCTGGAGGAAATTCCCCTCACTGTACACCCCAGGATCTTGTTGGCTGTTGCTACCATGTTCCTGCACTGTGCTGAGTTGTTCATACTCCCTGTTATAAGCACCCCTAGATCCTTCTGCTTCTCTGTGCATTCAACCTGTACCCACCTAGCTGGTATCTCCTCCACTGGTTTTTAGCCCTGAAGTGCAATATCTTGCACGTCTTAGTATTAAACCCCAATTGCCATGCATCCGACCATTACTGTAGTTTGGTCAGGTCCTCCTGCAGTCCCAGCCACCCTTGCTGTCATCTACCACCACTCCCATCCTTGTATCATCCGTGAAGAGGCTGATCTTACTCCAGACCCCATAGGAGATGTCAGCTATATATATCTCAAATAGCATCAGTTCCAACACAGATCCCTGTGGCACTCCGCTCATCACATGCCTCTGCAGTGAGAGCTCCCCACCACCACCACCTTTTGCTGCATTCCCCTCAGCCAGTTGGTGATCCAATTAACCATCTTTGTTCCTACCCCTATATATTCCAGCTTTCCCCCAGTCTCCCATGCAGCATGGAGTCAAAGCCCTTGCTGAAATCCAAATTCAGGACATCCACCACGTGGCCTTTCTCCAATTCCCTTGTTACCCAGTCATAGTACTCAATCAGGTTTGTCTGGCAGAATCTACCTGAGACAAACCCATGCTGCTGACAATCCTGGAGGCCATTGTTCTCTAAGAAGACCACCAGCCTCTCCTTTAGGATCATCTCCATGAGTTTTCCCACAACTGAGGTGAGGCCCTCTGGTCTATAGTTGCCTGGTACATCCTTAGGACCACTTCTGTGAATGCGCACCACATGGGCCATCCTCCAGTCCTGTGGTAAGCATCCTGTGTCCAGGGAGGTGTTGAACAGGTCAGCCAGTGGTCTTGCCAGGACCTCCTCTAGTTCCTTGAGTACCCTAGGGTGAATATCATCTGGCCCTGGTGCCTTGTCCTCCCTTAGTGCCCTTAATCCTTTCAGCACTCTATCCTCTGTAATCCCTATATCAGTCACCCACCTTGCCCACTCCTCCTCTCCCAGTAGGTGCCTGCCCCCTTTTCTCTTTCATGAACACAGAGCAGAAGTATTCATTTAGAGCCTCTGCCTGGTCCACTCCCTTCTCCACCCAGCCCCCATCCTTCCTGATCCTCACAATTTGATCTTTGGTTTTCCATTTTTTACCAGTGTATCTGAAGAAGTCCTTTGCCCATTCTTAATACCCTGCTCCAATCTCAGTTCCCTGGAAGCCTTGGACACTCTGACTAGCCTAGTAACCTCCCTGGACTTCTTCATATACATCTCCCTGTTACCCCCTTCCCCCCAAGTTTCTTGAGCCTCCAAAATGCTTTTCTTTTGGTCCTCATCACTTCCATGACCTCATGTGTCATCCAACTGGACTTTTTCACCCTTCCTGTCTTGCTCCTTGTTCTTGCACAAGTTCTAGTTGCCTCCACCAGCCCTTCCCTAATCATCTCCCTTTTTTGGCTGGCATCCATCTGTGGTTAAATTCCTGTCAGATGCCTTCCCAAGAGTTCCCCCATCCTAACAAAGTTCACCCCCTTAAAGTCTATCACCCTGGTCCCCATTCCTCCTGTTTCCCTGCTCTTGTTGTGTGTGAACCATATCATGTGGTAGTCACTCCCATCCAGAGGGTCCTCTACCTCCTGATCCCATACAGCCTCCCTGTTTGATAGAACCAGGTCCAGAGTCCTGTTCAATCTAGTTAGCTCATGGACCAATTGCACCAGGAAGCTGTCCTGAAATGCCTCCAATACGAGCTGCCCCTTCGCACTTGTGGTGGCTGGGATGTTCCATTCTACCCCCGGTAGGTTGAAGTCCTCCACCACCACAGTGTTCCCTTTCCTACAGACCCTCTTGATTTGATCAGCTAACACCCTATCCAGATCACCCCCTTGAGTTGGCAGCCTGTACACCACCCCCAGTCTCACAGTCCTAACTTTTGCATCCTGAAGCAGCATCCATAGGGTGCACCTTATCCCCTCTCATACATTAATTGTCACCCCCCCTTCCCCTTATCCCCATCCTTCCTAACTAACCTATATGCTGGGATCATCAAATCCCTTTCCTGGTACTGGATGGCCCACATTTCTGTGATGGCCACAATGTCCACCCTCCCTACTGCCAAGAGAGCCTGTAATTCCACTGATTTAAACCAAGGTTTCTCGCATTCAGTGAGACCGCCCTCCAACCCGACCTTGCCCCCTCCCCGATATAACCACCTCCCAATCTCCCCTGTACCACTGCTCCTAATTCCTCCCTACTAGCATGGGGGATAAGCTCGTTTGGCTCCCCTCTCTGGGATCCCTGCCCACCATCTGTCCACCCCACTCCCCAAGTTTAAATCCAATATCTGGTGATGTGTTTCTTTTTCTTTCTTTCTTTCTTTTTTTTTTTTGGTCATGTTCTCAACTATTTTTCATGTTTCATGACTTTAAGCATTGTTTTCTATAGACATTATTTCTCTCAGCCATGCTCATATTTCCTGGGATATACCCTGCTCAGGCTCTGTGACCCCCCATTCCTTCCTAGGTCTTGTGCCTTCCTGACTACCTCCACAGCTTACCTTCCATGGCAGGGGCTCAGAAAGTTGAAAGATGGTAAGTGTGGGAAGAAGAAGTCAAGAAAACCAGGAAAAATGTGTTTAAGTGCTCACATAACACAAATGTTCATATGAGTGTGCCCCCACAAATATGTGTCCAGGCATACCCACCCATACACATACACCTTGCACACATGTAAATAGATCAGTAAGTGAGAGAAAGGAATATGTATAGTGGTAAAACACAAAGTGGCTGGAATACATGTATGTAGAAAATAAGACAACCCAGAGGGCTATGGGGACCTAAGTAGATAATAACCTTGGTCTCTGTGTTTTTTTTTTTTCTTTGTTCAGTGTCCTGGAAACCCTGCTAAAGGACACAAGAATAACATGGGCTTTGGACCAGGGATAGCTTCTGTACCACAATTCTGTTTAAAACCTAATGGGGACTGAACATTTGCAGTGGCTGACCCTGTCCCATGGAATTCACTTTCACCATTAATACACCACTCTCTTCCCCCTCCCTTCATTTCTTCTCTTTCTCTCAGTCTCTCTCCCCCCCCCCCTTCAGTTTTTAAACCTAGGGTCAAAACTCACCTGCTGAGTCAGGCCTTCCCCAGCTTGAAACAAGCTAGGACTGTTATTTATTGATTTGGGAAAGTATCCTATATTAGTATTTTGTCATTTGCACATAGCACTTTGTTCTTCTGATTCCTGTGATTGTTGTATTTGTTGTGCTATAATGCAGATTGTTTTGTCATACTGTTATTCTTCCACCACTGTTTTTATTTTGTAATATAATTTCAGCATTCTAAGACCTTGGAAGGGTACCCCAACTACTACTACACAAACAGTAAGATCATTAATATTATTGTTAGAAGTAAAATAGAACTCATTAGGGTTATTAGTGTCTCTGTTTCTGACTGCACGATAGTATTCTCTGAACTGGCTGACCAGGAATCTGCCAGTATTTATCAAGTAGATAACTGGGCACCTCCTGCAAATAATACAACATACTACACTGGTAAAAATGCATGATTATTTATGGAAGCCAGATTGCAGGCTGACATCTTTATAAATTTACACTCAAAACATCTGAAATCACATAGCAGTCATTAAATGTGACCTGTAGTAATGGCTAAACACTAAAATGCAGTCAAAGTTTTACAGTTCAGTAATCAGTTATACAGCTGGTGATAAGAAAAGGTGCTAATTTATCCACTCTCCAAAAAGGAATGCTCATCTTTTTAATTATATGTAGCATCTGTTGCACACTGTTATTTTATAGAGTTAGTACTCGTATATCAAATGAGTTTGAAAAGGCATAAGAAACCAGAAATGCTGCATTGTGAGAAAGGTGGCTGCTCTCACCTGAACTTATGTGTTACTTATCGAGCAAAAGTATTACAATATCTTTGTCTTCCCATCATGATGACCCATTTTTTTTTCATATTCTTGGTTTTTATACTTTATCCATGGACCAGTCATATAAACTTAAGTAACTTACTGTTCTCACAGAGCATAGACTAAAGCCATTTTTTTGCTCAAAACCTCACTCCTTTCCTTCAAAGTCTTCAGCCTTAACTGTCTCTTCGGTTATGTATACAATGGAATGTTTAACATTATTTTGGGACCCTTTTTGTGCTGAGAACTCCTTGAAGATGTGAAAAAACTAGTTCACCCATGTCATGGCAACATGAATCTGGTCACTGTAAATTAGGGCACCAGAAACATGTCACCCACAAGCACTGCAGTGGTACATTCAGCCACAACCCATGTAGAGTGACAAGGGAGAGCAGGGGAGAACAGTTGGTTTTTTGCAGGGGGATTCACCTACCACACCCACATTGATGCACTTGCCTCAGCTACCAAAGTGTGGCTAGATATCTTATACCACTACAAAAACTGTCTCCCCCCCACTGCCCTCCGGCTTGCGGTTACATCCTCTATATTATCCCTGGTTGACTATGGACTACCTGTCTACAGTGCTGCTGACACGACTGCCCTCAATAAAATTCACCTCATCCTAAATAAGCTGTGCAGACTAATCACTGGAGCCCCCAAGGCTCACACATTCATGCCAGCTGTATGATATGGCAACATTGCTGAACCTAGATGAACGAATGTGATATCAAACATGCCTAATAGCAAAAAAACTCTTCTAGGGCTATCCCTGCCCGGGCTGACAGCCTCTCTCCACCAAGCCCAACCCTTGGTCTGTACATGGACCTCCTGCAAGGCCACTTTTCTGGTACCAAGATCTAGGACCTCCCATGGACAGAGGTCATTCTGCCATAGAGCTCCATCCTGGTACAACTCGCTCCCTCTCCCCATCTCGGATGCCCCCACAATTTCCAAATTCAAAACTGCACTCAGAAGTGAACTACTCAACACGCGTAGTTGCACCTGTCTATAATTTGAGGTGCAACACTCTGTGCCCTGACAATGCCCGCTGGGCAGCATCCATACCACACCTCTTTAAATCCTAACCCTTCTCTATTCATACTGCCATTATCCTGTTGCCCCTTCCTCCGTGTAAGTATGTACCACTTCTGATTAAACTGCTATTATATTGTTGCCTGCTCTTACTGTCATACTAATATGCGCCATTGTAACCAAACTGGCCTCTCTGCATAATTGTCTTTATCACATGTGCTTGCTAACTATGTAACCCATATCCTGGAACCTATAATGCTTGTATTTGTATTTGTCATTGTCATTATCACATGTGCCTGCAAACTATGTAACCTATATCCTGGAACCAAGAATGCTTGTATTTGTATTTGTCCTCAATGTGACAATGTACCTTTGGAAATGAGCCTCTGGCTCAAAGGTTGTAAACTGATGTGCAAATGAATAAATAAATAAATTCACCCACCACACCCCCGACACTAAATATAACCTCCTCCAGAGTCCAGGCATGAGTGGACTGGAGGAGAACAGTGTCAGTAGCGAAAATGGTCCTGAGTGCAGGGCACTGTGAAATCCTGCATGCCCATGTCACTCACAACCTTTTCCCATGACTCTACTTGTGGTGCTCTAATTGCGTCACCCACATAACGGTATACAGAAAAAAAACCTGTGGAACCTTGGACATCATTGACACCAGAGTTTAATTTGTAGGTATGACACTGGATTTTGTTGCTTGCCATTGCACTTGGTAGGTTGGAATGGCTAAGAGTGTGCAGGAAATCCAGCAGAGAAAACCATGCGCTCTTAGTCCCCAAATAACATCGCATTAACAACACTGCATAGATGTGGAAAAGTAAATTACTTTATTGACAAATACTAGCCATCTAGGCAAAAAAAAAGTTTCCAGATCAGATATTGCTCCCTAACACATTTCACACCAACTGATGCTTCTTCGGAGGATGGAGCTATGTACAGCACCCAGCACACACTTTTTTCCTACCTTAAAGATCTATCCACATTTCATGAAAGAAACTTTTGTAGAAAAATGCAATCAGTATCAATTTACATGTAAAATTGATTTTTATTCTATTTTTGTTGACCGGGTAAGTGCACTAGACAAATTCTGCCTATTTTTAGGCATGACCCAGGGGAGGGGGCTACAGATGAATGCCAACTGACTTTGAACCATATTAAGCAATGCCCTAATTGCATCACCCACATAATGTTATACAGAAAAAAACCTGTGGAACCTTGGACATCAGTGACACCAGAGTACTAAATGAGGGAAAGACCAAGGCACAAAGGTCAGTAGGGAGCAGGACAGGGGTGAATGGACAAAACAAAGTTAGTGAGGACAGGAATAGTGCTACAAGAGGTAAAGCCACCAAAAAATGGAGAGCAATGAGTACTAATGCTTGTATTCTGGGTAACAAGCTTCCTGAATTAGTGGCCTTGATAGAGGAGGAACATCTGGATATCATGGCAGTCACAGAAACATGGTACACTCAGAACCATGACTGGGACATAAACATACCAGGATACACTATCTACAGGAGGGATAGGGAGGGTAAAAGAGGAGGAGGAGTAGCTCTCTACATAAGGGAAGGAATCAAAGCTGCAGAACAAAAGGGTAAACAGGGAGGAGAGGAAGCACTGTGGGTCAATTTGGAGACAGGCAATGGCACCACAATCCACACAGGGGTTGTATACATCTCAGGGGGAGGACATGGACAAGGAAGTGATAGGAGGTATCCTTAGAATGGCAGAAAAAGGGGAGATATTGCTGATGGGGGATCTGAATATGCCAGATGTTAATTGGAGTACATTTGCAGCAGCCACTTCTAAGAGTGGGGTCATTCTAGATGCCCTACAGGGGGCATGCCTTAGACAACTGGTATTGGAACCCACTCAAGAGGGAGCAATCTTAGACCTGGTACTCTCAAATTGGGATGACGAGAGGATCACAGATTTAGAAGGGGTAGTCATCTGGGAACTAGTGACCATCGAATAGTATGGCTCACAATAAACACAGCAGTAGAGTCAAACCATTCAAAGGCAAAGGTACTGGACTTCAGGAGGGCTGACTTTGCCAAAGTGGGTGAGTGCCTAAGGAATGCACTAGCAAATGGGCAGGAAGGAGGAGTGGAAGAACAATGGGGAATAATCAAAACTGCCATCACAGAGACAACAAGCCTTTGTGTGAAGCTAATAAATAAAACAAAATGATGTAAGAAACCACTATGGTTCTCAAAGGAGGTGGCAGGAAAGGTTAGGGAGAAAAAGAAAGCATTCTGGAAGTACAAGGAATCATAGAAGGAGCAGGACAAAGAATTGTATCAGTTAAAGCAAAAGAAAGCTGGGAAGGCAGTCAGAACAGCAAAGGCCCAAACCAAGGAAAAGCTAGCCAACACAGTTAAGAAGGTGAGTAAAACTTTTTATAGGTACATCCGGGAGCGAAGGAAGACCAAGGGAGGGATAGTGAGGCTTAATAAAGGGGGGGTGGGCAGAGGGTGACTATGAAAAGGCAGAGATACTAAACAAATATTTTTGCTCAGTATTCACAAATGAAGAGGGGGAGGTACCTAAACCAAACAATAGAAACACTCCGGATACAGAAGTTGATACCAGCCCAATTACAGAAGAAAGGGTTCTGAAAGAACTCTTAAAACTGAAGATGGATAAAAGCAATGGGGCCTGATGGGATTCATCCCAGAATTCTAAAAGAACTAAGGGTAGAACTAGTGACACCACTGACTACCCTCTTTAACAAATCATGGGAGGATGGGGTGGTACCTGAGGACTGGAGGAGGGCAGATGTGATTCCACTTCACAAAAGTGGGAGCAGGGCAGAGGTAGGCAACTACAGACCTGTTAGTTTAACCTCAGTGATAGGGAAAATGATGGAATCACTTCTGAAGGAAAGAATTGTCGAGTACCTAGAGGCCAGAGGGGCACAGGACCCAAGGCAGCATGGATTCATAGTGGGAAAGTCATGTCAGATAAATCTAATCAATTTCTTTGACTGGGTGACCAAAGTAGTAAATCAAGGAGGGGTTGTGGACATGGCCTACCTAGACTTTAGCAAGGCATTTGACACAGTCCCACACAAAAGATTAATATACAAGTTAGCCAGCCTGGGAGTGGGTCCCAAGATGGTAGCCTGGGTAAAGAATTGGCTGGAGAACAGGACACAGAGAGTAATAGTAAATGGAGTCCGCTCTGAAGAAAGGGGGGTTACTAGTGGGGTACCACAGGGTTCAGTACTAGAACCGGTCCTCTTCAATGTCTTTATAAGTGACATTGCAAAGGGACTGGAAGGAAAAGTACTGTATGTCTCTTTGCAGATGACACAAAGATCTGCAACAGAGTTGATACACAAGGTGGGGTGAAAAGGATGAGAAGGGACTTGGCAAGGTTGGAGGAATGGTCAAATGTATGGCAGCTTAGATTCAATGCTAAGAAGTGCAAGGTAATGCACCTGGAAAACAAAAACCCAGGGAAGAGTACACAATGGGGGTGAGATACTAACAACAACAAAAATGGAAAGGGACCTGGGGTAGTCATATCAGATGACCTAAAGGTGGGCAAACAATGTGAGAGAAGGCAGTAAGAAGGGCTGGGGATACTGGGATGCATAGGGAGAGGCATCACCAGTAGAAAACAGGAAGTTGTTATCCCTCTGTACAGACAGCTGGTGAGACCCCATCTGGAGTACTTTGTGCAGTTCTGGAGACCCAGTCTCTGCAAAGACATAAACAGGATGGAGGCAGTCCAGAAGAGGGCAACTAAAATGGTGCAGGGTCTGCACCGGAAGACATATGAAGAGAGACTTAAGGGGCTTAATATGTATAGCATCGAGGAAAGGAGGGAGAGGGGGGACCTGATGGAAACTTTCAAGTACCTCAGGGGAATCAACAAAGTCCAAGAGGGTAGCATCTTTCAGAAAAAGAGGTGTGCAAGAACAAGTGGACACAATTTGAAGATGGGGGGCAGCTCAGAGGTAATGTAAGGAAGTATTTTTTCACAGAGAGGGTTTTGGATGCATGGAACGGCCTTCCAGAGGAGGTTGTGGAGTCAAAAACAGTGGTGGAATTCAAGCATGCATGGGACAGTCATAAGGCAATTCTAGGGGGTGGGGATAGGAAGAAGTAGGCTGTTGGTTAACTAGGATCTGCAGCTTACCGATTAGGTAGGGAAATGGGCAGATTGGGTGGGCCAAGCAGTCCTTATCTGCTGTCAAATTCTATGTTTCTATTGGTGGTATTTTTAGTGAATGGGGGTGAATTTGCCCAGGGCACTGAGGAAATTCCCCTACTCTTTTCGAGATGTGCCATTGGATCTTTAACATCCACCTGAACTACCACCAGAACAGGCAGATGGGACCTCGGTTTAACATCTCATCTGAAAGACGGCACCTCAGGAGTGCAGCACCCCCCCTCATGCTGCACTATAGTGTCAGTATTGGGATATTAACACAAGTGCCTGGTGGGATAGAACCCACAGCCTTCTGATCTCCCAGCCTCAGAGGCAAGGGTGCTACCTGCTGAGCCACTGACACTAACAGTAATAGCTTCAAATTAATTATTTTACACAGTAAGCAATCACCCATAAATGATAAATACTGTATGTACATATAAAACATCTTATACCTAAAAATACAAAAAGTTAGAACATTTAAAGGGCCACTTCCACCCTTTACTTTCATGTTTGGGCAGTACTCAGAAACATATATTGACTGCCTGCAGTAGTCCATTTTGCTGCATATCAGATACAGAAGCAATGTAGTCTACATAAAAATGATTGCTTTTTTGAATTTTACTCACAAGCAAAACTTAGGCAGTTTGAACCTATTGTTCATGCGCTGATCTCAAAGTGCGGTCACATTTGTAAGTGGCGTTGAAGCGTGATGTTATCCCAGCATGACACACACCCCTGTTGTGCACTGTTGCTTAATTCTCACTACCATTTTATAAATGCAGATAAAACATGTATATCATGGGAGGCCTCCAATACACAAAAGTACAGGGTGGCTAAGGGAGTCAACACCTGTAGCACACTCACAAATATGAAAAGTAAAGAAATAAAAGTGGCTAACAAGCACTAGTGCGTGTCAGAAATTACAAATCCACAGCTTGGTCTGCAGTTAAAAAGTGTTTTATTCTATAAAAACATACATCACTCACCCCATTAGCAGCTGCCAATGTTGTACCCACCTGACCATGGGTTTTGTTAAGGCATTGCCAAAGTGTTATGAACTTACTTTTAAACCAAAGTCTTAAAGTGACAGCCATCATTTATAGCCAATCAAATCCTATGTACATTTTCTACAGTTGTTACCCATGTTGTACCATATAGCCAATCCAGCTAAAAAAGCTAAACAAATGGTGCTTTCAAAAGAGAAAAACAAAAGAAAAGGAAGGGGAAGTAATTGAGAAAGTTGAGGAGCCAGATAAGGAAGGAAAAGGAATGCGGATACCCAGAAAATAAGATTATACTTGCACCCATATGACATATAACCTAAGAGTGATTTCCTCAATAATAGATACATCTCTATGTCAAGCCTTCATATATACAGACTATACATACATGTATTGCATACTAGGAGAAACATGTCTAACACATTTCATAAATGCAGACATCATAAAAAGAGAGTGTCCATATAATCAATATTATACACTGATTGTAAAAATACTATTAAGAAAAAGTTACAAATCAAGGTTAAAAATCAAGCCAGAGACATTTTAAAATAAAATTAAAAATCATGTGAAAACAAGGCATAGTTTCATTTCAAAAAAGGAGATACCTTAAAATATCATTTAAACCTGGCTCAGTCATGGCTCACAATTCATATTGCCAGTAAGTTTCTTGTTTTAAAATACTCTCTTTTTACCCTATTTTATTTTCTCTTTTAAAGACACTCTCTTTTTATGATGTCTGCATTTACTAAATGTATTAGATATGCTTCTCCTAGTTTGCAATACATGTGTGTATATTCTGTATATATGAATATTTGACATAGAGGTGTATCTATTATTGAGGGAATCACTCTTAGGTTATATCTGTCATATGGGTGCAAGTATAATCTTATTTTCTGGGTTGTCATCATCCCTTTTCCTCCTTACCTGTCCCCCAACTTTCCATCCCCCCCCACTTTTTTCTTTTGTTTTTCTTTTTTGAAAGCACCCCTTTTTTAAGTTTTTTAGTTGGACTGCCTATGTTGTGGGAAAAGTGTAAAAAATGTGTCGAAAATGTACATAGATTTCAATTGGTTATAAATTGTGGCTGTCATTTTAAGACTTGGGTTTCAAAGGAAGTTCATACCACACTGGCTATGCCTTTACAAAGCCCATGGTCAGGTAGGTGAAACATTGGCAGATGCCAACGGGGTGAGTGATGTATGTTTTAGGAAATAAAACATTTTTAGCTGGTGGTTGATGTGCATGGCCACAGGCCAAATGTATTCAGCACCCTAGAAGTGATGTTATCCCAGCACAACACATACCCCTGGAGTGCATTATTTGTTATTATACAATGACTCTCTTTTAAACAGAATACAAAAAAAAAAATATATATATATATATATATATATGTATGTATGTATTGAAAATAATTTTCAAATTGATTTTTTCATTGTGGAAGCATATTTCATTAAAGAAAAGGTCCTCTTTTCTTTTTCTCCAGTAGGTGGGGCTATCTCTGATGTTATCTGCTTCTCATTCCTGGCCTTCATATCTGGTCTACCCCAATGTTCTTGTAGTTATGTCTGTTGTTTTCCCAGTACAGTTTGGCATATTTAAAGGTTTGTACTGGGAGAAAAGTGAAGTAACTTCATGAGTGAGCAAGTGTTTTAAGTTCAGGGCCAAGCCAGCGTTTTGAACCTTCCACTACTCTCAATCAGGAATTCTCCCAGTTTGGTATTAAAGCAAGACACCAAGTTGATAGAAAACCCTCAAGTACCGCCAGAAGGCACGTGACAACTTTTTTAGGTATATGGCAGTGTTCTTTATTTTTTTTGTGAAGATGGTTACTGGGGCTGCGGGGGAAGTCACCAAAGCTCATCATTAAGTGATGCGCACTCTGCTGCATTTCAAAATCAGATGTGCAGTTTAGCATGAACAGCAGCTAGACACAGAAGCCAATCCCAATGATGGCTTTCATATTTCTTTATATTAAAATACAAACTTTAAACTAGAACAGCTTTCAGTTTTGCATTTTGTTCTTTAGCTAGCTGGGCAGAGTAAAGGCAATGATGGCTTCAGTATTAGGGGGAGGGAGTGATTTTGTTTTGAGGCTGTTGTGCTCCAGACCTTGATACAATGATATTAGGCTGAGATAACATCACTGTACAAGGCAGCTGCTGACCAATCTGAGGGCAGGAATATTTCTTGTCAATGGATAATAAAAAGCCAAACATACAGTAGCAAGATTATCGTTTGCTTGTCAGAAACCTACAGTAAGAAAATTATGATATTTTCACTCTAGATGGTTGACAAAACAAATATTCTCCCTGTAGGTCCTTCAGAATAAATGACTGACATCATTTTATTCCAGGATTTGGTTGCACTCAGTAGGTTCTTTTTATACAGCTTTAAAAGTGATTTGTGGTGCTTAGGAGAGTAACTTATTTAAAATGATAGGTCATGCTGGTGATAGCCCCCTCTGAACAAATAAAATCAAAAATGATACAAGATGACCGTTGCCAGCAAGACCTATAATTTTCAGTAAGCAATCCGTTTACTTTTCAAAGTGTACAACATCACGTTAACTGTATCTGCATTGAAACAGAAGCACGCCCAACTGTTTTGCCACACAAACCCATGCCACTGCATAAATCAACAATGGTATGGGACTATTGACAATATACCTGATATCTTACTTGTGATCTGTGACCCCGTGACATCACACATGGCTTCAACTCTTGTGATGTCATGGGGTCATGTACCACTCATAAAATATAAGGTATAATATTTCTAGCAGTACAAAAGGTTCCAGTGTGGCCCACTGTTTATAAAGAGAAATGCAGTGGGGGGACTATGCCCCAGACAAAGCCAGTAAATACCTAACAAAATCTGGAGAAGTAAGACTCACTCTCCCAGTATGTGACTTACAGTATTTAATTTATTCTGACCAAACTCGTAACAGTATTTGTACAAAAGCCAATGTTTTAAGGATACATTCTCCTTCATTAGGGCATAAAATTACTGGAAATAAATTAGTATTTTTAACTTTTAAATCATATCAACTAATTATTAAAGTAACACTTAATTGTATTATATTCCCCTTTTAGCTAATATCATAAATTTGCCTTCTGTTCTGGAACTGACAGCAGTTAATATTTAGAACTAAAGTTAAATGTTGTTAACACATGGTTAATTAATGTTAACATTTCTGTTACTTCAATTACACAAGTTCAACTCTCAAATGCTCATCAGTTTGTTAAAAAAGTTTTCTGAAAAAGTTATTTACCTATATCCAGATGTGCTGTAGTTCTGCCATGTACTACAATTCTCTGTTCATTCTTTTGTCTACAAATTAAAATTAATTGTAAATTATCACTATTACACACCCATATGGTCCAATTCTAGAAGGGTGGCGCAACTTGCGCCACCTGCAACTGCAATATTGACCCTGCGCCCTTTTCTAGAAGGGACAGGGTCTCTGCAGCAAAGTCCTGTGACTTGCGACATGCAGCAAGCTATGCCGCACAGAGACTGTACCTAGCTAGCATGCCGCAACCCACTGCCACAGGTCGCAAATGCACCCCACACCCATACCCAACCCCCGGGTCACCTACCGCAAGTGTGGCACGTCACCTGCCCTGGTAGTCCAGTGCCCCCCAACCATAAAATAACAAAAGATCCCCATTCCCTGGTAGTCAAGTGCCCCCCCGAACTGTACATTAATATGATAAAAAACTATTCTGTGTCCCTGGTAGTCTAGTGTCCCCTCCCTGAGCTGTACATTAATATAATAAAATACGATCCCATGTCCCTGGTAGTCTAGTGTCTCCCCTCCCAAACTGTACATTAATATAATAAAACACAATCCCATTTCCATGGTAGTCTAGTGTCCCCCCCGAAACAGTACATCAATATAATAAAAAACAATCCCATTTCCCTGGTAGTCTAGTGGCCCCCACCCAGCCATGCCAGCCCACACAGCACCCCCCCACTCAGTCCCCAGCTGGCGACTGGCACAGCCCACCTCTCACCTCCATGGCCAGCTGCCGACTGAGTGCAGTATTAGCGCTACTGCACAGATGTGGGGCTTCTGCCAATGGCTGTTTTGGGGGTCTGGGGGTATGGGTTGCCCAGTGAGGCCCCACTGTGGTGTGCTGGGCATGGGGGGGGAGGGAAACTGTGTACTGTCCGCTGAACAGCCCATGGGTCTACAGGACCCCCGGGGGCATCCATAAGTTATACCAGCTAAATGTTGGTATAACTTACGTTGCCGGATCTCCTCTGGGGTTCTTGTAGAATCTTGATGTGGGCACTTTGTGGCTGCCCTTCTAGAATGGGGTGCAACTGCTGCCGTAAACCCCCTAGCACCATGTTGCAGGGGGTTTATGCAGCATAACAGCTGTTTGGCGCAATTGGCCTGCGACATATCGCAGGCCACTTTGTAGAATCGCGCAAGTCACAACTGCTGTCATAAGTTGGTACATGCGCCATTCTGCTTGGCACAACTGCTTTTATGCCAGGCGTAACCCTTCTAGAATCTGGCCCATAATGTGTATTTTCTCTTTCACAGCAGTTTTACATCCATATATGCCTGTGTTATCTAGAAAATGCAGTTTGTTGAATTAGACATCTCTTTAGATATTAAAAAACTGTTCTAAAGCATCTGCAGGTAAACATAGCACTATACATTTGGAAGTTAGGCTTTCTGCCTTGTTGGCATTTTGCAAGTGCTGCTCCTTCATTCCTGCCTGAGGACAACATATACCACTGTAGTCCCTTCTGCACTTTTGTTTGTAATTACACTGCTGAGTCTCTTTAGTTTTTAGTTACTTCATAATAATAGAAACTCACAATGCTGCATCAGGGAACTTTTCAGTGTCTTGTCTGCAAACTGATAAGGATGCAGGCAGCACTAAAAGTAATATTACTAGGTTCTTTCTATATCCTATATTTATAAATTGTCAGTGACTAAAATAAATAATTTATCTGTAAGGTTGGACTCTCACCTACATTGTAAAATGCATGTCTGAAACTCTAATGGACAGTGCACATTACACTAGTTTAAAGCATGAATAAGTGATGGCACATGTATTTGATTGATTGATTGATTGATAGATTGAATTGTGGTAACTGGGTGGGCCCACTGGAACCAGAGCATCCTTTTTCAGGGGTGACCCAGAATTAATTACAGGCAAGTGATGAGACAGTGAATAGGATACAGTACATCACAAGGTGTAGGTAAATATATCTACAGGCAGATATATAAACAGTGAATGGAAATAATATGCATAGAATACATTATGTAAGATTAATCATCTGACCAGCACTAAATAAATAGTCACCAAAACATACACAACACCATATTTACTGGAGGGACATAAACACTAGGGGCCCGATTCTCAAAAGACTTAGATCGATGCAAGGCTCTTACTGTATGTCAAAATATATTGATGCAAGAGATGACTTGCATCACAACTTGTATCAGTTGCAATTTTCTAACACAGCTGCATCAAATCCTGATGTGGCTATGCCAAAGCCCCATTGCACCAAGGCTGTGTCCAACAACCAGGTGTGTTGGGTCACAAGGGGGCTTGCACCATGGTGGGGCTGCCACATCCCCTTTTTTGGGATGTGCAAGCCCCACCATGGACAAAGCAAGGACCACCACTTAGATCAGCCAGGAGGGGGTCTAAGTGTCTTGCACTGGTGGGACAGGGTTGAACAATGGTCTGCTGGGGACAGAAGAGGCACAGGAGGTGGCACAGGGAAGTTGGGGAGACAGCAGGGCATTAATGGGAGTGCTATGGCACACAACAGGGTGCATTTGTAATTGTAGATATTTGCATATTGTACTTTACTATAAATTATACTGTATGGGGGGGTGTCAAAGGACAGAACGTGACATGGTACCAGGAGGACACAGCCCTGGCAGCTGCACATTCTGTCCCTGAACCCCCATACAGTATAATGCATATTACAGTACAATGCACAAATATATACAATTGCAAACTCACCCCGCCGGGTGCCACAACACTTCCCTTAATGCACAGCTGCCTCCCTGACTCTCTCCTGCTACCTCCCATGCCCCTTCTGCCCCACTCCCTGCTGTCCAGGCCAGTCATCACCACCCCATTCTGGCCCCTTTAATGTTGCACTGGGTGGGGGGGCCAGATCCCTAAGACACCTCCAGCAGCTGCACCAACTACTTGGCCCCACTGTCAACTTGTGGCAAACCTGGGAAATTTGGTGCCAGAACCCTGATTTTTACAAAATCAGTCGCAGGGTTCCTGGAACACCTGAAGTTTGCCACATCCCTGGAGTGATGCAGCTTGTGTTGCTCTAAGGGATCCTTGAGAATCGGGCACAAGGTATTAGCACACAGTGCAGCATGGAAAGCAAGTACAGATGACATTATAAAATGGGGAGATAGGGTAGGAGGAAGTTGACAGAGGAACATAACAAGGGGGTAACTCAAAACTCCCCAAATGGAGCCATAGGCGAAAGCAAGCCTTGCAATCTAGAAGAATAGCTGGTCTATCAACATTCTGGAGATCAGAAAACTCCAACACAAGTAGTAGTTAAAATGACATTTATTGTGCAAAAGAAGGATAAGGTAGCACCCCCCCCCCCAACAGTCACCAACATTTTGCATCACTTCTTCATGTTTTTTCAAGGTGCATAAAATTAGTAGAAGACTGATTATATACGATTCCATACACAAATATGTGTAAAATGTACCAGTCCACAAAGAGATAAAATGAATACAATGGGCCCCATAATCAAAAGTCCCAGGCTGCATTGGGCAAGTGCCCGCACCATGCAACTGGGATGCGCCAGCACAAAATAATGGCAGATTCAGAAGATGCACCATAAGATGCAATCACGCATGTCCAGCTGTATATTCCAAACATACACGATCATGCAGTGGGAGATGCATGGCATGGCAAGTGACCTGAGCCCTATGCGGAGCATGGAGAAATGTGTGATAGGAGGCCATATGAGCGTGTACAAAATTGCAGTATTCAGCCAGGCTATGCAAATGGCCTCAATGCAAATTCTGAGCCCATTCCCCTCATGTGCAGCTCATTACTGGAATGTATGCAGGCCATTTGCATACCCCTGGGCATGCTCAGTTCCAGTTTTGCAGGGCTGCCTCACTACTTCACAAAGGTGAACAGGAGGTACTGCAGCCTGGCAGGCAGGTGTGATGGAATGTTTGTATGTGGGTGGACTGTATTGGCCTGGGTACAGTGCTATTAGCAATAGTCATGTACCGGTTCAGACTGAGGTACCAGGGGCCCACCTGGAGAGTGGCCACAGGGGCCCACCTGGACATGCAACAGGGGAGGGCAGAGGGTGACACAGTCTGATTGGCATACCACACACATATGATACACCAGCTCTGTAGGCAGTGTACAGTCACCTGCAGTGCCCCACACACCCCTGTATGAGTGGAACATGGTGATAACTGCAAGACATGGCAGTGTGCACTGGGTGACCAGGTACCCAAGTGGTAGGTCCCACCTGCATGTACCTATGGTATACCACCACATGTGTGCATCACAGATCAGTCCCTGGTTTGTGCCAGGCTGCCACATGTACCACCAGGCTACCTGGGCACTGTTGCCCCAGATGTCATCCTGGGTGCATGTCACCACCGAGTGGCCCCTGGGACATGAGCTGCAGTGTGGCCATGTGCTCCACTGGTGTGCACCCGACAGTGCTGTCATGTGGCAACTGGGTGTCTATGTCCTGGGTGCAGTGTAGGGGATGGCTCTCTGGGCAGTACACATGGTGTGCTGGAACCTATTACTTTGGGTACTTCTGTCCTGGCATGACTGCTGTGTATGGGTGCCTGGACCACATCCTGGTGCACTTCCAAGGGCTGTCTCAGGATTGCCTGTCTGCAGTTCCACTGCCTTCCTGTGGGTGGCTGGCAGAATTAGGCCATCCTTTTGTCTGCCTATCTTTACACGGCACATTTCTGGGATGCATGGCAGATGCGCTGCAAATTTTGGCTGACTATACAGATGCAGGGCATATTCATGTACCCACCACCTTTTTTGCACCAGATACATTATTTCTACATTATCACACAGTCAAAAATGTGCAGTACATCTCTCCCATTCAAATATAGTGCTTCCGTGTAATTTTTGGGCTGTGCCACGCATCTCCATTTTGGGCCACGCATCTCCTTTGAAAATGTGGGCCAGTATGTATAAACCATATTGCATTAATTTTCTAATGTCAATATATCTCATATGTGAATAGTTGTCCTCCACTATATCATTCTGTATAGACAAGATATACATTTCCTAACAAAAAACAATAGAGAAACAGTATGCATAAACCATATTTCATTATATTTTCTAATGTCAGTATGTCACATATGTGAATAGTAGCCCTCCACCATATCATTTTATAGAGACAATATATACATACCCTAACAAAAAAAAATAAAGAAAAAGTAAAATTGAAAGAAAAACAAAACACAAAAAAGGGGGTGGGGCTGGAGGGTGGGGTGTGGAGGGAACAGGGCAGAAAGAGCATAAGTGAAATAAATGGGATACACGTTATTTAAAATTGTAGAGTCGATCACTAAACAGCAAAAGAAGAGTACACTCATCATTATTAATAATACCCCTTGTGTGCCAATAATTAATACATGAAAACATATTATTATATACAATAAATGCATTGATATGACCCTATAAATAACTATTGTAAAATAAGAAGGAGCTCACAATCATATAGACTGTTAGATCTATATAATACAACAATTTAAGAAATGGACTTACTTGAAAACATCCATGCAGCCCAGTGGTTGCTAATGCCCCCACATGATACTGCCAAAATATCTCTCTTTATAAGAGTGTTTTATTCAAGTCCCCACCATAAATGTTTAGCTGAACCTGTTTGAGTCCTTGAAATTTAAATCAGTGACCAGGTCCCTCCTTTGCTATATGTATTGCAAGGGCTTTTTCCAAATGTTCTCTTTCAGTGCTGCATAAATGTTTACCTATATGTGTCTTAAAGGTCTGTAAGGTTTTACCAATCTAAAAAGACTTGCAAGTGCATGTCACCATATACACAACTGATGTTGTGCATGAAATAAAAGAACCTACCTTGAAGGTCTCAGCATACAACCATTTTCCCACCTGTATGTATCCACTAAAAGTACAATTTCTGCATTTATGATTCCCCTGTGCTAGACTTGATCCTGGAATATTTTGGTTTGAAGGCTGGTGAAGGCTAAGAACCAAAGTATGTGATAGATGCTTTCCCCTTCTGTAGACAATTTGAGGCCCTTTCCCCATTATGTCTTGTAATTTCTGTTCAGTCTCTAAAATGGGCCAGTTCTTTCGTAGTAGCTAGTGCAACGCATATGCTTGTAGGCTGAAAGTTGTAATGAACATGGGGTTAGTATTTTTATTATCAAACCTATTTCTATTTTTTGGTTTTAATAATTCTTCTCTTGATATTAAACTTGTTCTTTTTTTCTGCTACAGAAATATAATTATCACTATACCCTCTGTTATGAAACTGCTTTTTTAATTCATCAGATCATTTTCATAACCTAAAAGATTACTACAGTTTCTCTTAAGCCACATAAATTGTCTGACCAATATGTTTTCACCCAGATGTCTGGGATGACAACTGGTGAAATGAGGGGGTCAAATTACTCCGTCTCTGTTCTGAATAAATTTGTTTTTATTTCCCAGAGTTACATTTATGTACAATATGGTCTAAGGAACTGACACATGTTAAATTTGCTGTTACTAAGAACTTCAGATTCTGATTAGACCATCCTAAATACTATACAGAGTCTGTCAATTCTGTAATAGGTCCTTACCAAATTAAAAATAAATTATCAATAAATCTCTTGTATAAAACAAGCTTATCAAAAAAGGATTACTTTGTTCACACAAAACATGTTGATTCTCCTATCTAGATAAATCGATATTTACATAATTTGGAGCTAAAGATACATAGATACATAGACAGTGTCAGCAGATAAGGGCATATGGCCCAACCAGTCTGCCCATTTGAGCTTGTAAGTTCAGTTTATGTTTTCCTAGAAGTTTGTTGCCCCTTACCCCTGACCTCCAGAATTCCTTTATGTCTATCCCATGCATTCTTAAATTCTGTGATTGTTTCAGCCCCCACCACTTCCTCTGGCAGGGTGTTCCACTTATCCACCACCCATTCTGTGAAGAAATTCTTCCTCACGTTTCCTCTGAATCGTCCTCCCTCCAACTTCATCCCATGCCATCTAGTGCTGGAACATCTTTTTTGCTTAAAAATAGTGTATTCCTACATCCTGTTCCTCCATGTAAGATACTTGTATGTCTCTATCACGTCCCCTCTCTCCCTCCTCTCCTCCAGGGAGTACATATTCAATTCCTCCAACCTATTCTCATAGGACTTGTGATGCAATCCATGTACCATCTTTGTTGCCCTCCTCTGAACCTTCTCTACCTTGTCTATGTCCTTACATAGGTAAGGTCTCCAGAACTGTACACTGTACTCCAGGTGGGGCCTCACTAATGTCTTGTATAGTGGAATTATGACCTCCCTTTTCCTGCTGGTGATGCCCCTGCCTATGCATCCCAGCATCCAATTTGTTTTACCTGCTGCCTTGTCACACTGTTTCCCTATCTTGAGGTCATCAGAGATGATAACCCCAAGATCCCTTTCCTGCTTGGTGCATGCTATATCCTCACCCCCCAACTAATATATTGTGTCAGGGTTTTTGTGCCCCATATGCAGTATCTTGCACTTCTTTGCATTGAATTTCAACTGCCAAACCCCTGACCATTCTTCAAGTTTCTGCAGGTCCCTTCTCATTCTGTCTACACCCTCTGTTTTTTCTACTCTGTTACAGTGCTTTGTGTCATCAGCGAACAGTGAAATTCTGCCTTCTAGGTCCTGCGCAATGTCACTGATGAAGATGTTGAATAGGACCGTTCCCAGCACTGATCCCTGTGGTACCCCACTGGTCACTCTTCCCTCTGTAGAGTGACAGCCATTTACCACATCCTCTGTGTCCTGCCACCCAGCCAGTTACCTACCCACCACACTACTGTCCTGCCCACACCCATATTCCCCAGTTTGTGTAATAGTCTTCTATGTGGCACAGTGTCAAAGGCCTTGCTGAAGTCCAGCTAGGCCATGTTCACTGCCCTCCCTTGATCCACCTCCCTAGTCACCCAGTCAAAAAATTCAATGAGGTTGGTCTGACATGACCTCCCCCTGGTGAAACCATTCTGCCTTGGGTCCTGTAGTCCATTGACAACCAGATGTTCCACCAATCTCTCCTTCAGTAGTGCTTCCAAGATCTTCCCCACTATTGAGGTGAGGCTGACTGGTCTGTAGTTTCCCACTTCCCCTTTGTTCCCACTTTTGTATAAGGGGACTACATCTGCTGTCCTTCACTCATTGGGAACCTCCCCTGTTTCCAGTGATCGGCTAAACAGGATAGCCAGAGGTTCAGCCACCACCTCTCATAGTTCTTTAAGGACCCTGGGGTGCACGCCATCTGGTCCCATTGCTTTATCAATTCTTATTACTTCCAGTTCCTTCAGGACCCTTTCTCGTGTAAAGGGACTTGTGTCCATTTCTGCACCATTCTCACCCCTTGTACTCCCTTCAGACCCATTACCCTCCTCTTCCTCAGTAAAGACTGAGCAGAAATACCTGTTCAATATGTCAGCTTTACTGTTGTTATCCTCCATGTGGCCCCCATACTCCCCCTTCAGTCTCACTATCCCTCCCTTTGCCTTTCTTTTTCCACTTATGTACCTATAAAAGGTTTTGTCCCCTCTACCCACTGATTTTGCAAAGTGCTCTTCGGTCTGAGCTTTGACTTCCCTTACTGACCTCCCTGCCTCCCTTTGCTTCTCCTGGTACTTCTCCCTATCCCCTTCTGCCTGTGTCTTTTTGTATTGCCTGACTGCAATCTTTTTGGCTTTCACTTTCTTTGCTACCTCTTTGGAAAACCATAATGGTCTCCTCTTCCTTTTCTTCTTGCTAGCCTGCTTAATGCATAATTATGTTGCTCTTGTAATCCCCATTTTAAATACTGCCCACTGTTTCTCAACCCCTGATTCCTGCCCCATTCCCCTTAATGCCTCTTTCAAGTATCTCCCCATTTTCCCAAAGTCTGCCCCCCTAAAATCCAGGATACGTGTTTTTGTGTGGTTTAGTTATGCTCCTTCTGTGATTTCAAACCATAATGACTGGTGGTCACTGCTCCCCAGGTGCTCCCCCACTGTTACCCCCATAACACTGTCCCTGTTTGTGATCACAAGGTCCAGTATTGCCTTCTGCTGAGTTGGTTCCATGACCAGTTGCTTGAGGAAGGCACCCTGAAGGGAGTCCAGGATAAATCTGCTCCTAGTTGATGCTGCTGCTGGGATGCTCCAGTCCACGTCTGGAATATTAAGGTCTCCAACCAGTACTACTTCACCCTTGTCTGCCATCCTTTGGATGGCTAGCATCAGCTCCCTATCTGTTTCTTCCTCCTGGGCTGGTGGTCTATAGACTACACCTGTGTGGATGGCTGGCCCCATTTTCCTTTCCAGCTTAACCCACAGTATATCTCCCCCATTTTGTTCCTCCTGGATCTCTGTGGCCCTTATGTAATTTTTCACATACAGTGCCACTCCTCCTCCCTTCCTACATGCCCTATCTCTTCTGACTATATTTGTAGCCAGGTATGGCCATCTCCCAGTCATGGTTATCATTACACCAGGTTTCAGTGATGGCCACAATGTCCAGGTCTGACTGCACCATGACAGCCTCCAGATCTTCCATCTTGTTGCTAAGGCTCCTGGCATTGGCACACATGGCTTTCCATGATTTGACCTCCCTAGACCGTTTAGCTGTTCTACTCCAGCCCCTTCCCTGGTTTTCCTTTATCCCTGGTTCTCCTTGCTGTCTGCCCTTCTGCTGAATTTTGACCCTTTTCTGCCTATCCACTTCATGGCGCCACTTATTTGTTGGAACGTTGTGTGTATAAACAAAAAAAATAATTTAATACTTTTTATGTAAGCTTTATTAAAAATTTCACAGAACGTGGTTCATATTCAGTTATACTGTACAACACTTCATTCAAAGTTTCTAAATCACCTGTGTGGGGAATACTTATAAATAGAGATTGAATATCCATAGTTATTAAATACCAGTCTCAAACCTGTGACCTCTGCCTGCCCACTGAGATCAGCTGACAAATCCCTTCTTGTCCAACCAAGATGTAAAACTAAAATGGGGAGAATGATTTCTCTAGCTGGGCCCCTAAACTATGGAACTCCCTTCCACTGAGTCTAAGAATCTCCCCTTCTCCACACAGCTTCAAACAGGAGCTTCATATGGCTTTTCTAAGCTCTGAACCCTGCTCCTGTTCTCTATCAATCCACTCCTGTACTGGTTCCTCCTAGTTGCCTACTGGCTCCAACCTCTACTACTCTCAAAACCTGCCTGGAAATCTTGCTGTTTCCTCTCTTCTAGCACTTATTCACTAGTTGTATGACTTATGACTGTTAGTTATTTGCACTTATATTCCTGTTTTGTTACTATTTATAGGTTCCTGCAAATGTACTGTCATTGCTGAAAATTTTGAACAAGTGTACTATGTCTGACTTATACTTATTCCTATGATGTTTTCTTGAATCTACTATTGCTACATACCCTTTGTTGTAATTTCCCGGATCGTATCTGAAAATAGGCAGCTATGCTGTCTAGTGTACCTACCTGGTTAACAAAAACTAAATAAATAAATAAATATGCATGCCTTGTGTGGCTGAACAGCCCTGTGTGTCACAACGAACACCAAGGCATGTGTATATCAGATCACAACTGCATGCCTTGTAATAGATAATCTATTATGTATTCAGCTAAAACATCTGAAAAACAATGCATATACATTTGCCAGTAGCCATACCATGTGCAATTACTGAGTGACAGGAGTGCTGATCTTTCTTTTAGTGTTTGTGCCTGTGTAGGGGGCATACACTATTAGAGGGCTATCAAGTCTCAGGACAGTGCAGTACTGCTTTTTAACTGTATACTCTAATACAGTAAATAATTTACTATTCTGCATCACATGGAAGAACTCATATGATGAACATAGGGCATTCATATTTATTTATTTGTAATTTCTGACCAGTAAAAGTACATTGAGCTGTGAAAGCTTTTTTCCAGGTACATCTATGTCAGCCAGACTCAAAGCTTTTATTTAAAAAATTAGGTTTCTAGCCCTAGTGGTTCAAAAATAAATCCTTTTCAAATAAATTATTGTATTAAAAGGCTACCCTTGGAACCATTCGGGCTTGAAATCTTATTTTTGTAATAAAAGCTTAGCATCAGACCAACTCACATATATTGTATTGATACAATTGTAACATATATATATTGTATATTAAAATAATGTTATTATAAAGGACAATTGACAATTCTCTAAATAGACGTAGCAAGTATGCAGAAAATGCTAATGGTGTTTCATTAAGGTGAATACAACAATTCCTGATTTCTTTTTACTAGATTTAGACAAATAAAACAACAGGAAGTTCAGAACATATACATTTCTAAACTTCAATTTATAAAATGTTGTAATAGTTGGACTTTTTCTCATTTAAGGGCAAAGTGTGGGACTGTGGTGCTTTGGTAGAGGCAAGTGATTTTCCCATTCAAGAGAACCACATTTTATTCTAGTGTTACCCTGCTATTCATGAAGTAGTTTGTCATTATTATTGTGATGAATGTAACTGTATTTTACTTTTCTTCTTGGTTTACTCCTCTCTTAAAAGGCAGAGCTGATTCAGGAGTAGAAAAAACATGAAGCATAAAAAAAGTTGAAATCGTGTAGAAAAAATGCTTCTTGAATAGTAATGTAAAAAAAAGCTCTTACGCCACTTAAAAAGTGCCCAATGAATGTAGACCAATGGAGCTGCATCCTAGCCTATGTTAATGATAAAACTTTAAATGTATCTGGTACTGGAATGTAAATGATAGAAAAGGCCCAATGAGGCAAGGATGCTGAAAGAACCCCCACCTAATCTGAGAGGATACAGCAGAGTATATAAGAGTAGTGTCCTCCGTTTTCCTTGATTAAGTAATATGCTTGAAATGTTTACTTAGGAACCTTTTACAACCTCATGCAAGAGACTAACAATGAATATTTGGCCTTTGTGAATACCACAAAGAAGAAAAATATACAATTTTACCTATTTGTGTGAAAATAGAACACCTGTTTCAGGTTGCTATCCTGTTCATCATGTGCATATGTTGTATGAATACAATCCTTAGCTTGTAAACAAAGACTATACTATTGTATTAATTTTAGCATGTGTTTTGTTGGTATAAAGGCATATGCCATATATCTACAAACAAAGCCTGACAAAGTGTTTATTTACATCTTCATTCAGATAGTTTCTTGTTACACAATGGTTTTGTACACAATGGAGTACTTAACCTGATTTATATTGATTTCAATTGGTCTCAGTTGTGCATACTTAATTCAGAGAGGTAATCAAATTGATTTCTGAGGCCTACTTTTTAAGAGAATGTACTAACAGACATACAAAAGATTTTCTTAACTACATTATGTATAAATAAAGCATTTTAGACCTCTTAAAGCAGTTTTTGATGATCATATCATTGTGCTCACTATTGCTAACAAAATTGAATTTCCTTCACATTGAAGTATATTTGAAATCAAATTGAAACACCATTTAAAGTTATTTTGTACAGATAACTTTATTTAACTGTATTTGTACTGTACTCTTCCAAACTAATATGCTATTCATCAATATGATAGCCTGAACAGCATACACAAGGAGACTGACATAAAGATATGGTGATGCACTTGCACAGTTAGTTAAATGAAAGATGCAATCTGTTGAAACAAATATTTTGCCAAATAGTTTGGGAAAGCAGTCAGTAACTGTCTAGAATGAAATCACACTTACAATGTTAGTCAGAATGCAATTTTGAGGGTAATGTTCATTCAGGCTATGAAAATGCTAATACATATGTGGTTTCAATATCCCACTGTACCCGTTTGACATTTAGTTTAGGATAAAACTGCTAACGATTATACTACTAGAGGAACACACACCAGTAGTGCTATTTGGATATTATTCAAAGAACCCCTGGCATTTTCAAGTTTCAGACTTATTACTGCTGTTGCATCTAGTAGTGAACAATATTAGTTGGGTGACGTGATACTCAGATGTGTTTTTATTTTGACTAGTTATATTAGCATGAAAACAGAACTGCTGTTATCCAAACTTCAACTAACTTACTTCTTTCTTTCTTTCTTTCTTTCTTTCTTTCTTTCTTTCTTTCTTTCTTTCTTTCTTTCTTTCTTTCTTTCTTTCTTCCTTCCTTTCTTTCTTTCTTTCTTTCTTTCTTTCTTTCTTTCTTTCTTTCTTTCTTTCTCTGGGATATCTTTATTTATGTTAATAGCGTAGTTTATAAAAGGGTTCCAAACACAAGTGTAGCTGCAGATATGGCTGACAAATGTAATAAACTAAATTTATACAGGATGAGATAACATAAATGGCAAACAGTGGTATACAAATAATAATTTACAGAGATTAGGTCTGCATATTTCTTGATGAAAGGCAGAAGAAGAGTGGATGGTTAGGCATATGCTATAGCTGTAGGGAGTATTGAGATGTAGAACATGGCATTCATATAGGCACTGATAGTTGAAGCATCTGTGGCACATGTGTGCAGAACATCTCCTGTAGGTAGCTGGAGTGGCTACAGCAAATGATTTTGAACCAATGACCTGTGAGTCCCTGGCACCTGTGTGAGACCCTTATTTTGAGATCTTGGCATATTTAGAATGCTAGGTTCAGCATTTGTCAGAAACTGCCAAAGTAGTTTAGGATTTATTCCACATAGGCATTTATAAATCAGCATAGCCCATCTCAACTCTCACCTCTTATATGATGCTGGGTGACCAACATTCATAGGATCATAAGATGTATATAAGTCCAATAGTGTTAGCCGTAGTGACTTGATTTTATTTAATTGTATCTGAATATTCCCCGATTAATTAAGAATGCATCCAAACACTCCTTACATTGTTTCATCTTTATTGTGCACTGTCTCATTTGGGAGACAATTCCAAATAGAGACCACTAGTTGATTAGTCCAAGCCCCCTCTTGCACTCTTTTTAATAATAAATAATTTGCCTTACTGTTCCTATTTTGTTCTTTTGATTCCAGTCCTATGCATTCCCACAAATGTGTATCATCATGTGCCCTATATACAATGCAAAGATCACCCCTCATCCTTCTATACACCAGGGAACACAACTCCAACTCCTTCAGCCTCTCCTCATATGTCAGATGTTTGATATCAGCAACCAATCTGCTTGCCCTCCTCTGTATCCCCCTCAAACCTCCTTATGTTTCCCTTTTTCATATGGTGCCTAGAACTGCACATAATACTTCATGTGTGGCCTCATCAGTGAAGTATACAAAGGCATCAGCACTTCTCTAGCCCTGCTCCTAATATTTCTTCTGATGCAACTCAGTATCTTATTTCCCCTATTAACTATATTCTTGTACTATGTTTCAGAGGTTAGTCTGTTTGAAACAAGTACCCCCAAATTTCTGCTCTCTCTCTCTCTCTCTCTCTCTCTGTCTCTCAGTGGAGGTTAACTTACTCCCCAGTAAATAATAGTTTTCCTTTTTATTTCTTGCTCCAAAATGCATAACTTTACATTTTTTAATGTTAAATTTTAGTTTTTTTCTGTTTAGCCCAGTCTGTTATGTTATTAATTTCCCTTTGAAATATCATACTATCTTCATCACTATTAACTATAGCTCCCATTTTGGCATTATCCACAAATGTACAAGCCAAGCACCACTGGTGCATTCCATTGAGGACACAAATATGTTAAACAGCACTAGTTCCAGCACTGAACCCTGGGGAATCCCACTAGTCACTTCAACCTGTTTAGAGTAATATTCTTTCATACATACTCTTTGTTTTCTGTCACTTAACCAAGAGAAATCGAACTCACTGATGTTTTATTTAAACATATTTCTTCCATTATTTTTATCAGTTCAAGATAGGTTACTGTATCAAAGGCCTTTGAATATTCTAAATACAGAACATCCACTGGTAAGTTATTTTCAGCAGCCCTAATAACAGGCTCAAAGAAGTACAGGAGGTTTGTCAGACAACTTCTATTCTTTGTGACTGTGTTGTAAAGGATCCCTCATTTCACTGATATTTAAATGAAGTTCTAGTTCATCCTTAACTATTCCCTCTAAAATTTTACCAATAGAGGAGGTCAGGCTCAGAGGCCTGTAATTTTCGTAGTCAGCTCTATCTCATTTTTTTTTTAATTGGAATAATGTGTTATACTCTCCAGTTATTAACAGTCCTTCCCTTCTCCAGGGATTTCTGAAAAATCACCACCAGTGGTTCAACTATTATTTCAGCTGTCTTCCTAAGAAAGTTAGGGTGGGAACCATTGGGTTCAGGAGATTTGTTGGGATCTAAATTTTTTAATCTATTTTTAACATTAGAAACAGAAACTGTAATTTTTTTTCTGTATTAGCTCCGTCAGTTAATTTTATTGCCTCCCTATTCTGATATACACTATGAAAAAAGTCATTAAAAATTTCAACCATTTGAGCACAGTCTGTTATTTTGTCATTTTCCACACGTATCAGACCAATCAGAGTTTTTGTCTATCTAAGGCTATTTACAATCCATAAAAAGCTTTTTATTATCCTTTGAATTTGCTGCCAAATTGTATTCCTAAGCTTTCTTTGCCCTTTAATTTGCTTTTTACATTCCTTCACTTTGTTTTATAGCTAGCCCATACATTTTGTTTGCCCTTTATTTTTGCTATCTTACAGGCCTTTTTTTCTGATAGTTTTTTTTTAATCTTCCTTGTAGACTAGGCAGGAACCCTACCTTTACTACTGTATTTTTAACAAGTGGTATGAAATAATTTATATAGGTATTTAGTTTGGCTTTGAATATTGTCCACATACTCTCAACATCTAGACCTGAACATCCTTTTTTTCAATTCCAGTTACTCAGATATTTGATAATAGAATTGTAATCAGACCTGCCAAAACATCTTACATTAATTGTTCCAGTTTGTATGCTCTTTTTAAAACTTATTGAAAATTGCACCATACAATGGTCGCTGCCTCTCTTACTATACAGTCTTTTATCTCTTCCTCTTAAATACTAATATCAAATCCAGTTTGTTTTCACCTCTTGTGCTTTCCATAACATAATTTTCTAAATTAAGGGCATCCAGGGTGTCCATAAACTGTGCTTCAAATGATGTGGAAGATGTTCTATTCTTGTAATGTATACTCAGAAAGTTGAAATCACCCAGTATTATCAATTTATATCCCATATCTTGCTCTTTTAATATACTGAGCAATTCAGCATTTTGATTGGCTAGTATGGAGGGCAGTCTGTAACACACCCCTATTATAAACTTGTCATTTGATGTAGGTGATAATTTCACCCATATTTGTTCAACCCCGTGGATGTTATAATATTTCTCTATTGCTAATACTTCTATTCCTTCTTTGATACAGATTGTCACACATCTCCCTTTTCTTTGTTCTCTGTCCTTATGGAACATTTGATATCCATCAATATGCATTCCCATTGTTTGTTCTGCCACCAAGTTTCTGTAATAGCAGAGATTGTTATGCTTTCACTGTGCAGGATATAGTCCAGCTAATTCATTTTGTTTCTCAAGCTCCTTGTATTTACTAGCAATGCTTTCCAAGTCTCCTGGTCCTGGTGGACACTAATCTTACATTTCTCACTTGCTACAGCATGTGAAACTCCACCCTCCTTCCCCCTCTCCATCTAATTTAAAAGGATCTGTATTGTTTGGTTGATTCTTTCAGCCAATACCCTAGAGCCCTGTCCATTTAGAAGTAGTCCATCAGCAGCATAAAGCTTATAACCTCCTTCAAACATCCTCCAATTTCCAGAAACATAAAAGCCCTCCCTTCTACACCAACTTTGCAACCATCAATTTAACCTTTTAATTTCAATCATGTTTGTTCTTCCTGCTCTTGGTAAAGGGAGAATTTTGGAAATCACTACTTTACAGTTTTTTTTTGGCTTCAATAAATGTCCTACTTGCTCAAATTGTCTCTGAACATCCATTAGATTTTTTCTCCCAACATCATTTTTATTGATATGTAGCACCACTACCAGCTCACTATTGCCCCTCAGAAAACCACGTAAGTTATTGTTAATATCATGGATCCCAGCCCCCCAATAAGCTACATACCATGGCAGACTCCTTCCTATCTCTACATATGATCCTATCAGTATATTTCAGGATGGAGTCTCCTAGTACCACAATATCTTAATGCTCCCCTGATTGCATAACCCCCCCCTCTACTGTTTGTTTGTTTGTTTGTTGAATTGCTAATAGATGTCTGGTTTTGAACAGCATTTTCCATCCTTAAATGTACACTCATAGTAATGGTGATCGCTATTATGTGATCACAGTTATGACATGGAACCTCCTATTATCTCTAACTTTGTCTTTCTCCCTGTGTGCAGCATCCTTTTTACTCTTTTTACTTCTCTTTGCTTGAATCAACATATTTGTATATTGAACAAGTTGTTCAGCTTTCCTAATTTCCATTTGCAGCTTCAGTCTTTCCTTTTGTATCTTTACTCCCTGTTCCAGAGTCTTTACATAAACACACCTATTACAAGTAAAGTTTATTGCAGGCTCCCCCTTTCTATTCATATTATGTGAGTTACATGTTATCCATTCCCCCTTCTTCAATTTCACTGTTTTCATATTTCAATTATTAACAATATATTAACTACTAACCTAAAATAGATAAAACCAATTTTTCCTGGCCCACTACCTGTCTGATCCATCTGACACCATCAGACACATGCGGACGCATATGCGTGCCTCTGCACTCATCGCCTCTGCTTGCTAGCGGGCAAGCTTTTAAAGGCAGAAACCTGGAATTCACATCAAAGCACCCCAACTAAAGCAAAATGTCTTTAAAAGGACTAAAAACATGGACTGCCAGTCCTATCTGCTTTACAACTGGCATCCTTTAAACTAGCCATTTGTGTGCCTAAAAACAGCTCCCTTTTGCAGCTTATAGTTCTGAAATGTGAACTGTGGAACTATGTGTCCCAGCAGCCCCTGTACTTGTTGCCTTAGCAACCTCCCACTCCATGTGTCTCCAAGACAATGGTGATGTTTCTAGTAGTATTTATTTCACAAACACACAATTACACAAATTTGGGACCTGCAAGGTTACTATAAAGAATACAGTGATATGTGGTTTTGCTACTGACCCATGTGAATCTTCAGATGTTTCTAAATGCCTGAATGTCAACTTTCTTCTGTTTGATGACAGAAAGATGCAGGTGAGATAGACTGCCTCAAGTTTTTGGTGCATGCTTCTGTTTTTCTATGATTTAGTCTGAGGAACTGAGTTTTGGATGTAGCCATACTTCAAGGTATTTAAAACTTTGTACTTTTTCCAGAGGTTGTCCTGAAGGAGTTAGGATTTGAAAATGCTGTGGTGGTTGGATTTTTCCATGGAAAGTCATAACAAGAAACAATTTGTTAGTCTCCATGCATATTTGTGTGTTGTCAAAGACTTCTTGGAGTGATTTGTTAGGGTCAGCAATGGACTCGGATTTAATAAATGATAGTGTCATCCACAGAGAGATTAATATGTGTGTTGTGGCTAGAGCAGGAGAAGGAAAGATTGTTTATAAAGAGCAGAGGGCCAGTGATGGAGTCTTGTGGGATCCAAGACTGAGAGGACATGGATAAGAGACTTCAGCATTGACCTTAACTATCAGTGACCTACATGTTAAATATGAGTTAAAGCACAAAACTGTTGCTGCTTACAGGTGAAGTGATAGAAACTTGCCAGGGAAGATGGCATGGTACATGGCATTGATGGTTTTGGTCAAGTCTATGAATATTGCACCTGCATGGATGCCAGAGTCAATTACAGATCAGCCATCATTGATGCCCCTTCTAGCCTTGGGCAGATAAAGTTATTTGGCCAAAAGTCTGGTTGCACTTTTGTGAGTAGGTTGCAGTGGAGTATATGATCTAGTACTTGCTTGTGTGCAAGTATTTCCAGGACATTACTAAGGACCAATAGGATAGATAAGGGACAATAATTATTTAGGTCTGACATAGGACCTGACTTGTGCAGTGTGGTCACAATGGCATTTTTCCAGGCAGCAGGGACATGGTCAGTGCAGAGAGAGAGAGAGATTGACAAGAGCTGTGATTGTTGGCATCAGCTATACTGCTGCAACCTTCAGCAAATGGAGTTCACTGCCATTGTATTCAGGGCTTTTTGAAATGTCAAGATCTTGCAGTAACTTCAGCCATCCCCTTGGTTGACTTTCTTGAATTTGACATTTGATGATTTTGTGGTGGGAGGCTGATGAGTGGTAGTAGCTGGAAGCTGGTTGGTCAGCTGTAGTGCAGTGTTGGGGAATATACTAAGGTTCATAAAATGGTGATTCAATGCTCCTGTAACTTCAGCATTTCCTGTGATCAGAGTTATGTTGTAAATGATATGAGATATAGGTTATGACTTACCTTTTCCAATTAAGGTATTGATTCCAGACCAGAAGTTTGGGGGTCTGTTGTTTTTTGACTCCCAGTAACCAGCATAGTAATTTGATGGGTTCCCCTTGTCAGTAATACTGCTTGTTTTTTAAGGTTCCTATATAGGTCCCAGTTATAATCATAAAATGAGACCTTGTAAATTTCTCATGTATTGTTCACTGTATGTGGTGATCTGGGAGTTTCGGTGAGACTTTGTTGTGTTGGCCTCCTCTGACTTTTACCAATTTCAGTGGAAGCAACTTATCGCAAACTGATTTTCAATTCAGAATCAAAGTATGTCCCATGCAGCTTCTGTATTAGGGATTTGGTCAAGCCTGTCCCAATTCAGTTAACTAAGTTCCAAGCCAGGTATGTCCAGGTGATTGGGTCCAGTTATTTAAATGAAGTGGATTTGATAAGTCAGGGTACATTTTCTGTGGCTATATACTTCCATGACAGGACAGGAATCATTCAAGAAGTGCAGTAGATGGCAGAAGAAACTATTCTGTTTGGTGTGTTGGTGAGAATCCAGTCAGTGCATGTTTCAGACTTACTGCTGGTGTTGTATCTAGTAATGAAAGACATTAGTTGGGCAGAGTGATGCTCAGATGTGTTTCTATTTTAACTAGGTGTATTAGCATGAAGACAGAATCACTGACATTAAGATTTCATCTGTTCAAACCACATGAAGTCTTACTGTATTCTGACTATTGCAGTTAGCCCCAGCACTCAAACTGCTCCGGAGAGAAGAGAGTTAATTTTCTATGCAGAGCATAGAACGTTGAGCTTGGTTCAAATCTCTGTCTGCTGCACTTAGAAGTACAACCATCAGATTCTTTACTCTGCCTAACTAAACGGTCACTCTGGAGATTTCTCCTTTGCTCACAGTTCAAAAGTCTGTTAAAGTCTTCAGTTTTACCGATTATTTTTTCGCAAGTTTCTATTCAGATCTCTGTCTGTGGTACAGTAAGTACTAGGTAGTGAACTAGACATAGTAAACTTGTGGAAATTGTAAAAATTGATTTTCAACTGGTTCAGCTGAACCGGCCATTTAGTGAATTACATATTCTGTCTTTGTTTCTAAACTTAGAGTGTGGTTACTGGTCCTTATCAGTTTTAAAAAAATGCATTTTCTTGTGTTTTTTTCCAATACCCATGACACGGTTAGAAACCGATGAGGGTGTCTTGCCTGGTTGTTTGCCATAAAAAGGGTAAGTCTGTGGTTAGGATGGCTATGTCTGAGAAACCCAAAAGAAAAACTGGGCCCACTGGGTTTCAACACAGCAGTGTGTGTCCGGGGAGGTCTTTGCTAAGGCTGATCCCCACACCACCTGTGTTTATTGTCTGGGGTTTGACCACCTCGATTCAGACTGCCAAATCTGTAAAAATTTCCCTAAGTCTACCCTGGAAAAAAGATTAGGTAGGCTTAGGGATAAGGAGGCCTTGAAGTCTGCTGACCCAGATGGCCAGCCCGGTTTGGTTCTGACCAAACCTGAGGGAGTGCCCTCTGACCAGGGCGATACTTCTTCAGGCAAGAGGAGAGCCAATTCTGAGGGATCAGTTCCTACAAAAAGACAAAGAAAAGAAAAATTGGCTGGTTCGGATCCAGAGACCCATTTTCTGACCGTCGAAGAGATTGCCAAAGTGATAAGGATTGTAGAATTGCTTCACCCGGTTCCGTCTGATCCAGCACCTTCTAGCAGGCTCTAGGTTCAGTTGGTTCCTCTGGTTCAAGGTTATGCCTCTGAAGATTTTTATGAACCAGATTTGGAGGGGAATGAAGATTATGATGATGATGACGATGATGATGGTGGGGAAAGTCTGGTTGAGCACATTGAACCAGGCATCTCCCCAGACAGGCCTTCTGGTGTTTCCCCTCCTAGGCTTTCTGAGTCCCCTTCCCACTACATGTTTTACAGGAAAGTGGCAGAAACCCTCCAGCTCCCTGTGGAGGAAGCCATGGAGGAACAAGAGGAACCCGATTATGTGGAGATGATGGACATCCCAGAGTCCAAGAGACTGTCTATTCCCCTTCATAAGTCTTTTGGGAAACAGACACAAAAAATTTAAAAAACTCCAAATTCTGTACCTCCTGTCGACAGAAGGATGGACAAAAGGTACACCTTATCAGGTTCAAGTACAGAGTACTTGTATCAACAATGCAGCCATATTGGGGTTGTGCAGGCTGCAGCCTGTGATAAGGCTAATATACCTTTGGCTTCACACTCCCCCAGATAAAGACTCTAGGAAGTTGGATGCCATGGCAAAGAAACAGTACATGGCATCCACCTTGGGACTCAGGCAGGCTAATTATATGGCCTATGCAGCCAGGGACCAGAAGTCCAGGTGGGTCACTGTACTGGCACTGGCTAAGCAGGCCTCCCCCCAGCTAGCCTCAGAGATGGAGGGGGTGGCTGCTGATGGGATTGAGGCATCTAAGGTACAGTTCCATGCTGCTGTGGACTCCAATGATGTATCATCTAGAGTCATGGCTACATCTGTGGCTCTTCAGAGAATGGCTTGGCTCAGATGTACTAGTCTCTCACAGGACACACAGGCTAAGGCCATGGATTTCCCTGTGGTGGGTAATTCTATGTTTGGGGAGCAGACAGAGAATTACATGAAAAAGATGGATGAGTATAGGACCACCTGTAGGAGTGCACAGGCCAAGGAAAGGCAAGCAACTCTTCAAAGGCAGAAAGCTAGGGGCAGGCCTTTTCATAGGCCTTTCTACCTAGCACAGGTCTCTTCTCCTTTTCCACAGAGGGGGTCCTTCAGAGGGAGAGGCAGAAGGGGGATGAGCAGGGCTGCATCCACCCCTCAACCTAGGGCTCCTGCCAAGCAGACACCCTGATGTGTCAGCCTGGGTTGACCCCCCCATTCCTGTAGGAGGTAGGCTGGCTTACTTTGTCCAGGACTGGATGTCTGTTACATCAGACAAGTGGGTCCTGGAGGTGGTAAGCCAGGGGCTGGTTCTCAGCTTCAAGAAATTTCCAAAGCTGAGGGCCAGACCTTTTCCACCTGCAGGCATCTCCGAAACCATTGCCTTAGAGGCAGAGGTTTCATCTCTACTGGCCCTAAAGGCTGTAGAGAGAGTTTCTACACTGTACAGGGACAAGGGTCTGTACTCCAGGTACTTCCTTACCCTAAAAAAGACAGGGGAGTGGTGACCAATCCTAGACTTAAGATACCTGAACAAATATCTTTTAAAACCAAAATTCAGAATGGTGACTCTGGGAATACTTCTTCCTTCACTAGGGCCAGGGGACTGGCTAGCCTCCCTGGACTTAAAAGATGCCTACTTTCACATTCCCATCAGGTGCTTCCACAGAAAGCACCTCAGGTTCGAATTGCCTTCAGGCCATTATCAGTTCAAAGCTATGCCTTTGGACTGACATCGGCTCCAAGGGTATTCACAAAATGCCCAGCAGTAGTAGTGGCCTTTTTAAGAAGGAAGAATATTTCCATATTTCTATACCTGGACGACTGGCTCATTATGGGTCAGTCCCCAGACCAAGTCAAGTCAGACCTGCTAGTGACTCAGCAAGTGCTCACTTCCCTAGGATCTCTTCTCAATCTTCCCAAGTCAGTTCTCGAGCCTGTACAGCTCCTCACCTTCATAGGTGCAGAGTTGGATACAGTCAAAGCAAGGGCTTTTCTTCCACTGGAAAGGGCAAGGGCTATTATAGAGCTGGCTTCTTCATTCCACCTTCTGGTCTCTTGGCCAGCAAGGCACTTCCTTCAGCTTCTGAGCCACATGGCAACTTCTGCAGCAGTGGTCCAAGGGGCCAGATTTCAGATGAGGGCCATTCAGTTTCACCTGAGGGCCTTTCGGTCTCAGAAGAAAGATTCTCTAACCAAACTAGTTCCAGTGATTCAGACTCTGATCCAGGCTCTCCATTGGTGGCAGGATCAGGGCAACCTCAGACAAGGAGTCCCATTCCTCACTCAGTCTCACTCTGTGGTCTTAACCATGGATGCTCTGTATTGGTGTGGGGAGCCCATCTGGGGGCTCTCACAGCCTAGGGACTGTGGCCTCCTCAGGAATCCCTTCTTCACATCAATCTCTTGGAACTCAGGGTGGTCTTTCTGGCCTTGCAAGCTTTCTCTTAGTCAGTGCAGAACAAGGTGGTTCAGGTCAGGACAGACAATACCACCACCATGTGGTACATCAACGAGCAGGGAGGCACTCGGTCCACGGCCTTGTGCATGAAAGCCATGAAATTTTGGTCCCTAGCTTATTCTCTGCAGACCTTTCTGACAGCAGTCCACCTTCCAGGGAATTACAATGTGCCAGCAGATGCATTGAGCAGGATCTCCCAGGGCCATCATGAATGGTCCCTGGACCCTCCGGTGTTGAAAATGATTTTTTCAAGGTAGGGCACTCCAGAGATAGATCTCTTTGCAGACCCAGACAATCACCAGCTTCCTCTGTTTTGTTGTAGACCCCCAGTCTTGGGCTCAGTTCCTCTGGATGCTCTGATCTTGAACTGGGAGGGGAAATTTCTATATGCCTTCCCTCCTTTTCCTTTACTGTTCAAGGTTCTGGTCAAGATAAGGTCACAACCCTGCAAAGTGATTCTGATTGCTCCAGACTGGGTCAGGCAGCCTTGGTACCCCCTGCTGCTGTCCCTAGCAGTCCATCTTCCCCTGTCTCTTCCCAGGAATTACAACCTGTTAACCTCCTCTCAGGGGAGGATTTGGTACCCCAATCTTCAGCCTCTCAATCTCAAGGCATGGCTTTTGAAGAGTTAGAGTAGGCAGATTTGCATCTGTCTCAAGGGGTTCTGGATATTCTCAAAGCCTCTCGAAAGTCTACCACCAGAAAAACTTATAACTCCAAATGGAAAAGATTCAGAATTTGGTGTTCCAAGAAGCATATATCCCCAGACACTGCTGAATTGTCTACAGTTCTGGATTATATGGTTTATCTTAATGGCCTAGGACTCAGACCAGCTACTCTCAAAGTACATTTGTCAGCTGTTTCTGCTTTTCTGTCAGTTGGAAAGCCTTCCTCACTGTCATCTCACCCTGTATTCTGTAAATTTGTCAAGGGACTGCTTCATACCAATCTCCCCTTTAGGGATCCTACCCCTGCTTGGGATCTTAATGTTTGCATTGCTCAGCTTATGCAACCCCCTTTTGAGCCTTTGTCTTCAGCAGAGCTTAAGTACTTGACTTGGAAAACTGTGTTCCTGGTAGCTATTACCTCTGCCAGGTGTATCAGTGAATTGCAAGCTCTGTCAGGGGAGCCTGATTTTATCTCATTCCATAGAGATAAGGTGGTCCTTAGAACTAACAGGAGGTTTTTACCTAAAGTGGCTTCAGATTTTTTTCTGAACCAATCTATGTCACTCCTTGTGTTCTTCACTGATCATTCTTCTTCAGGAGAAAGAAGTTTACACAGTTTGGATGTTAAAAGAGCCCTTAGTTACTACATTGAGCATACTAAGGCTCACAGGTTTGACTCCCTCCAGTTGTTTCTCACTTGTGGGGAAGTGGGGAAGGGCAAATCTGCCACTAAGAGAACTGTTGCTAGGTGGATTGTCTCTTGTATTCAATTATGCTATGAGAAGCTAGGCCAAATACCTCCCTCAGGTCTGAGGGCTTATTTGACTAGAGGTACAGCTGCCTCTCTGGCTGCGGCCAGGATATTCTTTGCTAGATATGTAAAGCAGCCACCTGGAAAAACAGTCCACACATTTACCAAACATTACTCCTGGACATCCAGGCTAGGAGTGATGCTTGGTTTGGCACAGCAGCACAGAGCCTATTCCAAGGTAGGTTCGATTCCTCCTCCATGGAGGTACTGCTTGGTAGTTCAGTAATAGTCAGAATACAGCAAGACTTCATGTGGTTTGAAGAAAAAATTACTCACCTTAGTAATTATGTTTCTTCTAATGTAGTCTTGCTATATTCTGACCTCTCTCCCTGCCTCCCCTCTCAGAACCTGTTTTTGAAAAGTGGGCTGGCAGGTGCAATGTTGCACCTCAGGGGTGCATTTGGGCACTTCCTCCGTGTAGAGAGGGGGAGTAGGTTATATTATTAATTTAACAATCTTAAGTTGTTCACTACCTGGTTTTTGATTTTTGATTTCTTGACTTGAGTCTTTTGGGGATCCAAAATATTTGGTTGCCATTTGGCTAGTAAACATTTTACAATTTCCACATAGTAGTTAGTTAGTATTAGCTCATAAGAATCTGACAGTTGTGCTTCTAAGTGCAGCAGACAGAGGTTTGAACTGAGCTCGAGCTCAACATTCTATGCTCTGCGTAGAAAATTAACCCTCTTCTCTCTGGGGCAGTTTGAGTGCTGGGGCTAACTGCAATAGTCAGAATACAGCAAGACTCCATTAGAAGAAACATAATAACTAAGGTGAGTAATTTTTGTTCTGGCTGCTTGCATACACCAGATACTGTATAATAATCTTCTGCTTATGTTGCCATGGAAATGATAATGATGTCGTAAACAGCAGATTGTGATGTCAGGTGTATGTAGACAAGTAGCCAGGACAAATAGGGTATAATGGACAGTGAACCTGTTTTCTTGTTGATATGCATAGTTACAAAGAAAATGGGGACATTCAATACAGAGACCATATGAATAATGAGCTAAAATGTGTCTAAAATCATGCTTTTTTGCCCCAGAGTTTACCCTTGACATAAGTGTCTCTTTAAATCAGATTACATTTGGTCATTTTAAAACCTGGCATTGCTTAAATATATTTTTGACCATAAAAGTCACATTGAGTCAAAGCTCATTTTCAGATGTGACCAAGTGAGAATTAAGCATGGACGTAAATTGAGTTGCTCGAGGTCACAATATACAAGGGGTGATTGTGAGATTCAAACCCAGGTCTTCTGGGTCTCCATCTTCATAGCTCAATGTTCTAACCATTAGGTTATACTGCCTCCAACCTATTGATAGCCAGCTCTTCAGACTTTTTATGGTTTCAAGTGGAAAGCCAGTCTCTCAAATCATGTTCAGCAGGGCCCCATGTTTGAGCAAATATTAAAATAATGTCCCTCCCTGGGCTTCCATAGATATACATATTTCAAATTTATACAAACTCAATTTTTGATAGACATGCCAGTCTTAACTTATTTCCATTATTATCTTACTTGGTAATGCTTGGTAAGATAAGACAAAGTAGGCTACAAGGCCCATTTAATTGTCTTCCACTCCTAGTGGGGTCAGTTACCCAACTGATTTTGAATCAAGTAATCATCTAATCTAATCTTAAATTGCTCAAAGCACTGTGCCATTACAATATTACTAGGTAGGGATTGCCATAATTTAGCTGATCTTATAGGAAAAAATGTTTGTCTTTTGACAGTTTTTACACTTGGAACATATAATTGTCTCTTATGTGATCTTAAATCCATCGGTGATATATCTCTGTTAAAGAAGCCGCATAACCTCATCATATTAGAACTTTGCAAAATCTTATTGGTCTTCTGATGCTTTTACAGGTAAAGGATGCGAAAGCAAGGAAGATGTGACATTACCGAACATGAAATGAAGAATTTTGTAATTTTCTGTGACATTATTGTAGCTCTTTGCAAATGAGTTAGGGTTATAAAAAATTAACAGAATATTATCTTTTAGAGTCTGAATATGAACCAAAAATCAAAAAGAGAAACTTTTTTTTACTTCATGAACTGTCAGGTAAAATATATATTGGTATATGTTCAACAATATTATTCTACTTTTAAAAGGTATCAATATACTTTCAGACTGTATAAATATACTTTAAAACTGAATCAATATACTTTATATATGTATCTATATTACTCTATACATACATGATTACACTAACCCATGAAAAAAGGATCAGTTGAACTTATCTACTGAATGTTGACTTGACTCCAACTTTTCATTTAAAAAAATTAAGTTTCTAGCCATAATGGTTCAAATGTTAACTCTGCTCAAAAATATGTCTATTTATGTGTTTATTTATTGAATTTTGGTGACTCAGTAGCCCACTGAGAGTAGAAGTCACTTTTTCAGGAGCGACCAGGGAAGGGGGGGATACAGATGGTAACCAACTGAAATTGAACCAGATTAAGCTGTTGGTGGTATTTTTAGTGAACGTCTTTAGAAAAGGCTAACTTTCAGGATCACGTGATGGCTCTGTAGCGTTAGTAGCATTGCAGACCAGCTCTCAACCCGAACACCAGCTTTCATCTAAAAGCTCTTAATCAAGCTGCAATATTTTCTCCTGCTTCTGCTAAATAGGCTTCTATTGCCTTCCTGACACATCAGAGGTGAAGTATTTGGAGTAAAAGTAGCATACATCATTGGATTACACGGATCATTGTCTGGGACCTAGCGACGGCATGGAGGCAGAAATGCGCCAGGCGCTCCCAGCTCACACTCCACCGCAAACGCCAGTCAAGGAGTCCAAGAGATCCAAAGGTCAGTCCAGGGCCTCTCCTAAGTCAGTATTATACTCGACAACTTCTCAAGCTAACATCCTGCTCTCTGAGAAAAAGTTTCTGGAGGAATTTCACCCCTTTAAGCTCACTATACAAGAATTAACATCAGAGCTTAAAAGTCTCGGTAGTGATCTCGCCGACACCAACCAAGCTATCTCTGACACCACGGCCCATGTTTCATCCTTGGAGGGCTGGAAACATACTACAGAGCCCAAAACTGTTAACTTGCGACAAAGGATCCACAAAACAGAAACCAAACTAGAAGATCTGGAAGTCCGAAGCCAAAGAAACAACATAATTATCTTTGGCCTTCCAGAGGACGCCGAGGGAGCAATGCCTATCCTCTTTCTACAAAAAATGCTTAGCAAGATAGTAGGGCCCTCTCCCAACAACACTACCTACATAATTGAGGGCCCATCATTCGCTAAGACCAAAACCTGCTGCTGGAAATCCACCGCGCCCTCTCATCTTAAAGTTCTTGAACTATTTGGATAAAACTCACATTTTAAGCCAGGTTAAAAAGATCCAATAAATTCTGTGGGAAGGACAACAACTTCGATTTGCATAGGATCTCCATTCCACTGTCAGACAATGATGAGCTGAATACCACCCCTTGGTGACAAAGCTAATGGCAGCAGGAATTAGGTACAAGGTTCAGTACCCCTCTTGTTTTTCGGTCTTTATCTCAGGATCCTGGCACATCTTTGAGACGGCGCAGCAAGCTGTCCCAGCATTGCAATCTCTACTCCCCGACGTGTTCCCTGCTCGCTGATGAAATTTACTACAAGGCGTTCCACTGATCTGCTGAAGTCACCACAAGAATGTGCGCACATTGTCTATGCGACTGTTAGACGTAGTGAGTTGTTACCACAAGAGGGCAGTAAAGTCCCACGACAGTTTACTTTCCCTTCAACCTATTCACGAACTAAGTAATTTTTTTTTTCTTTGTTGTAATTTTCTTTTTATTGTGTGGGCTTCTGGATCTGCTTCAAATTTTATATTGGATGGTTTAATTGGAACAATCATTGGACAAAGAGACTCCTTGCCTCATATTACTATAAAATCCTTTTAGTTCTGCAATGCGTCTAAAGGATATTTCATTTGACACTGCAGAGAGAAGTCTTCCTTTTGCATTTTATTCCTCCGTTTATTGTAAGTTACCAAAATTGGTTGTTCGGGGCGGGGTGAGGGTTAGCGGCAGTGGGCAGGTTAGCAGTGCGTTATGTATCATAAAAGGAAGGGGGAGGTACCCACAGCTGATTCATGTGCTTACTTTGTGCTTTTCCTTATGTTATATTTTAAGTCCAGGAAATTCTTGATGGGTCAGGCACCACATTGGTCCAAGGAGGATCCTTCTACATATGCTGTGGTTAATAGGGCAGAGAATATAAGGGGGGGGTAGGGTGAAGGAGGAAGGGGGTCAACACTCAGTTCTCTTTATTTTTAAGGGGTTTATATGCATATGCTGTGGGTTTTAGGGTTGGTTTTTCTGATGTTTGATTTTACTGACTTGGGTTTCTTGTGTGGGTGGGAAGGGGGTTGTTGGGTTGAAATAAAAGCGAAGTCTGCCACTAAGTTGAGAGGGATTATAGTTATTTTATATAGTTCAGATTGGTGGTTCTTACACAAATTCCAAGTTATTTTTTTCTACCCTAATACCACCTATGGCGGGGGTTAGTTACTGCTCTTGGAATATAAAAGGGGCACAGACCCCAGCAAAACAAACTAAAGTACTACTTCATCTTAAAAGTCTGCAAATTGACATAGCTTTTTTGCAAGAGACACATCTCTCGGCTACTCATATTCATTATTTTCATAGAATCTGCATAGGTCAAGCATTTGGCGCTGGTATAGATTCATGTAGAAGAGGAGTTGCCATTCTAATTTCCCACAGAACCCCATTCCAACAAGAAATTGCAGACCCCGAGGGTAGATTTGTCATTCTGAGAGCCCTTCTGGGCCATTCTGAAGTTATATTGGGCTCCATTTATGGACCCAACTGTGATGACTCAGACTTCTTTGCTTCTCTTGTCAGTTTTCTTGCACCCTGGACCATGTTTCCGATAATCCTGGGTGGTGATTGGAACCAGGTCCTATCCAGCAAACTAGACAGAACTGGCCAGGTCAGACAAACATTATCACCTGGTCAAAAAGTCATTCATGAATTAATGAATTTTCTTGGTCTCACTGACCCTTGGAGACTTATACACCCTGACAACAAGGAATATTCCTTTCCCTCCCTTCGCCACCACTCCTTTTCCCATATAGATTACTTTCTTATGACTATTGATCATCTGCCAGGCGTTTCCCTAGTCTACTATTCATCTAAGGTAATCTCAGACCACCATATTGCCCATCTCCATTTGAACCTCCTACCTAATATACATAGAGTTCGAATTTGGAAACTCAATAATCAGCTCTTGAAATCCGATGAGTATGTACAACTTCTCTGAAACTTCATCAATAACTTTATGGAAATCAACGCACCATCCATGTCTATAAAAGGCTTTCTATGGGGGTCCCTGAAATGTGCACTAAGAGGGGAATTAATTCGCTTAGCGACCAAGCATAAAAAACAGAGGACCTCAGCTCTTTCTTCTATACTGACCCAGACAGCTGATCTGGAGAGTCATCTATCTCCTTCTTCCCCTATATGCGATTGGGAAAAGGTGGAATCCCTTTGCACCCGATATAATTGCATTTTACCTGAAAAAGCATAATTCCTTATGCTTAGTTCAAAAATATCATATTTTGATCAAGGGGAGAGGGCTGGGAAACTTTTGGCCCTTCGTCTTCACACCCAAGTGGCCAATAGAATAGTTTCCTCTATTCGTTCCAAATCAGACAAACTTCTTATCTCCCCCCCCCGATATTGTGAAGGCATTTCAAGAATATTACCAACAATTATATTCAGCCTCTGCTACTCCCCTTACACCCCAACAACTACACTCTTTTGTCCAAGGTATTAATCTTCCAGTGTTGTCTGCCCTTCAGATAAACAGGCTAAAAGCTCCTATTACTCTAACAGAAGTTGGTGATGCTATTAATTCCCTTGCCTTAGACAAATCTCCCAGACTGGATGGTGTCACAACTAACTTTTACAAAACATTTAAGGATACTTTAGCCCCTATACTCTTAGATACCTTTCAGTACATATTTCAGAAGGGACTATCCAATACCTCACTAACCCTGGCTACCACAGTGGTACTCCCTAAGCCCTACAAGGACCCTCTACAAATCAGCAATTATAGACCCATCTCTTTAATAAATGTAGATCTCAAAATTCTTGCTAAAATTCTTTCTTCTAGATTAAGCCAAGTCTGGGAATCTCTCATCAGTGCAGAGCAAGTTGGGTTTGTCAAAAATAGACTTTCCTCGGACCATCTGAGGAAAATAGCTTACATTCTTTCTGCATCCAAAAACTCCAATATTACAGCAGCTCTTGTGCCCCTGGATGCAGAAAAAGCATTCAAAAGGGTGTCATTGGACTATCTTTTCTTGTTATTGCCCAAATACCGTATTCCTTTAGAATTCACCAGTGGGTTAAAATTCTATATTCATCCCCTACAGCCCAAATTCAATGTAATGGAGTTTTCTCGTCCCCTTTTTCTTTATTCCAGGGTACCTGTCAGGGCTGTCCCTTCCCTCCTTATCTATTTAATCTATATTTAGAGCCCCTTATTAGGAAAATTAATAATTCCCCATTTATAACAGGCATTTCAATAGGTAACACTGACTATAAACTCTCTGCTTATGCAGATGATTTACTTCTGCATATTTCTAACCCTACTCAATCCCTCCCCATGGCTTTTCAAATTATTTCACAGTTCGAGTCAATCTCGAACCATAAGTTGAATTTGGTGAAAACAGAACTTCTTCCCCTCAACAAATATACCCTAAGGGCTGACCTGGATCACTTAGGGATACACTGGAATCCTGACAAAATGAAGTATCTTGGGACCTATCTCCACTCATCTCCTCTAACTATGAAAAGGCTTAACCTAGACGCCCTTACGAACACTTTATCAGACGACTTTAAACACTGGTCAAAGCTACCCTTAACCCTGTTGGGACGTATAGCATAATCAAAATGAACATTTTACCTCGTATACTATACCCCTTACAGATGTTTAACTGGGCCCTCCCATTGTAGTGGTTCTCACAAGTACACAGTATTATCAGTAAATTTCTATGGCAAGGGAAAAAAACTAGACGGAATTATCTTAAGCTCACTAGACAGAAAATTGACGGTGGCTTCCAAGCCCCAAACTTTTACATATACTACTTAGCAATTCATCTGACCAGAATATGACACTGGCTACAACCTTTAAATTGCACTCTGGACTCTGTTTACCTCCCTCCCTGGACCAGGATCAAACGTGACCTCTGTGCGGCACATGATATGGATCCCCAGGCACTTCCCTTTATTATTAAAAAGAATCTTCCTAAATCTCTACAGGATACCCCCTTAAGTTCTTTGATTCAAACACAGCATCAGTTAAATTCCCTCCTCAAAATGGATGTTTACAGAGATAGAGCCCAACCCCTTTTCCAAAACCCCAATCTCCGAATCTCAGGTAAGATAATTAACTCCCATCTCTTTTGGCCAGAGATAGGTATAGAACAATTGGTTCAGGAACAAAAACTGCTTTCTTTTCAAGAGGGATGTTCCCTTTACAACTGGTCCACTACCTCTGCTTTAAATATCTTCAGATATCTCATATGTCAATACAACACTTTGGATCAGGGACATGGGCTAGCTCCTTTATGTCCACTTTGCTTATATTCATTAAATCTATTCCCACCTCTCTCACTTGACATCCTACTCATATAAATTTATTTTATCAACAGCAACTACCTTGGAAGGCCAGAGATTTTATTGGTGGGATAATATCCTACCATCTACTACTAATTCCAGAGACTGGACCACTATTTGGAGCCATCTACATAACTACATTAAATGGGACAGATATAGATATATGCAATTCTATATTAATCATAATCTATATTATTCCCCATCTAAACTACACCAAATGGGTATTTCATCCTCTAATCAGTGCCCTAAATGTCAACTAGCCCCTGCAGATCTAATGCATATGCTATGGTCGTGCGAGAAAATCATGCCTTTCTGGCCGAGTATTCAAAATAGACTAGACCCATTGCTCTCACTATCGGACAGTTTCAATCCTGAAATCTGTATCCTGGGGGATTACACATCACTACAAGGGAATAGACAGAAATCCCACATGGCCTTAATATCAGCCTGCACTAAGAAAGTAATATTGAGACATTGGTTAGACCCGATTATTCCCAACCAGATAGAATGGTTTAAAGAAATCATGTTTGCTTTACAAGCGGAGCTCACTATTGCAAGAATTTCTAATAGAATAGGTAATTATAAACAAAAGTGGGAATCACTTCATACCCTTATTTCAAATTTCTAACCCTATTTATAGGGCAGGACACAGAGGGTGGTGGTAAATGGCTGTCACTCCACAGAGGGAAGAGTGACCAGTGGGGTACCACAGGGATCAGTGCTGGGACCGGTCCTATTCAACATCTTCATCAGTGACATTTCACACGATATAGAAGGCAGAATTTCACTGTTCGCTGATGACACAAAGCTCTGTAACAGAGTAGACACACCAGAGGGTGTAGACAGAATGAGAAGGACCTGCAGAAACTTGAAGAATGGTCAAGGGTTTGGCAGTTGAAATTCAATGCAAAGAAGTGCAAGATAATGCATATGGGGCACAAAAACCTGGCACAATATATCAGTTGGGGGTGAGGATATAGCATGCACCAAGCAGGAAAGGGATCTTGGGGTTGTCATCTCTGATGACCTCAAGGTAGGGAAACAGTGTGACAAGGCATCAGGTAAAGCAAATAGGATGCTGGGATGTATAGGCAGGGCATCACCAGCAGGAAAAGGGAGGTCATAATTCTCATACAAGACACTAGTGAGGCCCCACCTGGAGTACAGTGTACAGTTCTGGAGACCATACCTACGTAAGGACATAGACAGGGTAGAGAAGGTTCAGAGGCAACAAAGATGGTGCATGGGTTGCATCACAAATCCTATGAAGACAGGTTGAAGGAACTGAACATGTACTCCCTGGAGGAGAGGAGGGAGAGGGATATGATGACATACAAGTATCTCACAGGAGGAACAGGGTGCAGGAAAACACTATTTTTAAGCAAAAAGATGTTTCAGGACTAGAGGGCATGGGATGAAGTTGGAGGAGGACGATTCAGAGGAAACATGAGAAAGAATTTCTTCACTGAGCGGGTGGTGGACAAGTGGAACACCCTGCCAGAAGAAGTGGTGGGGGCTGAAACAATCACGGGATTTAAGAATGCATGGGATAGACATAAAGGAATTCTAGAGGTCAGGGGTAAGGGGAAATAGACTTCTAGGAAAACAAACTGAACTTACAAGCTCAAATGGGCAGACTAGGTGGGCCATAGGCCCTTATCTGCCGACACTGTCTATGTATCTATGTATCTATGTATTTATGTGTTCCAACCAATCTGAATCATATTTAGTGGCAGACTGGGGAAGGTTGGGAGGGACAGATGGTGGGGGCCGGGACTACAGGCATCTCTAATCAATCAGAGCTTCTCTATGCTGTAATTCATTTTCTTGTATGTTTTTATACATCAAGGGCTGGATATTCAAACTGCGCCATTCTGTGGCGCAAGCCCTTGCGCTGCTCAAAAAAGTTGCAAAGGTGTGTGGCCGGGGCGATATTCAACGGAGTTGCGCTATGAGCAACTCCTTTGAATATCGCCCCCCCAGCCACAGCCACTGTGCATGGCGCAGTGGAACTTGTGCCACCACAAGTGGTCAGAGTGGAATAGCCTGATGCTGGCAAGTTCCATTGCACCACACGCAAATTTCCGATATTCAAAAGGTGACATGCAAATGGGGCCATAATTTATGCAAGGCACATGGGGGGCCATTTGCATCTAATTATGACCCCATTTGCATGCCATTAGCATGCAGGTGCGCTGATCCCCCACGACTTGCGCCTGGCGCCCTGCCAGACAGCAGCCATGGGGAACCGACGCCCCCTGCAGCCCCATCACGGACATGAAGTAAATCCCCCCCCTGACTGGCCTGATCACGGGCATAACATTAATGCACCCCCCAACTGGCCCGATCATGGGCATAACAGAAATGACCCCCCCGACTGGCCCGATCGTGGGCATAACAGAAATGCACCACCCGACTGGCCTGATCGCAGGCAAAACAGAAATGAACCCCCGACTGGCCGATCGCGGGCATAACAGAAATACACTCCCGACTGGCCCGATGTAGACAGAATGGAATTCAAACCCCCGACTAACCCGATCGTGGCAGAATGGAGTTCAACCCCAAAGACCAATATCCCTGGTGGTCCAGTGGACGTGAAAGTCCGATCAAGGGCATAAGAGTCAAATCCTCCCCAAGGTCCATTTCCTGGTGATCTAGTGGCCCCCACCCACCCACGGAGCCCCACCACCCAGCTCCCCATCAGCCGGGGCGGCAGCACCCAGCCTGCCGCCCCACCACTGGCCGAGCCGAGTTGAAGCCGGCTGCACACCCATTGGTTCAGAGCAAGAGCTCATGGGCATGTAAGTTCATATCAGACAGGCAGTCCAGATATGTGACTCATTCATTCACATATCTGGACTGCTCAATGGGGAGAGCTGCACGCCCATTGGCTCTTGCTCTGGAACCAATGGGCGGCAACCCTATCGAGCTGTCAGTTGGCGGGCAGTGGGCAGCAGGTGGGTGGGTGCTGCCGCCCGCCAGCTGATGGGGAGTGGGGTGGTGGGGCTCCGCGGGTGGGGTGGGGTGGGGCCACTAGATCACCAGGGAAATTGACCCTGGGAGGGGTTTGACCTATACCCACAATATGGGTCCACTGGACCACCAGGGATGTTGGTCTTGTGGGTGTTGAACTCCATTCTGCCCATGATCGGGCTAGTCGGGGGTTTGAACTCCATTCACCCACGATCGGGCTGGGTCGGGGGTTTGAACTCATTCTGCCCACGATCGGGCCAGTCGGGGATGTATTTGTTATGCCGCGATCGGGCCAGTCGGGAGTGAGATCTGCCCACAATCTGGCCAGTCAGGGGTTCATTTATGTTATGCCCATGATTGGGCTAGTGAGGGGGGTGTTCTGCCCCATCTGGCTACGGGGAGTTTACTATTATGCCCGCAATTGGGCTGCGGGGGGGCACAGGGAACAAGTGGAGGGCCAACCACAGGTGGCAGCTGCTGTGTTGTGCCCTGCAATGCAGCAGCTCACCTGTGGGTGGCCCTCAACTTGATCCTTTTTTTTTTGGCTCAAAGTTGTGCAGGCGCAGGTAGGGGGTTGACCCTGCACAACTCTGCACAGCCGGCTGAATATTGGGCTGTGCAGTTTATGCATGGTTCCTCCCCTCTGTTGAGCATGCCTTCATTAGCATTGCGCTGTTGCTCAGCATGATTTGGGGGCGAACTGGACCTCTGCTGAATATCAGAATGGCGATTTTCAGACTTAAGTAGGCAAAACACTATTGTGCATGGCAAGAACCTTTGAATATCCAGCCCCAAGTCTGCTTTGTCTAATCTTTCATTTTGTCCTACCAAGATGACTGTAATGGATATTGCCTGTGTGAAAATAATAAAGCATATTAAATGAAAAAAAAGAAAAGGCTAACTTTGTCACTGTCTGGGCTAGAAACTGATGTTCTTTTTTAATGAAAGCTTGGAGTCAGACCCACATGTATCAATATATTAAAATAAAGTTACTGCACTGGAAAACTAAAAAACCCTAACTAGCTGAGGCCCTGTACACAGATGCCATTTTTTGGTGAAAAGTGGTCATAGGGACCACTTTCAGCACAGTTATACCTTGCACCCCTTTGTGCTACAGTATACACAAAGGGCTCACCTTTCTTACCTTAGCGCACTGGTTGATGTGCTAGTACAGGGAAAGGGTTGGGAGGAGACCTTGCTAATATGGGTGCTGGTATGCATAGAGATGCTATGCATAGCACAGCATCTACCCAGCACCCTCACTACTGATAACATGGCGCAGGCACCCCAGGCAGTGAAGAATTGCTAAAAGCAGTTCTCTAAGGGGTTACAGCCTCATAATCCAGAACATCTGATCCAGCAAAGAGAAGAGATAGGTCATGGACAGCACTGCCAAACACAGTAACTGACAGGATCAGGGCTAGGGAGGAGGGATTCACTGGACACCTTAGGGATAAAGAACATGGACCTTCAGGGAGCCACTGGAACACCAGAGATGCACGTCTGAGGGCACAGATCCTTAAAAAGCACCAGTTCAGAGAGGCCCTTTAGGTATGGTGTTGGGGGTGTAGAAGGACAACTGTAACAGCTGGGCTGCATGCCCTGGACATAGACCATGGCATGGCACCATGTACCTAGTACTATGCTATAGCCTCATCCCAGTGGCAGCCCCCTTAGTGAAAAGTATGCTAGTGGTTGTACAGCCTCTGTGTGGCCACTATGTGACCACTAACATCTATACACCAATCTGCATAATTGCATGTAGCACCACTGTCACAGGAAATACTCCACACCTGCAGATAGCTGCTCATCTCTGTGTATGGTAAGTTTAGTGGGTGGCAGTATGGGGAGCCCAGCATATACCTGAATACCACCACCCACCCCTGTGATTGTGTATGGTATTCCATATAGCAACTATGTAGAACATACTAATGGTATTTCACCTAGAAAAAGCCTAACCTTTTTGGGATATTTTTATTAGATTTATAGAACCAAAACAAGAAGATCTCAGATCTAGAAGTGGGTAGCCATCTGGGAACAAGTGACCACCAAACAATGTGGTTCACAATAAACACAGCCATAAAGTCAAGTCATACACAAGTCAGGGTACTGGACTTTAGGAGGGCTGACTTTGTCAAAATGGGAGAGTGCCTCAGAAAAGCACTAGCAAGCAGGCAAGAAGGAGGGTTGGAGCAACAATGGGGAAACATCACAACTGCCATCACAGAGGCAACAAGCCTTTGTGTGAAGCAAATAAACAAATCAAAATGAAAGAAAAAAACACTATGGTTCTCAAAAGAGGTGACAGGGAAGGTTAGGAAGAAAAAGATAGCATTCAGGAAGTATAAGGAAACACAGAAGGAGCAGGAAAGAAAACTGTATTAGTTAAAGCAGAAGGAAGCGGGGAAGGCAGTCAGAATAGCAAAGGCCTAAACCAAGGAAAAGATAGCCAACTCAGTTAAGAAGGGGGATAAAACCTTTTATAGGTACATTAGGGAGCGAAGAAAGACCAAGTAAGGGATAGTGAGGCTTAATAAAGGGGAGGGTGGATGGGCAGAGAGTGACAGTGAAAAAGCAGGGATACTGAACAACTACTTCTACTCAGTATTCACAAAAGAAGAGGAGGGGGAGGTACCTAATCCAATCAATAGAAGCACTCTGGATAGGGGGGTCGATAACAGTCCTTTCACAGAAGAAAGGGTTCTGAAAGAACTCCTAAAACTGAAGGTGGACAAAGCAATGAGGCCTGATGGGATTCACCCCAGAATTCTGAAATAACTAAGGGGAGAACTAGTGACACCACTGACTGACCTTTTTAACAAATCATGGGAGGGTGGTGCCATACCTGAGGACTGGAGGAGGGCAGATGTGATTCCCCTTCACAAAGGTGGGAGCAAATCAGAGACAGGAAACTACAGACCTGTTAACTTGACCTCAGTGGTAGGGAAAATGATGTAATCACTTCTGAAAGAAAGAATTGTTGAGTACCTAGAGGCCAGCAGGGCAGAGGACCCAAGGCATCATGGATTCACATTGGGAAGGTCATGTCAGACAAATCTAATAGATTTTTTTGACTGGGTGACCAAAGTAGTAGACCAGAGAGGGGCTGTGAATATGGCCTACCTAGACTTTAGCAAGGCATTTGACACAGTCCTCACAGAAGATTAATAAACAAATTAGCCAGCTGGGAGTGGGTCCCAGGGTGGTAGCCTGGGTAAAAAATTGGCTGGACAACAGGACACAGATGGTAATGGTAAATGGAGTCCACTCTGAAGAAAGGGGGTATACTAATGGGGGTACCACAGGGTTCAGTACTGGGTCCAGTCCTTTTTAATGTCTTTATAAGTGACATTGCAGAAGGACTGGAAGGAAAAGTATGCCTCCTTGCAGATGAAACAAAAATCTGCAACAGGGTTGATACACAAGGAGGGGTGGAAAGGATGAGAAGGGACATGACAAGGTTGGAAGAATGGTCAAAAGTATGGCAGCTTAGATTTAATGCACAGAAGTGCAAAGTAATGCACCTAGGAAACAAAAACACAGGGGAAGAGTACACAATTGAGGGGGTATTAATAACAACAAAAATGGAAAGGGACCTGGAGTAGTCATATCAGATGACCTAAAGGTAAGCAAGCCATGTGAGAAGGCAGTAAGAATGGCTGTGGGGATACTGAGATGTATAGGGAGAGGCATCACCAGTAGAAAACAGGAAGTTGTTATCCCTTTGTACAGACAATTGGTGAGACCCCATCTGGTGTACTGCATGCAGTTCTGGAGACCCCATCTCCACAAAGACATAGACAGGATGGAGGCAGTCCAGAGGAGGGCAACTAAAATGGTGCAGGGTCTGCAACAGAAGCCATATGAAGAGAGACTAAAGGAGCTTAATATGTATACCCTTGAGGAAAAGAGGAAAAGGGGGACATGATAGAAACTTTCAAGTGCCTCAAGGGAATCAACAAAGTCCAAGAGGGTAGCATCTTTCAGAAATAGAGATGTACAACAACAAGGGGACATCATTTGAAGATAGAGGGGTGATGACTCAGGAGCAATGTGGGGAAGTATGTTTTCACAGAGAGGGTGGTGGACGTATGGAATGGCCTTCCTGAGGAGGTTGTGGGGTCAAAAGCAATGGGTTAAATTCAAGAATGCATGGGACAGAAAGAAGGCAATTCTGGTGGGGTGTAGGAAGAAATAAGCTGTTGGTTAAGTAGGATCTGCAGCTTATCCAACTGGTAGGGGAAATGGGCTGACTAGGTGGACCAAGCAGTCCTTATCTGCCATCAAACTCATATTTCTATGTAACAACAGACAATCCAAAGCATATATATTTTAAAATTTAATTTACAATATTTTACAACAAATGTACTTTTTATCCTTAAAAGACAATGTGTGGGACTATGGAACTTGGAAGTTGCACAGGTTTTTCTGCTGAAGAGAAATATTGATTATTTTTATTGGAACAGAGCTGATTTTGTTGTGTTCAGCATCATTTTAGGATAACTTAGTTTCAAAGGAAAGAAGGAAGGAAGGAAAGAAGGAAGGAAAGAAGGAAGGAAGGAAAGAAGGAAGGAAAGAAGGAAGGAAGGAAGGTAGGTAGGTAGGTAGATGACACATCAAGGCTGATGATGTTAACACCTTAATCCAGTCACTGTGGACCAGTTAGTTTAATAAAAAAAAGCGTTACATTTCCTCTGCTGGAGACTCACCATCTCAATTGTTAAATCTCTGCTTAGGTAACACATGAATTGAGTTTTGGTGTCTCAGCTCAGCTCCTGGTGGATTTGAGTTCACATTACAGACTCACTACATGCAGTCTGTCATGATATGGTGCTGTCAGCAGTCTTTGCTCAGAGCAGCTTCAGACTCCATGAGTATGAAGTGGCATTGCTTTCCTATCCTGCAAATGGGGTTACAACAAATTGCACAACTGTCACACAAGGTTTGTTGTTTGAAAGGTTCTGGTAATGGCCCTTCCCTTTGTACACTTAACAGGAGCAGGCGCATCAAAACCTAGAGGAAGCTGGCTCTGTGGCACCAGATAATGGGGGTTCACCTGGCATGCTACTGACCCGTGTTCATGCCCCGAGCCCAGGACAGCAGGAGCAGAGACCAGCAGGAAGGGGTAAGATTGTCCCTCAGATGCTTTCCTTCTTGGGGAGAAGGGAGCAGGCTGCACCACTCTTACGGTGGCTCCTGGTGGCCCTATGGGACAATGCACCTATGTGGCATGAGTGACCACACACTGCAGGGGTGTTAGTCCACAACACTGTGAGTGTGCGAACATACTTTGGGAGGGTGAGGCAATTTAAAGGGGGAACAAAATGGCTGCCTGGCCATCCAGATGATGGTAACCCACTCGCTAGTCCACTACGAAGCTGGAGGTATCCATTCTGTGTCCTCACTATGTCCTGGTGAGGAGTGAAGAATCCCTGCAGGCAAAAGAATCTCTCCTCTCCTGGTTGTGAACATGGGAGAGGCCCCACCCATGATGGGATATGTCGAGTTGACCAGAGGCACAGCACAATGCAGGGCAGTGGATGGCGATGGGGGAGTTCAGTGGATGGGGGTAGGCATGGTCACCCAAAGGAGTGGATGACCAGGTGTGCCCTGGGGTAAAAAAGAGCATACCAAAAAAAACAAAAAACTAAAGGAGGCTCCTATTAGACAGACTAGGAAAGAGGGGTAGATGAGCAGGTTAGCTTGAAAGGAAACACCATTTTTAAGAATTTATGCACTGCACTTCCCACCTATTTCACACACAAATTTAGCAACCCCCAAAACTGGAACCAAAACAATTGGTACATTTAACACCCAGGGTCAGAACTGCAAACCCCCCAATTGGTAGTAAGTAGTTCCACAAATTTAAAGGCATTCTGTAGCTGCATAGTTCTGCATCATTTTTGTTTTAATTTATGTTCAGAGTCACCATAGAGGGAGTCTTCCTTCAGTCAGGAAGGCAGGACAATGGCAGCCTTTGCAATAAACACCAGTGCCACTCTGTGTATGACTTGAGGGGAGGACGCACAGATGCCAGGTGGCCCATGCTCTTCTTCAATGGGAGTATATGACCTCAATTTTGTGAAGTGCCAGCCCTCAGCCAGTTCTAGTGTGGGATTCCTGAGCTTGCATGTGAACCCTGGTCTCCAAGATGACAGCACAATGCACTGTTGCCATGGTATTAGCCAGCCATCTGAAGCACTAGGTAGAATAGTAAGACTAAATGAACTCCAAGTCTGTTTCTGCCTGCCAAATTTCTGTGTTTGCAGTCATTCGCATAGTTTTCTACAGAAATCAGTGACCACATATGAAATAACGTATGGGCAACTGTACACAATATGGCTGTTTCCATCAAGTGGTGAGATGATACAGACCTTGAGAGCAAAGCTCGAGAGGTGTCTGTGATGTCATCTCACACCATGATGAAAACATCATCCTTGTTGTGTGTGGTTGCAAATACATTATTTTGTATAATATGTGTTTATTTTAATTAATTTTCTTTCTAACATTTTCTTGAATGGTGGTCAAAAAACTGAAAACAGCCAACAACAGGGTAGGATTAAATATAGGATAATGTATGGAGTGTTGTGCATTATGAGCTTTCTTTACACACCCGAGGTGTGTGTTGCCACATAAACCATAAGTGTGAAGCATGAGGAGTTTGTGATATCACATACTGAGGGTGCTTTAAAAAAATTAATAATGTCGAAATCCCAGACTTTATTTTATATGCTGGTACTTGCAGGTTTGGGTTTCCCATGAACTTTGTTTTAAGTATTCACCTTAGCATTAAACAGACAGCAAAAAGACAAGTAAGTGAACATACAGCTACTTTTCCTTTCTAGTGTGGTTGTTCACAGTAGTTTGTGTCAAATTGTATGTTTTCACCTTTTTTCTTAAGAGCAAATTCCAGTGTATCACACAAGGAACAAACAATGGTTTATTTGCATGTTTTCAAAGTACATGAGTAAAACACTGATTTTGACACTAAAATGTGTTTGATTGACAGGAATGCTGTAATAGCTGGCCATGTATTATGGGAAAAGTTAGTTATTAGGGCATTTGAAAGTGGAGACAGCCTGGTTATTAAACACGATCCACAGTAATTATAAACATTTGTGCCCCTATATTCACAACTGGTCAGTAGTGCTATGCAGCCTATAGTGCTGCGTCAAAAATAGCATATGGCTGGCTCTGAGCTATATTTAGCCAATTAATGTGCACTAACTCACCAAATATTGGACCATGTCAGTGAAGCAATAAGTTGATATGGGCTGCACCAACACAATCCAAGGCTGAATATTGCCCATAGGAAATAGCATGCCCAAAAAGGGATAGCACCAGGGTTCTAGTGGGCCATATTCAGCCCAGGCATGCAAATGAGCCAGTTGGGAATGCATGTCACTATGAATCAATTTGCATGCCCATTATGGTCTCATTTGCATGCATGCATGACCCATAACACCCATGCTGGATGGAAACTGATGTTAATTCCCTGACAGTCAAGTAGACACCTTCCCCTCAATTTCCCCCATCATAACTGTATTGTCCATTCCCTAGTAATTGATTGGACCCCCCCCCCCCACCAATCACCCCAGGTCCCATGTATATCTAAGGTCCCTGGTAGGCCAGCACCCCACACTGAGCACAAATGATCCCCAAGGTGACTGATGCCCACCACCTGCCCTCCCCCTCAGGACCTACTGCCCACACACCCCCTCTACCCCAGTCAATACTTACCTGAAAATCCATATCAGATCAGTGGCTGGCACAGCCCTTAATTCACTTGCTTGGCCAGATGCCAACTGCCAGTCACAGAGCACAATCGCAAGTAAGTATCTTAGAAGTACATGGTGTCTGGGGCGATGGTGGGAAGATGATCCACTAAACTACCAGGGAATTACCACTACAGTTATGACAGGTGCAGTCAGGGGGATGAGGTCCACTAGACTACCAGGAACTAACCAAAACAGTTAGGACAGGGGCAGTCAGCTGAAGGCAGGTCCACTAGAGTCCACTAAGCTACCAGAGCAACAGTTATAAACATATAATACTGGGGAAGGGGGTCCACTACACACGGGGTAGGCAGCTGCAATAGAGCCACCCTTCTTTAAGAAATGAGATATTAAGACCAGATTATTGGAGGCAGTGAACAGCGCCACTCTGGGGGCTGTTCAGTGCCAAAACTTTCTGGATACACTTGCGCCATTATGCATGAGGGAATTCCTCATTTCCATAGGCACCGCAGTATGGTTACTGTGATCATGTTGCTTGGTTTGGGCAGTGCTCCAGGGGTCTGTGAATATGGCCCTGCCCAGAGTGCCAGTGCTGATCCAAGTTAGCAGCAGCGCCAGCTTGGTTAGTGCAGTGCTAACCCTTAGAATACTGGTCACTAAATATGATTTAAGTAATAGCTACATGAGCTGGCAACATTTCTGCTAGTTCATCTTTTAAGAGTTTTTGGGAGTTTTTGTCAGTTTTGCATGTATCTTTGTTATGAGGAATCTGCACTAGGTAAGCATGAGGAATCTTAATACACAAGAGATTATATGCCGTGGCACCACGGCATCGACATAGCTTCAGCGGTACAACAACAACATTCTGACATCACTACTGTGATACAACAAGATCTGGAAGCGTACAGATTTCCATACACAATAACACTGAACCATATAGTATAAAGACATTTGCTTTTGTGTTGTTTTTTGACCCCCCACCCCACCCCAAAACCTTGTCATCAAGATTGCAGTCAAAAGAATTGTAAATAAAGCATTTTGTCTTATTAAGGATCACCTAAACAGCCTATTTCTTTTATATTTTAGTATACTTGCATAGCAGTTTCAAGTAAAGACTGTTGCTTACATTAATGCTGAAACTGTGGTTATTTAAGATGAATTAAGATTTTTAGGATTTAAAAATGTATAAAAAAATGCTGCATCTGTTCTAAACTACCACTCTAAGAAGCCTAAAATGGCTGACAAGGGGATGTCACTGGACATGGTAATCATTCTATACAGCACTACTGTTATGGCCAGATTAAGAGGAGGGCTAGAGAGACACTGTCCTGGTGCCAAGGTCTCCAAGGCTTATCTCTCCACCTTGTGTCACACAAATTTGTGACAAATGGGCAAAATACGTAACACATCATCAAAAAGACATTGCAAGCTCAGAACACTGTTGGAAAAAGTGTGCTAATGTTTATAATGTTTGCTGATAACTAAGCATCACAGACTATTATGAATTTCTGCTTGGAAGTATCAGTGGGCAAGGTGAAATATTAGAATAAGAAAAAGCAAAAAAAGCTGCACTCTCAGTGAAGACTGGGTGCTTGTTAAATATACAAAACCAAAAAGTAAGATGAACCAAGCACTTCACCGTATCGGAACAATATTTTAGGCTCTTGAATGTGTAACGGGCAGAACTTGCAAATAAATACCATGATCACATCAGGTTGTGATTTGTGCAGCACAGACATATATGTATTTGTATTTATTTGCCAAGTTCTCCACAGTTTGCACATATTTAAAAATTAAAAAAAGAAAGATTTTTCCCGATGCAGTGAAGTGCTTGTTTCATTTTGTTTTTTAGCAAGATGAAATATCACCTTTTTCGTGCAAGAGAGAGGGTTTCTGACAGGTAAAATGAGTAATGTACCTCATGTCTGACTGTTGACAGGTATGCTCCAAGGTAACCCAGAGCACAAGCTTTCAGGAAAAAAATGTTCCTACTCCTTTCAAATTGAGATGATGTGCTACACAGAAATTCAGTGCGTATTGTTGTTATACACTGCTAGTGAGCCAGACAACTGACTTCTTTTCAAACAATTATGATCAAGGTGTGAACTGCTTCTCATTCACTTTATTGGGGTGGTGGATTTGAGGATATTGGGCTATCAAATTGCTAATGTTATCAAACAATGCATAACAAAAACTTTATCTCACATCTGAGAACTTCTTTGAAGTCAGAAGCCCAGATATTCAAAAGGGTTGCACATGGCGCAACACCCACACAACCCACTGATGCGCCCCGGCATGATATTCGAAAGGAAAAGTGTGCACTGAAAATCGATGCACCGGAGTGCATCAGTATATGTCGGGTACAGGTAGGTGGGGGCATGCTTATGCACAACCTGCACAGCCCAATATTCAGCCCGGGATGTGCAGAGTCATGCATGCACAACCCCTACCTGTGCCTGCACAAAGCTACTTCCCAAAAAAGGGAACAAGGATGGCCACCCACAGGTGAGCTGCCTGCATTGCAGGGTGCAACACAGCAGCTGCCACCGTGGTGGCCACCTGAGTTCCTGCTGCACTGCAGTGCCCCCCCATGCCCCGATCGTGGGCATCACTATAGCCCCCCCAAGTCCAATATCCCTGGTGGTCCAGTGGACCGCATTGAGCCCGATCATGGGCATCATTACTGGGACCCCCAAGTCCAATATCCCTGGTGATCTAGTGTACCTCACCCCACCCACCCACTGAGCCCCACCGCCCCCACCTCAGCCAGCCGGCAGGCGCAGCACCTCACCCACCTGCTTCCCACCACCCGCCCACTGACAGTTAGAAGGCACGCCCATTGGTTCACAGCATGAGCCAATGGGCGTGCAGCCCATACCGTACTACCCAGTCCAGATATGTGAATGAGCAGCTCTATATTGACCCGGTACTGCAGTTATCATCTGAGGTTCAAGTCTACCCTGATTCACCAAGGCATCCTGTGTAGTAAGCTATTCTACTTTGCTATGTAGGAAGAGAAGAGTGAGATAGGTTTTTCTGTGTGTTACCTACTGTTCAAAACATTTCTTATCTCTGTATAATTACTGTTCCAGATAGTCTTAATGTAGTATCTGGTATCATATGTGTACATATTTTGAAGTATTAAATATTATTTATTGCATACTTCATGTTTCTGTGACTGAGTTCTTTGAGGTACAGTTAACTGAGCTATAACTGAAAAAAACTGGTGGTCCATCTTCAAAGAGAAGGCTATGGTTGCCATATTAAAAGCAAACTGATTCTCAGCTGTGCTGTAGGGGTGGGTAGTCACTTGCCCTTGTAGTGGAGCATTGTACTGTGTGATCAATGGCACTGGTGAGATTTAGACTAGAGGTATCTTGAGTGAGGCTGTGGCTGAGTGGTGGCAGCATTCTAAGGTGACCCTTTCAGGCTTCTAAAGGGTTGAGAAAACTGGTAACAGTCACAGGCTGAGTCTAGGACAGAACAATTTATCCCCCCCCCCATTTGTTTCAGACTGTCCTCAGAGGAAAAAAACTCAAGTTTGTTGACCATTGTGAGCTCAAAAATGGTGGACAATTTTTTAATTCTTTTCACAATTTAAAAACTACATGAAAGTGAATTATAGAAATATCACTTTGAATTTTAAAAATAGAAAGTATACAGGGTATAAAAGATAAATTCTCAGATTTCAAGTAGGGTCTCAGATGCTTAATAAATAAAAAAAATATTGGTTATTGTGTACCCTGTCTGTTTATTGCAGACACAGTAACTGCTCATAAACTTCTTTTCCCCCATCATTCATTTTTTCTCTCCTCTCTTACTGACGCACACCAACCTAAGTTCGCAAATCACCGCATGCCGACTTCTGCCCACAGATCCCACTGAAGGCACCAGTAGTCTAGTCCACTCATTCTAAGAGCACACACCACACCGCACCAGGCACCAGAGGATAAATTGAAAATGCTTAGGTGAGAGAACTCTCACATAGATTTCTAGATTGTGGAACTGTAACTTCTAAGTGGAGAATTCTCCTATAGTAGTCAATGGAGAAAGATGACATAGATGGTGGAACTGTCATACAATTTTTTAAGAGGTGGTGGAAATGAGTTTCTGTGGACTCCTGCCAGTTTTTTAACTCCTGCCAGGTACTTGAAGTGTTTCCTGACATCATGGTGGTGGTTGAGATTGAAATGCCAGGTGCAATCAGTGGTGAAGAGTTTTGGTGTGGTAACACCAGCATTACCACACCAAAACAGGTTTGTTTACATTCCTTGATCAACTCCCACTGCATCTTTCCTGGACTTGGGAACACCTCCAACACAATCTAGCCACTCATGATGCAGTGGCAGTTTAGGTGGCTACTGCCTGATGAGTGACTGCACTGTTTGGGGGTGCTTCTGATGTTTAGGAAGTATTCAAGAAGAATTGATTCAGGCCTTGAAACAAAACAAAGTTGTTTATAAATACACATTATCATGCATTTCAGTTCTACTACACAAGGACATAGACAAAACAAACAGCAACACTGATGAATTTTAAAGAAGGTAAGCAACCATAAAATGATTTTTTTAACTAGAAATAATATGATGCAAAACACATTGACAGTGTCCCTTTAAAAGGCTGAAAACATTGATTCCATTGTATTAATAAGGGGAGCTCCATACCTTGGTCTTAACTGGTTGAGACTATGACAGTTTCCTGGCTCACTATAGTAGCAACATGTATTGACTTTTTCAAGCAGCATATCTTTACAACTAAAAAGGCTAAGAACTGTTTTTCACAGAAAGTTTGTACATGGGCTCCTTGGAAACATGAATCTTGTGATAGTGACTCTTTCACCCCTGCCCCCCTTATCCAGCTGTAACAGTAGTGCTGGAAATAATACTTACATAGGACCACTGCAGTTTTCTCACTCTCGTGACCTCACCCGGCAGCCCTTTTGGGGGCTTATTAAAGTGAGTCTTTAGAAAAAACATTTTTTTCTACATTTTTAAATGATATAAAACTGCATTTCTCTTCTTTAAATAAATGCAATTTAAGCATTAATTTAAGCAACAGACTTTAAAGCCCTTTGAAACCATTTGTTTCAATTTAAAAAACAAACCTAGGTTATTTAGTTATTTTTGTGAAATAAGGATGTGGAACTCATTGTTTCCTAAGTTGTGTGTGTGTGTGTGGGGGGGGGGTACATTTTTTTCAAATCATAACAAAAGGTGGATAGGGTTGGCCCACGTTAACCAATTGTAATCAAAAAGGATCTAAAAAAAATGGTTCAGCTTACAACAAAGATCTTTGGTAATGGGCGCAACCCTTTTGAAAATCTGGTCCCATTCTGAAATTAATGAAAAAGTCAGCTGATCAGCTGCATATGTCACGTGGGAAGGTTCCATTTTTCACACGATATTTGATTTGTTAATTATTCCTAACCTAACTACCCACTATTTAGCTACATACACAACTTGCAAGTCAGTAATAACATTCTTAATACAAAAGCATAATATGGGTTGGCTCTGGGGTGTGACTTCAACAGAATCTCACTCTGGGGTAGATAATGAGACATGCATGTCATGACAAGGGAGGAAAACAACCCCCCATGAGGGAGGATGGGAGCCCCCCCCTTTAATTTGTGCACCCCCTGCTAACCAACCAAAAATGGCCATTGTTATGGATTGTGAAGGCAGCTGCTAGCCTACAAACAGAGGGCTAGATTCTCAAAGGTTGACCCAGGGTTTACACAAGCCCTGCATAAAACCCTGTGCAGAGCTGGACACATTGCCACACCTTGTGCCCAGTTCACAAAGGTTGCACATGTTTGTGACACTTTACCCTCTGTATGATGGCTTGCACCAAATATTTGGTGCAAACCCCGTGAAAAGATCCCATGATTGCCACAAAGTTAGACCAGCAAACAGCTGGTCTAACTCGTGGCATGTGGCACACAGGATTGAGAATCCTGGTTGCTGGCCAGGGAATGCCACAAGTCCCATGCGCCATCTGTTGGGTGCACCCGGGGCTTGTGGCATTTTTACACATTTCAGAATTGACTCCGGAATCTGTTGGCAGAAAAGGCCTGTAGCCCATCATGCCTGTCCAGTCCTACCTAACTAATGCTGAATAAGAGAGCGCTAGATATAAATATTTAGGTGTAGAGACTGATCACAATTTGTCTTTCTCAGCTCATATTAATAATACAATAAAGAAAATTAATAATAAGATAGGGGCGCTACGTAGGTCATCAAGGATATTAAATCTACAAACCCAGAGGTTAATTGCAAATCAATTAATAATGCCTGTATTAGAATATGGAAATATGGTGTATAATTTTGTGGGTCAAATACATTTAAATAAATTAGTCATATCATATAATCGATTGGCAAGATTTGTCCTAAACTGTAGTTATAATACTCATCATTGCATTTTGTATAGAGACCTGAACTGTGACAGTTTATCAGTACAATTTAAAAAACAATATTCAGTATGTATCTACAAAATAATAAATGAGATGATTAATGGAAACATAGAATTGTCTTCTGTTAGTAAATGTTATCCATATCTTTTAAGGGATGTAAAGCATAGAGGTTACACTTTTCCAAAAACTAATACAAGATATGGTACTATGACACTTGAGGCTCAGGCTGCAAATATTTGGAATAATATTCCCCCTGAATTAAGGAAAGCAACTAAACTAGCTCAGTTTAAGTTTGGATTAAGCACTGTATGTTATAATGAATGTACTTATTTTTAAAATGTGGATAAATGTGTTAGTAGTTCGTTTGACTGAAGTTTTTTGTCTTGTATAATGTTAAGAATTATTTTTTAGTTGTTCTATGTAGTCTGAAACTTTGTATGTTATATTGAATGTAATCTGTTCTTTTGACACAGGACAACTTTGAAAATAGGTCTATGACCTAAAGTTTGCTATCCTGTATAAAAATAAACATTTTTACTACTACTACTACTACTAGAGACTTCTCACTTCCTCTTCCCCCTCCCTTTTTGATATGGTCCTTAGCAAACCCTTGTATCTGTCCCACCCTCATTTGACTCTCCCTTCCCCCACTTATTTCACACAGACCACCTCCTCTAGAAGTTTGTGCCATGACTCCACCACCCTCTCTGTGAAAAGCTCTTCCTATCTCTCTTAAACTTGCACCTGCCAGCATCTTGGAACTGCATCTAGTGCTTGTGTTCCCACTTAGACTGAACAGTTCCCCACCATTCACTTTATCTAACCCTTGAAGGCATTTGCATGTTTCAGTCATATCCCCCTTCTCCTTCTTGCCTCAAGTGTGTACATATTCAGATCTGCCAACCTCTCCTCAGGCATCCTCTGGCTTTCCTGCTTTCCCTCGATCATCATGGTAACCTTCCTTTGCACTGCCTCCAGCCTATCCCTGTCCTCCTTCAGATGCTGATTTCAAAACTACACACAGCATTCTTGGTGAGGCAGAAGCACTGACCTGTATAGTGGCAGCAGCACCTCCCTTCTCCTGCTAGTGAGCTGTCTCCCTATGACCCCCAGCACACTGTTCACTCTGTTCACTGCCTCCCTGCATTGTGCTGATGCTTTTAAGCTATATAATATCACTACTTCCTCCAGTCAAAAGAAGGGTGCAGTTATGGTTGCCTCAGCTGTTAGGACAGGGGCAGGAGGGAAATGAGGAAAACAGTATTAAAATGCATAACACATTTTATTTCTGCTCTTTGTTACCTAACTGATTTTGTGAATTAAAAGCATTTGCTTTAAACTGCTGTTTTCTATTTTGATGGGGCACATTATCTTTGAGCCAGTAGTTTTTGTCCATATTCTATACACAATATACATGGTATCATGGAAATTTAAGGTCAGAAGGGACTCTAGGTCTATCATGTCTCCCCCCTGCTTCATAAGCAGGGATAAAGTAAGTATGCTGTGCAAACACATACCAATTCATAGGGATTCCCTACCCCCTCTCTGCTACTCAGGGTGTCCAATGATTCCCTTGGTAAACAGAAATTTGATCAGGCTTCCCTTGGAGGCCAGTACTGACTTCATGTCCACAGCCTCCACTGGTAGGATGTTCTATAGGTTCACCACCCTCTGGGAGAAACTGTGCTTTCTAAAGTTACAAATTAATTTATCACCTTTGAGTTTCAGGGCATGTCCCCATGTTCCCATGTCCTACTTGAGGACAACAGATCAAAATTTAGATTTTTATGGTTTTGATGATACCCTGGAGTATGTGAACACTGTCTCGTCTCTCCCTCCATTTTTCCAACCTGAACATGTTAAGGACCACAAGCATCTCCTCTTACTATTCATCTTCCATACCCCTGACCATTTTGGTGGCACTACATTGTACTATCTTGACTGCCTCAATGTCCTTTGTGTGTTGTGGAGCCCAGAACTGTATGCTATACTTAAGGTGGAGCCTGACCAGAACCTTGTAAAGAGACAGGGCTATTTCCCCTGTCCTGTTGGCCAACTCCAACTTCCCCACACAGCACAGTGCTTGTCATGTTTTAGTCCCCTGTCTATTATGACCCCCGGCCCTTTCCTTTCTCTACTATAACATGAGGAGACCCACAAAGTATGTAGATCCTACCTGTGTTTTTCCTTCTAAGGTGTAGCACCTTGCATTTGGTTACATTGGATTACATCTAATTGGGTTTTAAATTTTCCCTGGGTTTCTCAGGACCTAAAAACATGTTTCCTACTATTGGGTTCACCCTGTAGTCTGCATTTTTCTTTTTATTTTAGAAGTTTTGGCTGAGAAACCTCACTAAGCCAAAGCTTATTTCCAGGTGCAACCCGGAAGCACATGAAGGTTAAGTGACTTGTTAAGTATCATGTATTATGCTAGTGGTGGTTGTGGGATTTAAACTGAGGTCTGCTGGATCTCCAGGTCCACAACTCAGTGCTCTAACCTCTAGGCTAATATATATGACTTTTCAGAATTGCTACAGAGTTAGCTACTTACTATGTCTTCTAGCCCCATGAATATGCTGAAATATCGTGAAGCATAACTACTGAGACATAAAAGATAAGTTATTGGTGTGACTGTGTGTAAGTTACATGATAGTTGAAACAAATAGTTTCATTGTCTGGGCATGTTACTCCTTTGATTCCCATAAGCTGGGTATGAGGCTTGCACCAACTAGAATTTCATATCTGGGCTTTGTTTTTTTAGAATACAATAGAATAGAATAGAATAACAGAATGGAATAGAACAGAACTGAATAGATTTTTAAACCTTAGACCCCTTATATCCAGTTGAATCTCAGAATTCACAGTAGAGCTGCAGCTGTTTTATGGCTTTGATGTCCCTGTTACCCCTCCCCTTTCCCAACAAGAACAGACATAGTTTACTTTCCATACTTACCCAAGTCGCAGGCCATCTTTTTTCTTTTGCTCAGTAATTGCTAGCTGTGCCAGAATTGTGGCATAAACTATTGCACCCTATCTTCTGTCCAGTGCTGAAATGCATCCTGGCATAAGTCACCCAACAAAATCCAGTATCATGAAGCTTGGCATTTATTTCATTTATAGTTGCTTCTTGTACTTAGATAGTTTTATGCTTCAGCAAATATTTTCTCTTCGTACTAATACCTGTTAATCCCTCTTTTTAAAGCATGCAAACGCAAAGAACAAGAACCAAACAAAGAAAAGAACAATACACAAAAGAAATCTCGGCTAGTCTTCACGGACCTTCAACGCAGAACGCTTTTTGCAATCTTCAAGGAGAACAAGCGGCCATCCAAGGAGATGCAGATAACAATCTCCCAGCAGTTGGGCCTGGAACTGAGCACTGTCAGCAATTTCTTCATGAATGCCCGGAGGCGAAGCTTAGAGAAATGGCAGGACGATTTGAGCACAGGAGCCTCCTCCTCAACCTCCAGCACTTGCACCAAAGCATGATTGAGGACAGTGCACTGGATCTGGGCACAACTCAACTGTTAATCATAAACAATTTCAAGTGGGGCCCTTCACTGGTGATCTGAAAGCACAATTGTCATGGTCAAAGGAAGTGCAAAACTTGTCTTTTGATATAGCTGAAAATCAATGTGCTTCTATAGTGGCTCTTTGTTGGTAATTAGGAGCCCACTTTTAAAAGAAGCCTCTTCTGATGAAATATCTGAGACCAGCTTAAGCACACTTGAAACATTACTGGATGATAGCCTTATTATTCCCCTGTTGCAATGGCACAGAGATCTTGTTTACAATGAACCTATGAATGCAGACACGTTTTATGTACAATATAAATGTCTGCCTTTTAAGAGCTCAAACGTGAGGTAAAGAAGAACCTTTACAAATGTTCCAGTGCAATGGATGGAATAAATGTGCAGGATCTGCTCGTTTTTCAGTATGCTTAGTAGAGTACATCAGGAGACAACTCATGGGTACAACTAAGTTCTGCCCACAGCTATATGCGAAAAACAAGTTAACAGGTCAGTCAGAGCACAAACACTAAACAATGCAAAGTAAGAAAATGTAGAGGTGAAGCAAAGACTGATTCTCAAACCTTAAAATAGCAACCACTGTTAACTTACAAAGATTTTTTTTATCCATGTCATAACCCATCTCCAAAAATAAAAATTAGTAGAATAAAATTCATTTAGACTCAAAATGCCAAGCACAAGTCAAATACATGTATCAGACTGTACCTTAACCAATACATACCTGTACCTCTTTAGATAGTTTCTTAAAGATGAGTATGTGAGCACAAATTCCAAACGCAAAGCAGATATACATCAGTCTAGTCATCAATACCACCGGGGGGGGGGTCTACATAGCCACACACTCAGTATTTTTTAATTTTTTAAATAACTTAAGAAATGCAATCATTATGAAGGTTTAATTTATCAACAGATGTAACCATTTTGCTTTGCTCACAGCATGCTTCAGTTTACAAGTAGTGTATGACCTTATTTTTGCCATAATTCCTTTACATGCAGTAGTGAAAGCAGAGTTCATAAGAACATCAGAATACAAACAGACAAATTAAAGAACAGTTTACGATGTCATAACTGGTTGAAGACAGCACACCAGTTTCAATATAGTAAGGAGGCTGCATGTTAGATATAATTATCATCAGAGTACATACTCATGCATATGTGCTCATTCACCAGTGAGTGGTCCCTATCAGAGCACCGCTTGTGTGTTCAAAAGCAAGCCAAAGGCTTTAATGATTCTTTAAAAACACTTGAGACTTTTTCTATGTATTATGTAATCGAAACCAAAGAAACTTTTTTTCTGCACCTAATTCTTCTGAAACAAACTGTTCTATTTAGGAAGAAAAAGAAGCACGTCAGGAAACAACTAACACACTGTGTTTCAATGGACATCTATGACACTGTAGGAAGCAGATATAAGAAAGGGTTGAAAAAGTGCAAACAAAGTAATGCCTCGGTGGTTGCTGCTTCATCTGACAACTTGCGCAGTATCTTAAAGTTGAAGATTGTCTTTAATGTGTGCCTATGCAGTTTTCTTTTTCAAAGAACAAGGAACAGAGCAACCTAGACCTCATCAGCTACAATACCAAAGATGTGGATTTCCTACAACTTTTCTTTCATTATCTCTTGCTGCATGGCTTAGTGCTTTTTAGCACTACTGATCAGTTTAAAGGTAATCAGTTCTGTTTGTCTCACTGACAGATGAAAGAAGGGATGATTCCTTTCATGCTTTCTACCAATTTATCTACTTAATCCTTCAAATAATTCCTCTAACTCCATGCACAAGATGTTGGGATGAAAACACAGTCTGACTGCTGTACTGCAGCAGGTAGGGTTAAATCAAGAAACAACAATTACCATTTGTCATTTATTGATTTGCTTCTGTAGCCAAACGTATGTGTGCCTCCACTGAAATGGAGAAGCACTTTCCCACTACAAAATGTTATTTCAGGGTTCATATAGTAATTAGCAGAATAGGAGTGGTTTAAAGCTATCACATACATGATGGGATAGAAGTAAATCTGTTACCATTTTTATTAAAACAAATTTGGACAACTAACAAAATATTCCTGGCATTGATAACACTTTAATGACTAAATTAATTTCCCACACAAGTGTTGCATATGAGTTTACAACACACCCAAACCACTTATTTTGCAATTAAAGTGAAATACCAGTTTTAATCTGTTTAAAGTCTTCAACACTAAACAGAAACTTATATTTTGGTTTACTATTGAAGACTGTTTAAAATACAACAGTTACTGTAGCTGAAACACAAACAAAAATTGCAACAGCAAAATGTGTTCATTTACAAGGGTTGCAGTTAGGGCTTTTACTTTGACAGCAGTTTGGCTAAGCATACACTGATTAGTACTATATTTAGAAAATATAATGTGATCATAAGGTATAATTTTAACATTTGTTCTGTTTTTTTAATTCTGTAATTTTTTTTCTTGCCTCTGGTGGTATTCTGTTTCTCCATTTATCTGTACTAGTTTTTCCTGTACCACACACCAAGAACTTTAAAGAGCTGTTGATGCCTCAAAGAGGACTTTGAAAAACATGATATTTAGGTACAATTCTGCTTGCATTCCATATATATTTTATAGAGTTGTCCTTCCCTTTATTTATTAGTGAGAAAACTTGCATGAGTACATGATCGTTATACCTTAGAGTCCATCTGCCTCGTTAGCTTACTCTCTACTTCAAGTCATAAGCCTGTGTTGTGACATCACAATCTGTTGCCATGGGAGTAACTGTGATGTCACAAGCAGTACATCATGACCTCAGGTAGGGAGAAAGCAACAGGAATAGATGAACTTTTCAAGAGCAAAGATCCTGTTTTCATGCAAATTACACCAGTAATAAATAATGGGGAGGAGGAATTCAGAACTAATGTGAAATACAAGTTTAACTGTATCTAAATATTATGTTTTGCTAAAGTTCTTCTGAAGGTGTCAGCTGCCTTTAAAACAAAATGATATGGTACTGAATCCAATATAGTGTTCTACCCTTGTACTTTAACATATTTCTGCATGTTACAAGACAACAACAAAAACTTTTGCCACACAAGAAAACATCCCAACATCTATTGCACCACTGGTTGGACTAAAATCCAAGGGCACATCCAAGATGAATTCAACTTTCAAGAAACTTTTGACAGTTTTTCAATCATCTATAAAGAAAAGAAGAATGTGCTTAATTACAACGGTTGAATAGCTTTAATCTGGATCTCTCTCTTTACTAAGGCTAAACCCAAAGAACTTAAAGACTGAACCAGCAAGCCAAGGCCCCAGCCTATTCTAAAAACTAGTGAGTTCCTTTTGTATGGGGATACATTGTTTTGTAATGATCTGGATGTGGAGAAATTGTGCCAACTGTGGAAAATATCATAAATACTTTCATTGCTTGCCTCAGTATCTTAATTTTGAGAAAAAAATGTTTTTTGAAAGTTTAACCAATGTCTTAATCTTTACATTTTACAATCCTACCAAGCCTCAGATCTCATCTTTTTTCCATTTTTTTCTCTCTTGCATTTGGGGGGTGGGTGCCCAAAAATATAGATATCGGTAACCTAATTTATTTATTTCAATTTAGCATCAGTCAAAATAAATTATAGTTTTTTTCTATCCAATTATTTAAGTTAATCATATTTAATTAGGACACGATTTTTTGGGAATTTACCTATTTAAAAAAACTAGAGCTCTAGAGCATCTCTGGTGCAATGCTTTTGTTAATGGTTCATACTTTTAGAGTTAGTTTGCTATATAAAGCAGCCAAATTCTGTTACATTTTTGTTTAAAGGAAAAACACTAAAGTTACAGACATGTTATTTATGATTTTTATCCACTTGAAGATGACTTGTTAAATTTTAGATAACAATTACAATTATTTTAACTTAATTCCCCAAACATGTCAAAAAAGAAAATTTATGCCTATATAATTTAACTTATTTATGCATTAATTTATTCTGCATTTCTAGCAGACTTATTCCTTATGTGTTGTATGTTTATTTATAACAATTTGAGCACTACATTTTTATTTTACTTTAAAATAACAAACCACCAAAGACATAATATTTTACAATAGCACTGAACAAAATCATTAATGTGGACAAGCAATGAATTTTAACCTGATACTACATTCAGTACTGACAGGAAAGTGATATTAAAATATTCTTTCACCAAAGACTTTGCCCAAAGTGCATGGCTTCTACAACTTAAGCTGGAAAAAACAAATCTACTAACAAAGAGTAAAAGAGAAACCCTTAAACTAGCTGCTTCCAAGACTGAACTTTGTGTGTAAACTCTTTCTATTTCTAGTGAGAACCAAAGAGGCTACCTCACTGACTTTTTCCATTTGTAATTTTAATCGTGTTGATGATACCAAAGATACCAAAGATTTCTTTCTCTGTGCGGTCTGCATTTTGCTTATGCTCTTTTATAGACTTTCTTGTCTCTCTCTCTCTCTCTCTCTCTCTCTCTCTCTCTCCCCTCTCTCATATAAAGCTGCAGCTTAGAGACCCCAAAGAAACACTGGTGGACAGTGCTAACTGCAAAAGAGTTTTCTGTGTTTACATAAAAAACTGCTAATTGGAACTTTAATGGTTATAATTATTCAGACTAATTATAGCTACAGCAATATCACTGTAACTTTGAATAACTCTGTCTCCAAATATTCAGGATAGTGGCCAGATAATCATATTAATAAGGTGGGATGATGTGGTTCCACCACTTTGGAATTTGTCATTTAAATGTCTGCATCTTTTGGCCTCCTCATCACTACATGATTATAGCTATATGATCAATATGCAGTAAAGAAACTGTGTATAATCTATATTACTTTTAATATAAAATCCACAAAATAGGGTAGTCTGCACAGGTAAAATGGCACTAGATATAACTTGAAATGACCCAGTAGAGACCCCACAAACTGACCTTTGGTCACTCCTACATTGTTTCAGTATTTTCATAGTACTTTTATATTCCTCTTTTTTCTTTAGAATGTAAGGTCATTGTGGGTGATATTATCAAAGACATGATTATCAATATTCTAATGACAAGGACACAAGCCTTCTTAGACCATCAAAGCAGCATATGAAATTGTCAAATATACAGTATGTGTCACTAAAGAGCACTTTTTATAATTGAATGAATTAATAATTCTGCAGCAAGTTTAGCACTAAATTAGCTAGTTGTAAAACAAATACCTCATACACCTCTTTACTTAGAATTATGAAAAAACAATTTAAGAGTTAAGCTGTACATTATGGGCAGTGTGTAACAAGCAGTAAATTAGTTTACTGTTTCCAGTTTTAAGCAGGTACTCTGGTATTATCTAAAAGGAAACATCAATGTTTAGCACATATCAGAATTAGTTTGAATGACTTGATAAATTGCAATACAGTACTAGTCTTCAGCAGCTCTTAACATAATTTAGATGTTGATACTATGGGCTGATACTGAAAACAATTAGACATGCAATCTGGTTTCTCATGCACATAGCCAAACAGAACATAAGCCTGTACAGAATTTCTTATGAAATCACCAAACGTTATTACTATTATAAGTTCTGGAGGTACCTTTAAAAATTATGGACTGCATTTTTCAAACCCCAAAAGTGTTTTAAAGTATGCATGAGTGATCTGGCACATATGTATTGCTTAACTGAAGTTGTGTCTGGCATTCTTTGATTTTTTTCTTTAATATTTAAAACAATGTACAGTATCATAAGAGGTAGTAATAAAACAGAAAGAACAAACACACACAGACATGCAGACAACAATAAAAACAGGCACGCAGATTAAGCCGTATGTATAAAACAAAGAATATCCAAGTTTGGCCCAATATATTTTAAGATGTCATGGTAAAGAAATTTTTGCTACAGATTTTTGAATTACCCTACCATGATATATAATAGGTTATATTAATATGGGTAACACACGTCCTTGATTATGATGCATTGACAAGTTTGGACCATCAGTGGTGTATGATGTCTTATAGCTATATACTGTCATACAGTTCACAAAGTGCATATTTGTTTTACATTTGGGACTTTTTTGCAATTAAAGTTAGAAATTGTGGAATAATTGAAATGAACACCAAAATATTCACTCTTTGTTGTATTCCTCATAATGAACTGTCTCACACACTGGATGGTTTCTATATTTCTATAAGGACATCATTGTATTTTCTATATGTGATCAATCCATCATGTACACATGTGGCATGTACCATTACTTCATAGTTTCCATATAATATCCTATATCCACACTACAATGTTTGGAGATGAGGGAGAGAGTTAAGTGAATTTGAAAACATGTTCAAAACAAGATCTAATAAAATGTAGATTTATTGTCAGTTAAGTTTTAGTGAAAAATATAACCAGCTATTTACTGTTAAAAAAATAGTTAGCTCAGCTCAGCTTTCAAGTTGGCATGTACATCTTGTGATTATATAAAAAAAAATGTTCCAATTAGTATAAAGCAATGAACTTTACACAGAAAACCTTGCTTAGTAAGAACCACTACAATACCTGTGTTTTTTAAACCAAATATGCTCACGCTTTTGTTGCAAAGTGTGACCTAACCATGGGACGAGTGCCTTGCTTGAACCAAAGCAACGATTTTGCCAGTCTAGACCTCTCTGTGCTTTTTATTCCTGTGAATACCTCAGCTTCGACTGGGTCACCAGTATGGACATGGTGGGCCCATTGTACTGTGGTGCTTTGCAATGCAGCCCTGCAAAGAACAAAAATGATGATACCAAAGGTTATTTTCTTCTGTTTCTTCTTCTCTATCATGGTTTCAAAGCTTTAAATAAAACTGGGGCATAATGGCAAGGCAGACCGTGCAATTCCTTACAGAATTTTCTCAGATATACCTCATAGATAATAGTGTTTAGGGTAATGTTATAATAGCGTATGTAATAAATTATTCACTTGTTTCATTTTGGTAACTGTGACTTAAAAAAAGCTTTATACATTTAAGTTGTGCTTTTTGTAATAGTTAAAGAGGTGCGCTTAAAGAAAAAGATGAATTTTTGTTTGGGAGGGGGAATTGGGGAAGGTTGCAGAATGAGCCCAAAGTTTACAGTTTCAAATTTTGATGAAGAAACAATCTGTGTTATTTTGCTGTATTTAAAGTGCTTTAATTTCCTCATTTTGTGCTATTTGGTCTGAACAACTAACTGTTCTGTGTTGCGGTGTAGTATTATAATTAGCAAATTACCAACAGTGCTATAATTTCATGCATGGAGCTATAAAAATAGCAATGTGATGCATTGTGATTATTAGTAATACTTTTCTTTCAAGATAGCTTTTCCCTTGGTTTAATGGACTTTATTTATGCATGGGGGCCTGTTCTTTGTTAGCGGTCGTGGAACAGTTGTGTATATATTGGACTGTGAAAAAAGAACCTGCACAGTTAAATCTGATACACTGGTGATAATAGTGCGCAGGGTTAGATGTATAAACTTAAAAAAAAAACATTAGGCTGACTCCATCTTAAAATATCAGCATCACCAATATTTAACATTAATAAAGAAACAACATCAGTGAGGTCTATACAGGATTTCTCATAAACAAAAACAAAGTCCATTCAAGGAGACCAGATAAAATGAATTTCTCATTTCTTTGGCAGATAAAAAAGACATGGCATCCAAGTTTTAAATTTAAGAAATAATATGCAACTCCCAAAACATCTCTGGAATTGTGTAAATATTAATTGCTCTCTTTTATGTAAATTCTTGACAAAATTAAATAGCTAGTGTACTGCCTAAAACTAATATTGGGTTTTAAAAGCATACAACCAATATCTTTTTTATCTGAGGTATTTTTTATTTTCCCTTTGTTTAATTAGAAGATTGCTTATCTGATGTTAGTAAGTGTGATATGTGCAACAGCTCTTAGCCTGGCAACTAACATGTCTTGCTCTACTGCCCCACATTACATCATCAGCATTGTGACCTCACTGACTGTGACATTATGGCTACTTAGGAACAGCAAGTGAGTGACTGTCAGGTTATTCACCTGTGATATCACAGTCAGTGAGATCATAATGCTGATGAGGTAGTGTGGGTCAGTAGAGTTAGATATGTCAGCTGCCAGGCTAAGAGCTGTTCCACACATCTAGCACAATATTATCACATAGCATACTTTCAGATGAGCAAAAGGAAAAAGAAAAATACTTCAGAAATAAAAAGTTACAACTGAATAAAACTTAAAATCTGTATTATTTTACTGTCTGCCTGTTTTGGCTTCACTAACTCTTTAATATTACTTAACAGAAATATGTGGGACTAAAACACTGAAATATGGTATGCAATTATGCATATTGAACATCATGTTTAGAATTCAATCAATGTCTTTCTTCTGATTTAGTGGGTAAATTACTTTGTCATGCCAAATTCCTCTAGATAGTTTTTACAACTAGGCCAGAATATATACAACATGACTGTAACTGACTTAGGTACATACAGCTCAGGTTTGGATATTAAGGTTTATAGTGCTGAAGAAGGTTTAAAATATATTTGTATTGTACACACTCTATAAGTATTATATGTATTGTCTTAACTAGTACATTTACCATGAAATCAGTATTTTAAGTTTTGTAACATGATAGCCCTTGAGTTGGCATATTTTGTTCTCTAAGCTAGTTTAATGTACTTAAAAATAGTGAAACTGGTTGATTTAAATAAAAGCAATAGCATTATACTATACTTGTATTTTACATAAAAGAGTGCAATAAGGAAACAATCTGTCTGACAATACCAGAGTACCATAAAAGCAAATCTAAATGTCGTGTTCTGCTGCATGTGGTTTCTTTGGTTGAAACTGAATAAAATGGTCAGGCTCAGTCCCATGTCAAGACAACTCCAGCAGCTGAAACTAAAGTCTTAGTCCACAACCCTTATGCTCAAATACAAAAATCTGCAAGTATTTTTCCTCCAATAATTAAGTGTTTATGCAAAGTCTCCTAGGACACTCAAAGCTATTCATGCATCCATTATTTTTTAAAAGCCCTTTCTAGACAATGGGGTATGTTAATGAGAGGGACCTGGTTTATGCAGGTGGTGTTAGGTGTCAACTGCTGGATCTACCTTAATTTGGCACTAAGCTTGACCATTTCTTTAGTTTGAATCCATGGAGCCAACATCTCTTTAAATGACTGTTAACATTGCTTTTATGGTTAAGCACAATAAAGTATTTATTCTGTGTCTGAGACTAACACAGACTACTTCATTTCAACAGAAATGATGCTGATTTCCATCAACTGTTGTCATTAATGAACAATAGACTAAGACATGGATGTTTAAGTGCAGCTTGATCTAGGAAATATATAAATATGGGAAAGCCAAATTCTATTTGGTATAATAAAGCCAGTCATTAAAATTAGTGATTAAAGCTAAAATATATTTTTTTAAAGGCAGTTAATTACTGTTTATTTATTTGCCAAAGATGAAGATGGGTACATACATTTGGAACAGGTAGTGAAAAAGACAGTTAATGATTGTAAATGTTGTCAATCTTCCAGAAAGCTTTACGTGTTCTTCCATGATACAAAGAAATAAAAGTTTGTGTTTAGATCTTCAGTATATGTTAATGGTTTGCAAATGAATAATTGGAAATAGCAAATGTATTGTTAGAACTTTGGAGTACCTTTTTTTCTTACTTTATAAAATACAAATGACTATGTGAGATAATGCAGAACCAGCATTTTTGGAAAGTGAATATGTGAACCGTATCATAAAGTTTCCTACCTAAAGGTATAAAATCTGGCTGATGAAATTATGAAGAAGTCTGACAAGTTCCATCCAAGCTGACCAGCTACAAACATATACATTACAATGATACCAGTCTTTCTGTGGTGTCCTGATAATTTTGCAGCAATAGTATGTCTGGGCATGTTATTTAAATGAACTGTGACAATCCAATCTCTGTTCACAAGCAAAAGTAGATTAGTTATTTCATTAGCTGAGTTTCTAGAACATAGTAACCCATATTGTATACAACATATACACAATTCAGCACAATCAAGCTAAACAGTAGTATCTTGTCCAGAGACATGAGTCTGAGCATGAAAACTGCAACCCTGGTTGGCCCACCATCTCAGTGGTAAGCTTGTTAGTGCACCACATTGGGAAGACCAAGGGCCCAATTTTCAAAAAGCACGTAGATCACCACAAGGTGCAGAAGTGCCAGGAAACCTGTGCCCAATTCTTTGATTGGGTAGGGTCCTGTCGGCAAAGTCCCATGGCTTGTGGCAACTGTAGCAGTGCACCGAACAGAGAACACACCTGGACTGGGTGCCAGAAGCTATGGGCAGCCATGCAGCAATGTCCCCAGACAATCCCTGGTGGACTAGTGGACCCCCCTCACTGATGTCCCCAGGTATTATTAATTTTTCATAAGACCCTGGCAGTCTAGTGGACCCCCAATCCCTGAGTACCCCCACATAAATAAATAGTATGCAGAGCTCCCTTCCTGATGTACTAGCAGATCCCCCCTCCCCAAAGTCCCCATGTATTATTCATTTACCATAAGACCCTGGTGGTCTAGTGGGCCCCTGATCCACAAGTACCCCCATATAAATAAATAGTATGCAAAGCCCCCTCCCTGGTGGACTAGCAGCCCCCATCCCCAATGTCTCCATAAAGTGTTTATTAATCATAAGACCCTCTTGGTCTAGTGGAACCCCCCTCCCTAATCCCCAATATCCTCATGATGCATTACTGTATACAAAATCCCTGGTGATTTAGCACCCCCCATGCCCCAATCCTCCATTATGCCATAGTATGTAATTGGTGGTATAGCAGCCCCCACACTGGTGGAAGTGTCTCTACACCCCACTCCCCATCCCCAGAATGGTCCAGCAACTGGCACAGCCCACCGTTCACCACCATGGCCAGCCACCAACTGAGCTCCGAAGGAGCATGTACTGTTTACAGTATGTGTTCAATGTCACAGCTGTCACTGAGCACATCCTGTAAACAGTAAGCACCCCTTCAGAGCTCAGTCAGTGGCTGGCAATGGTGGGCTGGCCAGTCACTAGCCCATTCTTGGGATGGGGGAGCAGGGTGGGAGGACACTGCCTACCAGGGTGGGGGGCCACTATACCATCAATGATTACATACTGTGGCATAATGGGGCATCAGGGCTTTGGGAGGGCTGCTAGATCACCAGGGATTTTTTTATATAGTAATACATCATGGAGACATTGGAGATCAGGAGGGGGTCCACTTGACCACCAGGGTCTTATGATTAATAAATATTTCATGGGGACATCGGGGAGGGGAGTCCACTAATCCACCAGTGAGGGGGATTTGCATAATATTTATTTATATGGGGGTACTTGGGGATTGGAGGGTCCACTAGACCACCAGGGAAGTGTACTACAACCCTATTTCTTGGGGACATTGGGAGGGGGATCATGCACATTGCTGCTACTGTACAGTCAATTCCTCCTGGTGAGATTGTAAGTACATAGACAGCCAGGGCTGGTCTATTGGCAATTAGGAAATGTTACCACCAGGGAGTTTTTGTGAATCCCAATTCAGGGGATTTGGCATCCTGTGTCTGCCATAAGCCCCCCCTGGCTCCATGCTACAGCCCAGTGTGTGGCACAAGAGTGGCACAAGCCTTGTTAGGTGCAGACTGCATGCAGTAGATACAGGCTGCCTTTGTGAATTGCTCCCGGGGCATCAGTTGGAACAAGGGGCACTTTGCACCAATCATTGGGATGTAAGCCCCTTGTGCTAGCCCAGGAGCTTTGAGAATCAGGCCCCTGGTCTTCACATCCTGAGCCTGAGAATCCAGTTTGGGCCAATGAAGGCTGAGTGAAGTCTCCTAGAGATGAGGCATATCTTCATGGAGGGTTGGTGACCTCTACCACTATTTGCCCTTGGGTTGAGGTTGTCCAGGAGGAGGGGAGTCATGCTCAGCAGAGCCTTTTTTTCTCAGCCACTTCTTGATGTTCAGAAGGATGTTTACATGGCTTGCATACACGCATCAGGTCCTCCCAGTCCATATAGATTGTTTCCGACTACGTTTCCTGCATTAGCTCACTATTAGCACTGGCCTAGGGTCAGTTGATGAGTAGGACTGATCCAGGGTTATTTGATGAGCTGACAACAGAACTGAGATGCTCAGCAGCTAGCACAGCCTAGTGGTAGGGCACAGGAGTGTGGGCCCAGAGATCTGGGTTTGAATCTTGATTTCCCTAATATAAATTGCCCCCAATTTTCACCACAGTGGTGATACATGCTGATGCAGTGATGGAAATCTACATTAAAGGGAGTTAAATGAAGGGAAGAATATGTTACTGAATTATACTAACAGTTCACAGACTCCAAATCAGTTCTGGCAGTAAACTGATAAAGGATCAGTTGTCAGGGGGAACATCTCTCTGGAGTTGTCTTCCTCCAACCTTACATCTTGCAAAAACACCAATGGGCACTTCCCTGACCACTAGAAATGGGATATGTTATCACTTTTGGAAGTGGTTCTCCACAAGAGGGGTCACCATGGGTGATAAGACACATGTGCGAATGGTGGGCAGTGTCATGTAATACTTTGCTGTAGAGGACAACTGAGTAAGGTAAGGGGGAGAGCCACTGGGGTGAAAGAAGTGAATTAATGGAAATAAAAGAGGCAAATGGATAGACATAATAGAAGAATAGTGTAGTCAACATCATCCCAAAGGATAGCAAAGCGGTCTCTCCTCATCAGATATGAGAAGTATTGACTCTGTAATTCACATCATGCATTACCTTACTTAACGCACAGTAATGAAAGACACACTAAGGAAGAAAGTTAACAGGACAATATTTTGTTCAACTGAAAAAAATGTTTGCCATTAGATGAAGTTTCTACATTGCCTAAATCCTCTGCTGCCATGTTTTGTGGGCTGCATAAGTGATTACTGTATGTCAGAATTTATCAATATTTAGACAAGGGAAGTATTTTCTGTTTGTTTGCTTTTTTGTTTGTTTGTTGTTTTGTTTTGTTTTTTCACTGTGGGTTCATTGGCATTAAATGACCCAAAGCATAAGACCAATTCAAACACATCAATAAAAGAATATGCCTACTAGTAGGAGATGCTGCCTAAAGGGGAAAGAAAGTGTGCTTGTTCCCTCAAATTCTGAGAGCCCATCAAAAGATCTTTCAAATGAAATGACTTATATGTAGGTGTCAGTAATCCAGAGATATAAATCTCTAAATTATCTATAAAATAAATTAAGGTAGCAGACATTTCATGAAAACTTGAGATAGAAAATGATGTCACAAAGGGGAAGCTGTATGTTGTTGAGCACAGTTTGCTCCTTTGTGGTTTCACTCTCTGTCCCAAGATTCCATGGAATGACTTCTCCCTTCATTTAATATACAAATATTTTAGAAATTTATATCTCTCGATTTTCAACAATTACAGGTTAGTCTGACATCTCTTATGAAAAATATTATCAGATATCAGAATTCAAGTGGCTTGGCACACTTTCCTCCCTCTTTAATATCACATTTCCACTCATATTAATGTTCAACTTATATTCAAGAAAATGCAGAACTGATTTAGAATGTTTGAACTGAATGATAAACTGGTTACATGCATTTATACAGTACTGTAAATGATGGAGTATGGAGGCGTGTATGTGAGGGAATATACATATGATACTCTGAGTGTCTGAGGAATCTTTACCTTCCATGGCCAGGCAACACATAGAAGGGCAGATGAAATGCATGCCTACACATACAAACCTCAGATCTAATACTCTAGAGTGGTTCATCCAAAAAAAATGTTTTGTGTAAACAAAGCAGATAAACTAATACCCTGACCTACAGTTGTCAAAGCGTAATATGCATTCCTTCAAGTACAGTACATTTCATTTGGAAGTTATGAATAGGTTTGAGTTGTGCATTGTCTCACATATGCTCAAGTTCACATGACCTACTGTACAACTGTAACAACTCATTAGAAATTTTATTTATAGGGCTTAAATGTATGCACCTCATAATCAATATGTGTAACTGTGTGAAACATTTGAGTTACAGCACACCTACTGTATCAGTGTTACCTTTTTCACCTACTGCATTAAATGAACCTTTAACATTATTGTTGTTGTTGTTGTTAACATATTGGGGGCACTTTAAAACCTTTGCGGAATTCCCAGTCCTTTTGAAGATTGAGTTGCGTGGTTGTAAGCATTTTCTATTTGCTGTTTCAACATATGCCCTCCCATTCCATACATTACTGATGTTTAGTCCACAGTGCATCAACTGTTTGTTTTGTTTTCTTTTACTACTACTATCATCAAATGGTAGTGCTGTAAATTCTGCAATTAATGTCAAATAAACTGCTTTTATTCATTCATACTGAAGCCCAGTGTGCTGTTTCTGATTGAAGAGAGATAGTAACAAAACTGCTTCAAGACATTCCACTGCCCTCATGGTTAATTAATGCTAATTCTCAGGAATTAACAGAAGAGCACTTAAAGTGAAAAGGAACCTAGCTTTTTCATTTAAATGTTTTGCTTCATGACCTTTTCCCCATAGGGGAATTTGAAACCCTGGCTCATCTAGAAGTGAATGTGGACACACATTACAAAAGTGATCTCAACTGATACTAATCTGTAGCATCAACTCTGAAAACACAATATTGAATGGACAGTGAATAAGGATGCCATGGTGATGTCTGCATAAGGCGCATTTGTCAGCTACTGAAGTAGATTGTGGGGGGGGGGATAAGCACCAGCCTGACAGCAGATAGACAAGAAGCCTATACAACTATATTCTATTCAGCTGTATCACCATAGTATTATTTTCCTGCTATTACAGTAAATGAATGTAAAGTAATTCACAGAGTAGAAAGAATACAGTACAGGGCGCAGGCCATTTGCTAGGAATGGAACCATGCAACATACACATTACTTTTATGATACTATACTAGAGTACAGTGTGCTAACATAAAATCAAAGCAAACTCAATTCATGCTTCTCATCCCCCTATCTCACAAATTGGGGACAAATAGCCAAAAGCATGGATACTAAGACATGGTAGTCAAATCAGGAAGCTAGTATGACAATTCAGCTTCATGAAAAACAAAATCTAAAAAACTAGACTAGAACCTTAACTGCTGACATTATTTTGTCTTTCATATCCTCAGAATTCAGTGACAGCAACATTAATTTGATGAGGAATGTATCACATTCTTGAGTTAAAATCAAGAACATCCCTAAAAAAAAAAAACAGGATGGTTGCGTGGCATGATTCAGCTGTTTAAAACCATGCAATGATGTGCATTAATATTCTTCTTTTTTATGGCAAGCACTTTCAGCAGAAGCTGATATTTATTCACTAAATGTTTTTGGCAATACGGTGAAATGAATTTCCTGCAAACACAGAAACAAAGTAATCACCTTTCATCCAACTAGTACTCAAGACAGTAAATCCTATTGCTGGTGTTGTGGGTAACAGGTATGTATAGAAATGATTTTTTGGGGATGACATATAAGGAAGCCATTAAAGAGGTGATGTACATTTCCTCAACAACAGACAGTTGAACTGTACTTTAGAACTGATGTAGCCCAGAGCATTACAAGACATATTTGCATACTTTTTAACCTGTGGCACAACATTCATCAGGTTTCAAATATTTTCAAATCAATTGGTCTGTCAGAGTCAGACCATAGGGCCACCACCATTACCAGCAGTTTGTCTCCCCATGGTCAAAAATTAAGAAAAAAATATATCTAGTATAGATAATGCCTGTATTATTAACAGCATCATTACAAAATTCTCTAACACAGCCTAGGCAATTTAGAGACATCCTATTAGTTTTGGAACACTTTTAATTAAAAAAATTAAGAGACTTATTAATATCAACACTGGGTAAATATTATAGAATCCTGTCCCATAAACAAATTATGAATTATTAGGGGATGCAAGTCATCCCTATCGAAAAAGGGCAAGCACTCACAATGAAGACCACTGAATAATGTGCAAATGATATAGAAACATGATGAACAAATAGAACTGAGCTATTTGTAAAGAACATTCCAATGAAACAGTTCAGATACTCTTGGTTACTTGCTTCGAAACTGGTGGGGGTGTTGGATTGTTCCAGTACAACTGAACCTGAAATGTTAGAATCTTGGCTAATCAGATCATTTCAACAGATTGTGATGTCACAAAAACCCTTGACAAATGTGTTGGCCCTGGTTTAAGAGTGCTTTTTTTTGTAATTTACATAGAGGATAATGTATGGTCCTCTATCGTTAACCGGTCAGTTAACAGTCGAGAGGTTGCCAGGGTGACCATGTAAACCTCGAGAGCGAAGCTCGAGAGGTTTACGTCGCCATGGCAACCTCGAGACGGTTAAAATTGACCGGCTGCCGATAGAGGACCATACATTATTTTTATAGTGTATGGTCCCACTATCAAAAAAAAGACTTACGTTTTTAAAAAAGTCACGCGGCCCTTCCAGTCCTTCCCGTCGGTTTCCCTTCAGTCGGTTTCCGTGTCGAAAAAGCGCAAGACATGCAGACGACTACTGCTGTTAGTTAACTCATCGATTTGACGTAGGATCGATAGGTTAACAACATATCTACGTCACATCGATAGGTTAACAACCTTAGGAAATGATGATTTCCTAAGGTTAACAGCGTTCTAACATACATTATAAACATTTTATTTTGTTGAACCAGACAATAGAAGAGTTAGTTGTTTTAAGGTCTGTACCCATTTTAGCACCAACCTTGTGCACAATTGTCACTGCACTTATGCTTCAGGGTGTAGTTGCCACAGTTTGGAAAAAATGGTAAATGCAGTCCCAAATCCTAAAAGTATATGGGTTGCAATCTGTGCTATGGATTTGAGTCATTTTTCAATAACACGAGTTGTTAGTAACATGGCTTGCTAAACAAAGAAATATACACGGATGATCATTTTTCTCCATTGGGAAAAGCTATCCTCCAAGCCTTGTTATCCTCTATTTTGATGTTAGAATGTTATTCTCCTCAGTTCTTGCATCAGAAAAATGAGATATAACTATCCTGATATTTGGTACATGACCGACATCCAGGTTTAAACTGTACTATAATCCATATTTAATAAAAACAATAGATAGGCAATCATTTACTTCATGGCTTGTGATTCTATCTTGGGGTTTCTGTTAACATAACTCACTGAAGCTACACTGTCATGGTCAGAGGCAGCCATATGATTTTGGAAGCCCAAGCAAGGTTAGTCATGGGGGTCTCAAACCCTATACCATGGCAGGCAATTTCATGTCCTTACAATGTCATTTTGAAAGTTTCTGGTTGACCAAGTAATGCCTCTTGTGTGCTGCTTTAGCTGTGTACAGTAAGTTATATAAATGACTAATGTCATTTAAATTTCAAAGACTGATAATTCTCACGGGGAAGACTGGGGCCCCTATGAGGTGGGGGCCCCAGCAGCTGTCAGGGCTGTGTGCCTAAGATCAACTCTACTTGTGATTTATTATGTCACCAGATACCCCTCAATTGAATTCCAACTTTGTAATCTATGGTTGCTCATCTATTGTATGCATCTATAATAAGCAGATTAAGCATCAGCTATTGTAAATCTTGGACAACATTTTATTTATTTGTTCATCTCTTTGATAACCAGGTAAGCACACTGGTCCCATGGACCATTTTTAGGTATGACCTGGGCCAACTAGATGGCACATTCAGTACATGATAAGAGCTAAGAGATACAGGAACATTTACAATATACAGGTACAAAGATGCAGGGAGATAATATACAGTTAATATCAAGGATAAACAATTTAAGAGACATATTCATCACATGAGCAGTTAACAAGTGCAAGAGAGGGCAAATTACTATATACAATTGGTACAGTGAGCAAGGTTCAGCTACTACAATGAGACCATAAGTCACAAGAGAGCAAAGCATAGAATAAGCATAGTTGGGGGGGCAACAGTCCCACCAATCAGCTGGCACTCACTGATCCATGGGATGAGGAGCCTGCCAAGGGAGCTGGGGTGGCAGAGATCAGGAGTTGCAGAAGCAAGCCATGGACAATAGCAGGGAGATTTTATAATGTGCTCTGAATATCTGAAGGGGGGACTCTAATGTGTGGAGTACAGCTGGGAGGGCATTGCACAGCTTAGGGGCAGTGCTAGAGAAAGCTTTCTGCTCCATGTCAGTGTTGGACCTAGGACAGGTGAGAAGTCATTGAGTGGTGGACATCTGCTTTGCTGAGCCCTGTTTGATAGTTTGAAGTCTGTATAATGGGGAATTAGTGCCATCATAGAAGGAATTGAATATTAGGGAGCCCACAAGGAAATCCATACGTTCCTAAGGGGAAAGCCACCCGAGTGTCGAGTAGAGGGTTCAGTGGTGGGTGTTATAGGGGACTAGGGTGACAAATCTGCAGATGTAATTGAAGGCAGTGTTAAGGGGAGTGAGATGATTGGAACAAGTTAGGGAAATGATGGGAGACCAGTAGTCAAGAAGAGGTAGAGTGTATCCTGCCTTATAGCCAGTCTCACTTCAGGGGTCATGAGATGCTTCAGGCAGTAGTAAACACCCAGTTGCTGGTTAACCCTTTTCACAACTACCCCTACATGATTAGAGAAGGTGAGGAAAGGGACAAATGTGACCCCAAGATACTTAAAGGAAGTGATGTTATTGAGGGGGGATATATCCAGGGCCAGAATTGGTAGAGAGAATGAGGGATCTATGGTGCATCTGGCAAGCAGAGACTTTGAGCCAAACAACATGATTTTCATGTTATTAGTGTTGAAGATAAGTATCTTAGCTGTAAACCATCAAAGCATGGAGAAGAAATCATCAGATAAGGATAGGGATACTTTAAGAGGGCTACTGCCACTCCTGAATAAGATAAGATCATCTGCATGCATTATCTTGAGACAGCGTGAGAGATCTTCAGGTAAGGGATTAACAAAGAGTAAAAAGAGGATGGGCCTGAAGATGGACCCTTGTGGGAGCTCACTATGTACCTGTAGTGGGCTGGATAAGACCCCTCCAATATGGACCATTTTGGATCTGTTCAAGAGGTAATTTCTGAACCAATTTTAGGTACCTGGGGAAAAGCCATAAGAATAATGTTTGTGGAGGAGGATGTCATGATCTACCAAGTCTTAGAGGGATTGACAAAGATTGCCCCAGTGATCTCACCATTATCTGCTTCCTTAAGTACATGATCTGTGAAATGGGCCAGTGCAGTGGTAATGCTATATCCCTTCCGAAAACCATGCTAGTCAGGAGATAATACATTGTATTTCAAAAGATGGTCCAAGATTTGAGAAAATACTATATCCTAAAGGACCTTACTCAAGTGGGACAATATAGATACCAGTCTGTAGTTTTCAGGGAGTTTGGGGTCCCCTGACTTAAAGATGGGAACAACTTTGGCTTGTTTCCAAAGCAGAAGGATAGATGCAGTGGACAGGGATAAGTTGAAAAGGATAGAGAGAGGTCTGGATATAAAATTAGCCATCAACTTTGGGAACCTAGGGCATAGTCCATCACTCCAAGCACTACCAGAGTTGGGTTGGGCCCGGAAGAGATGTTGAACTTCCGAGGGCAATGTGGCTTTAATGTAGAACAGACTGCAACCTCTCCTTCCTGTCACAGAGTCAGCAGATTTGGGTGGGAGGTTTGCAAGATATGCATCCAGATTTGCAAATTTGTTGTGTAAGACATCTGCAACTAATGAAAGCTGACTTTGGAGTCCTGCATCTGTGAGCAAGTTAAAAGTATTCAGCTTAGGTCAAGGTTTCAAGAAGGAGTTTAGAGAGGATCAGAACCACTGGGTCTTAAGAAAGGAGGCCTTAAGTAATTTGTATTCTCGTTTACAGAGATTCCTGAGTCTCTGATAGTTGTTACAGTTAGTGGGGGATGGAGATGATTTAAAAGAGACCCACGCTGTGTCTTGTTGCCTCATGAATGACAGCAGTTCCTTATTGAGCCATTTAGAGTTCCCACCCCTAATATGATATGTGGTGACAGGAGAGTGTTTGTCCTGTATTGAAAACAAGGCAGCCGTGAGGAAACCGAGGACTGAATCCACATTGGTTATTGAGGAGAGGGTGGACCAATTAACCTCAGAACTATCAGCTGGCAATTCAAAGATCAGTATCACCACTAATTTGTTCATGTAATTAACAGATGATGCACATGTAGCCACAGAAAGGAGCCTTCTGACTACCCTAGCCCTCCTGAATTTCAGCAAGACTTTTGATCTTGCAAATCATAATTTATGATTGGTAAGTTGCAATTTGTTACAGTTCACCAAGCATTTGTTAGATGGATTTGTTCCCTTTTGGGAAACTGAGTCCACTGGGACTACTGATATTTTTAGTAACGATTAACAGCTTAAGAATAGAAAACAAACAATTCACATATTTTGATGATATAGTACATACATTTATGCAAGTTATGATAAAGGGCCTGTTATACTCTACAGAAAGCTCAGGACTGGGTTTGTAAAACAAGATGTGCCTTTAATGCCTCAAAATTCCAGATACGAAGAGGTTAATCTTGTAAAACATAAAACCTGGCTACCTTCTTAAAACAGCAAAAACAATAGAATTGGTACTTCATTCACAGTTACTGGGTTTATTAATATGTGCAAATCTGACTTGTAAAACCCATGTGGACTTCAGAGATGCAAAAGCTAGAAAGGGTCTATTTTTCAAATTGTCTGAAATGGACATATTTGCAGAGTAACGAAGTAGACATGGTCAACAAAACTTTGATCAGGCCTGTATTAGAATATTATTGTCCTATTTGTCATTCTGGGTTAACCACATCTGACTCCAAAAGATAAGAAGCAGTGTTAGTTAGTTAAAAACTACTTGTAACCAGTAACTAATATATTACTTGAAGAAAATGACATAGAGGGAAGTAAGCAAAAGGAAGCAAAACGTATGTACTCTACAGAAAGTGGATTTAGAGAAGCCAGAAAGAACATGGCACTGAGGTTCCTCAAACAAGAGTACCCTGCAACTGTATTACAGGATGTTGTTGTTGTTTATTAGGAATAACCATTGAAACACAGAAACATAGAAGTTGATTGCAGAAGGAGACCGCTAGGTCCATCTACTCTGCCCATTTGTTTTAGAACTATTTTGACAATCTAGTTGCCCTTTGTAGTCAGGGCTCCCTTGTGTTTATCCCATGTATTCTTGAATTCCCCCCACAGTGTTGACCCCTATAATGCCAGCATAAGCTCATTCACAATGGCAACCTAGTGTGTACAATACATACATACATCCACATATACATACATAATACAACATTTAAATATTAAATATAGACATAAGTTAAAACATTTACAAATCTGAACACTTCAGAGCAGGTGTTTCTTTAGTGCAAATACAGCTGGTGGTTTAGTATTATGAACTCTAAAACAATGTGGTAGCCTATTCCAAAACATTGGGACCAGTTGACTAAAGTATTGCATAGACCTTTTAGTATAAAACTTTGGAACAATTAACTGAGAAATTTGGGAGTTTCTTAGAGATGGACCAATATCCCGGAATGTTAACCTATCAGTAAGGTACTTAGGAATTAAATCCAAACTGGATTTATACATAAATAAACTCATATGTATGTCCCTTCTTACAGCCAGGGGAACCAAACCTAGGGATTTATATAAATCACAGTGATGGGTGGGTATAGATTATAGAACATTTTAAAATTAACCTGGCAATTTTATTGTAAAGTATATCCAACCTATGCAATCTGTCTTGAGAGGCACCCTTGTATAATAGGTCACCAAAATCAATTAAAGGTAAAACCTGTGCTCGGATTATATATTTCATGGTGTCCGAGTCAAGACATTTTTGATTTCCTAAATAAACAACCCACCTTTTTCCCCACTTGTACTACCAAGTTATCTACAGTACATGAGTGTTTCCTCATGTGGACCATGAAGTGCTTTTGGAAACCCTGCGGTTCTTTTGTGGACTGTCAGGCACAGTCTTCGAATGGTTTTGATCTTTTCTTGTAGGCAGGTCTCAGAGGGTCATCTCTGGAATGTATTCCCCTGACACCCTCCCCCTGTCCTGCGGGCTGCAGCAGGGCTCCATATTAGCGCCCATGTTGTTCGCAGGGTATATGCTGCCATTGGGAGATATCATCAGGAGATACAGCTTGCATTTTCACTGTTATGCAGATGATACTCAGCTGTATATGTTCTTTGTGCCTGAACAGGTCGATGTGATCTCTATGCTAAATAGTTGCCTCTCTGAGATCAAAGACTGGATGAGCTCGAGTTAGTTGAGACTGAATCCGGATAAGACTGAGGTGTTGGTTGTGGATCCTGGTTGCCAGGAGGCAGGTTTTGGGGCTGGGCACATGTCAGGTCTATGGCTTGATGATCTCCAGCTCATTACCTCAGAGCATAACCTGGGCATTATTTTTGATGATGGCTTGACCCTGAAGTATCAGTTGTCAGCGGTGGTTAAATCCTCATCCTACCAACTGAGGAACATCACCCAGGTGAAACACCTGATTCCACCAGATGACCTTCCAACATTGGTCCATGCCTTCATTACCACCCATTTTCACTACTGCAATGCCCTCTACCTGGGGCTGTCTGGGGGTTGATATCCACCACTTGTAGCTAGTGCAGCATGCTGCAGCCAGGCTGTTGACTGATACCTCCAGGACCAGTCACATTACACCTGTGATGCGTGAACTGCACTGGCTGCCAGTTCAGTGGTGGATCACCTACAAGGTGGGCTTGCTTACCTTTAAAGCCCTACATGAACAGGGACCAGAATACTTGAAAGATCTCCTGACTCCCTACTCCACCAATCACCCTCTCCAATCCACAGATGAGGGATTGCTAGAGATTCTTAGGGTTCATCTTAAAACATCTGGTGCTCGTGCTTTTTCATTTGCAGCACCAACCCTGTGGAATTCTCTACCTCATTGGTTAAAAGAATGCTGGACCATCAGCAGTTTTAAATCTATGTTGAAAACATATTTATTTTCTTTGGCCTTCCCTGATTGATTAATTAATTGATTGATTTTAAATAATTTATTATATCATCTATTTTATACTGTAATTTTATATTACGTACAGCACCTTGATTATGAAAGGCGCTATATAAATAAAGTTTGCTTTGCTTTGCTCCTGATCCTAGCTGGTCCAGCCAGTATCCTAGGTATTTATATGATTTAATGCACTCTAAATGTGCACCTGAGAAGTCAGATATTTCTAGATTAATGTCTGGTTTTAATTTAGATGCTGGACCAAATAAAATCGACTTTGTTTTGGAGATGTTCAGTTTTAACTTTAGGTAACGAAAAAATTTCTGCAATGAGTCAAACTTAGATTGCAAAGTGGACTGAATTTTCAAAACAGGACACACTTGCTAATGCTAGAAATACTGATACAGTAGAACTTTTACAAGGAAAAGAGACAAATGTGACTGAGACTCCACCTACATTTGCAATCCAGTATAATTCAGTTGCCCACAAAATTTGGCAAATTATTAAGAAACATTGGGATTTACTCAGCCTGGATCCACAATTGTCATTACTGTCTAAGTAAACTCCTCATATCTAGTTCAAAGTTTATTGTCGTTCGGTTATCAAACCATTACAACATTAAAACATCTAAAACATCTAAAAGCATTACAATACACTACATCAAAAAACATTTGAAGATGAGAACACTGCAAGAGCCAGTAGTAATTCATCAATTGCTGGTATGGGCAAACCCACTAGTTTTGTAAAATAAATTTAAATCAGTCTGGAAAGTGAACAGCTTTACCTAGGGAGAGAGAAAAAAGAGAAAAAATGCTCCTCTGAGTGTAGTAACTTCTGGTAGATGATTAAGTAAGCCCTCTAAGGCCCCCCATAGGCAAAGGTGTCATACCTTGTTTAGCTTAATAATAGCCTTTCAGTACTGACACTGCTCCAAGATTCTCTGTTGTTTGTGGGGTCTCCATATATCTCTAAGGTCCCAAATATTGTACTTGCTCTCTTCCTTCACAGTACAATTCAATCATCAGGTCATTTCATAAGCCACACAGACAGCAATTAACAGTCCCAGAAACTAGCTGCTACATGGGTTTGTCTGGGACTTCCCGTCAAACTCCCAGAAAATATTTTAGATGGATTATAGTAGGTCACTTGTAATCTCATAAGTGTGACAGTGCACTTTCTAAATTTCAGGTGCAATCACAAACCGCAATATGCAGTGTTAAGGAGCAGAACTGTTTGAAATTCCAAGCGCAGTGACCGAAGTCAAACCGCTTTAGCACATCTATCGGAGCATACAGGTATTTAAGCTTTGGAAAAGCTTGAAAGCATTCCAGTTTAACATTTTCGATTTAAACCTTTAAAAGGCTACTTAAATACTGAGAAAATGTAAATAATATAAAACCAACTTTCCCAAATACGGAGCTTCTGAGGAGTGATGCAGCAGCACAGCATCTTGCTGCTCTGCTCCCCCTCCCTTTCCCATAGATCAGAACAAATTAAAATAGTTCACCTCATATCACATTTTGATGAAGTAATAATTTGAAAGACTTGCTATTTCATGCTACGCTTTCACCAATCAACACTAAACTTACGTGGCTATCTAAGCCACCTACTGGGAACTTCAATGCAGGTTGAAGCACCTGGTTCCATCCAAAGATCTGCCTACTCTGGTCCACGCCTTTGCCACCACTCGTCTTGACTACTATAATGCCCTCTACCTAGGGTGACTGGGGATGGATATCCATCGCTTTCAGCTGGTGCAGAACACAGCAGCCAGGTTGCTGACTGGGACTTCTAGATCCAGTCATGTAACATCTGTGCTGCGTGAACTGTACTTCTTGCTGGTACAGTGGCGGATCACCTTCAAGATCACATTGCTGACTTACAAGGCCCTATATGACCAGGGATCGCATTACTTGCAAGATCTCCTTCATCCTTACTGTCCCCTCCACCCACTCTGATCCACCAATGAGGGATTGCTAGAGATTCCCAGGATATGACTGAAAACATCCAGAGCTAGATATTTTGCTTTTATGGCCCTGACCCTGTGGAATTCTCTACTTCATTGGATACGAGATAGCCTGACCATCCAGAGTTTTAAGTCCACCTTAAAGATGTTTCTATTTCATCAGGCCTTCCAGGACGCCAGATGAGGGGGTTTTAGAATCAGTCAAGCAATAGTATTGAATTATTTTATTTGATTAGTATTTTATAGCATTTTTATGATGGTTTTATTGTTGTTTGTGTTGGTGTGGAAATTCAAAATTGCACAGATGCCTTGAACAAAGGAAAGGTGCCTTTTAAAAATAAAATGATGATGATGATGATGACTGTGTGCACTGCCCAATTACAATCAACACTCACAATTTTACCCATACTCACTCTGGGAAGTGTTTTAAAATAAAACAGTTTATAAACTGCAGCACAACACATGTTGTGCATCTTTTGACTTGTCCTTGTGGTTTGGGATATGTTGAGCATACAAAGACAGCCCTCAAAGTTAGAGTGGATGAACATAAAGCAGCCATTTGGAATAAAAATATTGACTATGCTATGGCACGCCATTATATTAAAGCAGATCTTGGCTTAGCAGATACATTTCATTTCATGGGGATAGAAAAAGTTGAACTGGGAGTATGTGGTGGGGTCTAGTAAGGAAGTTACACCAAAGGAAAGCCTTCTGGATATCTACTCTGAATACTTTGATTCCCCTAGGACTCAATAATGATAGCCCACTTCATTAATTTCTGTAAGTGCTGAACTTATTTCCTACTTTGCTGCCATAAATTATGAAGCTGCAAGATGAGTTTTGTCTTCCTCTAATGCAAAACTGCTAAAACTTCATAGTGAAGGTACTAGAAAATCACAGCTATGAGATGTTTTGACTTTGTGACATTTTAAACCCCTCATTCCAGAAATTTCCATTGTTGTAATTGTCTTGTTTTGAATTGTCATGGCTTTACAACATAAGGATGTCTCTTGCTTGGATTTTTCTTTCGCTAGGTAAGGTAAGGTAAATTTTATTTTTCTAGGCTCCCAATCCCGAAGGCTCTGGGCGACGTACAAAATTCAACAGCACTCTATTAATACATATATAAAATCCAATTATAAAATGAAACACATACACCCCCCTATTATTAAACCCTTTGCAGTCACACAAGACAGGGATTACAGTGACAGCAATCTCATACCAAATTCACAAAAGCTTGTTGAAATAAATACGCCTTAAGGTGAATCATAAAAACTTCCACTGATGGGGCCTCCCTCACCAAAGGCAGAAGCAAATTCCACAGGATAGGGCCGGTGATGCTAAAAGCTCAGTTGCTGGCCATTTTAAGTCTTGTCCTTGGAATCGCCAGGAGGCCCCTAGAGGAAGACCGGAGGGAATGAACCGAGGCAGCTGGTGTCAGAAGATCAGTCAGGTAGCAAGGGCCCAGACTGTGTAGGGTCTTATAGGTGAGCAAGCCCACCTTGAAGAGTACCCTCCATCGAACTGGCAACCAGTGCAATTCCCACAGTACCTGGGTGACATGGCAAATTTCAAAAAGCCTGTCAACAACCTGGCAGCTGCATTCCACACCAGCTGCAGCTGATGGAAGGTACCTCCAGAGACACTAATGTAGAGCACATTACAGTAGTCTAGCCTGGATGTCACAAAAGCATGTACCAAAGTGGGGAGGTCCAGGGGTGGAATCAGGTGCTTAATCCTGGCAATATTTTTCAGATGGGAAAAAGCTCACCTTGACAACGGCAGACACTTGATGTTCCATCATCAAACCACTGTCAAATATCACACCAAGATTTTGCACCTTCGGGAAGCCATCAATGGGACAGAGCCAAGAACCAGCCCAGAATCTGCCCCAGAGAGCAATCCCTCACACCTCCTGTTCGACTCCACCACCAGTACCTCTGTCTTATCGGGGTTCAGTCGCAACCAGCTAGAGGCCATCCAGTCATTGATCTCTGCAAGACAGTTGTTTAATACATCCACCGCGTTAGATGTTCCAGGGGTAAAGGATAAGTACAGCTGTGTGTCATTGGAAAAACAATGAAGCCCCAGACTAGACTTCCTAATGATCTCTCCCAGGGGCAGCATATACACGGTGAATAACATCGGTGATAATACCAAACCCTGAGGAACTCCTCAAGACAGCAGGGTCGGAGGCGAGGAAAACTTCCCCATCACCAACCTCTGTCTTCTGTTCATCAAAAAGGACTCAAACCAGCGAATAACAGAGCCGGTGAGTCCACAGAAATCCCTCAGGTGTTTCAGTAATATCTGATGATCCACCGTGTCAAAAGCAGATGAGAGATCAAGTAGAAGTGGAGGAGGTGGGAGGTCTGGATAGTCGGCAACATGGGTTTGTGCCAGGTAGATCATGTCAAACCAATCTTGTGGAATTCTACGAATGGGTAACATCAGAACTGGGCAGGGGAAAGCCTGTGGATGTATTATTCTTGGACTTCAGCAAGGCGTTTGACTCTGTCCCCCACAATGGTCTGGTGGAGAAACTGATGGGGTTAAGAGTAGGCCCTTTGATGGTCAGATGGATTGAAAACTGGCTAGCTGGATGCACCCAGAGAGTGATGGTCGGTGGGGAGCTCTCGAACCCTAGAGAGGTTGGTACTGGGGTACCACAGGCTCAGTCCTGGGTCTGATCCTGTTTAATGCATACATATCAGACATCAGGGAGGGTATAGGGTGTGAAATGAGTCTCATCTCTGATGACTCCAAGATGGGAGCAGTAGTTGAAGGAGAAGAGGGGAGGTTGGCCCTGCAAGGGGACCTGGACACCCTGGAAAGCTGGGCTCACACATGGAAATTAAATTTCAATATCACCAAGTGCAAGGTGTTACATCTTGGGCGGGGAAACCCTAAACACAGGTACACCCTGGGAGGGGAGGCGCTGGAGGCCTCACTAGGGGAAAAAGACCTAGGGGTCATGGTGGATGCATGCATGAATAACTCTGAGCAGTGCAGGAGAGTGGCTAGCAAGGCAAACAGGATGTTGGGATGCATCGTAAGGGGGATCACCTCTAGGAGCAAGGAAGTGATTCTGCAGCTGTACAATGGACTGATTAGACCACATCTTGAGTACTGTGTACAGTACTGGAGACCACACTTGAAGAGGGACATACAGCTCCTGGAGAGGGTACAGAGGAGGGCAACTAAGATGATACGAGGACTAGGGGATTTGACATATGAGGACAGACTTGAGGAGCTCTGCCTGTTTTCATTGGAGGAGAGGAGAGATGGGGGAACATGATTGAGGTCTTCAAGTACCTTAAGGGAATAAATAGGGTAAACATGGAGGGGATCTTTAGACTAAAGCAGTGAGGTATCACCAGAGGACAAGGTTTGAAGTTGGAAGGTGGAAGGGTGAGGGGGGAAAGAGGAGGAGGTTTTTCACTGAGAGGGTGGTGGACCCTTGGAATGCACTGCCTGGCGAGCTGGTTCAGAGATCCACAGTGGAGGGCTTCAAGAGGGTGGGACAGACACAGAAAGTGGATGTATCAGATGATGGCCTGTCCCAGGGGGGTGGGGATAGATGATAAGGGTTTCTGGAACACAAGGGAGGGGGGCCTCGGCACCCAACTAGTGATCTGAGGTTCGAGCAGACTCAATAGACCGTAAGGCCTAATCTGCTGGCAATTAGTATGTTAATATGTTAGTATGTTACAACAAGAATTGTCCCTTCCCCTCAAACCCTTGCCCTGAGGAGATCATTATACACCCGAGTTAACGCAGTTTCTGTTGAATGTCCTGCATGAAATCCTGACTGGAGTGGCTCGTAGATATGATATGCCATGAGGTGATTCCCCCAGCTGATGCACCACAATCTTCTCTATAACCTTATCCAAGAATGGAAAGTTAGAGACCGGTCTGTAATTCACCTTGATGTCAGAGTCCAGAAATGGTTTCTTCAGAAGGGGTCTCACCAATGCCTCCTTCAAGGCATCAGGAATGACCCCCTCTGACAAGGAACACTACTTTTCACTTTTCCACTTATTGTTATTTGCACATGGTTTTGCACTTTGTTGAGATGTTTCTTTAAGAGACGCCCTTTTAAAGACACTGCATGAAGAGGCAACTTCACGGTCTGATGATGATGTTTTAGTACGTTGATATGTATGCTGCTAGCACAACCATCAAGACATGGACTGGCACTAGTGATGAGAGGGGGCTCTCCATTTGGTTTCTTTTAGTTATAGATTGAATATTCTGAGTTTGGCAACCATTGAAACTTCTTGTTTTTTGTAGTGCTGCAAACTTGAATTGTCCAACATACATTTTGAAACCATTTGTTATTATATTTATATATATATATATATATATATATATATATATATATATACATATATCTGTATATATATGTGTATATATATATTTATATACATATATATGATGTGAGCAACAAAAGAACCCCAGAGCAAATGCACTGGGGCAAGGCTTATCCCGGAGGAAACTGGCCATACAGCCAAATTTTAAAGAAAATACAAATTGCACATACCCCAATAATGTAAAGCATCATGGGAAGCATATGCAAATGCATATGAATTAATTTGGACTGGCTCAACTTTAAGCAGAATTGTATGGTGCCAGAAGGCCTCAAAATACAATCAGTAAAGGCTGAGAACAGCAGACACAGATACGTGTTTAGTCCTCATTTACACTCATCAGTGTACCAGCCAAAAGTAGAGAGAGAAGAGAACAACAAAAGAACCCCTGAGCAAATGCACTGGGGAAAGAGTTATCCTGGAGGATATTGGCCATACAGCCAAATTTTAAAGAAAACACAAATTGCAAATACCTCAATAATGCAAAGAATCATGGGAAGCATGCGCAAATGCTCCCTGGGCTGAGGTACAGATATGGCACTCTGATGAGTCCAAATGAGGACAAAACACGTATCTGTGTCTGCTGTTCTCAGCCTTTGCTGATTGTATTATGAGGCCTTCTGGAACCATACAATTCTGCTTAAAGTTGAGTCAGTCCAAATTAATTCATGTGCATTTGCATATGCTTCCCATGATGCTTAGCATTATTGGGGTACGTGCAATTTGTGTTTTCTATATAAGATGTGGGCTGTCTGCTGCCCCCCTTCCTCAGCCTGAAGCCCTGATGGATCATGTGGGGGAGCTGTATCATCTTATCTTTGCTCATTTACACTTGCTATTGAAACACTGTTTTTTGGAAAATAAAGCTGCTAGATGACTAGAGAATTTTTGACTCCGTCATTCACTTTTTTGTTCTGACCCTAGTCTCCACAGAGTGGAGCTTTCTTATGCTTTAAATACGAGGAGTTCTTAGGTGCCTGGAAAAACTGGACCTGAACACTTGCAAGACAGAAGAATTCCTTGGCTGGAGAGGGAGTTTGTTCCAGGGAGCTGGTGCTGCAAATGCAAAGGCTTAATCCCACCGCCTCTTAAATGCCTCTACCATTTTTTGGTTTACTACATCTCTGGGTAGCACATTCAACTCTTTCACCCCTTTCTCCATGAAGAGGTGCCTTCTGGCCTCCTTCCAGAACCTTCCACCCACCAGTTTGTAACTGTGTCCCTTTGTGTACTTTTATTTTTATTATTTACTATTTTTCCTCCCTACCAGTGGCCCCATTCAGCCGAGACACCCCAGCCCCATCACCCCCATGTCTGCCAGGACTTGCTACTGGCCAGTGGTCCAGGGCTTGCCTCCTCATTGGGTTCAGTGAGTCCCCCATTTCTGCTGTGAACTGGATCCAGTAGTTGGACCAGTGAGCCAACCTATTAGGGTGCGAGGGCTACAAGTGTCCCAGCACCATCTTGCCACCAGCATCCATTTTCCCTTTTTTCTCCCCTGAGTAGTGGGCATGCAATGACACCATGATGTGTGCCATGCATGCCCACATGCCCACATCAGCATCCACCCACCCCTCCTGCCTTGGAGGCAGTCACCAGGTACCTTTCCCCAGCAATCCACTAGGGGGCCAGGCGTATACCAGGATCTACAAACCCTCTCCCCCAGAGGAGAGCAGTCCTCTGGATGCTCAGTCCTTCTCCTTCTGGCTGGCCTTCCAATGACCTGAGCTCACTACCAAACTGAGGCTGCTTGTGTTGCCAGTGGTAGCACTACCACTGTGCCACAGGCTGGCCATGTCCCATTGTGTTCTTGTTTTTGTTGATCCTAAAAAGAATCCCAAGGTGACATTGCTGGCTATGTAATACATACCAGTTGACAGCAGCTCTTGGTCACTACCGACCTTGGTCAGATTCATTTCCAAAAGTGACCTAGAGTAGAAATGCTCGATTTTCCAGTATGAATCTATCTACTCACTTCCTATGCTGCCAGTTTTAGCATTATTAGACTACTCAATACCTTTAAGTTTGCACATGTATAATGTGAGCATTCATTGTCCATCTAGCAAAAATAGGTCCAGCAGAATTAGGAGGTATGGTTCAATCATTATTACAAAAGGAAAATTAGCATCTAGTTTTATTAATTGTTCCCTAAGATACATATGACTGTATCTACCAATAAATAGATAGATAGATAGATAGATAGATAGATAGATAGACAGATAGATAGACAGATATGACTGTATCTACCTATAAGATAGATAGATAGATACAGTAGCTAGATAGATTAGACAGATAGAAGGAAAGAAAGAAAGAAAGAAAGAAAGAAAGAAAGAAAGAAAGAAAGAAAGAAAGAAAGAAAGAAAGAAAGAAAGAAAGCTAAGTGTGGTGTATAGAGATATAATTCCATCAAGGGATCCTAATGAGACCAATAGTTGTTGTTTCACCCGGGTCGCCCCTGAAAAAGGGACCTCCGGGGCCCAGTGGGCCTACCCGGTCATCAAAATTCAATAAATAATAAATAAATAAGCCAGAAGCCCAAAGGGTGCGTGGCATTATGACATAATTAGGACCCCGAGATTACTTAATGATATCCCTATACACCACACTTACCTATCATTTATTCTTTCTATCTATCTATCTAATCTATCTATTTACTGTATCTATCTATCTCTGTCTATCTAGCTATCTTATAGGTAGATACAGTCATATCTATCTATCTTCTGTCTGTCTATCTATCTAGCTCCCTGACAAAAACACAGCAGTATCTAATAAGTTTCCAGACAAAAACACAGCCTTCTTGTAAAAAAAAAGGCACCATCCCCATGTATTATATAAAACAAAATAATTTTACCAGAAGGCTGTGTTTTTGTCAGGAGGCTTATTAGGTAAGGCTGTGTTTTTGTCTGGGAACTTATTAGATACTGCTGTGTTTTTGTCAGGGGACTTATTAGGTGTGCTAATAGCATAGACATTTCTTAACTGGTTTAGCTGATGTGTTCATTGACATGTTTATTGATTTAATTGGGTGAGATAATAACAACTACAGAAATGGAAAGGGACCTGGGGGTAGTCATATCAGATGATCTTAAGGTGGGCAAGCAATGTGAGAAGGCAGTAAGAAGAGCTGGTGAGATACTGGGATGCATAGGGAGAGGCATCACCAGTAGAAAACAGGAAGTTGTTATCCCTTTGTACAGACAGTTGGTGAGACCCCATCTGGAGTTCTGTGTCCAGTTCTGGAGACCCCATCTCCACAAAGACATAGACAGGATGGAGGCTGTCCTGAGGAGGGCAGCTAAAATGGTGCAGGGTCTGCACCAAAAGACATATGACGAGAGATTAAAGAAGCTTAATATGTATACACTCGAGGAGAGGAGGGAGAGGGGGGACATGATAGATACTTTCACGTACATCAAGGGAATCAACAGAGTCCAAGATGGTAGCATCTTTCAGAAAAAGAGATGTGCAAGAACAAGGGGGCACAATTTGAAGATAGAGGGGGGACAGCTCAAAGGTAATGTGAGGAAGTATTTTTTCACTGAGAGGGTTGTGGATATATGGAACAGCCTTCCTGAGGAGGTAGTGGACTCAAAAACAGTGGAGGAATTCAAGAATGCATGGGACAGACATAAGGCAATTCTAGTGGGGGGTAGGAGGAAGTAGGCCGTTGGTTAACTAGGATCTGCAGCCTATGCATTAGGTAGGAAAATGGGCAGACTAGGTGGGCCAAGCGGTCCTTATCTGCCATCAAATTCTATGTTTCTATGTTAAGTTGTTTTGGTGGTCATAATGTTGGTCTATGGGTGTTTCTTTTTCCCCATGGTTTTGAGGTTTCGGTGTGGAGGTATGCAGCTTTATTTGGAAAGTAGGTTTAATTGGTGAGGTATACAGGGAAATACATGATATGGGGAAAGGATCACATCCATGTATTTTATACATATCTATTTATCTGATAGAAAACTGTAGTGTACAAAAAAATAATGTCACCAAGGGGTCTAATGAGGTTATAAATCAAAATTTACTTTTATTTATTTTATTTATTTATTGAAATCTCAGATGTAAGACCTTTCAGCTAGACAGCTTGTTTACAAAGGTTCAATGTTGTAGAATATATACAGATTACAATAAATGGACAAGTACTGTATACATTGGTAAAGTGCAGTAAGGTGTAAAATGTTAGCAAGGTTACATAAGATGTATAAACAGGTAAAAATGCAGAGTAAATCATCTATACAAGGTTGCATTGTTACAAAAAGTAAAATCATGCAAAGAGTTTCATGCATGATTGTAGAAAAAACAGCTCAAGAGGGGGAGCAGATTATTTGCCATAGAAAAGGTGGGTGTAGCGGGACAGAGTTTGGTGCCAAAAAGAGGAGATATGTAGGAAAGAGAATTAGACCTGAGACATTGGGTTTCGTGTGTGAGAGGGTAATGGTAAGGAAGAGGGCATACTCAGAGGGTTAAACTGGTGAGGTATAAGAGAAAAGATGGTCCTGGGGTGCCAGGATTGAAGGTGTCAGTGTAGATTTAGTGGAGGAGCCACCTAGTGGGTTTTGTTGAATATAGATAGGATGTAGGGATAGTCATGGGGAGGGAAGATAAAACAGGGAGACATGCTGGTGAGCAGTTGTGCTAAAGGGGTGAGGGAAGGGGATAAATGCTAGACATGGGGATCATCGGGTGTCATGCTAGTAGTATAATGTTTATTTGTTACAGTCACACGTACTGAGCTCATTAAGGTGCGCTTTCAGTTTGGATTTAAAGGGGCCAAATTTTGGTTTAGTAACCATTTCTTCAGTGAGAGAATGTAGCCACAAGGGGGCCCTATTCTCATAAAATCTTTGCCCTTGTGATGTAAGGCAAAATGAGATTCAAAGGACAGCATTGCTGGTGCATCTAGTTTGTCTGGAGTGATGGAGCAGCTCAGAAGTCTCTGCACTCCAGGGGGTACTAGGCAGATAACGTTTTTTTTTTTGCTAACAGACAGACCTAGTATTTGATCCTATTATTCAGGTTTAGCCAACCAGTGCTTGAGTAGAGCTCATGAGTGTGAGTTAAATGGTGTGCTCCCAAAACAAGCCTGCAGGCTTTGTTTAGGGCAACCTTGACCATTCTGAGGGCAGTGTCAGTGCTGGCCCCATAGACGACAAGACCATTGTCTATGACTGACATGTTCAAGCTATTTACTGCCAGTTTTATTGCACTCTCAGTGAGACAGTTCTGTGCCAATAAAGTTGTCCTATTCTAGCACTAGCTTGCTTGGTGGTATGGCCTATATGTAGACTATAAGAGAGAGAACTGTCCAGGGAGACCCCGAGGTATTTAAAGTCGCTGACCATATTAAGTATTTCATTTTTGTTGTTGTGTATCTTGATGGGATATGACTTGTGGTGCTATGATGGGATGCAGACAACATTGTTTTAGTTTTTTTATAATTCAGTAGGAGCTAGGAGTTTAGAAACCACTCTCCTACTGCACAAAAATCAGCTTGCATCAGTTCTTCTAGAGCTCCTGGTGCTGAATGGCAAGTGTAAAGCACAGCATCATCTGCATATTGGAGGATCTTGTACTGGCATACTGTACTTTAGGAAGATCGTTCAAAAACAGGCTAAATAGCAAGGGGCCTAATATAGAGCCTTGGGGCACTCCTGTGATGACATTTCAGTGGTCAGATAGAACATTATGTATCTTGACCTGCTGTGTTCTATTGGAGAGGTAACTCCAGAACCAGCACACTGCAATGGTGGATAATCCAATATTGGACAGTTGGCTGGGAATCAATTCATGATTAACCTTGTTGAAGACTTTGGTGAGGTCAATAAAGGCAGCCCCCCCCAAAAGCTCCTGGTCAAGAGCTTTATGAATATAGCCAGTAAACTCAACCAAGGCCGTGGTTGTGCTATATGCCCTCCTGAAGTCATGTTGCTCCGGACATTGGAGGTTGTGCTTTTCTAGGTGGTCAACTATCTGATCATATATTATTCTTTTGAGGACTTTCAAAAGAGGAGGGGGTATTGAAATGGGTTGATAATTGGCTAGACTAGTTCTATCGCCATTTTTAAAGACCGGAGTGACCACCGCTGCTTTCTAGATTTGGAGGAATTTCCCTGTGATGAGCAAGAGATTTAGGATGTTGCTTAGTGGAGGGAGTAAAACATCCAGGGTGAGTGCTAGAAGCTTGAGGTCCAGAGAGTCATTGCTGGATCTTGTATTTCCGAATACTTGTTCTAGGTATTTTTTGGCCTCAGCCATAGTGATTATTTTGAGGTAGAAGGGGGGCGTTGTGCTGACAGATGGGGTGGTACTGCTTCTAGGGTCAGTGCCTTGTCGGGGCAGTAGAGATTCTGGGGGAAGCACACCACTAAGGTCAGTGAAGGCCTTACTGAAGGCATTGGTAATGTTTTTGGGGTGTTGGGTAATAGCTGGATATGCTATGTTGGGCCTAAATGCATCAGCCCAAGTTTCGCAATCCTGACCCCAGGAGCCCGAAACACTGTTGCCTGACATCAGGATTTCACGTTCAACAAGAGTTTCAGGGGGCTTCACCCCCACACCCGCCAATGTGGGGGGCTCCCCCCAATACTTAAGGATCCTAACTCTGGGGGGTGTGAAGTCCCGATGTCAGGCAACCATGTTTCGGGCACCCGGGGTCGGGATTGTGAAACTCGGGCCAATGCATTTCCGCCAAACAAATGGATCCCTAATAGCTCCATTTGTATTAAGCAATAGGGGAGGGGTTTTATTAGTTTTTCCTGTTAGAGATTTGATGTTCTCCCAAAATCTATGCCTGTCACCCCAGGAGTTGTTTAATTCACTTTTGAAGTGGGGCCTCTTAGCTTGACGGATAGCATTGGTGCATTTATTACTAGCTGTTTTGTAATTTTGGAGGTCAACATGGGTCCCAGTGCTCTTTGATATGTGCCAAAGATTGTTCCTTTCCCACATGAGATATAGGAGCTGCGGCATAATCCATGACTTGCTGGACCCTTTAAATGTCCTCATTTTATAGGGGGCATATATGTCGCAGGACGTATTAAAGATGTAAATAAAGTGCTCTAGTACAGTATCAACATCTACGGTAGCATAGACAACCGATCAGGCTTGAAGACTAAGATGGGTAATGAGGGAGGCAAGCTGCCCTTTTCTTAATACTCTCGACAATAGAGTTTTTGGTGGGGTTTTAGGTGCCTTTTTGGACCAGATGCATAGGACTGGCGAATGGTCGTAAATTGTGTCAGGGAGCACAGTAGTACTGGCAATTCTTCCTGGATGATTAGTTAGAATCCAGTCAATGAGGGTGATGGAGCTGGTGCAATAGTTAACATGCCTGGGGGACTGCACAAGCTTGAACATGCCAATGGCTGCAATGGTATCCTTATATGGTGCAGCCTCAGGGATAAAGGGATAACAAGTCCCTTAGCATTAGGATCTCTGAGTTATTACGGAGCTTGGCTAGGTATTCTAGGGCAAATTTAAAGCCACTTGCCTGACTTTTTGGCAGAATGTACATGGATACAAGTATGAGGCACTTACCCTGGGCACCAAGTTGCATCTGTACTGCAAGCAGTTGGGAGTTAGCCCTGTTAAGTGGGGGTGTGGAGTGTTCTGCCCTGGAGGGTGTTCTTAACATAAACAATACATCCTCCACCATGTTTACCAACTCTATCCAGCCTGAAAGACGTGTAGCCTTCCAGTTGGACAGCCAGGTCAGATGTTTTTGGTGTAAGCCAGGTTTCTATGACAGATAGTACATCGGGCTTATGTTGCATAACCCATACCTGTAGTGCATCATATTTTGTCAGAGGGCTGCAGATATTAATCAATGCAATTGTTATTAACCCTGATTTCTTTACTGAGAAAGGTGTACTTGCACCATTGTCTGGGCCCAGGTTGGGGTGAATATTTCCTGAGAGCAATAGTAGCAACATCCCATTGTGTTAGGGAGAAAAGCAAGAGCAAAAGGAGGAAACCACTTTGGTTCTCAAAAACAGTAGCAGAAAAGATCATAGCCAAAAGGTTGGCCTTCAGGAAATATAAGGGAACTCAGCAGGATGAAGATAGGGAGGGATACCAAACTTCCCTTAGGGAAGGCAGTAAGCCAGGCAAAGGCCCAAACTGAGGAAACACTAGCACAAACAGTAAAAGAAGGTGACAAGACTTTCTATAGATACATTAGTGAAACGAGAAAGTCCAGAGGGAGTATTGTTAAGATCAAAGCGAATAAAGGGGAGTGTGTGGAGGAGGACCAAGGAAAAGCATCTATTCTAAAAAGATACTTCTGCTCAGTATTACTGAGAAGAAGGTAGGGCTGGACCCACAGCTTAGCACCATGGACACAGGGGAGAGGGAGGTGTGCACAAATCCCTTCACAAAAGAAAGGATCCTACAAGAGCTCACTAAGCTCAGGGTGGACAAGGCAATAGGACCTAATGGCATACATCCCAGGGTACTAAAGGAGCTAAGGGTGGAACTAACAGAGCCATTAGCAGAACTGTGTAGTGAGTCTCTGAGCACAGGAGAAGTCCCAGAAGACTGGAGAAGGGCTCATGTGATCCTGCTCCACAAAAGTGGTAGCAGGGAGGAGGCAAGGAATTACAAACTAGTCAGTCTTACCTCAGTAGTGGGCAAGATTATGGAGACGCTTCTTAAGGAAAGGATAGTGCAACATCTGGAATCCATAGGAGCACTGGATCCAAGACAGCATGGGTTTACAAAAGGAAGGTCCCGTCAAACTAATCTCATATATTTCTTTGACTGGGTAACCAGAGTGGCGGACCAAGGGGGTGCAGTTGATGTTACCTACCTTGACTTCAGCAAAGCTTTTGATACTGTTCCACATAAAAGATTGATTAATAAGCTGGGTAGGCTCGGGGTGGGTCAGAGGTTGGGCAACTGGGTGGCAAACTGGTTGGCGGGCAGAAAACAGAGAGTGGTGGTTAAATGATATACAGTCAGAAGAGATGCAAGTCACAAATGGGATACCTCAGGGATCAGTCCTGGGGCCAGTCTTCTTCAATATCTTCATCAGTGACATTGCAGATGGACTGGAGAGTAAGATTTGTCTGTTTGCAGATGACACCAAGATCTGCAACAGAGTAGATGATCCAGATGGGGAGGGAAGAATTAGAAGAGATCTGGATAAACTGGAAAAATGGTTGGAAGAGTGGCAACTGGGGTTTAATGCAAAGAAGTGCAAGATCATGCACATAGGGAAGATAAACCCTGAAGCTACCTATAGGTTGGGAGGGGAGTTGCTGGCAATCACAAGGGAAGAAAGAGATTGGGCATCATCATCACAGATGACCTGAAATCATAAAAGGAGACCACTAAAGCAGAAGGTAAGGCTAGAGGGATGTTGGAGTGTATTACTAGGGGTATCACAAGTCATAAGAGGGAGGTAATAATTGCTCTTTACAAGACACTGGTTAGGCCCCATCTGGAGTATTGCGTGCAGTACTGGAGGCCACACCTGTACAAGGACAGTAACAAAATGGAGGCAGTCCAGAGAAAGGCGACCAAAATGCTGCAGGAACTGCATCAGAAAACATATGAGGACGGATTAATGGAGCTCAATATGTATACCCTAGAGCAAAGGAGGGAGAGAGGTGATATGATCGAAGCATTCAAACATCTTAAGAGCATTAACAAGGTGAAAGAGTCTAACATGTTTCAATATAAGAAAAATAGCAGGACAAGAGGACACAGCATGAGATCAGAGGGAGGCCGATTAAGGGGTAATCTGAGGAAGTTCTTTTTCACATAAAGGGTGGTGGATGCAGGGAACAGCCTACCTCAGGAAGTGGTGGCTATGAACACAGTGCAGGGCTTCAAACTGGCATGGGATAGGCATAAGGGAGCAATACAGATGAGTATGAATAGATAGGCCATTGACAGAGTAAGGGGCTGATGGCACATTCATAAGGTAGAAAAAATGGGCAGACTGGATGGGTCTTGCGATCCTTATCTTTCATCAACTTTTATGTTTCTGTTAGTAGTAGCCAGGCTAGCCTTATGGTTTGAAATTTTAGGTATTTCATGCAAGTGTTGATCTTGTTTTTGCTCTCTTTCACAGAGACTATGAACGTGTTTAGCTGTGCCGGGGGGTGGGGTATTTACGTTTTCCTAGAAGCCCTGACCACATGAGTTTAATGCTAGTATTATCAGGGACCCTGGTCCAAGTGGTAGGGAGATAGAAGGGATTACATACAGGTTTTACGTGGGTATTAACTTTATTTAGTTCTTGTGGGTTATAAATATAGGATAAGGAGGGAGGGAGTGGCAGCTTAATTGCAAGTAATAGTGAGCACTGGAATATTAAAAAAGCATCCTGGGTAGACATGCAACCTGATAGTCAGGATGGATTATTAGCTAGTTTATGGCCAGTAACTATTTACTATCACTTATGGTCAAAGAAACAAGTAGAAAAATGTGAAAACAGGAGGTTGCCTCTTTAATAGTGTAAGCAGGGACTTGCCCCTTTAAGTGTGATAGTGTGCCAGAGAAAGATGGATTTTAGGGCAGTGCTCCAGGTGGGGGAGGTGGATTTAAAGCATGCCAGAGCAGGGGTGAATGGGTGGGAGAAAAATCACACAAGACAGCTGTAACACTACTAACTGTGGCGCTACTAATAGTCATACAATAGTTTGAAAACAGAGCCTTAAAGGTAGCAGCCAATCGGAGAAAGCAGGAAAGAGTAGAGTCCAATGCCAAGAAGGAGCTGAGCACTCTCAGCCATGCCTCTCAGCTGTACCACATTACGAGGAACATTCCTTATTTTACTTCACAAAAGCTCCCTGTTCCACATTGTGAGGACTTGTCCCACATTCAGTGTTAACATTTTAAAGCAAAAATCTATAGTAAATGAATCAAAGTAAATGCAAACATTTTAACAGTGTTCTGAGCTTCTTAGGTAAAAATTTGATTAAGTGTTACACATTTTGCTCATTTGTTCCACATTTTGAGAGGCAATGTTCCACATTTGGCAGACAAAAGGTTGAGAGGTATGCTCTCAGCCAATGAAAGAATGGGCAACCAAGCCCGGGTCCGAGAAGCTTGGTCCGCACCTGGTATGCAGTCTATGGGTCCCGGTTGGGCGGGAAGGAGCAAGGTGCAGGCACAGCCAGCAGAGTTTGCGGCCAGAACCACATTCTGCCAAGGGAGCCCGGTCAAGGGCTATCTGGTATGCAGTCTTTGGGTCCTGGTCAGGTGGGCAGGAGCAAGCTGCAGGTGTGGCCTGCAGAGTTTGTAACCAGAGCTGTGTTCTGCCAAGGGACCCCCATCAAGGGCTATCTGGTATGCAGTCTTTGGGTCCTGGTCGGGCTGGCAGGAGCAAGGTGCAGGTGCGGCCAGCAGAGTTCGCAGCCGGAGCCGCGTTCTGCTGAGGGAGCCCTATCAAGGGCTATCTGATATGCAGTCTTTGGATCTCGGTCAGGCGGGCAGGACCAAGGTGCAGACATGGCCGGCAGAGTTTGCAGCCAGAGCCACATTTTGCCCAGGGAGCCGGTCAAAGGGCTATCTGGTATGCAGTCTTTGGGTCCCGGTCGGGCAGGCAGGAACAAGGTGCAGGTGGGGCAAGCAGAGTTTGCAGCCAGAACCGCATTCGGCCAAGGGAGTCCAGTCAAGGGCTATCTTGCATGCAGTGTTTGGGTTCCAGTCGGGCAGGCAGGAGCAAGGTACAGGGGCGACCAGCAGAGTTTGCAGCCAGAGCCACATTCTGCCAAGGGAATCCGGTCAAGGGCTATCTATGGAAGAGCCGATTAGATCCTACAATGGCATTTTCTGAAATACCTTACACTTTTCATATGTTTATTTTATTTAATACTGTACATTTGGCTAAAACACTGCTTTAAAAATAATTTTATTACGAATTTTAAAACATTTCAGCAGTGCAGGAGTTAACCTCTGTAACGATCATTATGAGATCAAATGAATTAATTAAGCTGAAGTAGTTTGGTCTAGTAGTGAGAGTACCAGTTTAGGAACCAGGAGATCACAGTTTCAAACCGCATCAGAGCCAAACACTCACTGTGTGACCCTGAGCAAGTCACTAACCCTCTCAATGCTGTGGTCTACCCAGCTGCAGAAATCGTTAGAAGCAGGACCCCAGTGGAAATGAGATGATTCATCTCAGCTGGGCTATCCTAGGTAAAGAAGATGTAAAACTAATGATAATAAATAAAAATGGTTGGAGGTGCTTTTAATCCTGTAGTGTATTAGTCACTGTGAGTTGTGAGTTAGATCTTGAGGTTTTCAGACTGAGCATGTCAAAGGCAAGCAAAGCTTCTCTTAGTTTTAAGGCTTTGCCTGTGGTTCAGAGGTGCAGTGGGCAACACATGCTATGACCCCTCCTTGTGGTGTAAAACTGTACATGTCTAAGCCTCCCTTGGACTTTCAGAATTTTTCACTGCACAATGACTTGTTCTCTCCTGCCACTCACCCTTCTCATGACTCTGCACAGCTGCCTCCAGGTGTCCTTCCTTGGCTACCTTTTTTCTGTGGCCTCTGTCGCTTTTGTCTGTCTCCTGTTGCTTTTTTTTTGGGGGGGGGGGTTTGCTGCCTCTCTGCTCCTGCCAGCACCACACTACCTCCTAGATTTGGGGCCAGCGATTCATGGCTCTCCTCCCTTCAGGCCTCTAGTGCTAGCCCATTACCTTGGCCCAGCAGAGTAACTACATGTGGAATGCTGCTGTGAAGCTCCAGATTTCATGCAGTCTGCCCCCCTCCAAGCCTATCCAGTAGCTACTATAGATTTCCTTCAAGGGTCCTAGTGTCCCCCACTGCTCTGCTCAGTCATCATCCCACTTTCTGGGTCCTAGCGCTCTCCTCTGTTTCACTCTTAGACTGACTTCTGATGTAACAGACCTGCTGCTTCAATAGCTACAGCTTAAGCCTTTATTTGGTATAACTCCATTTTATAGTTCTCCAGTCAGTACCTACACCACCAGTACTGATGTCAGCATATTCTTTCTATGCCGCCCATGGGACTGGTTAGTATGCATCCACCTTCAACTCTGTTCCTCAGTCACAACTATCTTGCAAGTCTCAGTCATACTCAGTCACTTACCATGCCTTAGTCAGTCAGTCTAATTTACCTTGTTCATTCTGACTCTTTGTGTCATGGCCATCAGGCTTCTCCATAAGCCTCGTACTGCAGTCATGCTGTCCTACTGGGCTTGAAGGTATGCCACCCATGACCATCTGTGGCTTCCAGGGCCTCTCTGCCACTTATAAGGCTGATGGTCTTGCTCGGCTTCCATGAAGTCTGCATCTTGAGGGTGGGTCCCTCTACTCAGTTAGGGATCTTCTCTTTTTGCCCTTCGAGTGAGGATGTCCTGTGCTCCAGGCAAAACTTTAGGGGCAATAATATGTCTTTACTGTGGATATCCTGCGCAGCTCTTGGTCAGGCAAAAGAGACAGCAGCAGAGACACTCCCATGCATGCTCTCTCTGTACACATATCAAAAGGCACATTCATGTCAATTCTCAGCCCCACTTCTTGACCTTGGTCCAGAAACCTATCTGTTTGGGCATGCATCCCAACTACTTCTCTCTTATGTGGCAGCAGAGCTACACAGCTGATAGTGTGGTGGCACAAACTTCAAAGGAGCCTCCCATTCCTATAAACAGATCTCTCCATCCAGTTTCCTGTTCCAGCTCAATTCCCTTGTACCAGTCCTAAAATGGTGAGCGGGGGAAGACATGGCCAGCTGATGGTGGTGCTGAGGTGCCTCAAGGAACCCATCCAGGTAAGACCCCAGTTTGAGCTGGGCTTACCTCAAGATGTAGGAAACTGAAATTTTGTAAAAAGAATCAGACCCTTATGAAAAAGGAAAATGCTCCATCGAGTGAATAGACTGCTAAAAATACCTCAGCATGACAGGGACAGAATCCCAATCCCAGATGCCCCCCTCCCCCATTGGTTCCAACAGAAACAGTAAAATGCAAAACATACCCTGTCCAAGCCTATCCTTATTCTGTCTTATGTTTCCTTTCTAAATTTCTAAATCTGTTGCACATATGTACTCTTGTAGGACTCTAGGATCTGGTCCCTGCTATGGTCCAATGAGCCCCCCAAACCCTTATCCAGTTCCTTTATACGTACCTGTTCTATCATCTAACTTCCTCTGGATCTGCTGTCTTCCTTTTCTTCCTTCTTCTTTCTTCAGTACCTCAGTCAGTATGATCCCCTTTATAACAGACACAAGGGTCTAGGTAGCTCTAGTATAGGGTTTGAAGGTCTCTCCCTAGAGGGGAGTAATGATTAGGATGCTATTGCTCATGTCTCCCTTTGCCTACTGATTAAAAAGGGAGTGAGAGAGTGTTTCAGTAATTTTCTTTTCAATTAGCTGTGCTTCAAATATGTCTCCCTGCCAGCTTTGCTAGCTGTAGGAGGGAGCTGCTCAAGATCCCAAAAGGTTATGTGCCTTCATAGCACAAACTCCTTGGGCCAGTCAAAGAGCAGCCACTTCCACTTTGTGCTGCCGCTGACTCTGCTGAATGTAGGACAGGCAAGAGATTTCACTGCCCCAAGTGTGAGGTTTAGAGTCATGCACTCCCTTACCCTTTCCTGACCAGACGATGGCTTGCTGGGAAGGATCCTAGTTTGGGGTTCTTCCCAGAGTTCAGCTGGCCAGGATGTGCTTGCATTCAGGTAGCTCCATGGGCAGTCAATGTCCTAAGCTCCTCAAGGGGGCACAAATATAAAATATAAATGCAAGGTTTCTGGTGGGCTGGGGGAGCTACAGGAAAGGAGCTATACATTTTTAACAAAAAAAAAATAAGTCCCCCCAAGCCATTGCACACAGGCTCAATCCTCTAAGGCACCCCAGATATGTGCAACTTGAGCATATGTGGAGTTCAGTATACTGCAGCTGCAAGTGCCTGCATGACTTCCAAAAATCCACAACCCCTTCCCCATGCAGTTTGCAGGTGGAAGCCATGCATTGGAGCAGGGTGTTGTAGGAGTGGGCAGAGTAGGTCCAGACCACAGGCATCTAATCTGATGCCCATTATGGTTCACAAATGGATCCCTTATTGTGCATGGTGCAGAGAATGATGGGATATGGCAGCCTTTCAGGACTGCCGTATCCCCACCCACACAGACATAAATTTACAGAATTCACCAGCCAGTGCTAGTGATGCTTACAGCCCGCCCCAAAGGCTACTAGGGCTCTGGACTACAGTAGAGAGCCAATCAGGCCTGCAATTAGTGGTGTTTGGTGAGGCAGAGGGGGGATGTGGAGCTACTTTTGCCCCAGGCATGCATAGCTGCTGCCCCTTCTGCCTCCCCTCTGCACCATGGAGTTTGGTCCTGGGATGGGGCAAATACTAGCCCATGCTCCCAGGTCTGCACCAGTCCTGCTTGTCCATATTGTACGTTACGCAGTCAGGATCAGGTATGGCGGGTGTGTGCAGCCCCATTATGGTTGCCATGGTTCGCCAGTGATGAGCATCCTGTTAACAGGGGGAACTTCATGACTGTCCCTGGCCCTCTCTTCATCTGTGGAGGGGTTGGGAACATTTGAGAAACAGGCTCATAGTGGTCAGCATGGAGAGAAAAGGAAATTAAACACTGTGCTTCACACTGGTGCTCTGCAAACATGATTAACTATTTCAGGCCAGCAAAAATGCTGAGTCTTGCCTGGCAAATAAAATAAAAAGAGTTTTCTCTTCTCACTGGTCTGTGCTTCAGAACAGCCAGTAGAGAAAACAAAGAAAAATCTCTGACAGATTTCTCTGTGTATATTACTTTGCAGTATGTCTCAGCCAAAAATGCTGAAGAAGAAAGAGACCCCTGAACCGATATGAGTAACGGGGAATTTTGTGCCACATACACACACCCACACACACATTGCAACAGATGTGCTTGAGGGATGGGGTGGCTCCAGCTTCAATCTCCTTTGTCACTGCCTTTTACCTGAAGACTCCTGCAGAAATTTGATTGGGGGCATTTGGGCAGGGCTGGGGGGTTGCCTTGCTGGGAGGGGTCCTGTAATTGGCAGCAGGAACCCAGCCAGCTCATGGTTTTCCTGTACAGTAGCTTAGCCCCTTGGGTGGGTCTCTGGAGGGTTTTACTCCTTGTCTGCTACCTGGAGAGCCTCTTTAACCCCCACTGGCAACTTCTTTTCTCCTCACCTACGGTTTCTTTTCCAGCTGCTCTTGGACCAGCGTTCACCTTGCAACACCTCAGACCTGCATTCTTCACTTTCCTGCCATCATCCACCTCCTGCCTAGCCCCTCTTCTTTGGTGAAAACTCAGTCCCATCCCCTTTTTTGTTTTACTTGTTACCATGTGTTGTCCAGTGGCTAAGCTGCTGCACTTGGGCTTGTCTGACTTCTTTCCCCTCAACCAGTCCACGGCCCACTCCTCCTGTTGTGAGACCATTCATTTTTCTGTGCATCCTCATTTGCTATGCACTCCAGCTGACTTCCCATACAGTACCTGATAAAGCATATTTTAACCATTGCCACAGAGCAGGGCTTGGGTTGGCTCCAGGCTGTGGAGGAAGATGGCTTCCCTCCGCTCCTCTTTACATGGCCATGCTCAGGCAGCAGTCTTGCTTCCTTAACTGCTACACTTCTCTGGTCTCAGGATAAAAGAATCAGCCATCAGGGGACAGACAAAGCTCCCTTCCCCTTTCCAGCCCCCCACCCTTCTGTCTTAGTAATTCTGTCCCATCCAGCTACCATTACAGCTGAGTTCCTGACTTCTGCCAAAGTGGTACCCTTCCATCTGGGCCACCCAGTCTGGGGCCACCCACCAGAGGCCTACCCACCCAGCTAACTCACCTATTGTGCTGGAAGGCCTGCATTAGGGCCTGAAGGAAAACACTGTAATCAGAGGAAAGATCAGCAAAACCCACAAGATTCTGTCATTGACAGAACAGGGAGGTGGTTGTTCACGAATCTACTGGAGCAGTTCAGGCCGAGTCAGGATATTAAAGCGGGGCATGAAGGGTAACTAAACTGCAGGTTTGACCAATTGCAGTCCACATTTGTGGACAAGATGGGGATTGTTTTTAGCTTGGCAGCAAAGTTGATGTGATGGCTGAAGGAGGGTCCATTATATACCTGAGAGTGGAAGTCTGGTGGCATTAAAGGGAGGTGAGGGTTAACTGCATGGAGCAACTGTTTAGAGTTAATTGTGCCAAGGTGGAATTGAGAGGAGGCCAGAGCTCTGACTCAGTCATCCTGTCTGCCAGTCCCTGGAGCAGATGGTGAGTTAAGGGATCAGGCAGATGAGGTATTTAGGGGCAAGGAAGGGGTCACAGCTGTGTACAGGGCTAGAATGCTCACGACTTCCTCCGGAAGAGGGAGCATCAGAAAATAATTAACTAGTAGCGAGGATGATACAAGAAATTCAGGAATTATAAGAACAATTGGAGTACTGGAAGGAACCCTGCTTGGGAAGTTAGAGGAGCTGATAAAGGCAGGGACCATGTTTAGCATACGAGGCCCTTTGGAGAATCACTTATCCCAAGCTATGACAAATAAGATTTTCAACAGAGAATACATGGTAATTTTTTCTTTGTTGTATAGGGAGGAGGAAAAGAACAAGGATAAGAATGATAGTGGTGATAAGCAGCCAGAAAAAGAGGTCCTAGTGGTACCAAAAACTATAACAAACTGGACAGCAGCATTTTGCATCTTTACAAGTATGGTGGGGGAGGGAGTACATAAGAAAATGTACAGGTCTTTTCTTGCACTTAGATACAATTTTAAAGGCATCACACATGTACAAGGTAATGCATGGCTCAGGCATGACAAGAAGTTTAGGAAAAGGATGGCAGCAGACTTTACGTATGACTGGGATATTTGGGGAATGACTGGGATAGGTTACCCAACTAATTGTGGATGGAGATTGTGACCCCTAACCAGCTGATTCTTGACTAACAGTGGGTTACTCATTGACAATCAACAGTCAAGGCAGACCAGGAAAGGTCACGGGACTTGTCATAAGTTCAACAATAGGAGTTGCCCAGATAGAAAGACAGCTTGCAAATATAGGCACAGCTGTGAGGGGTGTTGAGGTAAACACCCTATGATCAAATATACAAGGCAATCCAACCCATTGTAAAAAGGTGAGGCCAGCAAAGATGAGTCAAATCTGCCTTCATTGGTCAAAGGGTCTATTGGCAATTAGGGTAGCCACCATGGCCGCTTCCCTGGATCTCTACCCTAATAAGGGGGCTAAAAGCATGCTTTGGGAAGGCTTTCAGAGGGATTTCACATTCCATACAAGGACCAAGGGTGTCCAGTGATTCCAGCAATGTAAAGCCAGCTAGGAATCTCCCTGATGTGTTCAAAAGAAAGTTGCAAAAAGAAGTTTCACTGGGGAAGAATCAGGATTGAGGCCTATTTGACACACAACCCTTAGGGAATCCTTGGATATCCCCATTCGGTTTGGCACCAAAGACGCTTGAGGGTAAATATAGACTTATTCATCACCTGTCCCATCCAAAAGGTGTCGGTAAATGATTTCATTGATCCGGAGTTGGTGGTAGTCACATACCTACCATGTGATTAAGCACACCCATGGGAAGTTCTATTTTGTGTGATGTATGTGAGCATGCTACAGAGGCTGAGGGGGTCAGAGAGGGTCATTCCTCTCACTTTTGTGACTCTCCCCCCAGCAATTTGCCATCTGCTATGGCCAATGGATTTGTTCTTCCTCCAGAAGCAGCACTGTAGGGTGGGCAACCCTACCCCCCACCCACCTAGGACCCTATCAAATTCACCATCTTTGGGATAAAACTGCTGCTCCCCTAGAGGGCCTCTGCATCTGTGGTCCCAGAGTGCCTGCAGTCCAGAGTGACAAGGGTGTCTCGCTGTGGGAGTCAGCCATCAGACAGCCACTCTGTCCTACAGTTCACACAGAAAACCTACTGCCACCTCATGTTGCCACTAAAATACTGTATGGTCACTGTATGCTTGATCATGGAAGCTATATAAGGACTGTATGAAGCCATTGTAACATACTGAACTCTAATGCTAAGCTAACTATACAGGTCACACCTACTTCTATATCCCTGGACATAAATAAGCATGTTGTTAAAGGTTAATGCTACCTGGACAGTGAGAGTTTAGTATCTTTCGGTATTACACCATTGCTTATGATACTGAGTGTAACTAAATATCCTTTCTGGGTTTAGATTGTACACTTATGTATGCATGCATGTCTGCCTCCTCTGTCCTTAGCTGAAGCTCTGAAACCCAGAACCTGCCCGTCTTTCGGATGAGATGTTAAACTGAGGTCCCATCTGCCTGGATTGGTGGTAGTTCAGGTGGATGTTAAAGATCCCATGGCACTTCTCGAAAAGAGTAGGGGAATTTCCCTGGTGTCCTGACCAAATTTCCCTCATTCACTACAAATACCACCAACAGCTTAATCTGGTTCAAGGTCAGTTGGCATTCATCTGTATCCCCTTCCCCCAGGTTGCGCCTGAAAATAGGCAGGATTTGTCTAGTGCTCTTACCCGGTCAAAAAAAAAAAAGCTACAAAATTAATGGACTCTGCTAATCATCCTGGCTAGGTACTTTCTTTTCTGTCCCGGTAGAAGCTCTATAGTTGCCTTAAAACTGGTCAGTATTACTATTCTTGGTCAATCATTCTGTCTGGGGCAGGCTGCCCTGTAGGCCTGTGCTGCGGTTTGGAGCACTGTTTTTTCTGTCTCCATGAAAGCCTAGAGATGCCAGTATCAAAGAGCATAGATAAATACCATCTAGGGTAGATTTTTGTATTATATGTAGATAAGTACCATTTAGGGTAGATTTGTACTGTGTGTTAAAGCTGGGATCTTAGATAACCCTATCCCTGTGGTTGCTATTGACTTCCATATCATCCTTGTGTATCAAATGACCGACTGCTGACCATTAGCCAGACCTAGCTATACACCCTGTCTATGGTGGGCCCAATTTTCTAGTCAAAAGCTGTGTATGCTGTTGTTTCTTGTTAGATGTTCACTGTTTTTATCTGGAGTGGGCCTGCTTGTTTAAGCATATTGTTAAAGTTGATTGCTTGCTAATCCTAGTCACGCATCGATATCTCATAATATGGGTGAAGCAAACTGACTGACTCAAATGTCAGGGACTCAATTTGCACCCTGAAGGAGCAGCAAATGTGATAGTATAGCGAGGGAAGGGAATAGCGAGTGTGGCGGGACAGAATAGAGAGGGCTAAATGGAGGAATGCAGCCTGCTGCCACCGAGCTGGCCTCCTGGAGTGGTGCATGTGGTCACTGGTTGGAATGGTGATAGTCCCAGGTTCGGGACTGGCTGTAGGTAAATGTTATTTAAACTGTTTTGGCTGATAATTTTTTTTTTCTGTTCTGTGTCCTCTGATTCCCCCGACTGTGTTGTCCCAGCTGCAGTATCCCCCCTTGCATACTATAGCCCACCTCCTATGTATTCCCCAGCGTCTGCCCCTGGAGTTGATTATATTAATGTGGGGGGGGGGGTGCTTGCTCCCTGCAAAGGGAGTATTTAACATTAGTGTATATCGTTGTTTTAGTGCACTGCCTAGTGCCATCAGTGTTTTGCCAGTTGTTGTGGTGTTAGTGCACTTATTTTGTTTTTGGTGACATGTAGTCACTTATATGGAAGTAGCTGTAAAAAAGTTGCTGTTATGACATAGAACCCCACACACCCTATCATAGGGTGGGCCTGCTTTGCAATTCCTTGCCTGAGTATACTGCCACCAATTTATTTCTTCTAGTTTGACATTGCCAGGAACCTAAGAATCGCCAGTTCACTGGAGTCAGCCTCTTCACACTTTCTAGGGGTGGCCTTCTTCTTCATTTCTAGCTATACCTAATAGTTGCCACGTACTGATAGTGCAGTTTTGTCCCAGAATGCATCCAGCAGGAGCTGTACATATTATGTGCTCCCTCCTTCTAGGCCTCACACTTCTATGTGATACCTGTGCCTTCATTCTAGCCAGGGACTTTACTGTCCATATTAGCTACTCTCCTGCGGTATCCAGTCAGTTCAGCCCGGTGAATTCAGCCTGAGTCAATTCAGCCCAGCATCAATTCAGTCTGAGTCAATTCAGCCCAACGTCAATTCAGCCTGAGTCAATTCAGCCCAACATCAATTCAGCCCGAGCCAATCCGGCTCATTTAATTCAGCTCATATGTCAATTCAGCTCCTTTTGTTTCTGCACGAGAATAAACATAACTAACCACATATGTAAACATATATAAACTTTACTGAAAGCATTAAAACATATTGAAAGAATATTAATCATCAAGTTGAAACATGAAATTGTGTGCAAGTCCTCTCAGGTACTCCACTATTTCCCTTTATTGTATTCTGCAACTATGGGCTGAATTCTTTCAACTGAGTTCTTGTACACTCTCTTAGCTTCTTGGGTGGGCAGCCAGCAATGTGTTACTCCATTATAGTCTCTGTCAGGCTCTGTTCCTTTTTCAAAGCATCGATTAGTTTCCACATTGTGGGGTGATCAGCACTTATGAGGCTCACAAAACTGTTGTGCCATCCCTCAACAGCATTGTTTGTCCTTGGGATGCCTTGGCTTGATGCATCACAGCAGTTCCACTGGCTTTGAGGAAATCTGGGCTGCTGTCGCATTTGTCTTCTGTCCATCCTCCCCACCCAAACGTCTTCAAAATAGTCAGGCATAGTCTGTAACAAATCCTCATGCTCAACGTAATATTCAACTCACTGTCCATTAAAACCTCAAAGGCTTTCACTACATCGTGTACAGGCACGAGTGCCAGTGGAGCCAACATTCTCACATTTAGTGATAACTCTGCATCGGCTCCATATTGCTTTTGAAGTCCACATTTCTGTACCTGCCACTAGATACTTTATCTGAAATGAAAAAACAGTAGCGCATTGTTGTTCCTGGAAAACTGTCTTGGAATGTTGACACAGCACCGATCTCAAAGTCAGTCATTATTGATTGTGGACTAAGGTCTGGTTGTAGATTCTTCAGCACTTGCAACAATCATAAGTATGTTTGCTTGGTCTTATTTGGCAGCAGCGCATATACAGCAGGCAGCACTTTGTTATGATGAACACCATGATATGGTACACAGCTGCTCGAAGAGTAATGGGGAATCCTTGGCAGTGCCTTCAGCATACCAGTGGGGTGACATGCTGAGGAAGCATAGATTGGCACTGGTGCTAAACAATAGGATTCTGTCCTTTCCTGGTCCGCTGTCAAACAAAAGGAAGGCATCGCCTGCACTTGTCTCACTGTATGGAGTTGGGATTTCCAGCTCCTGCAGACTTACTGGATTATGTGGTGCACCAGAGGTGGCTGCTCTGTGTCTCTCTACTGTCCTTTTCATCCTCTACTCCTCTGGCAGCCATGCTAAAACCGCATTTGAAAGGCCCAGAGTGGCCACAGAATTATGGTATGTGTAGTTCATGTGTTGTGCTCACTGTGGACTTTATTTTGTCAATAACAAGTCTTAGAGCATTGCCAGCAGCATCAGGTGTATGGTTATAGTCGGTACATTGTACAACTGCATCATTCTGCATATGAGCTTGTCCAGGGCATTTGGGACAGTGATATATTGAGCACTTCCACAATGTTTTAGCACCACTCAACTTCTTCTTTCGATAACAGTACCCCATGTGCAGCAACATTTCTCCCCTTTTCACCCTTAACAAACTCCAGTGCCATTTCCAAGTTGCTGTCCGATTACTTCTGGCTGTATAATTAAATCATGTCTGTGGTGATAAGAGATGGCTCCAAGGAACAGCGACTAGTAAAGGAAGAGCGGTGACAGTGCATGAGTGGTCCGACATAAACCCGGCATGTGTTTACCATTATAACCAGCTGGTTGTAATGGCAAATTATAAGTGGGGTTTCCATAGGGAAAAAAATGCTAACCAGTAATTATATAACCACTACACTTAATTTAAACTACTGTGGGTGGGGGTTGCAGCAGGCCTGCAGGCCCAAAGAGTCCAAGTGAAGGAGGTAAATGAAACACCCACCCCACAGTGCTTGAAGACGTCTGGAGGGAGGAGGTGGAAGGTGGAGAAAAAGTTAGCAAGGGTGGAGGGGTGAGTAACACATAACAAGGGTGGGTGGTGGGTGGGGGGCAAACAGAGGAGAGAAAAGTGAAGAGAAGAAGAAAGGGAAGGAATGAGATCAACGAAGTGTCATTTGAAGGGCATGAATTATGCTGAAGTTGCAGAATGTACTACTTTAAAAAGATATCCTGTTTTTGTGTAAGATATATATTTTTTATATATATTCTGACAGAGGGGGAGCTAGTGACCTCACACAAAAGGGGGCTGGCAAATACAGTTTGTTTAAGGAATATTCTGTTTTACTTGGACACTTTTATCTAGACTCTAACAATGACACATCTGTGAGCACTTTTAAACAGGTATTTAGAAAGAGAGTCAAATCTAAGTACTGTAAGTAGGAATTTGCACTGTTTAAACCTTGTTTTGTTTATGAGATTTGTATGTCTTGTGATATAAGAGTTCTGTATTTTGTGTTTTACATATTTTTTATCTATTTTAGTAAAACTCTTTTTAGAGCATATTTGGTCTGCCTTTGATTTTCTTTTCATTTGTAAGAAAAGTATATCTGGTTATAGCAGACACTAAGCATAAGCTGAATGGTGATACCAAACTGGAAAGAGAAGTGTTTTAAATCTGAGGTCTTTATTAAAGTTTTTAAGGGTTCATCTCTGTGTACCTGATTAGGTGCCCGTAGACAAAGATATCTGACCCCCTGAAGACAGAAATATCTGAGCCTGTGCATTGGGTACGTCAGTAAGAGGTTCACAGTTTGAATTTCTCCAAGACTTGAGACCAAAGATTGATCCGAACTCACAAAACAGACAAGAGGGTTACTTTGTTCTGTTAAATTGTTCACAAGACTACACTCGGAGGTTGGCACTTTGGGAGTAGAGGGTCTGACCTGCTGAGTGGGTTTGTGACAGATTGGCTGGCAGTGGTGGCAAAATTTTGGTATCATAAGCTTTTATTGATCCGTGTCAGCTGAGACCGTAAGCTCTCTTGCAAAGAAAGAAAATGACAGAGTTTTATTTTTAAAAGGAAACAGAACTATATATCACTGGTGTACAGTCAAGTTCCTACCAGTTTTATTTTTTTTTCTAAAGTGCAGTCAGAGTAGCAGTAGTTAGGAAAGATGACTTCCAACTACAGCAGGCACACTGTAGATTACTTAAGGCAGTTTTTGGGGGACAGGACAGAAGAGTCCCGTTCGAGGTGAAAGCAAGCAAGCAGAGCCTCATAGATGCCCTGATGATAGCAGATACCCAGAGCAGCAAGTCACCAACCATGACTGGAAAGAACCAAACCTCAAGTGTGGAAGGGCTAGCAGCCAGTGAAGGGTCCAGAGCCGATGAGGAGGACAGCAGGGCCACTGTCAGTGAAGGGCTACTGCAGCATGAGAAGGTCACCAGTATCCTGAATCCAGAGGTACTCAGGCTGCAAATTGAGTTGCGAAGGATGGAGCTGGAGTTCCAGGAGAAGAGAGAGTGGGAATAATGAGAGAGAGAGAGAGAGAACGCCAAGAGGCAGAGCGAGAGAAGCGAGAGGCAGGCCATGAGGCAGAGCAAGAATGCCGTGATGCAGTATGAGAATGCAGAGATGCAGAGCAGTAACAGTGAGTCACAGACCGTGAGGAGCATGAGCGCCAGTGAGTTGCAGAGGAGAAGAGAGATGAGCACCAGAGGCAACATGAACTGGAGAAGCTACGACTCTGACCAGTGGCACCAGAGTAGGTAAGTGGCTTAGGTTTAACTGGGACTGCAGGACTGGGTTACAAATTGAACTCCAAATTAATAGCTGAATTTAAGGAGGGGGAGGATACAAATGCCTTTTTAAATTCTTTTTAAAAAGTTTGTATTCAGGCTAAAATTCCTAGAGAGTCCTGGAGCTTCCAGCTACTTACCGGGAAAGCTCGGGATGCATTGGGTCAAATGAACAATGAGGACAGCAGTGATTACAGCAAGCTAAAAGCTGCACTGTTAAAAAAGTTTGAATTAACTGCTGAGTCATACAGAGCTAAATTCTGTAAGCTCAGGAGAAGCCCTGATATGAGCTATGAGGAGCTAGCCATGAAACAACACCAGTTTTTAAAATGTTGATGGGAAGAAATAGAGCCTAACTCTGTTGATAAAATTGAAAATGTGATTTTATTAGAACAGTTTTATTGGGCTTGCCCAGCAGAGCTAAAAACCTGGCTAGAGGACCGAGATCCCAAAACAGTGCAAGAGGCTGCTGAACTCTCGGACCAGTATGCCAAGAGCAGACCTGCTCCAAGAGTGAATGGGGCAGGCGTGGCAGGGCAGAAAGGGAAAACGCACCTTCAGGGCAGCTAAGACCCTCACTGCCTACACCAAAACCAGTTAGCCCCAGGTTTCAATGAAAAGATTTCTCTGAAGTAAGAAATGCATGTTGGTTGTATAAAGAAATTGGGCATATTGCCAGACAGTGTCCCAAAAAGGCGAGCAATAATACACAACAGGGTGCTAGAAAAGAAGTAGGTTGTTGGTGTGTCCCTGGGAGCATGCCAGTGAACATGAGGGAACACATGCTCCCAGTCATGGTAAATGGTGTGCAGACACAATGATTAAGGGACACAGGGGCATCCCTGGTGTTAGTAAAGGGGATATGGTACAGCCTGGTCAGCTTATACCCAATAAATACGTTGCTGTACAGGGGTTTACTGGTGAAGCAAAAACATTGCCATTGGCTAGTGTTCTCCTAGACTGGGATGAAACAGGGGGAACTGTGCAACAGGTGGCTGTAGCCAAAACACTAGCAGTGGATGTGATCCTGGCTAACAATCTCCAACAGGGAATGGTATGTGAAGTTACCCATGGCTGAGCAGCAAGGGAAAATTGTAGTTCCCTGAACCCCACAGAAGCCATTGTGGAAACCACTGGGAGGCTGGTTCCCCAGCCTGTGTCTCCAAATGGGAAGACTGATAAAAAGGGGGTAGAAATTTCCCTGGTAGCAAGTGACCACACAGCTACGGAAGGTTACTGTGAAGAGAGAGGGGTGACCCATTGTCAGAGGGTTGGGATTGACAGTGATCCTGAGGGCCCTGACGCTAGTGCTAGGGACCCTAGTTTAGCGACTGAAGGGAACCTGTCCCATGCCTTGGGACTGTGTGAGGGGTTTGCAGCTGCTCAGAGGGGTGACCCTAGTTTAGAGAAACTGAGGGCTTGGGCAGACTCGGATGGCACACAGGGAGGTGACGGCAGACATAAGGTTTATTGGGAAAATGGACTTGTGTATACTCAGACAGTACAGACAGAGGGAGGGATGCTAGGCAAGCAGCATGTCGTTCCCCAGGGGTATCGTGAGCAGTTGCTCAAAATTGCACATGATATTCCCTTGTCTGGTCATCTGGGAATCACACTCACTATGCAGTGGTTGGCCCAGAAGTTATACTGGCCTAACTTCACCCAGCAGGTGAAGGAGTATTGCCGGTCTTATCACCAGTGCCAAGAAATAGGGATAGCAGGCAAGAAAAACCCAAGCTACCCTGATTCCATTGCCCATAGTGGAGGAGCCATTCCAGAGGGTGGGAATGGATATTGTGGGGCCTTTAAATACCCCCAGCTCCTCAGGGAAGAGATTCATCCTGACTGTGGTGGATTATGCCACCCAGTACCCAGAGGTAGTCGCCCTATCCTCACTGAGGACAGACAAAGTGGCAGATGCCTTACTTGGGATTTTCTCCCGTGTTGGGTTTCCGCAGGAGGTAATCACCGATTGAGGGGGTTCCTTCATGTTGGACCTGATAAAATGTTTATGGGAGAAGTGTGGGGTGGTGCAGAGATGCATGACACCGTATCACCCACAAGCCAATGGACTTGTGGAATGATTCAATGGTACCTTAAAGTCAATGCTCCGGGCATTTGCTGAACAACATGGGAGGGACTGGGAGAAATACCTTCCCCATTTGTTGTTTGCATACAGGGAGGTGCCCCAAGAGTGGACAGGATTTCACCCTCTGAACTCTTATATGGACGCTGGGTACGTGGGCCCCTAGACTTAATCCAGGAGGACTGGGAAGGCAAGCACACCACCCAGGGAGCTCCCATTGTGGATTATGTCCTTAGGTTTAGGGAAAGGCTGAAGGAGCTTATGAGGACAGCCCGGAGCAACCTAGCAGCTGCTGAACAGAAACAAAAAGTGTGGTACGACCGCAGAGCCAGAGCTCGCTCATACATGGTGGGTCAGGAAGTCATGGTCCTTATTCCGGTCCAGAAAGACAAGCTGCTAGCTGAGTGGGCAGGGCCATACAAAGTGGTTAGGAAGGTAAATGACGTGAACTACATTGTGGAGTTACCTGACCAAAGACAGACAGAAAGGATGTACCATGTCAACATGATGAAGCCATATGCAAATAGGGCTGACATGGTGTTTGCAGTGTGTAGTCATGGGAAGGGGACAGATGAAGGAGACCCCCTTCTGGTCTTGCTGGAAGAGAGTAAGCGGGAGTCCTCTGTACAGGCAGTAAAATTGTCTCCCCAGCTGGCCCCGGACCAGATCCAGAAAGTAAGTGAAGTTTTAGCAGACTTTGCCCCATTGTTTAGCACCAAGCCTGGACTAACCCCCTTAGTGACACACGATGTGGAGACAGGGCCACAGATGCCCATACGGCAGACAGCATATCGGTTATCAAAGGCTGTCCAAAAGGACATTAGGAGGGAAGTGGAGGTGATGCTGGATTTAAGGGTAATCCAGAAACCCACAGCTCCTGGGCCTCACCCATAGTCCTTGTACCTAAGCCAGATGGCTCAACTCATTTCTGTGTAGACTATCATGGACGGAATGTAGTCATGAAGTCCGATGCCCACCCGATGCCCCAGACAGACGAACTCCTGGACAAGTTGGGAGGGGTGACCTACCTTACGACCATTGACCTGACAAAGGGGTATTGGCAGGTAGAATTGACAGACAGAGCTAGGGAGAGGTCAGCCTTCATCACTCCAATAGGCTTATTTGAGTTTAAAGTAATGCCTTTTGGAATGAAGAATGCCCCGGCCACTTTCCAAAGGTTGGTGAACCAGGTGTCAAATGGTGCTGAGGAGTATGCCGTGGCGTACCTGTATGACATTGCCATCTTTAGTACCAGCTGGGAGGAACACCTATCCCACCTTAGGGAAGTGCTGGACAGGATACAGAGAGCCAGGCCCACTGTCAAAGCCGAGAAGTGCCAGGTGGCCATGGGAGAAGTGGCATACCTCAGGCATGTGGTAGGCCAGGGACAGCTCTGTCCTGACCAAATAAAGATAGAGGTGATCCAGGTGTGGCCCAGACCAGAAACCCAGAAGCAGGTCAGGAGCTTTATAGGGACAGCAGGGTACTACAGAAAATTTGTGCCCAATTACAGTGCCCTGGCTGCTCCCCTATCTGACCTGAGAAAGAAAATGATGCCAAAGAAAATTACTTGGGGCCCAGCCTGTAAGGAAGACTTTACCAAACTAAAGGAGGCACTGTACAGTGCTCCTGGTTTGACAAGTCCTGACTATAGCAAAACCTTTGTAGTTCAGATGGACGTCTCAGATGTGGGTATTGGGGCAGTACTGAGTCAGACGTCTAGCCAAGGGACAGATCACCCAGTAGTGTACCTCAGTAGCAAGTTACTTCCCAGGTAGCAAGCGTACTCCACGGTGGAAAAGGAGTGTCTTGCCATAGTGTGGGCCTTAAAGAAATTAGAGCCAAACTTGTATGGGCAGCATTTTGTGGTGCAAACTGACCACAATCCCCTGGTTTAGCTGATGCAGATGGGGAAAAACAATGGAAGACTGTTAAGATGGAGTCTTGCTTTACAAGGGTATGATCTAAAAATCATACATAGGGCTGGAGTCAAGAATCAGAACTCAGATGGGCTGTCTAGAGTCTATGAGGAGTGAACTGATTTGGGAAGCTCATCCCACATAGGGGATAGAACCCCCAAATTCAGTCTAGGTGGGGAGGAATTGTGACGTGGACAGCCAGTTCTGAGTGCTGTATCATTTTTTTTAATATAAAATGTATTACTGACTGTATCTGCTGAGAAATCTGGTGCTTTAGGAGTGACCCCGATCCCCCCAGGTTTCAGCTGAAAGATGAAAAACCATGAGAAAATGCTAAAACAGCATGTGAGATCACACACACAGGTTTTAGGGACAATTTGTTACATGGAAGGCCTTAATCAAGGGTCTCCTGTTTTTGAGTTAATTACAGCCGTAGTTGCTAAATAATATCCATTTTATGACATTGGAGGGAAAACCCAGATTATTACATAGAAGTGCAAAATCATAAAGATGCTTTCATGTCCTGGAAGGAGGAAGCTTATTATGAGATCAACAAAGTGTAATTTGAAGGACATGAATTATGCTGAAGTTGCAGAATGTAATACTTTGAAAAGACATCCTGTTTTTGTATAAGATATATATTTTTTTATATATATTCTGACAGAGGAGGAGCTAGTGACCTCATACAAAAAGGGGTTGGCAAATACAGTTTGTTTAAGGAATATTCTGTTTTACTTGGACACTTTTATCTAGACTCTGACAAGGACACATCTGTGAGCACTTTTAAACAGGTATTTAAAAAGAGAGTCAAATCTAAGTACTGTAAGTAGGAATTTGCACTGTTTAAACCTTGTTTTGTTTATGAGATTTGTATGTCTTGTGATATAAGAGTTCTGTATTTTGTGTTTTACATATTTTTATCTATTTTAGTAAAACTCTTTTTAGAACATATTTGGTCTGCCTTTGATTTTCTTTTCATTTGTAAGAAAAGTATATCTGGTTATAGCAGACACTAAGCATAAGCTGAATAGTGATACCAAATTGTAAAGAGAAGCATTTTAAATCTGAGGTCTTTATTAAAGTTTTTAAGGGTTCATCTCTGTATACCTGGTTAGGTGCCTGTAGGCAAAGATATCTGGCCCCCGAAGATAGAAATATCTGAGCCTGTGCATTGGGTATGCTAGGAAGAGGTTCACTGTTTGATTCCCTCCAAGACTTGAGACCAAAGGTTGATCTGAACTTACAAAACAGACAAGAGGTTTACCTTATTAAACTGTTCACAAGACTGTGCTTGGAGGTTGACACTTTGGGAGTAGAGGGTCTGACCTGCTGAGTGGGTTTGTGACACCTGTCAATTCACCATGCTAAATATAGCGCAGTCATTTGAGACATATGAGCTGAATTAAAGGAGCTGAATTGACATTGGGCTAAATTGACTTGGGCAGAAATGACTTGGGCTGAATTGACTCAAGCTGAATTGATTCAGGCTGAACTGACATGGGGCTGAACTGATGTTGGGCTGAATTGACTTGGGCTGAATTGATGTCGGGTTGAATTCACAAGGCTGAATTGGCTTGGGTTGAATTCACCTGGCTGAATTGACATGTTTTCCACTTCTGCTAACCTGCTGACCAACCCTCCTCCCACTCCATATTCCCTCCTATCTCACCCCTTATCTTCCCTTGCTTTCTCATAAAAAAGACAGTGTCACCTCCTGGATGCCTACATATTCTCCCTGAGTCCCACAACTCTGTTGCTGTGTGGGTGGTGTATCATTAATCCCTTTACTCCTCTCCTGCTACTTTTACTAGGGGGACATAGAAACTAACCCTGGGCAATACTATACCCTTTCAAATCACACAGGCCCCCTTTGGTCCTACAGCCATAGGCTAAAGATTGCCCATTTAAATGTTTGTAGCCTCCTCTCCAAAATTCATGAACTAGAAGCCTGGACAGCACTCAACAACCTGGATATTCTAAGCATTACTGAGACATGGCTGAAGCCCTCCATCAGACTCAACCTGCCAAATCAGGGGCTGTACTCTATTCAGGCATGATAGACCTAGTAAGAAAAAAGGTGGAGCGGAGCTGCTATTTTCCAAAGAGCACATTACCATCTCTGTCATCTCCACCCAGTGACTACGATCCCTCCCAGGCATGGCTTATTACCGAACTGACTCTCAGGGCCACTAATAAATTGCATATGGGGTGTGTATATAATTCTTCCAAGGGTGGGCTGAGTAGTCTTGCTCTAATAACTATAGGTATTGGCCACCTCTTCCCCTTGAGGGACCTTATAATGGTTGGTGATTTTAGGCTCAACTGGATCAACGACCAGCAGATTGAGCACATTGAGCTCCTCAAGCAGCTGAACCTCTCTCTCAGATTATTACCTCTCCCACATGGCTTAATTCTAAATCCTCCAACCACTCCCTCCTAAACTGGATCTTAACTAACTGAGAGGACAGGGTCCTATCAGCCAGGGTGATGGCCAACTCCATCAGTGACCAGTCCCCCACCTACTGCACATGGTCCTGTTGCAGCTCTTGCCCCCACCCAAGCTTACATCCTTTACGGATTTCTCTAAATGGGACATTGCCAAACTTCACTCCGATATTATGGTGGTAAACTAGTCCACTCTCCACTCGCTTACTGAGGTAGATACTGCCCTAGGATTCCTCACGGCTGCCTTGTCCTCCATACAAGACAAGCACTTTCCAGTTACTACCCATCAAGTCTGGGGAGGAAACTCCAGATGGCTCAACAAAGAGCTGTTGACCAAGATGAAACAGCGTGATGCCTTATGGACAACTTTTAAATCCTCTCCATCCCCTGTGAGCTGGAACAATTACCGTAGGCTTCAAAATCCGTGTAAAAAGGAGACCAAACACCTCAAAGCCTCCTTCCTCAAGAAATAGCAGACCCATAACCTGGATGATCCTCGTGAGTTCTGGACCTCAGTGAACTCCCTTACTAATCCTGGCCCCAAGCAGTGCACCATCAACCTGCTCACGGATGAAGGACTTTTAACTGAACCACCAGAAGCTGCTGATGCCTTAAACCACAAGTTCTGTAATCTGGAAGCCTACCTTTCTAAACTTCCCCCCCAACACACTGTTACCCTTGTCCCTGAGAATGAGGGCTCTGCAGTGATTGATTGTCCTCCCTTCCATTTTAAAGATACATCCCACACAGAGGTCCGCCACCTCCTTAGGGTCCTCCCCAGTTCTGGCAGTGCTGGAAGTGATGGTCTCTGCCCTCAGTCTCTAAAATTGTCTGCTGACTCCCTTGCTAAACCCCTTGCTGTCTTATTTAACATGTCCCGCTCTACTTTATCCATCACCCTTCTTTGGAAACAGGTCAGAGTTGTTCCTCTCCTTAAGTTAGGCGAACCTAGACTTATGGACAGTTACAGACCGTTATCCATTCCCTCTCACCTGAGCAATGTCCTTGAAAAAATCATCGTTTTCTAAATCTCTGATCACATTACAAAGTACAGACTACCTCCTGATCAGTATGGTTTTTGTAAGGGCTACAACACTACCACCATGCTGGCTTGTTCCACAGACCACATCCTAAGGAAAGTGGATGAAGGCAAACTCACCGGGGCTATCTTTGTTGATCTCTTGAAGGTGTTCAATCTAGTAGATCATGATCTTCTCCTCCATAAATTCGATTCCTATAGCTTTTCTCCAGGTGCCATGGCCTGATTTAGCTATTACCGTTCAAATAGATCCCAAACAGTCTGCACTGGAGGATCATATCCAGCCTGCTACAGGTCCTTAGAGGTGTCCCTTAGGACCCATTCTCTTCTCTTCTCTCTGTTCATCAACTCTCTACGTGGTGACAGCTCAGGCTGCTACAAGATCATATATGCAGATGATATTATCTTATTTAGGAATAACAAAAGTCTACAAAATCTATCCCTCACCCTCTCTGAGGATGTCATTTCCATTCACAGCTGGTTCACATCTAACAGACTCCTTTTTAATGATAACAAAACCAAGACCATGCTGTTTGGGTCCAAACCTAGGCTCACTAAATGCTCCACTGGACAAAGCAACTACCTCTGCATCCTGGCCCCAGATGGATCCCCCCTTGAGCATGTCACTATCTTCAAACATTTGGGAGTCACTCTTGACCCCTCCCTTACCTTCAAAGATCACATTGGGCTGGTTGTGAAACATGTTAACCAATGGCTGGATATTTGCTACTGCCTAAGGCACCTCATGACCCCCAAAGTGCATTTGGCTATTGGACAGGGCATATTACTGCTCTCCCATCATCTCTCAAACCATATCTCGTCACCTCTCATGTTTCAACACTGCCTTCAACAACATCTGCAGATTTGTCACTCTTGCCCTGAAAACACCCTCCACTACACACTTTACATGATGCTTGGTTGACTCTCCCTCTAGGCCAATCCATCAAGACTTCCTTATGGGCACCCTAATCTACAAATCCCTCCATGATGGTGCTGCTCACTCCCCGTTAACCAGACTTCTCAGCATCAAACATGACACACGGCACTGAGGTCATCCTCACAATGCCTCCTCAAACATCCCCAGTCCACTACTGACATGAGGCAGAGGGCTTTCTCTATCACTGCCCCAAAGCTCTGGAATGGCCTACCAATTTCACTTCACTCATCAAGCTCCCTTCAGTTATTCAAAACAAACTTCAAAAATGTTCTTCTATCAGACATGGCCCATAAATACAATCCCTGATCATTAGGCAAGTGTCTTCATTTGTCGGCCTCTCATCCACTAAACGTTAGGAGGCCATTCCTCTCCCACTGTCATATGGAATCTGTAGTTTACTGTTGCACTGTCTTATATGGTTTACCTTGACTTACACTTTATGAATTGTATACTGTTGACTTATATATTTCGACTTATATAATGTTGGTAACTGTAATTTTTTACCTGTGTATGATGTGCTATGTACAGTATATTATTGCTGAACCCTGTGTACTGTTTCTCTCATGCACTGTGTTGTAATTGCCCATCTATGTTTCTCTTATTTTACTGCATGTGCCATCTTCACGGCCTGAAAATTGTCCCTAGGACCAGTGTACCTACCCAGGAAAGAAAGAAAGAAAGAAAGAAAGAAAGAAAGAAAGAAAGAAAGAAAGAAAGAAAGAAAGAAAGAAAGAAAACATTTTAGTATGTTCCTGAATTGGGTAGTGATAATGGTTTCTGGGTTACAGACTATTTTGCATTACCTAGATGAGTTTCTGTTTATTGTCCTGGAGGGATTTAAGCAGGTGTGGGGAATCCTTGGCTCACTTCACAAGGACCATTGAGGAGTTTGAGATCCCACAGGCAACTAATAAGACAGAGGCAATCACCATGATGATAACTTTCCTTAGAACAGAGATCAATTCAGGGAGGAGAGAGATCTGTCTCCCAAATGATAAGCTAAGAAAATTGTTGGAGTTTACGCAAGTGTCAGGGTCAAGAGACAATCATATCAGCAAGTACAAGTGATACATGGACATTTAAATTTCACTTGCTAGGTAATTCTGATGAGATGGCCTTTTTCCAGTGGGTCCCAGGGAGCCATGGCTTCAGAGTGTATTTCAGAGAGGTATAGTGTACCTAGCCATGGCCAGATGACTGGAGAGAGGCAGAAATGTCACATTCTTCTAACTTTTTCCAATAGTGGTGGTGTTACATAACTGAGGGGCAAGAGAGAATTGTTTTGGTCTGACAACATAGGAGTCGTCCATGTTATCAACTGGCAAATGACAGACTATGGAAAGGTGCTGGTGCTGTTGAGGGTGCTGGATTTGTGGTGACTGTTGTTGAATTTTGCTTTTCTGGCTAAACATGTACCAGGGACTGACAATGGCTTCACTGATATATTCTCATTTACAGTGTTTGCAGTTTCAAGAGCTTGTCTTAGAGGATGATGATGAACCCAAGGTGATGCCAACTCACTGATGGGACATGGACCATTTAGGGTCTGGGATATGGTTATGTAAGTATTAGCCCTGAGTACCAGGAAGGTGCACACTAGAGCCACCCACAGATTCTTGAACACTACAAGAGAGCTGGATGGCACCCGCAGTGGAGAACAAGGAGGATGTTGGGAACCTCCACAAAAGAGACCCACAGGAGGGTGGTATGGAACCCTACAGGGGAAGGAAACAACTCCTGGTGGGCGGCTCCATTGTTAGGAGGGTAGAACTTGGGGAGAGAGGGAGGGAGGGAGGAAGGGAAGAGGGAGGTAAGGTGCCTGCCAGGTGCCATGGCTTGGAGGGATAGGGAGTGAATCCTCAGGATCGCGGAAGCAGCTGCATGGGGGGGGAGCTGGATGTCATTGTCCACCTAGGGAAAAATGACCTGACTGGGAAAGGGATCAGAACAGTGCAGGAGGAGTTTGTGGAGTTGAGGAGGGGTCTTAGACAAGTAGCATGCACAGTAACCTTCTCAGAAGTGCTGCCTGTCTATGGCATGGGTGAGGCTAGGGTGCTCCACACCATGGGATTCAATCAGCAGTTGAAAAACTGGTGCAGAGCTCAGGGGTTTGGCTTCATTGGGGTCTGGGGGTCCACCTGGAGTGATGCAGGCCTATACTGGCACGATGGTCTGCATCTGTCCAGGAGTGGAAACAGGATCCTAGGTGATAGGTTTAAATGCTTCATTGGCAAGCACTTAAACTAGTGAAGGGGGGAGGCTCTGGAAAGAAGCAGGGAAATCCTAGCCCCACCCCCAAAAATCATGGTAGTTAGTGAGGGAAACACCAAGACAGAGAAGTCAACAGGGAGAAGGGCAGGGGTAAATGGAAAAAGCGACAAAGGCAGTAAGAACAGGGATGGGGCAAAAAGGGGTAAGGCCATCAAGAAATGGAGGGTAATGAGTACCAATGTCCGTAGTCTGAGCAACAAGCTCCCTGAAGTGGTGGCCTTGATGGAAGAGGGATGCCTGGATATCGTGGCAGTCACAGAAACATAGTACACAAAGAACCATGACTGGGATGTTAACATACCAGGGTACACAACCTACAGGAGAGAGACAGGAAGGGTAGAAGAGGGGGAGGAGTAGTTCTCTATATAAGGGAAGGGATAAAAGCAACGGAACAAAAGAGTTAACAGGGAGGAGAGGAGGACAATCCACACAGGAGTTGTATACTGACCCCCATCTCAGGGGGAGGGAATGGACAAGGATATGATAGAAGGTATCCTTAGGATGGCAGAGAAAGGGGAGATATTGTTGATGGGGGACCTGAATAACTGTTAACTGAAGCACCTTTACTGCAGCCACATCCAAGAGCAGGGCCATTCTCGATGCCCTACAGGGGGCATGCCTCAGACAGCTAGTGTTGGAACCCACTTGGGAGGGAGCAATCTTAGTCCTCGTACTCTCAAATGGTTATAGTGAGAGGATCTCAGATCTAGAAGTGGATAGCCATCTGGGAACAAGTGACCACTAAACAGTGTGGTTCATGATAAACTCAGCTGCAGAGTCAAGCCATACAAAAGTAAGGGTATTGGACTTCAGGAGGGCTGACTTTGTCAAAATGGGAGAGTGTGCCGGCCCGGTGGCACAGAGGGCTGAGGTGCTGGCATCTTACCTCACACCACGCCAGTGACCCGGGTTCAGGAACAGACTCAGGTCGCCGGGGCTCGGCAGGGGAAAGGAAAGATTGAGTGTCCGTAGGACTAGTCTCCTCTTCTAGGGTGGGTTACAGGGCCACTTCACTCTGCAACAGCCCCCGGTGGAGACCGGGAGCACTGCAGAAAGCATCACAATGCAGTAAGTGCCAGAAAATGGGTAAAAATGCTCCGGATTGGCCGGATGATGGCATCTGGTCTACTGGTACCCTCCATGCTTCCTGTGATCTATTCCACTTCAGCAATGCCCCGAGGCTGAAGTAAAAATATAGTGTGCTGGCCCACCACCACCAGTGCCTTCCACCTCGGAGGAGAGGAACCCACTCGGCAAGAGGGTAACACTGAGCTACCTCAGTGGTTGGCTGCAATATGAGGTGAGGGCTCAAGGGGGCTAAATGGAGGAGTGCCAGTGACCTTGGCTGCCTGAAGGAGAGGTGGATCTGGGGCATGATAGGGGAGAAAATAGATAACTCCCCCCAAAAAATGGGAAAGTGCCTTAGAAAAGTACTAGCAAACAGGCACGAAGGAGGGGTGGAGCAACAATGGGGAAACATCAAAACTACCATCACAGAGGGAACTAGACTTTGTGCGAAGCAAATAAACAAATCAAAATGAAAGAAAAAGCCACTATGTTCTCAAAAGAGGTGGTAGGGAGGTTAGGGAGAAAAAGATAGCATTTAGGATGTATAAGGAAACACAGAAGGAACAGGATGAGAAATGTACCAGTTAAAGCAGAAGGAAGCAGGGAAGACAGTCAGAATAGCAAAAGCGCAAACTGAGGAAAAGATAGCCAACTTGGATAAGAAGGGGATAAAACCTTTTATAGGTACATTGGGAGCACAGAAAGACAAAGGGAGGGATAGTGAGGCTGAATATAATGGACGATGGGTAGGCAGAGAGAGGGACAGTGAAAAAGCAGGGATACTGAACAAATACTTCTGCTCAGTATTCACAAAAGAGGAGGCGGAAGCACCTAATCCAATTAACAGAAGCACTCTGGGTAGGGGGGTCGATCCCAGCCCTTTCACAGAAGAAAGGGTTCTGAAAGAACTCCTAAAACTGAAGGTGGACAAAGCAATGGGGCCTGATGGGATTCACCCCAGAATTCTAAAAGAATTAAGGGGAGAACTAGTGACACCACTGCATACCCTCTTTAACAAATCATGCGAGGATGGTGTGGTACCTGAGGACTGGAAGAGGGTGGATGTGATTCCCCTTCACAAACATGGGAGCAAGACAGAGGCAGGAAACTACAGACCTGTCAGTTTGACCTCTGTGGTAGGGAAAATGATGAAATCACTTCTGAAGGAAAGAATTGTTGAGTACCTAGAGGCCAGTGGTGCACAGGACACAAGGCATCATGGATTCACAATGGGAAGGTCATGTCAGACGAATCTAATGGATTTCTTTGACTGGGTGACCAAAGTAGTAGACCACTGTGGACATGGTCTACTTAGACTTCACAGTCCCACACAAAAGACTAATAAACAAATTAGCCAGCCTGGGAGTAGGTCCCAGGGTGGTAGCCTGGATAAAACATTGGCTGGACAACAGGACACAGAACTTAATAGTAAATGGAGTCCACTCTGAACCAAGGGGGTTACTAGTGGGGTACCACAGGGTTCAGTACTGGGTCCAGTCCTTTTTAATGTCTTTATAAGTGACATTGCAGAAGAACTGGAAGGAAAAGTATGCCTCTTTGCAGATGACACAAAGATCTGCAACAGGGTTGATGCACAAGGAGGGGAGTATGAGAAGGGATTTGGCAAGGTTGGAGAAATGGTCAAAAGTATGGCAGCTTGGATTCAATGCAAAGAAGTGCAAAATAATGCACCTGGGAAACAAAAACCCAGGGGAAGAGTACACAGTGGGGAGGGAGGGAGGGGTAGTAACAACAACAAAAATGGAAAGGGACCTGGGGGTAATCATATCAGATGACCTTAAGGTTAGCAAGCAATGTGAGAAGGCAGTAGGGCTGGGCTGGGGGGATACTGGGATGTATAGGGAGAGGCATCACCAGCAGAAAACAGGAGTTTTTTATCCCTCTGTACAGACAGTTGGTGAGACCCCATCTGGAGTACTGTGTCCAGTTCCAGAGGCCCCATCTCCTCAAGGACATAGACAGGCAGTTCAGAGGAGGGCAACAAAAATGGTGCAAGGTCTGCAAGAGAAGCCATACAAGGAGAGACTAAAGGAGTTTAATATGTATACCCCTGAGGAAAGGAGGGAGAGGGGGAACATGATAGAAACTTTTAAGTACCTCAGTTGAATCAACAAAGTCCAAGAGGGTAGCATCTTTCAGAAAAAGAGATGTGCAAGAATAAGGGGACACAATTTGAAGATGGGGGGAGGCTCAGGGGCAATGTGAGGAAATATTTTTTCACAGAGAGAATTGTTGACACATGGAACCGCCTTCCTGAGGAAGTTGTGGGGTCTAAAATGGTGGGAGAATTCAAGAATGCATGGGACAGACATAAGGCATTTCTTGCTGGGGGGGGTAGGAAGAAATAGGCTGTTAGTTAACTAGGATCTACAGCTTATCCAGTAGGTAGGGAAATGGGCAGACTAGATGGGCCAAGCGGTCCTTATCTGCCATCAAAGTCTATGTTTCTATGTATAACATTTTGATGATGTGTTACTCACACAGCATTGTCACACCAGGTAGGTGCAGCACCAACACAGAGGCTATCAGGGTCGCAACACCAGTTGGTTCTTTGCCTCTCTTCCCACCCACAACCACTGATTGGGTACACACAGGAATCTTTACAATTACCTCCCCAATCAAGTAGCTGTGGAACCTGTGTAGGAGACAGAGGAGCTGTACTGGACTGACTCAGGAGACCACAGAAAATGTGAGACTTGGACAACCTTAAGCACGACTCTGACACAGTTTCAAAGTGAAAAATAAAGGTAAAATTTTACTGAACTGCTCTGAAATGTACAGAGACAGTTTAGCATGAAAACGCATTAGTATTCAACAATAACAACGAAACTTTATAATAACTGAGCTTTGCATAAACTGTTATACACTAACACCTTTTATTATTCTCCCACAGGTCTGTACCTGCTAATCCCTGGAAACTGTAGGCTATTTTACCACCCATCAGCCCTCCAGTTAACCAAAACAATACCCAGCACCAGACCACACCTCAGACCTCAGTTGCTGCACGTTCAAATGTACTTGCCTTAAGGGCATGCGGTGGCTAGTAGGCCTTTACCTACCTCAGTCAGCCCACTCACCCCTTTTACCCAGATAACCTTCCCTGGTATCTAATACTGTAATTTACTTTAAAATACTTAAATACCTTATTCACTTAGAACGCTAAACATTAACGGTTACTTTGCATCACATAGCATTACACATTAACATTCAGAGTACACTTCTTCCCCCAGTCTTGGAAATGACAGTCCTTCAGTTGATGGATGGTAGTCCTTGAAGCTAGAAGGATTCCAAACTCAAAATAGTGTGACCGTCTTGAACTAATTCAAAGAAGACAAATAAAATGTACTGTACCACATTCCTTTTTGGCTGAAGCAAATGGTGTTCTGGACCTTGTGAGCCAGCAGTAGCTTCGATGATGTTGATCTTTGGAGTCAGCCTGGATACTTAGAGCAGTTGCAATCTTCTTGGCTGAAGCTGAAAACACTTGTGGCAAATATAGGTACTTGAAGCAGCAGGCTAATCTACACTGGCCCTGCTCTCACTTACTGCCCTACTATCCCTAACACTGGGATACAGGTGATCCCCTATATCTATTAAGTTTAGTGATGGCTAGTCCCTCAGACTCTATCACACTGGTAGGCCTCTGTAGGCTGGAGTCCCTCTGGTCTGGTCTGGTACCTTCAGGTTGCTTTCTCTGCTTGAACTCCCCCACAATGAGCTGAGCAGCTTCCTTTATACTATTTTAACATTCTAATTAAAAAAATCCTGATCTCTGAGTGGACAAAACCTTGTTCCAACCCTCAGCACCAATCACATCAAATTCCAGCTTGGAATTCTGCAGCAGCATAAGCCACAATGGAATCATGACTTTGAATTCCAACTGCCTTCTCTGAAAATTCTGAAGCTGTCTTGTCCGCCTGGACTTAATTTTTTTTTTTTGCATTATCTATTTACTCCCCTCTGTGTCTCAAGCGGCCTCTCCTTCAGGCTGCCAGGGACTGAGCTCACCTTCCCGGGAACCCCCATTGCCAGCTCCCACCTCACATCACAGCCGCCATCCCAGAGTAACCTTACGATCTTTTTTTGTTATTTAGTTGTTTAACCAGAAGTAGCACACTGCTGAAAGCTTTTTTACAGGTGCAACCTGGGAGCACAGGGAAGTTAAGTGACTTGCTCAGGGTCACACAATATGCAAGTGGAAGCTGTGGGATTCAAACCCAGGTCTTGTCTGCTGGATGTCACCAGATTTGCAGCTCAGAGCCTTAAACCACTGCGCTATACTGCCTCCCTATCAGTTCTCTCCTTCTAGAGAAAGAGTGCCTTATGGCTTACCTTCTTGGCCCTGGGTGCTGCTGAGGTCAGTCCAGGCTGTCTGGGGGCTCTGTGGTGGCGAGGGTCCGAGCGACCATCATCAGGTCACTTGAGATGCCATTTTCCTGTCTTTTTTTTTGGCCCAAGTGTAGCTTCACTCCATAGTGCTCCCCAATCTCCACCAGGGGCCAGTACAGAGCAAGGTGCGTTCCCCAACCCACCCCAGGAGAGGAGAGGAGAGCAGTCCTCTGGATGCTCAATCCTCTCCTTCCCCTGCCAACCTCCGGTGTCCCAAGTCCATGTCCGAACCCAGGTCGTTGGCATGGTGTGAGGTGTGGCGTCCAGTGCCTCAACCCTCAGCACCACTGGGCTGGCGACAATGTTTTTTAATACATACCTTTAACATAAATATATTACTGTAACACAAGGTCTAAACACTTTTATAATCTTACTCTTTCCATAAGAAAGCTCTCCTTCCTGGCTTTCTTCAGTATATTTTTCACAGATATTAAGTTATGGGAACACAGACTCGCTAAAGCTGGAAGTTTCCCCACTCTGACAAATAGAACAGCTTCCAGCAACTTTTCTCCACTGACAAGAACTAGATTATCACAAAAATATGCAATGTCTCCTTTAAAGCAGCAGTGCAATGAAAAGTTGTATTTTTCTGCATCTGTGATTTTAATTTAGTAACATGCTGCTTGATGTCCATTTTAAGTTATTCTAAGGATTTCCTTCAGTTCTTTATTATTTTGTAATTAATTTGCACCAAAAAGAAGAAGTTCTAGTACTGCCACCTTGGTAGAAAAGAAAAATAATTATGAGGGAGTGGCTATCTACCAGACGGCAACAAACAAACTAGAAAAAAGCTTTTGCATCTCCTGTGAAGGTCTGGAAAGCATGGGGTAAAAGAAATGTTTTAAAAAATTTATAACAAACTAGCAATGAAACCAGACATGGGGTGTGAATGCAGTGAAGAACGTATAAAGTGATTTGAATAGAATGGTTTAAATCCTTCTAAAGTCAGTTCATTACACTGATGAAGAAGTGAATTCGAAACGTTTGTTGTGGTGTACTTAAGTACACATATATTGATACTGTACCTTGGAGATTTACCTGATATTCAGAACAATAAAATAAAAAATATATATTTATGGAGTTTGGTGAATTGGCTCCTTTTCTACCAGTTTTTTCTAGTTAATTAATTTACGCGACATGTTTGTTCTAGTCATGTGACTTGCCGGGCAGTACATTAAATCGTGCCAATGAATTACAGTTTTTATTGAAGCCATCAAAATTAATAAAGAACCAAAGAAAACCCTTAGAATAACTTAAAATGGACATTAAGTGGCATGTTACTAAAGTGAAATCACAGGTGACTGCAAAATGACAACTGTTCATTGCACTGCTGCTTTAAATGACTTTCCTCTCTAAGTCTGGAGCTCAGTCCATTTAAGTATTCATTTTTTATTACAAAACTCCTCCCTGGGATTGTCCCATGGGCATCTCAAGCATCTCCTGCCAGGGCCATACACCTTGTTCGGTCAAGCGATCTGCTTGTGTTGGTCCATGCCTTCATGACCTCCCACCTTGACTACTGCAGCTCCCTTTGCTTAGGGCTTCCTGGGGTTGATATCCACTGCTTGCAGCTAGTGCAGAATGCTGCAGCTTGATTGCTGACAGGGATGTCTAGAAGGTCACATATCACTCCTGTGTTGTGCGATCTGCACTGGCTGCCGATTCAGTGGTGGATCACCTTAAAGGTAAGTTTATTGACCTACAAAGCCCTACATGGACTTGGTCCTGACTACTTGAAAGAGCTTCTGATTCCTTACAACCCTGTGCAACAGCTCTGTTCGGCTGGCGAGGGGTTGCTGGAGGTTCAGAGGGTTACTTTGAAATCTTCTGGGGCCTGCGCTTTTATGTTTGTGGCCCCAACCCTCTGGAATTCTCTGCCCCGTCAGCTTCGGGAATGTACGACCGTGGGGAGCTTTAAGCAGGAACTTAAGACCTTCTTGTGGAGACAAGCCTTTTATGAACTGTGATGATTTTTAATGGCTTATTTTTAATTGTAATTTTTGTGGAATTTGTTGTTATGATTGTAAAGCGCCTTGGTACCCAAAAGGCGCTCAATAAATAAAGTTTTATTATTATTATTATTAAGAACACGCTCTCTCCTGGCTCCTCCTCCACCCTGTCTCCCTGCAGCACGTATCCTGAATTCCAGTCACTCCACCTTCTCAGGTTAGGAACCCCACTTTCCTGCAATTTTATTCACCAAAAACTATTTTTTTCTGGTAGAGCACATCTAACTCTACATTCCTGCCAGGTTTAGTGAAAATCTGATTTTAAATGGTTTGGTAGCGTACTTTAGAAAAAGTTGCATTTTCTGCAGTTTAAGTTTGACTCATTTCTCACTGCACTAGTTTGCTTCAAATAGCTGTTTTTAAAATGATGCATTTCTGTGCCATAAAAGGTATGTGTATGTGTCCCTTGGACTGTTAGCTAGCCCCTGTGGCTTTTTTGTTATGACTTCAATTAGAATGTATGTGTATTTCCTTGCATGATTAAACTCTGGTGTATTCATTCACTGAGCAGCTCTCCTGACACTCTAAAATGGCTCCTAGCTTGTGCTTATGTAGTGTGTGTGTGTGTGTGTGTGTGTGTGTGTGTGTGTGTGTGTGTGTGTGTGTGTGTTCCTGCCCATTGCATTCTGTGTGCCCCCTTTATTTATTGTATTAAATAAATCACTAGTAGCCGCTTGATAACTACTTTATTTTAAATAGAAAATATCTGGCCTCCTGTTAGTGAGAGAAGCGCTTTTACCGCGTCTCTTCTCTCGAGCTGAACATGCTTCAGCAGGCCTTAGCTTGCTCCGTGACTGTTGTCATAGTTAGCACAGCTGCTTCTTGGCTGTTGTGAGGGGATTCCCCTCATGCACTAGTGCTATTCTGTGGAGCCAGCGCTCGGCTCTCTCAACTCTCTCCTTCAGTTTGGCACCTCTGCACTGCAAAACTGCTGCTCTGCACTAGCTTACTAAGCAGCAGTCTGTCACAGTAAATGAACGAGGCACAAGTTTGTGTTATTTAAAAAAAAAAATACATTTTCCTGCTGATTTAACCAGGCTGGCCATACATTACCACTGGACAAGCAGGGCTACACTCATTAGCCAGGCAACCAGTTACTAGCCCTTGGCTATCTTTATTATTATCAATGCTATGTGGGTGAATGTGTGCAGAAACGGGGGGAGGGCAATCAGTCTCTTTCTCCCCCTCTTAGTTTATTACTATACATATACTATTAATAATATGCTCACTATTCCTTTTTGTTTAATTTTGCAGGGTGTTCTCTCTCTCTCTCTTTCTCTCCTCCCTCTCCTCTCCCTCCCTCCTCTCCTCTCTCTCTCTCTCTCCTGTCCCTCTCCTCCCTCCCTCCCTCTCCTCTTCTCTCGGCAGATCCCAACTCAGACATCCTAGCAGGTGACCTCCTATCCATTAAGGTACCCAGACTAGGTACTTGTGCTGTCACAGTGTAACTTGGCCTCTGTCAGTGGACATCTTTCTTAACTACTTAGTGCATCTCAGAGACTCTAGGGTAAGTAAACACATTGGTGGGGCACAGCTGGCAGACATTAGTTTCTTTTCTAGGATCCTGGGATATGGGGATCCTGTCAACATTTTGCAGTAAAAATATTTTATGAAGGTTGGACAAGGCAGGCAGCAGTACTGGTGGATCCGAGAGACCATTTTCAATAAATGATAGTGAGGCAATGGGAGACCTTTTACAAGGGATAATTTTAATTTATTTAAAAGTTGATAACTGGGAAAGGCACACTGAGCCGAGGCTCATTTCCAGGTGTGACCCAGGGGTTTAATACGCATATGGGGAGAACACAAAATGCACATTACAAAAAAGAATACACAGTTAATTACAAGTGAACAAATTGCAAAAGTGAAACGTACCAGATAATGAGAAATGACTTTGAGTCTGTACTGTTTCTGGTGGTGCTCACGATGACTTTCTTCAGGGCCTTTCAGCTAAGTGAGCTGGTGTTTCAGAAACATGGCCAACTTTAGCAGATTACTTTGGGAAGATACGCATCTGGAATCTGAACAGGTTAGGTTACTGTTACAGGAATCAAAGCTGGATGAGAGGAACAATTGAGCGTGAATGACATTATGTCTGTCTACTGACCTGGCTTTTTCTGCTGTGAAGGCACTGCAGAATTATCAGATGATACATTGAAAGGTGATGGGACTGTGATTTTTGCATGAGGACAGTTCCCTAGCTACCCAGTATCAGTTTATTTTTCAATATTCTTTTTTTATTAAAAGGTTTTTTCTTGTAAGAACAACATACAGTACAACAGGGGTGCATTATCAGTTCATTCTGATCCTCAGGTGGTAAACATCTTTCCTTATTGGCAGAAGTCAGAGAGTGGTGTCTGGGATTTTTTCCTCAGACCCATTCTCTCTGCCATGTGGGGTGCCTCAGGGTTCAGTGCTGTCCCCCATGTTGTTTGCAGTGTATATGCTGCCCTTCGGAGACATTGTAAGATGGTATGGGCTGAGGTTTCACTGCTATGCTGATGACACCCAGCTCTACTTGTCTTTTGCACCTGACCAGGATAGTGCTCTCTCGGTATTTAACAACTGCCTTGCTGAAATCCAGGATTGGATGAATTTGAGCTGGTTAAAGTTGAATGCGGGAAAGACCGAGGTAATGGTAGTGGATCCAGGTCACCGGATAGAGGGGTTGAGGGATGGTCAGCCCTCCAGACTTTTTCTTGGTGGCTCCCAGATCTTTTCCTCTGAACAGGTGAGAGACCTGGGGGTAGTGCTTGATGGCGGGCTGACTTTATGATCTTAGGTGTTGGCGGTCATCAAGTCTTCCTTTTATCATCTTAGGAACATCTCCAGGATCAAGTACCTTGTTCCGTCCGGGGATATACCTACGTTGGTCCATGCCTTTGTGACCTTGTGCCTTGATTATTGCAACTCCTTGTACTTAGGGCTACCTGGGGTTGATAAACACCGCCTGCAGCTTGTGCAGAATACTGCAGCACGATTGTTGACAGGGGGCTTCTCGAGCCTCCCATATCATTCCTGTGCTGCGCAATCTGCACTGGCTGCCAATTTGGTAGTGGATCACCTTTAAAGTTGGTTTACTAACTTATAAAGCTCTACATGGACTTGGCCCTCGCTACCTGAAAGAGCTTCTTGTCCGCTATCACCCTGAGCGAAAGTTCCGTTCAGCTGATGAGGGGTTGCAAGAAATTCCAAGGGTGTCATTGAAATCTTCAGAGGCCCGTGCATTTATGTACATGGCCCCCTCCCTCTGGATTTGTCTACCCCATCAGCTGTGGGAGTACACCACTATGGAAGGTTTCAAACTGGCGTTGAAAACCTTTCTATGGTGTCAGACCTTTAGTGGCATCGAATGAGTGCAACCCCTTAGACTGTTATTGTTATTATTACTGTGTCTGTTGATTTTACTACTGTTGTTTTATCTTTTTGTAAAGCACCTTGATAGTTTGAAAGGCGCTTACATGAAATAAACTATTATTATTATTCTTTTGCAGTGGATCATAATAACTGCTGGTTGTCATAAACTTGATTAATTACATTTCCACAGTAAATTTGATTACACTTACAGTACAGAGAATCCCATGGAAGATGAAGGAGGAAAGCAGCCTCTCCAACAGTTGGAAAAACCTGGAATCAATATTACGTCCCTGTCCAAGGGCTGCGATAAGTGGGGTAGCACAAGAGAGGAAAGAAAAAGAAAGAAAGAAAGAAAGAAAGAAAGAAAGAAAGAAAGAAAGAAAGAAAGAAAGAAAGAAAGAAAGATCAAACTTATTTGCTCCTGGTGGCCATTTTGGGTCCATTCCAGCAATGGATGTTTCCGACACCATATGGCATTGATGGGAACAAATGAGTTAACAACAGCAAACAATTCACCATTTGCAAGTCATACATTTGCTGTACTCATCTTCTGTTCAGTTCACTAAAGACGTGCTTCTTTTATTTGTGTGTTGCTTAAACCACTTTAAGTGGAGGGTCTGAGACCATTCGAGGTGGGTGGAGAGGGAGTTCATACATCATGCTTGACCTTGTCTAACACAATCGGGTGGGTGGGCCAGCTCATATGTTTCTGATTCAGGGATACATTTTCTAAGGCCCTGACTTTGTTATGAAGAGGTTCTCAAGAAGGGTTCCCATATTTGATGGAATAGTTCTAGTTTATTAAATGCATAGTAGGACAATCGCTCCTTGGTAACCAGTTTTTCCATGTTTCTGAGCCACTGCTCTGGAGTGGGAAGGGGGCAGGGGTTGGCGCCATTTTGCTAAGATTAGGCATTTTGTATGCAGAAGGGCTCCTCCTACAGCCATCTAATTTTCTTCATACCCAATCCTCTAGTGTTGTCCCCTAGAGTGTGAAGTTGAGGGGTCCAAGGTATCAGTTGGTTTCTGCAGGAACTCCTCACATGTCTTTTGAACCCCACTCCAGAACTGCTTTATCTTAGCACTGTTCCAAATGCTGCGACTCAGGTTAACCCTATCTCTTGGCATCTCAGACATTTAGAATGTAGAACAAGGCCCTTTCTTTGTAAAACTACTGGTGTGTGGTACCCTCTATGATAAATTTCTTATTGAATGTAATGGCTCTGTGTCTCCCTCCAGTTTTTATATGCTGTGTGCCAACATACCTGCCATGCTTTGTCACCAGCTTCCCTACTAAGCTCAGTTTCCCATTTCCCCTTCAGGGGTGGTGAGGTGAAGTATATTCTATCTCAGAGGAGGCCATAAATGTATGACAGTCCTCCTCTCCCCATGCCAAATGTTATGATTAGGGCATCCCAGCCTGCTGTCTCATGGGGCTAGTACATGGATAATAGTACTGGCTCAACAGCTGCCTTTATTTGTAAGTATTTCCAGTGCTGCTGATGGGAAAGTTTGTATTGCCATGCAATTTGCATAAGTGACATATGTATATTAATCTCCTGGTCAAGAATGTGACTCAGGATGTGGATTCTTTGTTTTGCCCATAGTCCCCCTGCTAGTTTATTTTATTGGTTTTAATATATGAGTTAAGCCACAAGGGCATGAATCTGTCCCAGTGTGGTCCCCACTTGGTCAGGAGCTCGGCCCCCATGATATCTGTATTGTTCCAGCTATGGTGTGGGATGTTTAAGCAATATACCACAACTGAGTGTGGGTGATGCTTGGATTTACCCACGCCTGGTGTGGTTTGGTCACAATGCTGCAGGCAGAATGAGTAAACCACACCAGAAGTTGATAAATCCCAGCATCACCCACACCCTGGAGTGGTATATTGTGATTATACAATGTCCCCCTATTTTTTGAGAAAAAAATAAAAAGTTTTTTTTGGGGGGGCATTTTAATGTATTTTTATTGCATTTGTTACTGTGCCAGAGAAAGTAGTCCTTGGGTGCTAGGGGTGTTGCTATGGCTGTGGTGGACAAGGCAAAACTCAGAACAGACAAGTGGGGAAAAAATGTACTGCCAAAACCAAAAGAATAGAACACTGCTCCATACCACATTGCTTCACCTGGCTCTGAGGCTTTGCCAGCATTTACCAAGGGAAATAATATTTTGCAACATTATATAAGGCAAATATAAACTTTTGTCTACTTGCTGCTGCCTTTTTCTCTTGGCATCATTTCATCATTTTTACAGTCTTCTTGCCTAGGTCCTCTACATCACCCCTCTATGGGGCAAGCTGTTGATGTTGTGTTTTAGATCTTTGTTGGGTTTTTTTTCAGGGGCAAGCAGGGCTTTGATTGAGACAGTGGTGCTCGGAGAATCTAAAGGTTGATGCTACCAGTTGCCATAGTGGTCCATTGTGCATGCAGTAATCAGCTTACATGTTTTTAATGGAGGGCCAGAGAGACACACAGATACCAGGGCTGTATTGGGAGAAACCGATAGGTGAGCCAGGTGTCAGCGCTGAGCAGCGTCACTGTAAAGTATGTGAGAGGGGTTACTGTAGCTGAGACTGTAGCATAGGTGTGATGGAAGCTGATTTCCAGCTGAGAGCTCTCTCTTTCTCCATCCCCACACTGCAGAGATGCTCCATCTCAGCGGACCTGTCCCTCGCTTCCTCCGAAGTGCAGCAGCTCCTAAACTGTATCAAGTGCATTCCTTCCCCCTTTATGGCTTGAATCCCTCTGTTCTACCTCCATCCCAGGAAGTGTGTTGGCACTTTTGGAAGATTGAGATCCATTTCACATCCACGTAAGTGGCTCCAGATGTTTTTTACTTGAAAAGGCACAAGTAGCCACAGCTGATGGGAAACAGAGCAGTTCATGTAAAAACGCCGCTTTTTTACCAATATTTTTATTTCAAAGTGAGTTCTTACTGAAACAATTTATTTCGGTACTAATAATGCTTTGGGGAACATGGCAGTCCAGGGTGGCAAAGCAATGGAGTCTAAGGAGACTGGAACTAAAACAAACATTTGACAGGTGAGCACATGGAGGCAGTTACAGGGGGCGTTTGGTGTAACTATGGTTTGGCTTCATATGTTGCTTGCCAGAGTGTTTTGGCAAGGTATTGTGTCTCTTTCTGACTTCTGACCATATTTTGGGGACTTAGTCTACTTCATTTTCTGCGTTGTGGCATGAGTTGTGGGTAAGGTTGCCACCTTTGATTCGGGCCAAAACCTGATCTGATAGCCCCACCCCTTTCCAGCCATAGCCCTGCCCCTTTCACCATGGCCACACACCCATTGTCACATGACCATTACATGTATTACAAGAATCCAAACCTAACCAGTGATGGGTTACCTGCTGTTAATGGTAGTTCCTCATATCTTGTGTGCAGACTAGAAGAACAGATCCCTCATCCAAATATAATAAGATGCCAGTCAAACTTAGTAAAATGTGAAACGTTTATTTAACAATCCCTGTTACTGTGACACTTTAAAAATAAAATCTTTAATCACTAAGAAACTTATGGAAAAACAGAAAAGTCACTACTATACAGCACAATGTTGTGCAATTCATAGACTAAAACTGCAATTTGAAGAAGCAACAATTCTTTAAATATAAAATAAATCAGTATAAAAAAATGTGTGGATAAAAGTTCCACTCTGCAGCACAGCACAGCACAGCACTGTTCTGTTCAATACATCGTCTCAAACTGCTATCTGAAGAAGTATGTTGTTTACATTACTTAGATTTGAAGCAGTATTTTTGATTAGACTTTGCCACTTCAAGGAAGGAACTTGCTATTGGTTTTAATAAATGAGAAAAATTGTGAACAGGTAAAGCTGTAGTTCAATTTTACTTGTAGCTCTGCTTTCACCAAAGGCACCAGCATTCTGTTCCGCTCATCAGTCCATAAATTCCCCATTAGTGAAAATACTCGCTCCACAAAGCTGTTGCTAACAGGGATGGACAAGACAAATTGTACAAACTTATACAGCATTCTACACTCAGGTCCCTCCTCAAAAAATACAACCCATCTCTCCCCCAACATATTTTTCTTTCATTTCTATCAAGAATGGCAATGCGGTGCATAATGATGAATAATCTGAATACAATAAGTCCATGTCCAGCCCATGTCCATCTTGTATCTCTAACACCTCCACAGAGTTGCATAGTTTATCCCAAAATATTGACTGGTGTAGTGAGAATATTTGCATGTCTCTGAGGGGGCTAATATCAAAGTCAAACCATTTATTTAAGTAATCTAGGGACCAAGCATAAAAGTTTGCCAAGTCTTTTGAAACTCTGTCTCTTACATTTGGTTGCAATGCTTTTAGAGCTGCCGTGACTCTGAATTCAAAGAACTTGTCCTGAAGTCTCTTTTGCAATTCACTGCACAGATTATGCATCACACCATACACCTCTGGAGCAGTTAACGAATTGTATTCCAGCTTGGCAATACTCTTATGGGACACTTGCAGAACATAGTGCATGAGATTCAAATAGCATTCTGCCTTAGTCATTTCATTGAGGCCGCTGTATCCATCTTCATAGGCTTCAACACATTTCCATATAGAAGGATGACATTCTTCTGCTTCCTGCGTTATAAAATAGCTTTTGATGGCTGACCAGCACTCTACCAGCCTGGCTACAGAGGGGAGAAATGAGAGCCACCTGGTCACCTCATGCTGCATGATCTCCTTCCAGTCCTGGTCCACAAACAAACATTTCTTTCAGCTGTTGAACCTTCTTTGCAGATGAAGAAAACTCACTGTAAATTTTTAAGACAAGTGTCTCCACATCAAACCGTGCTAGGGCCGTGCTAGCATTCTTAACACAGTTGTGAATAATGTGGCATAAACAGTTTGCAGAAATTATGTGTGGCACTTCGGATTTTAGGTGCTTGAAAATGGACCTGTGCTTGCCGTAGTTCACAGAGGCATTGTCTGCAGTGTAGCTGGAAAGATGTTGCAGCTGTAAGTCTTTGCTAAGAAGGCTCTCTGTTATTTTTTGGAAGATTGCTTCAGAGGTCTCATTGTGGTCCTCATAAAAATCAAGAAGTTTTGCTGAATGCCACTTTTTGCTGTAAAGAACTGAACTGCAACAGGGAACATTTTTTTGTTTCCTTTGTTGAACACAGCTGAGGCCACTGAAAAATATGATGTTCCCAGGTCTTTCAAAGACAGTTCTTCTGAATATGGGGCCAGAACATTTCTGACTATGCACTCTGCCTTAGTTTTCTCACAACTTAATTTTGATGCTATTCCAGAGTCCGAATAGAAGCTCTGTGCCAGTTTACTGCCACAATCCATGGGTAGGTATGAGTGGTGATGCTGTACTCCATGGTAAATTGATGTGACCTCAGCAGCTGTCACTTTCATGGTCTCTGCAGTTGGGATCCGTGGCTGGGCAACTTTTGTCATGAACAAGTTTTCTTTCTGTGCCTGGACAGTCTGATGATGTTTCTCGCATTTCTGGTGGGTTTTGAGAGCCTTTTCTCCATCCCACTTCACAGTAAAGGCAGTGCCACAGGAAACGCATTTCGCAAAATTGGCCATGCCTGACACTGACTGCACCAAAGGAAATTTTTGACTCCACTGTGTATCGTAACTGCAGAACTCCTTGGCCTTCTTTGCTGGTGGTGGCACTAGACTGGTGGCGGCATCATCTCCTGTCTCCTCTGAAGGCAGAACTCTTTTCTTGCCAAAAACAATCATTCTCACTGACATCTGAAAGTCTCTGCTTCTGACCAAACACTGTGCCCGACCGCAACAATTAACTAAAAGACAAAAGAGGAACAAACAAAAAGGAGCAAGATTACAGTTACGCCAGCCATGTGCAGGAAAAGAAAACTACAAAAAAACATAAGGGTTCAATCTATAGCAACAAAGTGCACACTACTACCAAGTGTGACTTGTTAGACCAGGGTGCCTCTGCTGGCAAAGTGCACACTACCACCTACACCAAATGTGACTTGCTGGACCTGACGTAGTCACTGACGTAGACTTTATTCTGGTTTAGCCTAGAAGAACAAAGTGTACACTACTACTAAATGTGGCTTGTTAGACCAGGGTGCTACTGCTGGCAAAGTTCACACTGCCACCAAGTGTGACTTGTTCGACCTGGGTGTGCCTTCTCGACAAAGTCACTGATGTAGACTTTATTCTGGTTTGGCCAACAAGAACAAAGTGCACACTGCTACTAAGTGTGCCTTGTTAGACAAGGGTGCCACTGCTGGCAAAGTGCACACTACCACCAAGTGTGACTTGTTCGACCTGGGTGTGCCTTCTCAACAAAGTCACTAATGTAGACTTTATTCTGGTTCGGCCTAGAAGAACAAAGTGCACACTACTACTAAGTGTACCTTGTTAGACAAGGGTGCCACTGCTGGTAAATTTCACACTACTACCACCACCAAGTGTGACTTGCTGGATGAGGGTGCCTTCTCAACAAAGTCGTTGACATGGACTTTATTCCGAGGTGGCAGAAAGACTACTTGAAAAAATTCCGTACATCAGGCTCCAATATAAATAGAAAACACTATTGCACCTTTAGTTAAGTATCAAATATCAGTTTTGCAATGATTAGGAGCAGAGACCAGTGCACATGGGGGAGGACCTTGTCATGGTGGCACTGCTTTCTACCAACGCTCCCCTAGCTGCTGATATGACAAAGTCCAAGCCCACACATTTGAATTGGATACCATTTCACAGTCACTGACAAACTACAAGGTGGCAGGTGGCAGCAAGACAAGACCGCTTGAGAAAATGCCATACATCAGACTTCAGCATAAATAGCAAACACTATTGCACCTTTAGCAGAGCAGAGACCAGTGCCCATGGGGGAGGACCTTGTCGTGGTGGCACTGCTTTCTACCAACGCTCCCCTAGCAGCAAACATGACAAAGCCAAACATCAGATTTTTAGTATCTTAAAACAGTTTTGCAAGATATTTGTATTTCACCAGGAAAAAAAAAAGGAAAAAGGTTCCCTTGAGCAAACCTAAAGTAAAGGAAAAAAGGAACAATAAAATGAATAAAAAGATTTTCAACAACCAACTTTGAGTGACTGACTGACATCTGTAAGCAAATATTTACAAATACAAATACAGGTAGTGCACAGAGATAACAGAAAACAGTGTGCATTTTTTTAAATATTTGTTTTTACAGATGTTGGGCAGGTGGATGTTGTAACTCTTAGGTAAATAGCAGCAAGCAGGATAGGAAACAACAGCACCACATCAGTATGATCAGTTAACCCAACACCAACTTTACTAAGCTGCTTAGCAGCTTACCTAAACAGAACCAGTGAGATTTTCAGCAAACTCCTCTAAGCAACATCCAAGTTACAAATAATGAACATTATAAACCAGCCTACCTTGTAAAAATTATTGCCTGTGGCCTGGCAGCTGGCTGGCTGTGAAACTAAGCTGTTATTATTTAAATTAAAAACAAGCATCACGTTTCTACTCAATAACCCCATAATAAGCCAGCCTACCTTTAAAAAGTGATGCCTGTGGCCCTGTAGTCCTTTGCTGGGTCAGTGTCCACCCCCTCTTTTCCAGCAGTGCTGTCTGCAAGCCGTGACCGTCACCGACCATCCTAAGGTGCCAAAGCGGACAAATTAGACTAAGGTCCTGGTTCTCTTGTCGGGTAGCAGTAGCAGAGCAGTGGGGGTCCCGTCTATGGTGGACGCAGTTGTCCTTTTCTCAGTCCTCCAAACTCCAGTCCAAACATGATGGGTTTAAAGTAACGTTTAAAAACCAGCCCTTTATATAGGACAGTAAACACAGTGCAGACTGGGGAGCCTTCTTTGTTTATTTTTTCCTGCTGCAGACGTACGTGAATCTAGGCTTGTGATTGGTCTTTCTGAATGGACCAATCACATCTTCCAAGTGGACCTATCAGAAGCCTGGGATCAGCCTGTATTCTGATTGGCCACCCTATCATCCAGTGCTCTGATAAGGTGGTTTCTGCAGCCCAAATCTGGACACAATAAGCTTGCTGCTGCTGCTTGGCACTCTCTCTTTCTTCAGTATGTGTATGCAATATCAACAGTAGCAGGTGGTCATGGCGTGGGATCTTCATCAATGGATGGACTTGTAGTGGCACGTGGCCACGGTGCTGCAGTGATGTCTGGGCGGTGTGGTGGCAGTCGCGGTGGTGGCGTGTGACATTCAGGCCAGCCGGGAGCCTCAGGAGGTGGGAAGTGACTAGCAAGAAGTTTGAACAACGTCGCAAAACTGGAGCTGAAGGTGGGGAAACCAGAGAACCGGAGAGGGCCTCAGAATACTGGAGTACTATATCTGGGAAAAAAATAGGTAGGTGGCAACCTTAGCTGTGGGAGACAGGTCTAGTGGGGAATTAAACATGGCAGTTTGTGCTTTTCATTTTCGGGGTCGGATGGGTTTCTGTAGATGCTGCTGACTGGCTCTTTTTCCCATTGGTATACTGCAGGATTTAACATGGGTAAAAAGTGCCAGTCAGCTAATCAGATAAAATGATTCTCGGATCGCATTTTATAATCCTTTAGATAGTCTGGAGGGTGTATGAGATGTCTGGAAATGAGGAGTTCCAAGTTCTGCTTCCATGGTGCGACAATGGGAGGCACTGGAGTGTCCTGGGGGCAGTAGACATCCCTTGGATTTATACAGCGAGGCAGCTGGAGCATATCCTTTGATCCATGGGAGACCAAATCCCCCATCTGACCAGTGGGCAGTGAGTTTTGCTATGCTTAACCATGTCTGTTTCCCTTCTCACAAAAATTGCTCTATTAGTTTTCCTAAATGTGAGAAGGTGTCTGGGGGTATTGCCACTGGGAGGGTGGCAAAACATATAAGATTTTGGGGTGGGCTCATAATTTTTTGGGTGCTGATCTTGCCCCAAAGTGACAGGTTCAGAGATTTCCACCTAGGGGTGTCTGTTTCTAGCTCTTTTCAGCAATGGTGTACTTTTCAGTTGGGCTATTTTGGACAGCTGTGTGGTGATTATGATCCCCAAATATGTAAGATCATTAGATGCCATTTGGTTTCCAAGTGCTGACATAGGGGGTTAATTCAGGCCTAAAACATAGGGAACAGTTCAGATGTTCCCCAATGTATTGCAGCCTTGAGAGTTTTGCAAAGTTATCCAGTTCTGTTATTAGGATGGGGGGGGGGGGACTCTGTGTCAGGTCATCGGAGACTACCAGCATAGGCTAGTATCTTGTGTTCAGAGTTCACTTTGATTCCTATAATTAGGGGATTTCCCCAGATGGTTTGCAAAAACAGCTTAAGAGCCAGCATAACTAGGACTGAAGAGACAAGGCAGCCTGTCCAATACTCCTTTCAGGGAGAAAGGAATAGGACATCATGTTATTTGTGAGGACAGCTGTTCAAGGGGGAAAGTATAATGTGTTGATCCAGCCAAGCAGGCTATCCCAAAATCCAGATGTTTGTAGAACTACTTTTAAGTGCTTCCACTTGAGGGAGTCAAATGCATGTTCCACATTCAGGGACACCCCCCAGCTGGTCTTTATGAACCGATGTGGAGACACCTGTATTCAGGCAGAGTGCCAATATTTTGTGCTATTATTTCCACATTTGTGGTCAGAAGGGAGATGGTGTAATAGCCACTGCAGTCCTGGATCCCTTGCCCTTCTTGTGTGTGAGGACTATTGTTATGTTTCTCAGAGTGGATGGGAGCTTTTCTTCTTCCAGAGCTTCCTGATACATTGCCAATAAATGCTGTGGGAGAATTTCTATCTGGGCTTTATAAAACTTTCCGAGTAGTCCATCCCGACCCAAAGTTTTAGCTTTGAGGAGGGATTTGATCACAGTGACTATTTATTCTTCAGAAATGGGGGCATCAGTTTGTGCCTGCTGCTCTCGGTTAAGCTGGGGGAGAGTTACCCAAGACAGGAAGTCTGTGATCTGTTGATCAGTGGGGGACTCCTTGAATTTATATAAGGTGACAAAATGTGCAGTGAATGGTTGATTTGTGCGGGTCACATGTAGTTGCCCCATCTCTCTTTTGCAGTGATACAATTCTGTTTTGTGCTTGTTGCACATGCAGTCTATATGCTAGTAATCTATTAGCCTTTTCACAAGCCTTCCAGTATTTTCATCCTGTTCTAAACAAGGTGTATTCTGCTTTGTGACTTTCCCCGAGCATTGATCTCACATTTTAAGTTCATTAGCTTATGTAATAGCTCAGGGTCTGGAGATTTACTCCATTTATTTATTTTATTTAAAGTTTGGTAACCGGGAGAGGCACACTGAGCCGAAGCTCATTTCCAGGTGCGACCCGCGGGAGGGGAAAAAGAAGACAAAATTACAAAAATACATTTTCAGGCTGGTTACAAATAGCTTGGTACAGAGTTCAAGAATAAAGGTTAGGATTACAAATACATGTATAATAACAGAGTAAAAGATAACAATTTAGGTTGCGTGAGATTTTGAACACATGTATAATAATGCATTACAAATAGCAAGTGCAACTTGTTGGGCTAGGTTGGTGAAGGGGAGATAGCAAGTCTTTAGCAGCCTGTGCAGATAGTAGGGGACTTAGCCTGGCAGGAAGCAAGAACAAGGGGGAGGTAAGGAGTGGGAGAGGGCATGTTTAAAGAGATTTAGTGAGGGTAGTATATGAAGTGAAGTAAGAAGGAAGTTCCAGTTATGGGGGAAGAGGTAAGAGAAAGCAGTCTTCATGGAATTTAAGTGGGGATGGGGAAGGGAGAAAGTACGAGGGTCTCTAGAGCATAGATGATAGGAAGTGTGGGTGGTAGGGGAAAGGAGGGAGGTGAGGTAAAGGGTGAGTGAGCCAACCCAGTATTTGACTGAGACAATGGAGGTATGGTGGTGGCAGCAGGAAGATAAGGGCGGGAGAGACAGAGAGGAGTAAAGGGTGCAGTGGTAGGTCCTAGGGGAAACTTTTAAGGTGAAGTGGCAAAAGGCATTGAATGAAGAGTCCAGCCTAGAGAGGATGCAGGTGGAGGCGGACCCGTAGACGATGTCTGAGTAGTCAAAGAGGGGAAGGGTTGTTTTTGTGATTAGAATAAGTCAGACTGGGATGGAGAGTGCATCCTTATTTCTGTAAAAATTACTGGGCTTAGGATGGAATTTAGATTGGCTCTATTTGATGTGGATTGTGAAGTCTAGGTGGCTGTCTAACCAGATGCCTAGGTACTTGTATGAGGAGACAGTGTCCAATGTAGTGCCTTCGACAGTAGAATAAGAGGGTGATGTGGGAAGCTTTGGAAGTTTTTCTGGGCTACCAAAATTCATGGCGACTGTTTTTTTTGGTGTTGACTTTTAATTAGTTGGCTTGGAGCTATTTCAGAATATGGATAAAGCCGTTTTGCAACTGTGTGTTCACTGTGGTGGCAGAGGGTCCAGAGGTATGGAGAATGGTATCATCTGCATAGAGGTGTATTTGGGATGATGAGCATACAAAAGGGAGATCATTGAGAATGTCAGAAAAGAGGATGGGACCTAGGATAGAGCCTTGGGGTATGCCTGCTAGAATTGGGAGGGGTGGTGAGAGGGCGTCACCTTCTTGGATGTATTGGGTGTGTCTGGACAGGTAGGATCTGAACCATTGAACTGTGGGAATGGCCAAACCATCAAGTTCTAGTTCAGTGAGGAGGAGAAGATGGGAGATGGAGTCAAAAGCTTTTGCTAGATTTATAAAAATGGCAGATTTATATTGTCCTATTTCCCTCATTTCGTCTCATTTCTTGTAAACTTCTGTCATCCTCAGTTTTTTTTTCCAGGGTGGAACAGCATGCTATTATATGCCTTCTAATTGTGACTTTGCATGATTTCTATATCAGTCCAGATGTGACCTTAAAGGTTACATTCTGGTCAAAGTATTCTTCTATCGCTCTGGAACCAGACCTTGAAATCTTGCTCTTCTAATAGGCTAGGGTTCAGCCTCCATTTGGGTTTATTTATTTATTTGCTTTTGTTAACCAGGTAAGCACACTAGACAGCAACGTGCCTATTTTCAGAAGTGACCCGGGAGAGTTACAGGGTATCCATAAGATAACAATTACATACAGGAGCCACATGCTCCAACAGTTGCCCCCCATTCCCTGCAACACTGAAATGAATGCCACTGGGCATGATCAGATATTAGGATGTCTTTATTCTGCCCTACCACCCATTTACTCAAACCAGTAGTTGCACAGATCATGTCTATGTGGGAATAGGTGGAGTGTGCTGTCGAGAAGTACAAGAGGTCCCTACCAGTCGGGTGTACTGCATGCCAGGTGTCTATGCATCCGAGATCCTCCATGAGTTTTTTCTGACACATCTCCCTTGAGGTTCAGGGTACTCTAACCTAATTGGGTTCTTTTATATGTGGGAGTCCATAATATGGTTCATATCCTCTCCTATTATAATGCTTGGAATCTGTAAATCCAGAATGGCTCATCAGAGTTAAATAGTCCAGGGTCCAATTGATTGGGTCCATATACTGTTCCCAACACTAGTTCCAGACCATTTAACATCCTCCTTTACTAGCAGCCATCTGCTGCCATCATCCGTTGTCATCTGTAAGGCTGTAAAGTTGAGTCCCCGTCTACACAATATAGCTACCCCTCTTTGTTTGGAGTTATAAAAACAGTTGAATACTTGCTCAAACCACAGCTTTTGTAATTGAAGGGTTTCTGCTTTTTTCATGTGAGTTTCTTGAAGCAACACAGCATCACACTTTAGACTTTGAAATGTGCTTGTATCTTGCCCCATTTCATCAGTTTCCCCATCCTCCTGACAGTCCACAAAATGACATACCCATAGCAGCCTGGCTTACATTTATAGGGGGGCTAAGGGGCCTGACCCAGTTAGTTACTTGTTTCCCCATTCATAGATGCTTACCAGGTGAGTACCTCTAAATTTGCGAACATGTGGTGAATACATATACAGCATAACATTGTATATAAAATGGGCAAGGAAAGCCCTGTGTCCTGATTGGCTGAGACTTGGATCTAGCCATGGCAGTAAGAGAGCACTACCAATGGCTGAAAAAAGTCCCTGCCAACCAGGGCAACTCACAGAATTCATAAGCCACATAATCCTAATTTCCATTGCAAACATAGCTGCAGCTTTTACTCATATATAACAAACTTCAACTAAGCTGTAAAAATGGAAGTCAATTAAATTAAATAAAGTAAGCAAATATTGTAATGTTATTTTCACTCAAGAGCCACTCCTTACACAGACACATAAATTTAAAAACAATCAAGTACTGTTCAGAGTTTCCATTGCTGTTGTTTCTTTGATGACCATGAAAACACCCCTCCTATCCCTACCAGCCTGCCAGAGAACTCCCTGCTCCTCAACTGGCAACAGATAAAATTGAGGTTTTGGCTCCACCTGAGGTCTGTGTGTGAATGCTAGTGGAATGCTGAAGCATTTTGAATTCATGCATGTAAGCAATAAGACATGAGGGGGTGTACATTGGACATTTCTAATGCACAGCTAGGGGTGTTGTGAGGCACAAGGCCACAGGCTGAGTGCCTTCAGCCCCTAGCCGTGCATTAGAAATGTCCAATGCACATCCCTGGAGTGTCTTATTGTGGTTATAAAATGGGACTCTGTAATTAGCATGTAAGTAAAAATTAAAACTGTTATGATTAGATAACAAAAATGTTATTTTTTTGTCTAAATTTGATATAAAATTGTCCTTCCACCTACACAAGCTAGATCCATCTTTTTTTATTAAGGGCATTTGACCTAGTACTATGACTTCTGTAATTGTTGTTCAGGTTGTGAATAACTTTCCCTCCCAACTCACACAGGTAGAGACACAAACAGATGAGACTGTGTTTTAGTTATTTGTCTAGCAAAATCCGTCTTTCGGATGAGACGTTAAACCGAGGTCCCATCTGCCTGGATTGGTGGTAGTTCAGGTGGATGTTAAAGATCCCATGGCACTTATCGAAAAGAGTAGGGGAATTTCCCCGGTGTCCTGGCCAAATTTCCCTCATTCACTAAAAATACCACCAACAGCTTAATCTGGTTCAAGGTCAGTTGCCATTCATCTGTGTCCCCTTCCCCGGTCGTGCTCTGAAAATAGGCAGGATTTGTCTAGTGCACTTACCCCGTCAACAAAAGCTAAATAAATAAAATAAAAATATTAGCTCTAACAGGGCTGTCATGGAGAATTCATGAATGCTGTGTCAATTGGGAGAGCCTCAGCACTGGCATGAGCAAAACTGGCTCTGGCTGTTAAAGCAGCAGTGTAATGAAAAAACGTATTTCAAAAAGCTAATTCTCTGCTATGGTTATGAAAAATATTGGCAGAACTGTTGATTTGGGGCTTCTGAATGCTTCCTATGCTGTGTACTGTAAATTTACATGTTTGTCTGGATTCTTACCCTCCTCAGGTCCTCAAGATTATTTCTATGCAAAAATGAGGTGGCCATCTTTTTTTCTTGAGAAATAATTATTTTAAAACTTTCACAAAATTCTTAAATAATGACAGAAACTGAAAACTTTACCAACCAAAATAAGTAAGAAGACATCTGGCATCGATTGGGAAGAAAAAAAGGTGGGGTCAGATTTTAGCCCATTTTTGTTGCACTGCTGCTCTAAAAGAAAAAAAAACACAGGATTACTGGAAAATGATTTATTTAGTCTGGGTTCAAATTTAGGTAATTTGTTTCTTATTACATTTTGGGAGGGGAGGGTTGCCAGTGGCAATTGTACTCTTAGAGAGTATGTGAAGGTGCAAGCGTGAGATGCTGCCATGGGGATGAGCGCCACCATTTGAGTTTTAGCAGTTACGGCCGTAAAAGAGTGACCGAGCAGTGGAGAGTCTGTTTGGCAACATGTAGGAGAAACAGTTTAAAGCAGAGCACAGGAGCTGAGAGAAGAGATGGGGCTAGAGTGTCCAGGGCTAGAAAGAATCATGTTGCATTGTTTATCAGGTACAATTTCTGGGGAAGGGAACAAGTTGCTGATGGTCCACTCTGCTATTACGTGACAAGTGAACTAGCCATCGGGGGGGGGGGGTGAAGACAACAGAAAAAAAGAAGTGAAGTAAAACACAAAAAAGGAAATGTAGGGTTATTTAGATATTTTTAGTACTGAAGTGTGCCAGAGAACAGTCATAGTGGCATTCTGCAGTGGAACTGCAAGTGAAGTGATGACAACTGAATGGGAGGCAGCAATTACAAAGTGTGTGAATGGATCACACTGGTGAGCAATTGAGCAAGCAATGCGTCGGGGTGTTCGGGTGCTGAAATGACAGATCATGACTAGAGGTAAAACCAAATATAAAAAAGGACATTGACCATAACTGTTTCTACAGGGAAACAGTGTTCTGTAGATATATTTGTGATGTAGTTCATTGTAAATGTGAACAGTTTAAAAACTAAACAAAATGGTGGCCCTTAACACTTTTAACTTTTCTCAAGATTCAAAATGCGGATTTATATGTTGTTGTTTTTCTTTTAACTGCATCCAGATTGTTTTCACTTGTTTATAGGTGTGCATTAGACAGAGCTAATGCACAGGTAGCAGCCAATCAGGATGCAGGATTTTCCTTTCCCATTTTATAATCCATGTTACCATTCTGTGTGTGTGTGTGGGGGGGGGGCATTCTACTACTTGAATAATGCAGAGCTTTGAATTCTTCTATTCCATGGTAAACAATCACATAATGTATTGACAAATTTAAATACCTGGTACTGTTCCTCGACTCACACCCCACTTTTACTATTCATATTACCAACCTCTTCAAGGAGATCTATATGAGGCTGGGTCTCATACTGAATCAGAAAGCTCCTAATCCCCATCTCCAGACTATGTCTGGCTAGCTCCTTACTCTTACTGCTCCTCGCGTACTCCCCCCTTACCACATCCCACCTTTTTTTCTAAACTCAGGACCACTTATAATAGTATTGCATGCTTTGTCACAGGCCTCCTGTGGAATACCCACCACTGTGCCTTTTACAATCCTCTTAACTGGCTCACTCTTGAGGGCAGGTTCCATTTTAAAATGCTGTCTTTCTTACACAAGGTGAACTTTAACCTGCTGATGCCAAGCATCACCTCCCTGTTCCCTAAATCAGTCCACAAGCGCAGTATAAGAGGGGCCGCTTGTCGCATCTTCAACATCTCATTCTATTGTACCTCTCATGCACAGAATTTGATTACCTATGAGGGCCCCAAGTCTTACAACAATTTGCCCTCTGAAGTTCTTGCCTGTAGCTCAATCGGTTCCTTCAGCTGCACCCTCAAGGACCACCTTCTCAAATCTACCACCTGTGTGTGCCCTGGACATCCTCCCCTCTGAATGTACTAAAATACTTTGTTATTGTCCCTCTCATCAAATATTTTGTGTTATTTTCCCTCCTTTCTAACACCCCCCTTCCTCTCCTTCCACTCCCCGCCCCATTTCTGTCCCCATGTCTTCCCAAGCCCCCAGTGCCTGCCTCAAATACACCCTGCCTGGGTGTTTTCCCAGACTTGTTCCCTATGACTGTTTGCCTCCATATACAATGTTTTCCCTGTATATAAACCTGCTGTAATCAAGTGTATTCATTAATTGTATGTACTGTATTATTCCTCACCTCACTGTATGATTTCTTAACTTATTCATTCTGTACTTTTGTGTCCAATTGGTTCGTAAAAATATCTGTACAACTGGATGTTTGTGAATACAAGCATTTTTGCTCACATACTCTCCAGTATAAAATAAAAATTGATTGAATTGATTGATTGAGTGACTGTGAAGAAAGACAGATGATGGACAGGTGAAAAACATCTGTGGAAGGACTATTTTACATTATGTTGTTATATTTTTTGTGGCTTTGAAAACCAGAGTGTTTGTTTTACCAGTTGCTTATGGACCCATTTAATATAAATAATAAGACACTCCGGGGGCGTTGGTGGTACTAGGTTTCCTCCAACGTCGGGGGCTGAAGACACTCAGCTTTGTCTCATGCCTCACTACACCCCTGACCGTGGGGGACCCTAGTACCACCAGTGCCCCATCATGCCTTTTTGCTTAAACAACCTGACAATGAACAATCATAGAGCATTAACGCAGTAGTTTTGTGAAAATCATACACGGCATCCTGACCTGTCATTTTTGGCCTATTGTGTCTTTGTCAAAGTGCATCAGGACTAAACTGGCCAAAGTCTTTCAGGGTGCACCAGGTCCTGTGTGGGCAGTTGGGTGGACTCCCAACTTCGTGTGCTCTCCCTTCCTCCTCTCGTATGTATCCTCCCTTTTTGGCAAGGTCCCTGCAGTCAGTTCTGTTGGGATCACTGATGGATATCACTGGGCACTGTCACCTCCATTACTAGTGGTAGCTGCTACAACAAGTCATTAGTTCAGTCAGCAAGGTGAAGCAGGGCCAGGTATTCATGGTGAGGAGACACTCTGATGCATGGTTTTCCCACCAACCAACACATAATGATGATGCAGTGGGATCTCATTTTGGGATCTAGTTGTATGCCGTGCAAGTATCAGGGGGTCCTTATATTTTTCAACATGATGTAACTATTAGGACTGGATAGTCCTGTTTTACAGAGTTTGTCCTGATAGTCAAATGGTTACAAACAAGCATATTTTACACACATACAGTTTATACAGGACAAATATTTTTTGCGCACATACAATAAGTACACAATTACAAAAATGCTTAAAAAAATATTTACATAACACAGATCATCTAGCAAATGTGTGTCTAAACATATACCTGTAGCCCCTAGGTGGCACTATCCCAAGGGCTACTACCCCTGCCTGCTTGGCTAGTAGCAGGTTAAGGGACCTGGGTAATGAAACGGGTGCCTCCACCCGGAGGTCAGGGTTGTTAGTGGTCAAGCTAACCTGGGCACAGCCCTCCGGGACACTGTAACCCCCCTCTTTCCCTTCTAATGGCCTGAACAATATACAATAATTACTTTCACAATGACTCTTACTCACCAGGCAATTACCCACACTGTTTGCACTTACCACCAAAGCTGGTTCCTCTAGCTTGACCCTGGGAACCCCCTGTAAAACAAGGTTAAGCACAGCAAATAGGAACAGTACAATACTTTTGGCACAAACTGGAACCACAGTCAGGTTAAATGCAAACAAAGTTAAATCTGATTTATTCAGGGTACTTGAACAAGGGAAGGGCGTAATCAGGTTGATGTGCTTAAAAGCTATATTAATGAGACAGTTACGCATGCAGTTCAGAGTCCCTTCACAGTTATACACTCTGGATACCAAGGTAGGAAAATGGGCTAGCCAGGAATGTTGCAGCTGGTCGGGGCCCTGTGATGGAAGAAAGCAACATGCACAACACACACTATTTGTAATCCGGAGCCAGAGGGCTCAGTTCCTGAAAGAAAAGGCAACAAGACAATCAGATGACAACACTTTTAGATTTAGCTGTTGTTGCAGGGAGCTAGCCTGATGTTTACTCATGATACCCAATACTGGACACAAGCAGGACAAAATCAAGACTGCAGGTTGTTGAGCTGGAGTGCCCAGAGAAGCAGGGCCCACACGAATCACCGAAGCATTGTTCCTGTTCAAGGCGTTGAGCAGGGGGCTGATCCCCAGGCCGGTCTCTCGTCGATGACTTTCTCTGCGTAACAGGTATTCTGGCTTGGCCAGTATAGCAGGGCCCAGGCAAATGGAAATGGATACAGATTCAGTCCATGGAGCTGGATACAGCCTTCAGCAAACAAAACACAGTTCAGACACACAGTGGGGAACCAAATCATAATCCACTATAAGCATATAAGCACACAGCACATTCACATGTAAGGAAATTCCACTGTACCAGGTAAATGGTTCTCCAGTTGCAATTACAGAGTCTCTGCACAATCCGGGAGTTCAGAGGTAGCTGAAAGTCCTGACAGGCCGATCGCATTCAGCAAATCTTTGGTCTTCTTCAGGTTAAAGCCTGGTCACAATTCAGTGGCTTAATTCACTCTCCAAATTTGGATTCGGTACAAAAAAGCACAAGTTCCCTCTCAGGAACAGCAGGCAGGCATGCAGGCCAAACTCAGGCCTTTCCACAGTTCTCCTGTGTGAATCCATTATGGATTGCTACTCGAACTATCTCGAGCTGTTACTTCTTCACTTCCTATCTCAGATCTAACTGAAATTGCAAGCAGTGTGGGGTTTTCCCCAAGATCCAAAAAGTTTGGTTAGCTGATCTGTCTGTCAGTCACAACAAGGGCTCCCCCTCCAGGTTATTTTAGGCGCCAAAAGCCCAAAACTACAATTCCTACAAGTTTTGGCCCCATCAAGCCCCTGTAGGCAGGCTCCATTTTAGAGTCCCAAATGTACTGATTGGCCCATTCTGCAGTCCAGGACCAAGATGATGGATGCAAACAGAACTGTCCTTGCTGCAAAGAAAACAGGTTAGAACAAACTGCAATATTATTATCACTCTAACAGATAACCAGCAAATAAGTACATCTTCTAACAGAGCTCCCTCTCAAATTAATTATGACTGCAATCCAGGCAGCTCTTAAAGAGACAGTACACTGAGGCTATACAGGCACTCTCTGGCAATACATTTAAACTGCTAAAACAAAGAACACCAGCCTGGCAGTGAGCATTTAGGCAAGCTCAAGGAAGACTTTTTGAGAACCCCCATTTGTAGGGGGGTTACATACCCATCTTACAATTAAAACAGATGGTACAACTGGTTAAGATCCTTAGAAACCATAGGCAAGCCTCCCAGGAGAAACTTGTAATCTAGTCAAAGTAGGTACATCTTTCCTTCCAAACAGTGTCAATACTAGTTTTGAAAATGCCTAAGCTTTTCACATTCCTAACCTCTGGTTCTAGTTCAGCTTGGTTATGGCATCCTATTGCTCCTGCTTAACACAGTTACCTGGGGAACCCTTCTAAGTTCACACAGTTCCAGGCTGTGCCTGTGTCTTTGAGTCTTGCTGCCGGTGGACTTCAGTCTTTCAAAAGCCCTGCACCCCACCATCTTATCCCAACAGAATTCACTGCAACTAAACGGTATGAGGTAGTGCTCAAACACAAGTAGGTGGCTAGACTACAAACAACTCTAAATAAAAGTTCAAAAGTGTGGCACACTGACTGGTTGCAGTTTCTAGAAAAGGTACTCCCCCTAAGGAAGGCTGGGAGAGCCGAAGCGCAGGGGCAGAGCTACAGTTTGAGCTGCTGAGATGAAGCTTTGAAATCAATAAACAGTTTTTTGCTTTTTCTTGAAACTGCAACCGGTTAGTGTTGCATACTTTTGGACTTTTATTTTTTTTTTACTCCACCATTTTAATGTGCCCCTGTGCTAGGGTTGCCACCTTTTAAGAAGCCCAAAGTGGGACATTTCTTACTGAAACAAGATTTTTCACAGGACAGTACGTAACCTCGACCAATACAACAGATGTGTTTTCTCTATATAATCAGAATTAAAGCTAAATATTGTAGTTTCTTAGATGCTTCTATTGTTTTTTATCATTTTAAGGTATTTTAGTTAAGATATGATAGTTTTCTGCAACATTTAGTGGAACATTAGAAAATATTTTTACTACTACAAAGTCAGGACATGTAGTATTTTTCATGTTTTTTTGCAGGACACAGCTGCCCAAATCAGGACTGTCCTGCGAAAATAGGGACAGGTGGTAACCCTACCCTGTGCTGTTTTTCAATTTGCACCCTGGCCAATCTCAGGGGAGCAGTAATGGTGCAAAAATAGCACACAGATGACATACAACATTAGGGGAGAGTAGTTGGAGCCCACCTTATAAACAACAACTTGAAAGGTACTTACACAGTCATCACCATATGTCTGGGAAAAGAGAAATGGTTCTCCTTAATCTGCCAAGGAGTGTTATTTGTTGCTTACCCGCTGTCTGTGGTCAGGTAATTCTGCTACTGCCTGCTGCCTCCGGGGGTTGCTGCATAGATCTGGTTAGCTTTCTGGCATATTCCAATGGCTCAGAAGGGTTGCAGTATTTTCTCATTGGACCCTTCCAAGTGATTTTTAGTATGACTGGGAAAAGCGTAGTATATTTGATCCCATTGTCCCACAGTAATTTCTTCACATCCCAGAACTGACATCACAGGTCTAGAATCTCCTTGGGGAAGTCCAGGAAGATAAAGACTTTATGCCCTTCATATGAGAGATCTTTACAGTTTCTTGTACGTTGCATGATCTGCTATTTCACTGGGCATTTGTTCAGCTTTGCCACAATTATCCATGGTCTGGACTTTGGTGTGGTGGGCTTGAGCTGCAGAGCCTAGTGTGTTCGTCCAAACTCAAGCAGTGTCCCAGAAGTGATTAAGCATTTTAGGAAGGGCCATCTGCAGAAATTCGGTTGTGTTCTTGCCCTCAGCGTTCTCTGGTATTCCAATGATTCTTATGTTGCTGCACTGACCTCGGCACTCCAGATTCAGTTCTCTGCCATTATCTGTGGCTTTGTCATCCACCTCCTGTAGTAGATCCTCAGCTTCACAGATGCACTGCTCTTTCTCTGTGATCTGGCTAGTAAAAAGTCCTTGATCTGCAGCTCACCATTGGCTAGCATTGTTTTGATTTAGGTGCTGTCCTCCATTAAACTGACCAGGGAGCCTGAGATGCCTTGGATTTCTTTCCTGAAATCCATCGACAGGGTCTCTGCCATGCTGCTGAGCACGGGAGAGGTGGGCGATGACGCTGCATCTCCTTTAATCTTCTTTGCTGGCAAAGCTGCTGTCAGAGAGGATAAAAAGCAGTTTCATTTTGGCTTGGGTGAGTTTTGCATTCTCAGTGATAAGTTAAAAGGAGATTTTGGGCTCAATTTTTAAAGCCCCTGGAATATGCACCAGAAAAATTTGACACAAGGAGGGTTTTTCGTCAAAACTTGCATCAAATGGTATTTTGTAACACTCCTTGCATCAAATCTGGGTCCGCCTGCATCAAAGTCATCTGCACCATTGTTACGTCAAAAAACTGGGTGCACGACTTCTGGTGTGTTCACCACCTGAAATTGCAGCCTGAATTCGGAGCTCCGAACCATCGCTTTCATAATCTATTGAAATCCATCCTCTACTATTGGCATCTTCGCATCAAAGACACAGATCTCAACAGAATGGCAGCTCGGAATAAAACAAGAGATAAATCGGGCACTCAAGCTCCAAAACAACATAAAACATTGCTGGAGTATGATCTGCTTTCTCAGGCCTTAACAACCGCGGTATCCCTGGGCACACTCCCCGATTTGGCGTGCCAGGGAGATGGAGCTTGCACTATTACCTCTAAGGAGCTATGTGCCACGCTGCAAAAAATTAATGCCACATTGGTGTGACTTAAGACTAGAGTATTGGACGACCACCAAAAATTAACAAATTTGGAACAACAAACTGGTCAGATAGAAAGAGCACTCACAGGCTGTTCAACTACAGTAGACATTCATAACGCAACTCTGTTGGACTTACATAGAAGGGAAATTTGCTTAGAAAAGAAGCTTGAAGACTTGGAGAATAGGAATCGGTGGAATAATAGCCACATCCACGGTAAACCGGAGGACACAGAGACTACCCCAACCACATGCTTTATGGAGTCATTCCTAAAAGAAATACTCAATCTGCCCCCAGGCAAATCTCTCAATATTCTTAGAGCTCATCACTCTTTAGACTCCAAACCTCAGGACCTGAAAGCTCGTCCACGTTCATTCATCCTTGCATTTTAGGACTTTAGAGTTAAAGAGGAGATCCTGAAGATGACTTGGGGGAGAAAAGAGATTTTATCTGGGGACACGCGACTGTTTTTCAAACAGGATTACATGCCACAACTTTTAGCTGAAAGAAGAAAAGTATTGTCAGTGGTTCACCTCCAACTAGCACAAGGTTATAAAGCTTTCCTTGAATACCCAGCGAAGCTAAAAGTACTTACAGACAAGGGCACATGTAGATTCCCTGATCTGGGAGCTGCCAGCTCCTTTCTGCAAAACTTGGATATCTCACTTCCACTAGAGGGTGCTACCCAGCAAAGATTTAAGGTAGCAAAGAGATCATGACAAAGGATGGGAACCAAACGCAAGGGATCCCAGTACCGCACAAACACTTCCAGTCCATGGGACAAGGTCCAACTCCACAAAGAATCCACCATGACGGCAGGCGATGGTGCAGATTCAGGTCAAAGGTCTAACAATTCACAACCTCACAGCAAAGCGACCAACCCCAGGGATCATGACTGAACACAGCACAAAAAGCACATCGGGGACTTATTTACCAGAACCGTGAGTGTTCCTTTATGAAGACTTTGAAGAAGAGATGGACTAGAGGTTAAATTGATTTAAATAGGGGGTTATTGTATGAGGTTAGTCCTCATATTGTTTAAACCAGAAAATCATAGGGGTGGATTTCGGTGGGCTACCGAGGGAGAGCCGAAAGGATGGGGGAGTGTGGTGAGGGAGGGAGTGTGGCGGGGGGGAGTGTGGCAGAGGGGCCCTCCCACCTCTCTGCTGGTCTTTCTTTGTCCTGTCCGGGCTGGGGAGGGGGGATTCATGGCAGAGCTGGGCGGTCTTGACATCCAGTAAAATTAAGGGATGGGAGATGGGATACCAGACAGAGCGAGGGAGACTGATCCTGTTGCCTCACAGATAGTCCAGAGAGTAATGCTGGAAAAAATCTTGTTTCTCCTTTGGAAGGGAACTGGAGGCCAGGTTGCTAACCCTAAGGAGTGGGCACTGGTGAAGCACCCTGGGGAGTTATTTACTTTATCTCTGAGCACCCACTAACACAGGTAGATGAACTCTGGTGGCTAGTTTGTTTCCACCTACAGGTGGTTTCACTGATGATGAGTATGTCAGAAATGTAGTGCCTCTGGAAAACTTGATCTGGACCCCCTGACTTGCTCCGTTGAGGACAGGTTTACCTAGTAAGGTGTTCCTCCTCCCTGCTTTTCATGGTGACTTGAATATTATGATTGGGATGAAGAGACTGCCACGCTGGCCAACAGGTTCCCCTGCCTCATGACGGACGGGTGGTGGACTGGGGGGCTGGGGTCGCCCACTGTCTGCACGCTCCCCCTAGAATGTAAGATTAACAAAAATAAGGAAGTGGCCCTCTCGGCGGCCAGTCTATGGTAACCCTTAACATAGTCAGATGGGAAAGACATTTCCATTTGAAAGGCTGTAAAAAGTATCAGACTAGAGTTTTCCATCTATAAGCCGGTGCATTGGTACACTATAGCCCTTTCAGCATTAAGGCCAACTAAGGGCCCAAGTTGGACAAAATTCCCAATTGGATAGGGGATTTGATCACACCGCACAGCTCCATCATACTGATGAGTGTGAAACCAGGGCTGAGACATCTTGAAGTGGAAAATATAGTTTATTGTTTTATTGTTAGAAGTTAAACGTTTAAAAGTTTAAATGTTTGTATCAGAGTTAGTAAGAAGGGATGTAATTCTACAACACAGAGATATCTTAAGAATAACCCATTACCTCTTCCTGCTTTTATGGCAGCCTTTACCTTTATTTCAGAAAAATTACTGATTTAAAAATTGTATCTCTCAATGTGAGAGGGATTAATAATCTGATGGAGCAAGCTAAAATCCTACAGCAACTTCAGAGGCAGAGGGCCACACTGGCACTCCTGCAGGAGACTCACCTGACCCCCCCCCCAGGAACACCTAAAGTTGAGTCATTCTTGGGTAGGTCAAGTATACTCCTCACATTGTGAGGTGGCTCCCCATTGTAGAGGAGTAGCCATCTTAGTAAGAAGGGACACTCCTTTAGAAGTGGAAAGCGTGAGGACGGACCAAGAGGGCTGGTTTGTTCTCTTGCAGGGATGCTATAGGGGACAAAAATGCACACTGGTGAACATTTATGCACCAAACGAGGAGGCCCCTCGCTTAGCATTTTTGGAAAGAATACTTAAAGAAAGTGTCAAGGACATACAGAGCCTGATCATAATTGGGGGTGACTTTAATGAAGTGATCAACACTAAGAAAGACCATTCTGGGGGACCCTCGGGGACATAGTACGAGAAAGTTAATCCAGAGGCTAACTCAGGAATTGGACTTGGCAGAGATATGGCAGTTCATGCACCCTAAGGAAAGAGACTTTACATATTATGCCCCTAGACACCAAGGCTATTCGCGCATTGATTATTTCTTAACATCCACCAATTGGATATCTAAGATTTCTAACTGTACAATAGGGAATATCACAATATCCGACCATGCCTTAATAACTCTCACCCTCTGCACGGTGATGACACCCTGGGAGATCTGCTGGAGACTAAACACTAGTCTCCTCACCCAAGAAGATTTTAAGGATCTTATGTCACAAACAATCCAAACCTTCATACAGGACAACCCCAGTGAGGATGCCAGGGAGGGCATCCAGTGGGAAGCTCTGAAGTGCTGCCCAAGGGGTGCAATAATTCAATATTTGAGTAGGTTGAAGAGGGATAGAATACAAAAAAGAAAAACATTAGAAAATAAAATAAACTCTCTTGAAACTCAACATAAATCTACCCCAAATGAACAAATTAAAACTGACCTAGAACAGGCATGAAATGATCTTAATAAACTATTGGATATTCAAAGTGAGGGAAAGATTCACTCTGCAAAAATGGAAACAGAGCTAGCAGGCTATTGGCTTGGCAATTAATAAAAGAAATGGCAAGCACAGCTGTAACGCAATTAAAAACTAAAGAAGGTTTACTCCCAATATGTTCCGCAGCAGAAACTGTTAAAACCTTTGCTAAGTTCTACTCCTCGTTATACGATGCTAATCCTACATCAGATCACCAGGAGAAAGTCAGCAAATTTCTGGCCTTTCTCTCCCTATTCCTCAGCTGGACGAAGCATCCAGATTGGCCTTAGACGCTCCCCTAACAAAACAAGAAATAGTAGGAAAAATCAAACAACTGAAGAATGGGAAGGTCCCGGGGCTAGATGGCTTCCCAACAGAATTCTTTAAGGAATTTCAGCCTAAATTAGTTGACTTAATGTTGTTAACATATAATGAAATTATGCTGGACCATGAGCCAGTAACTCCTTCTTGGAACTTAGCGCAAATCTCAGTGATACTGAAGCAGGGGAAGGACACTCAACTTTGTAGTTCATATAGGTCGATTTCTCTGCTTCCGGTAGATATGGAAATCTTCTCAGAGATCATGGCAGATAGAATTCAAACATATGTATCAAAGTTAATCCATCAGAACCAAACCGGTTTTATAGCAGGATGTTTCCTTCAAGATAACATACGGAGGTTACTAGATATTATCTCCGCACAAAAACATTCTAACTCCTTCCAAGTGGCTATCAGCATGGATGCAGAAAAGGCTTTCGACAGGGTGGACTGGCATTTTATGTCAGCCACCCTGTTGAAATTCGGCTTGGGGGACAATTTCACCTCTACCATTTTGGCTTTATATCATAGGCCGGAGGCCAGAGTCTAGGTAAATGGATATTTTTCAGACCGCATACCTTTAAAAAGAGGTACAAGACAGGGCTGCCTGTTTTCCCAACTGATTTTTGCCCTATCCATAGAGCCCTTGGCAATCTGGATTTGTAGTCACCCCAATATCTCAGGGGTCCTAGTTGATAAACAGGAACAAAAAGTGGTGCTGTACGCCGATGATTCCCTTTTCTTTCTGAGAGATTCCCAACATTCTGTACCGCATTTTTTGGAGATGGTGAAGACCTTTGGACTTCTGTCGGGTTATGAAATAAACCTCTCTAAGTCAGAGGCCATGATACTAAGTGGCACCCCCCCCCCGGCAGGTTTTAAAGACACTTTTCCCTTCACCTAGGCCAAACATAATACATTTAGATAACTGGGAGCACAGATCTCAGCAGACACTTCAAAACTGTTCCAGAACAACTATGTTAAATTGTATGACACTTCATCAACTGACTTAGCCAGATGGAAAATGTTGCCCCTTACACTACATGGAAGAATCCATACAATTAAAATGAATATATTGCCAAGACTGTTATTCTTGTTTCAAACACTCCCTATAGATATTCCACAGTATTTCTGGACCCAAATTAATAAATCATTACAGAAATTCCTCTGGAAAGGAAAACAGCCTAGGACACTCCTTCGACTTTTACAAACTGCTAGGGAGGGGGGAAGACTAGGTCTTCCACATCTATATTATTTTTATCTGGCAGCACAAGGGTCTCAGCTTTTACTTGGGCCAAGAGAAGAAAAGAGTCTGGTTGGTATCTTTTGGAACAGGAGTCGGTCCAGAAGGTACAATTATGGACTATTCCCTCCAGTGTGTCATACACCCCATTATCTGGTCGTCAACCCTGAACCCCTGGGTGAAGCACTCTATTAGAATCCTACTCCGGCTTCGTAAGGCAACACATACTCCTAATCAGGTAGGCCTACTCTCTCTTATACGCCACAAGGCTATGTTCCCCCCCAGAGACAGACAAGGGATATCAATACTGGGAGGGTAGAGGCCTCACAAGATTTGCCCAACTGACGGATAGAACGGGCTGCCTTCCCTTCATGACTTTGAAAGAAAGGTTTTCCATCCACAGAGAGGATTTTTACCGATACCTACAGGTCAGACATATGATTACATCAGGGGAAGTCCTTAAGATGATTTGCAGAGATCTGACCCCTCTAGAACAATATTGGTGGGATCTGATTAGGATCAAGGATGTTAAACTACATATCTTTATTATACAAGGTGCTACTCCCCCCCCGCCCCATTAATTCTAGATGACATCAAGAAAAGATGAGAGACTGACAGTGGAGAGAGGGTGGTACCAGCAAATTGGGCTCGCAGATTTCAGAGGGGATGTCAGGTGACCTCTTCAGTGTACTGGAGAGAGTTTAACTGGAATGTAATAACTCGTTATTTCAGATCCCCGGTCATTACGAGGCACTTTCACCCACAGGCATCACAGGCCTGTTGGCGACAATGCAGTGCCCCCAGGGCAACACTTTACCACATTTGTTGGGATTGTCCCAAACTATATCAGTTTTGGCAACAGGTGCATGCTATCATAGAACAGATGGTGGAGTTCTCTCTACCGCTTACATTACAAGACATGATACTAGGCCTCCCAACTTTATCATGCAAAAAAAGGAAGGTGGTTGGATTAGCTCAGATTTTAAGAGTGGTAGGATTAAAATGTATCACTTCCACTTGGCTACAGCCTATTCCCCCCACAAGAGAGCAGTGGGTCTCCCGGGTGGAGGAGGTGGAGGGGATGGAGCATATTACGCATATCATTCATTTAGATTCAGAAACATATCTAGATATCTGGAGGCCTTTGCAGGTCTGGAGAGAGGCCCATAGGTAGGGGAGTTGTGTAGTACACGAATAGTACATGATAACAAAGAGATCCTGCTGGGGAGGAACTGGGGGAGGAGAAGGTGTAGATAATAAAGAAAAACCTGTTTTAGGATTTAGTCTAATGTAGAAATAAAACAAAGTAGGACTGAGGTGTTTTGACCATTTAGGTATATAACATATGTTGTAGAGACTTGTATTATAGTTTGATAAGTCAAGAAAAAAAAATGTTTTGTTTCTTTGTTTATGAGGGTTAGTAGTTGGTGGAAACAAAAAGGTTGATCTGAACTGTTTCTGTATTGGAAAAGGCAAAATAGCAAAGTTAAGATACCAGTAGATTGTACTCATGTTTTGTGGATTGAATTTGTATCAACTCCTACTGGTCAGTTGCTGGGATTTGCTCGATTTGCTTTTTTCTTTAACTCCATCATTCAACATGGGAGTAAGGTATCTCGATCCTGCAAAGAACTGTGTCCCTCTTGTAAGGTCTTTCGACCAAAGGCAGGAAATCCTCTCCCTCACCATTTCCAAGAGCGATTATAAAGGACTGCAATGGGTACAACTGGATCATTGTTATAATAGAGTAATTGACTGACTAGCATTGTATAATGAGGTTAATTGATGTATAAGATCTGTGGCTTAATGGCTGTTTTATAATATGTGTAAGACATTATCATTCTAACAATAAACGAATATGAAGTTAAAAAAAAGCAAATGGGTACGCCATGTCACGATGCACCTTGTATCAAGAAAAAGATGGCACGTCCTCTTTTTTGGGATTTTGAAAGGTGGAGCTCCCAGGACTTGCACTGAACATTGCCTACATCTATTAGACCAGGGTAGAGCTGGTCTAAATGACACTACAGCATATAAATAGGCCCATAGTAGACAGGTTGAAGTGAGTCATCACTGAGGAGCTACTGAAGCAGCACAAGCACCAGAGGGGTGACAGCAGAAAATGGCAGGGCTAGCAGCCCTACTGGCCATCCAGTTGGCCATGCAAAGATGGCATAGGCATGCCTCATGATAGCCACACAAGGCACATCATCAGGGCACCACAGAGTGGGATGGAATAACCTGAAGGAGAAACCCTGCTAGGGTGTACAGGAGGCAGATTTTGTACCATGAACTGACAAACAGTGCATGGCACAATAATGCCTTACCATAATGAAGCTCTGCAACAAGCTCAGGAGGGACCTGCAGAGCTGAACCCATGGAGGCCGCCCCATATCTGTGGACATAAAGGTGTCTTTATCTTGTGAAGAGGACCTTCCAGACCCCCACAGGCAACACTGTGGGTATCTCACAGTCATCTGTGTCAAAGTGTCTGAATCAAGTCCTGGAGGACCTGCTACACAGGATGCAGAGATACATAAGGTTTCCCCAGAATGCACAGCAGCAGCTGGCAGTTAAGCAGGGCTTTATGCCATTGCGTGGGTCCCCCATGTACTGGGTGCTATGGATTGCATGCACATAGCTACATGGGCCGCTTCAGTCAATCCACATGTCTATTGCAAAAGGAAGGGGTACCATTCCATGAATGTGCAGGTAGTGTGGGACAGTCACTACAGAATCCTGCATGTGGTCACCCAGTACTCTGGATCCTGCCATGACTCCTACATATTCCACCACAGTGGCCTGTGTGAGGTGTTTGAATATGGGGACATACAGGGAGGATGGCTGCTAGGTAGGTGCATGACACAGGAAGGATATGTGGACCAAGCAGTGTGACACAAGTGGTGTATATACAGGCAACACAGCAGGAGCCCCAGGGGAACAGGCCATGGGCACGGTGTCACTGTAGCCGGTAGTGCAACGTTCGACCATATACCATACCAGTCAGGTGGGGGTCTGGGTCAGCGGAAAGGGTATGGGTGTGTGTGTGTGTGGGTACTGCACAGTACAGAGGTATTCCATGACTTGGGGGGCCGGTGTGGTATACAGACACAGCAGCACTGACCTCATCATACACCAACACCAGTACAGCATCCAAAGGGTTATGGCTGTCAGCCCTACAAGAGAACTGACATCAGTGATGCCACAGGATGCCACAAGTTGCCATTCCAGCTGCACAAGGCACAGGACGCTGGACGGAGGGCACATTTTCAGAACAAGTGACTGTGATGGCTGCCCACATGTACTCCAACCAACAGGGGAAGTGTGGCCAGGTGAGGATTTGTAGAGCTTGCCCCTGCATGGGGCTGCCTACAGGCACTGGCAACAGTGGTGTTGGTATTACGCCCAGCACTTGAAGATGGTCCCAGGTGATGGGTATTGCAGCAGAGGCCTCTCACAAAAAAGATGTCAAATTAAAGGGGCAGTTAAGCAGAATGAATGTGAATCAGCATGCAGCATGTGTGAGTGGCCACAGGTACACAGTCTATATGTGACATGAGGTTATTGTTCACGACAGGTGAATGTGGGAAAGCTATGAAACCAAATGTGCATGGGTGGCATGGTGAGGGTGCTGTGCAACTTGTGACACTGTGTGACAACCCCATGACCATGATGGCTGTAACAGGCTGTCCAGGGGTGGGTAAGAGTGCCACATGCAGTCATGTAGCACCATCGCTAATGGGCCATAGGCCAGGGGCAACACCAAACCTGTGGTCGTAAGGGAGGTACACACAGAACAGGGAGTTAATGTGGTGGGCCACAGCATGGAAACCTCCTGGGCATGGCTCCTGCAGTCTGCTGCTGCAAGCAGGCCACACCGTGCATCACCTGGAAAGCTAGTGGTCCTGGGGTGGGAGGAATGGGTACCAGGTCAATCAGTCACTGCAATAGCATGGAATAAACAGCGCTGTACAAATGCAAAAAACATTGACAGTGGCAGGGGTATAACAGCATTAGTGAATTACCACTACCCCTGTCACTGTCCATGGAATGGAGGAAGTGCTGAAAAAGCTTTGGGTGTAGTGCCTGGTCGAGCCGCTCCCCTAGTGGTGTGGCTAAGACATTAGCACCTGGAGTGGTGGAGACCTGGAGACCAGGGTTTGGTTCCGTCTCCTGATACTAACATACTATTTGCCAGCAGATTAGGCCTTACGGTCTATCGAGTCTGCTCGAACCTTAGTTTCTTAGTTGGGTGCCGAGACCCTCCCATCCCTTGTGCTCCAGAAACCCCTTTCATCCATCCCCACCCCCCTGGGACAGGCCATCATCTGATACATCCACTTTCTGTGTCTGTCCCACCCTCTCTTGAAGCCCTCCACTGTGGAGCTCTGAACCAGCTCACCAGGCAGTGCATTCCAAGGGTCCACCACCCTCTCAGTGAAAAACCTCCTCCTCTTTTCCCCCCTCACCCTTCCACCTTCCAACTTCAAACCATGCCTCTGGTGATACCTCCTGCTTTAGTCTAAAGATCCCTCCATGTTTACCCTATTTATTCCCTTGAGGTACTTGAAGACCTCAATCATGTCCCCCTGTCTCTCCTCTCCTCCAATGAAAACAGGCAGAGCTCCTCAAGTCTGTCCTCATACGTCAAATCCCCTAGCCCTCGTATCATCTTTGTTGCCCTCCTCTGTACCCTCTCCAGGAGCTGTATGTCCCTCTTCAAGTGTGGTCTCCAGTACTGTACACAGTACTCAAGGTGTGGTCTAACCAGTCCATTGTACAGTGGCAGAATCACTTCCTTGCTCCTAGAGGAGATCCCCCTTACGATGCATCCCAACATCCTGTTTGCCTTGCTAGCTGCTCTCCTGCACTGCTCAGAGTTATTCATATATGCATCCACCATGACCCCTAGGTCTTTTTCCCCTATTGAGGCCTCCAGCGCCTCCCCTCCCAGGGTGTACCTGTGTTTAGGGTTTCCCCGACCAAGATGCAACACCTTGCACTTGGTGATATTGAAATTTAATTTCCATGTGTGAGCCCAGCTTTCCAGGGTGTGCAGGTCCTTGCAGGGCCAACCTCCCTCTTCTCCCTCAACTACTGCTCCCATCTTGGAGTCATCCTGAAGAGACTCATTTCACACCCTATACCCTCCCTGATGTCCGATATGTATGCATTAGCAGGATCGGACCCAGGACCGAGCCCCTGGTGCCTCACTACCAACCTCTCTAGGGTTCGAGAGCTCCCCACAGACCACTACTCTCTGAGTGCGTCCAGCTAGCCAGTTTTCAATCCATCTGACCATCAAAGGGCCTACTCCTAACCCCATCAGTTTCTCCACCAGACCATTGTCGGGACAGAGTCAAATGCTTTGCTGAAGTCCAAGAATAATACATCCACAGGCTTACCCCTGTCCAGTTCTGATGTTACCCATTCATAGAACTCCACAAGGTTGGTTTGACATGATCTACCTGGCACAAACCCATGTTGCTGACTATCCAGACCCCACCTCCTCCAAGTACACCCCAATCATTCCTTTAGTATACTCTCCATTAATTTTCCCACCACCAAGTCAAACTGATGGGTCTATAGTTACCTGGTACTTCCCTCGACCCCCCCTTTATGGATTGGTACCACATGTGCCTCTCGCCAATCCCTAGGTACCCTCCCTGTCTCAAGTGACCTGCTGAAAAGCTCTGCCAGGGGTGCAGCCAGTATGTCCGCCAATTCCCATAGTACTCTCGGATGAATGCCATCCGGCCCAGGAGATTTGTCTTTCTTTAGGGCCTTGAGGGCTAACCACACTCTTTTGGTGGAGATAGCATCATCCGTCCCCTCCACCTTACTGGCCTTTTTACCCTTACCCAGATGAGACACCCCTGGGGTACCTCTCCCTCCCTCTTGCTCCATTTCTGTTGCTCCCCTGATCCCACTTACTGACGCTTCTATCCCCTTCATGCCTTGCTTTGTAGATATCCCATCCACCTCCCTAGTGAACACAGAGGCAAAGTACTCATTAAATACCTCTGCCTGGTCCCTCGCCTCTTCCACCGCTACTGTGCTGTTTTTTTTTTGTTTAGAAACAAAGTCTCCCCCTCCCAAGTTTCTCCTCATCCTCAAGGTTCACACCCCCTCGGAGTTGATTATATTAATTCCAGGGGGTGTAGGGAGGCGAAGCAAATGTCTAAATTTTTCCCATTAGTTTCTATGGTGTGCGCGGCATTTTGTATCAGTCGGTGTTTTCACCGACCTTATGTTTGCAGTCAGCATTTTGCTTGCGGCTTTGTTTGCTGTGCTGTTTATGTTTGCAGGGTTTTAACCCCATGCCAAGGAATGCCATGCCAATGAGGTGACACTGTAAGGCTCAGTCTGCTGTATAGCACAGCTCAAAGGCAACACAGCATACATGACAATGGGTGAGTGCCCCAGGGTATGAGTGAGCAACTAATGGCAATGTGCACAGTGGGATGTTGTGCAACACTGTGCTTAGTAGTAGCCCTGTCACCTGTCCTGGCCACAGCACTCATGAATGCATGGTAGGACCATCGGGTCCCTAGGACCACCACAGTGGCCAAGCATGTGCATGTACTGTTGAGGGGGTTCCATGTGGGCATTGTACAGAGCACAAAGATGCCACACATGTGTGAAGGGGGGCATGGCAGACTGCAGTGGGTAGCCCAGGGGACTGACGAGGATTATACCCAGCATGACAGGTGGTATATATGAAGAAAATGACACAGTATGTGTCAGTTACTGTGGGCCCAAAAGAAATGTATCAGCGATGTGGTGAAATCCCGCAGACTGCGGCAATTTTGGCACAAATTGTCCTGCAGGTTGCGTCTACAGGAAAATTATGCATATTGCATCAAAAAATGACATTCCCACCTAATGTGGAAGTACAGACACAACCCACATGGTTGTACATGGTGCGTATGACCAAACAACAGAAAGGGGCACATCTCTGGACTCCAAACACCTAGATAACCTTTTTATCCACATAAGACATTGGCAATGTCAGCCACTCAGGCAACAGCCCCCAGTTTTACAGAGGAAGACACTGCCTTGCTTGTCAGCTCTGTACAGCAGTTGTCCTGTTATGCTGCCACCAGGCAGTAAGAGGCACACCCCACGTGACAGAGACAGGGTGTGGAGGGTCATTGCCCTAAAATTAGTGACTGTCGGGAGTGAAGCAGACAAGACAAATTAAACACCGCTGGAATGACCTCCAGCTAAGGAACACAGCCAAACTCCAGCAGTTAAGGAACATGGCCCGGGAGACCGACAGTGCCATGTGTGGGGGGCACAGACATTCCACAGGTAGGTGGCCATGTGCATTATGCAGAACCACATATCTTGCATCCCTTGTGTACTGCTGGCCCAGCAGTACACAAGGGATGCAAGATATGTGGTTCTGCCCAGTACGCAGGTACATCCCATATAAGAGCGACCAGCAGCACTGGCATGGTGGTGCAACCCCTTCCTGAAAAGAGCCATGGCAGTCCATGATCACACCAGGTCGACCAGCTGTGACAGGCAACCCTACCAAGGGGTCACTAATGGGGGCACAGGTGATCTGTGCACTGTAATTGTAGTCAGTGTCTTTGGAGCTGCTACAAATGCTGTGCCGAAAGGATGAAGGAGGAACACATGTTGCTACATGGTGCCTGTGACAGGACAGGTATAGCCCACCCACCCCTGGCTGTGTGGCATGCAGCAACAGTTATGTCAGGGGGTGGCTGAACTGTCCCATGGGATCTGAAGATCCCTGTGGGAGGGGTGGATGGCCACCCTTACATGCTTACACTGCAGTCGCAGCCTGGGCCATGCCGAGATATCTGCAAAGAGACGTGTAGCCATTGTGGTGGGGTGCCAGTGAAGACATGCCTCCCCAGTGCATGTGGTCATCAAATGGGAGGGTGTTGATCAACACAGGTGGACGAGATGCACATGTCACAAGTGGGGTGAACACCCAGAGTACTGTCTGTTGCTGGCATGGAACAATAACTACCGAAGTGGCCAAATGTTGCTGCACTGTTGGGGAGGGGATTGTTCCATGACTTTGGGGTACTGAGGACACAGACATGGCACACATGTGGGGCTGGAGGACACCTGAGGCTGGGTGACCAGGAGCAGGACAGAGCAGGGCATATAGCCAACTATCCCAGATGCATGGTGACTGCCATGGCATAGGGAGCCCCACCAACAGCACACAGGATGTGAGCAAGGTGGTGACAGCCCATACCTTGTAGGCACAGAGGCTACAGAGTGGTTCCTGTCAGCCATGCTCACCCAGCCAGAAGGCCTGAGGGGTCCCCGGTTGGGGGGGAGTATGGAGGGCCAAAGGCAGCATACTGGGCACCATGTGTACAAGAGACATACACTAAGACAGCAATTGTGTGACGTTGCCAATCAAACACGCCCAATGCCACACACTGAGTCATGTGGGCCAATGTCTGTGGAACCCAGGAACCATGGTATGCATTCTGTTGCCCCAGGACTACAACCCCACATGACTGCCCCATGTACCACAGTGTGGAAAAGTGGCACAGGGGGTTGGGGAGTGTGGGAGTGGCATGTTGTCCTGGTGCTGTCCAGAGTGTACTCAGAGTGGGCTACCATGACATACATGGCAACAGTGTGGGTGATGGCCATGGGGAGGCTGGGTGAGGAATGCAGTGCACACTACAACTGGAACACAGCAGGCCCCATGATGCACACTGTGCATCAGCCATGGAGACAGAGTGTGGGTGTTTATGTGCATGTATCGGTTGTAGTGCACCACACCATAACTAGGGGTGTGTGATGCTGCGCATGATGTTGCATGCACCCTGGGCCACCCTGCCAGGGGGCACAGGTCACCAATGTGCTTAGGTAATATTGCACACATCTGGGCATACCCTGTCAACAGGCAGCATGGCAGGCACATGGCCAGCATCCATAATGGTGGGCCACAAACAGAGGAGATTGTGGGGATGGTAGCTTCAAGCAGGGCACAGGGTGCAGAGCAGAGCACCTGCTACATCCTGTATACTGGGGATTCTGTCCCACTCTGTGCTGTGTGGGAACTGCCTTGGAGAATGTGGGGTGCAAAAGAGATGTGACCTTGCAGCTATGGCCCAGGGCTACCTGGATACAGTGGCACCAAGACACCTGTGTTGCTGCACTGTAGGTGTGGTGGGGTGTCCATAGGCAGCCTTCGCTGGCAGCACTGGGCCTGTAAAGCCACAACCAGGTCACACTCGGGGGTGTATTTGAGCTGGGTCAGTGTCAAAGAAGAGCCTAGTTCCCATGAGCTCCCAGCCGGCCCACCCAAAGGGGCGCAAGGGACACATCCTGCTGGGTGACATAGACTGGGATCACCGGCTGTGTAGACATGCACAGTGTGACATGCAGCACTGCAGCATTGTGAGTGCCTGAGGTGTCCTGGGCTTATACCACACAGCGCCAGATGATGGGGCAGCAGGGCATCACTGTACATCGCCCAGTTGGTGGGTGGTGTTGGTGGAGTAGCAAATGGTGCCCAAGTATGATTCCCAGAGGGCAGTAGCAGTGAGGCACAGACCTTTTACGCCCTGGACCAGGGGGTTGCTAGTAGACATAGCACAGTTAGGCACACTACAGTGGCCATCGCCACCCCAGGCTCCAGCCACTTGCAGCACTGTGCTGTATCAGGCATGTTTAGCGGATGTGCATCAGCCATCTATGTGGTACACGTGCCACCCCACAGTCGCCAGCTGTCTGTAGGTGGTGTGGGCTATGGGGACACGACTTACAGACCTGTAGTGGCTGTGAACACACCAACATGAGGCAGAAACCCCCTCTGTATCTGTACTCCCAACCCCACCCGGGGCCCAGGTCCTGTCACATATCCACATAACCGACATATCCAATCGCCCTACTTGAAGACAAGGGCCACACCCATATGGTCATGGCCAACTGTCACTGCCCTACACAACATCTGCCACCCAGCTGGACATGGCCACAAGTTGCGACCTCATCCATGGCACCATGGCCCCACACCAGATCAAGCACCCCTCAACACCCACACAGCACACCTGTGTGGTAGCAACCTCTCTGGACAGGGGGCATGCACTACATGTGTGACCTGAGCACCTTGTAGGGGCCAGTAGCTGTCACAATGCCACAGATGCACCCATGGTGCCTGGCCCACCCTGCATGGCCCCTTGGTGGTGGTCTCCCCCAAATGTCACCTTACCAACCACCACAGTGTGGCATAGTAACACATGGCCCCCCAGAATCATCCATATGCGGCACTGCACCAGGCACACTGCAACCCACAGTGACACTGTCCAGCACCACTGGCAGGCATGGAGCATCATTACACCTAACCCGCCATGTTGCATGATGCTCAGCCCATCCATCCCCTCACTATCCTGGCTGGTGGTGTTATCTTAGGTGTCCCCCATGACAGCACCACGCTAGGTATGCCATGTCAAACATGGCATCTCTGCAGAGTAACCCCTCTTTTGCCGCTGTGACACCAGCTGACTGCAGTATCAAGAAGCAATGAAGGTAGGCGTCACACCCCATCAGCCCCAGGGTCAGGGGGCTTCATGCGCCCACATGGCCTCTGCTGTGGGCCAGTCTTGTGGGACCCCATGCTGGCTGTGGGGCGGCCACATGCTCTACATCGGGAGGGGTGGACCCACTGGGATGTCACATGCCCCCCCTCAATTACTACATTTGCTGTGGCCATTGATCACACCCGTCAGTAAAAGTCACAGTTACCTTGTACAGTCACTGACCCCGTGGGACAATACAGAAGAAATCCCTTCTCTGTCCCCACAGGTGCCACTCCACAGAGGAGTTGCCAAGGGCCAATAAGGTTCCCATGACAGAATGCTCTGGAGAAGGCTATGAGGTGGCTGAAGAGGCAGGAGGTGAAGGCTTATGCCAAAAGAACCAGGAGGTGACTACAGGCAGCCACACAGGTCCTCTCACACAATGAGACCCGGGAGGTGGAGACATATGGTGAGGGTGCAGAGCCACTACCTGCAAGAAATTCAGAAGACAGCTGCTCTGAGCAGTAGCCAGTCCCTGCTACAGTGGAGGCAGGCCTGAGGAGCCAGCGGACGACATGCCCACTGTGGACACCTCCACCATGGACCCTTCTCTGGGTACTGTGCCTGACCATGGCCATGACCTGGCTGGCAGAGCAGAGCAGACAACTGCTGCTGTAGAGGCCCATGGTGGTCTGGAGGATCAAGTTGCTGTGGGAGTCCCGTCTTCCCCCCAGCTGCAGGCCTTTATGAGAACGGTTGCTGACGGCCTGCAGTCAGTTCTTTCCAATGTGGCATGCCTGAAGGTTTCCCTGCAGGCCCTGTATGATGCAGTCACCAGCTTTGGACAACACTAGGAATTTTCCGGGTGCCATGGCTCTTTCCACTGCTATGCTAGTGGCCCTGTAAATAGTTCAAGATGTTGGTTTGTTCACTTTTCTTTTGTTCACTTCATGTTGCTGTTGAGCTGTTGTTGCCCTGCTATGATGTTTAATTTTTTTGAGAAATACATGGTTTTCTAAGCAACCTGTCTCTTTCCAGTGTCCTCTGTAACACAAGGATGAATCTGTCACTATTAGGAAGGGGTACTATCATACAGCCCCAGTGCAGCACTACAGGGCCAGCTGCCCCTGTCATGGGTCTACATTGCCAAAATATGCCAGCTGCCCATACCTTGCTGCTCGAACCACTGCAGCAGAGTCCACCAGTGGCTACACAGTGACACGCATTCCCATGGCAAGAAGGTGCCCTGGGCGTGATGGCCCCACATGGTGTACCACCACTGGGCACAACATGTGATGTACAGACATCTACATGTGGCCCCACATGGCCTGTACGTGCACATGGTCCAACATCCACCATATGGGTTAACAACGTTTGCCATGGCCCTGGTGTCCCACCACGCCATGGCGTACCTGTGCATGCTTCTAGGGATGGGCATCTCTTGACCCACATCCTGCCTGCACCAAGGGGTCTCTGCATACTCCCCCTGCATGTGGTGAGTGAGCCCCACCAGGTGTGCCAATTGCAGTGCCACATGGGACACAGGCCTCCCCACAACATGTTCATGTCAGGGGGATGTCTATCCCAGGCCACCACCATGCTGCAGGACAGTGAGGTTCGCCTGTGTGTGCCCAGTACATATATGCCAATGCCCACCATAATGATTAGTGTATGCACTCATGTGTGGCAGGACCCAAAAGATACCCATGGGATGTCTCTGTGCCTTGCCTCTGGGCATGTCACTTGACCTGGGCTCCACACCACCTATGTGGTGCACATACCTTTATTAGGCCTCCAGTGCTGTGTGATTGTGGTACTACATGTGTGGATGACTGACAAGTACAGATGGTAGTTCACATTTCATATATTTCATATAGTTCATATATTTCTTAATTTACACTGTATCATTCTGCATGGGACATAGTAGGCGTATTCATAAAGTGAGCATCACAGACATATTCCCCACTGCTGTACTCCTCTGCTGTTCTTGCCTCCTGCATCCCTCCCATGATCCAGGCCAGTGTCTGCAACAACCCTTCCCCTATCCATGTCTCTGGCAGTACTACTTAAATGGTGCTGTTTGGCTCACAAGGTGGCAGTACACGCCTGCTATACACATCTGTGTTTGGGGGTTTTCTGACACCAGTGGGACTGCACATTTCAAGACATACACACTCACAGTCGCACTGGAGGTGGCCTCACCCTGTGATGTACTGGAACCACTTACCCACTATAACAACTCTACACTATGGCTCAGCAGCCCCACAGGTGTGGGTCCATGGTTTTTGCCACCTGTGGGTGTGCGTACAGGTTACTAAGCAAGGATGCTACCACCTGCCCCTTTGGTATCTGCATGGCCCCTTGCAGCCAGACAGTACCCAGGGGTCCCCTGTACTGCCCATTCTCTGTGGCAGCATGCCACCACTGGCATGGCCCTCTGCAGGTTCGGGGATGGGGTTGGAGCAGAATGGTCCTCATCGCATGTACACAGCATGCTGCAGCATTCCCTCAGGGTAACCTACATGGGCGATGCTTACTGTCTGCTGCCTGCACTATGTCCGTCCAGGGTAGTGGGTTTCTCACACCATGTATGGCCCAGTCACCCCTTATGTGACCAGCTGCAGGGGCACATAAAACATAAACACCATGCGGGCCATCGTGGCACACACTCTGCATGCTATATCCCCAAATGCTGTCCGGTGGGCAGGCATAACAGAGCCTCTTGGGCCTTCCACACTGTGGCACACTCAAAGAGACTCTGTTGACTGGCACATGTGGTATGCCATCTGGCAGGGTTACTTGGTGGGCCCATGCAGTCATCCCTGGCCATACTGTGTATGGCATTGGGGTATGTACAACAGGGGTCATCAGGGCATGGCATATGTATGTGATGAGAATGCACTGTGTGGTTGGTGTGCCTCCACATCTGTGGCATATTTCCCACTGTTATGTCTCCACCATGGTCCTGGCTAGTCCATTTAATAAGTGCCCATTGCCTTATGGCCTCCGTACTACACCCTCAGTAGTTTGCTTCTCTCTTGCTGCTCCCCTCCCCATATTGACCCTTCTGTGGTACTGTCCTGTGTGTATCTGGGTGGCATCTGGGTATCGTGGGGCTATGGTTGTCACAGATGTGGTGGTGTCTGGGAGGCTGGGAGGGGAGTTGCTGGCAGTCACAAAGGAAGAAAGAGACTTGGGCATCATCATCACCGATGACCTGAAATCATCCAAGCAGGCCTCTAAAGCAAGAGGTAAGGCTAGGGGGATGTTATGGTGTATTAGTAGGGGTATCACAAGTCGTAAGAGGTAGGTAATAATCCCTCTTTACAAGACACTGGTTAGGCCCCATCTGGAGTACTGCATGCAGTACTGGAGGCCACACCTTCACAAGGACATTAACCAAATTGAGGCAGTCCAGAAAAGGGCAACCCAAATGGTGCAGGGACTGCATCAGAAGACATATGAGAACAGAATAATGGAGCTCAATACATATACCCTACAGCAAAGGAGGGAGAGAGGTGATATAATCGAAACATTCAAACACCTTAAGGGCGTTAACAAGGTGAAAGAGTCTAACATGTTTCAATATAAGAAAAATAGCAGGACAAGAGGACACAACATGAGATTAGAGGGAGGCCAATTAAGGGGTAATGTGAGGAAGTTATTTTTCGCAGAAAGGGTGGTAGATGCATGGAACGGCCTACCTCAGGAAGTGGTGGCTATGAATACAGTGTAGGGCTTCAAACAGGCATGGGATAGGCATAAGGGAGCAATACAGATGAGTATGAATAGATAGGCCACTGACAGCAAAGGACGATGGCACATTTATAAGGTAGAAAAAGAAATGGGCAGACTGGATGGGCCTTGTGGTCCTTATCTGCTGTCAACTTCTATGTTTCTATGTGTCCACATGCTGTCCCCCAGATACTGTTCACTGCTCTACTGTGACCTCATCGTGGGTGGGGCAGTGTCATGCAGTGTGATGCAAGTTGGTGGTTTGTGTGCCGCAGTATCCCTCAGCCTTCACCCCCTCTTCCTTGAGGGTGCATCTGATACACTGTCTCCTCCCCTGGGTGCCATGTTCACTGCAGAGGTACCCACTGTGGCCATGGCACTCCCACCAGCATTACTGGGGACAGGTATGTCAGTGCCACCCTGGCATGTGGACAACTGTGGTTCAGGTGTATCTTCAGCACTACCCACATGATCTTTGAGCCTCTTCTGTGGGTGTGCCCCGGGTAGCAAGGATGCTCCAGTCCACAGTGCTGTAGGCAGGTGTCTCACTAGGGGCTGAAGATGCTGGAACCTGGTACACTGGTGCATGCCGCATGGTGTGTGCATGACCCCTGGTAACATTGGCTTCCACAACCTGATGGCTTCTCATACCCTTGCCTGTCCCACATGGCAGTGATTCCTGTGGGGTGGCATTGCCCTAGGAACTGCTGAAGCCACCTCTCATTGCCACTTGGTTCCCTGAAACTAGCATTGCAGTGCACTCTGCCACTGTGGTTGGGGGAGCAGTGGCACATACACATTGCTGGTTTCTTGGCTGCCCTGTGCCTGTCCTTCATATTTAGCTTGGACCACCCCTGCTGTAAATACCCCACGCCACAGTGCAGTGTGTTGCATGGGCCACAATGTAGAAGGCTGCCCTGTCATGTCCACACCATACCCCTGGCCACTGTATATTGTCCCTGGTCCCCTGTGGTGGCCTGTTGACCCATATCTGGTGGCCCTAATGTCCCAGTGCCCACTTTCTCCCCTGGTGGATGCAGCACTCTCTGCACTGTTATCATGTTCCAGGAATGGTAGTTTTGTGCGGGTGCCATGCTGCTGGGGAACGTGTGTTGATTCATACTGCCATCTTGGGACACTACTGTGATGGTAGACCTGCATATTGACACCATGCTGTTGTTCCCCCATTAAATTGCTGTACTGCCTGCACCACAGTGCCTCTGCTATGATATGTAGGATGGAGGTGATGGCATGCGTTTGTTCCTGTTGCATAGCTAGGCCTCTCACTAGCACAGCTGTCATGCATTCTGAAGGACTGGGCTCTTTTTAGGACAGCTAAGAATTTGTGCACTAAGATGGTCAGAGAAGCCAAGGCGCACTTCTATTGTACTGAACTCGAATCCTCCACGAAGTGTTCTTCCAAATTCTGGAAAACCTTAAAGGAGTTAGAAGGCTCCACATCTATAAATTCATTACCAAAAAAAATCACAAATGGTTCCGCTGCAGTCTCTGACAGGAATACTATCCTCGATTCGCTCAATAATCATTTTGCCACCTCAGGTCTAGCTTTTGATTCCTCTCCAGCAAGCAACCTCCGCGTGCAGTTGGGTGTGTAGGATCACGAAGTTTACAACAATGGTGCAATCTTTTCTCTGCAGCCTGTAACCTTGAAAGAGGTGGAAAAATTACTATTACAGCTAGATGACAGGAAAATCGCCGGGGCAGACCTTATTGACCCTTTCTTCCAGAAGATTAATACTCATGTCCTAGCAGTGCCAATCACGCACCTTTTCAACCTATCGCTCTCACAAGAAAATATCCCTCCCATATGGGAAATGGCCCATGTGGTCCCTCTATTCAAATCTGGAGATCCCAGTGACCTAAATAATTATAGACCTATTTTCCTGCTTCCCAGCCTGTCTAAATTGCTGGAGAAACTAGTGAGTTCACAGCTTAGAAACTACCTAGAATCATCTAACCTGTTGAATCCCCTACAATCAGGCTTCGGACCACGGCACAGCACCATCTCAGCACTGGCAAAGGTGACGGATGACTGGCAGTGTGAGCTGGATGAAAATAAATTCATTTGTGCGGTTCTCCTAGACCTAAGTAAGGCCTTCGACACCGTCGACCATGGCTTGCTCCTGTCATCTCTTTAGAATATCGGACTAGACTCCCTGGCATTGAAATGGTTCTCTAACTACCTTACTGGCCAATTCCAACAGGTAAAAGCAGAAGGGGAACTATTTCTGCTAAAACCACTTCTGAGAGGTGTACCACAGGGGTCTATACTGGGCCCCCTGCTTTTCACAATTTACATCAACAGAATTGATGCTAGTATCAAAGATGCTAACATTCACGTCTTTGCTGACGATACTGTGCTTTATGTCAGCAGACCTACTTTTGGATCAGCCTGTAGTGATCTACAGCAGGAATTCAATCAATTGCAGCTACGGATCCTAAATCAGAAAGTACTTTTAAGCGCCAAAAAGACAAAGGCAATGCTTTTTTCATCCCTTTCTCATGCAACAAATCCATCTTCTAATGGAACGCTTCCTCAGATTACCACCCTACTTGGTGAACATTTGGAATTCGTAGACAAATTTAAATATCTAGGGGTCTGGATCGACCACAAACTTTCATTCATTGATCACACTAAGGAGCCGTGGAAAAAACTCAGAAAGAGACTTGGTCTCTTTTACAGGATTAAGCACTTTCTCAACAAGGATGCAAAGAAGAGATTGGTGCAAACCACGTTCCTCTCCCTGATTGACTACGCAGACTTTCTATATAGTCAAGGTCCTACTACCACGCTAACTAAACTGGGCACACTCCATCACCGAGCCTTGAGGTTTATCACGGATCTCCCTTACTCAGCTCACCACTGTGCTCTATATACAGCTATGGGTTGGCCTTCCCTAAGCTTTAGATGACAGAGAAACGCTGCCATGTGGACCTATAGTGCCATCACTCAGAGGTTACCGTCTTATATCTCAGACTGTCTACCATTGAGAGTCATATCTAAGTATGGGCAAAGAAGTGCTCAGTATATTTCTCTGGCTATGCCCAAGGTCAGATCATGGTTTGGCCAGTCTGCCATAAGCTGTATGCTACCACTGCTGTGGAATAAGTTACAAGAAACTCTGAAACTGTTCCACCCGATCAGTCTAGCAGCATTCAAATCAAGTTACAATCGCTCCTTCAAGGAATCCTGTAACTGCTTCCATTGACCACTGCCATTTCTCCAGTTCTTGATGTTCTCCCTCATACCATGTATCATAACTGTGCCATTATTGTCCCCTCACCATTCTGCCCTCTCCAATTCTGCCCTCTCTGTCCTTTTTTCTTTAACTCGTACCTTCCAAGGGTAATTGCTGACCACTTACTTTCTTTCCTCCCCCTTACCCTTCCTGCCCTCCTCAATACACCACCCTAGCTTATTAAATTAGTGTTGGCATGTAAGTGTTGCCGTCCTTTAGGATAACTCATCCCCAACTAGCATGTATCCATCCAATATTACCCCTGCTCAGTGTCAGGGTCTATATGTAAATATATATGCAGCTGTCATGTGGTGGTGCTATTGCTATGTTCTCAGATTCTTTCTTTCTTGATTGTCATTATATTGCTAATTGTCCTGACCCCAGTTCAACTCTCATTGACTGGTACTGCTGTAACCATGTTGTTCTTTACTGTCTTATTGTCCTATGTCCAGGTCCATCTTGAAAATGAGCTTGCTCAATGATGTTCACCTGGTTAAATAAAGAAACTGATTGATTGATTCCAGTACTTCCATCTTCTGCTGTGTGATTGCCTGGAGTCTGTGCACGAGTGCTGTATGTTCTCCATGCTGGGCAGCAATATGCTGTACACCACAGTGGATGGCATCATGCACACCAGCGATGGCCTCCTCCAGTTGTCTGTGGTGTTGTCAAGCTGCACTGTGGTAGAAATCCACGGTAGCCTAGATTAGCATCATCTCTCTCCCCATGCTCATCTTGCTGTTGAGCATAGTCTGACAGATGCAGTCCATGTTATCCACCTACATTGCTGCATTGAGGATGTCCTGTGCAGGTGATGGCACCATCCCTTCCTCTCAGACTGATGCTGTTGGAGTGAGGTCCTGCGTGATATTGTCCTGGATAGACTCTACAATATCTGTTTCACTCCCCTCAGTGTCCCCTTGTGCACTGTGGCCTTCCTCTGCATTTCTGGTGGTCTCTTATGTGACCCCAGGCAGCTCATGGTGGACAAGGCTGTCCAGCTCATGTGCATCATCACTGAGTGTACCCCCACTGCTACATTCTGAGACAGCCTCCATGTGAGCTGCAGCCTCTGTGTGACTCTGCAGATGTGTTGTACTGCCACACTGGCAGAGGTACCTGTGAAAACACAGATATAGGATGTTTTCAATGCTTTTCCCTGATGCCATGACAGAGGGTTGCTGCCTACTGATCACACTGGTGCTCTCTCCTATGCTTCTACCTTCCCCACATACTGATCCATGGCTGCCAACACGTGCTGCATGGCACACCTTGCCACACATAAGGGCCAGCAGTGTCCTGTAGCCCACCTACCACTACTGTCCTGCGCACATCAGATCGAGTTGGCTGTGTCCACATCACTATCCTGCATCTGCTGAGGTATAAGGGTGGGGTACCCCATAGCTCACATTACCACTCTGCCCTGCTTGGCATCCTATGGTGCACACATTTGTTTCATAACTGTGTCCTCCACACACATCCACAGCCCTGTCTTGCAAACTCTGAGTAGACTACTGTGTAACCGTGCCCTGGGTGTGGCCAGGCATGTACCAGTTGTGATGGTTCCCATGCCAGGACCACGACGCTTCACACTGTGGCTTGTACTCCACAGTTCACCTGAAGCATAATATATCCATCTGTTGCTACATGCCTATGTGTGTCCCACTGCCCTGCTGTTGTGGGCCAGGATGTGCTGCACCTGGCTGCCAGTGACAGGTGTGTGGGCTCATAGGTGTGCTCCCCCTCCATAGGCTTCAAATTCACCCATCCCACCCAACACAAGGTGTGGGCCCACACATACCACCCTGCCAGGGGCTCACCCACTGTGTTGTGTATCGTGCCCCCCCCAACACCTACAATCTCACGTGCCTGTCATGTGGACCCACCCACAGAGGCATTGCAGACTCCTCCACATTATGGAACCTTCTCCCTCTGGATGCTTCATCACCCAACCCCTCTCCCTGCACATTCTGCAAAACTCTAGGTAGCATGCCACTTCTGCCAGGCTACAGGTCACCTCGCTGCTGTATGGTACATAACACCATCTCTTACTACTGATTGTGCCAGCCACAGAGCTGTGGTCCCTGCCTGTGGCCTTCACAATGGCGTCTGCATCAACAGTGATGGCCCATACATAACTCCCGGCTGCCACTTGGTCCCATGTTCCAGGGCTGGGGTCTGTACCTCCATTCTCAGCCCCCTACTGGTGGAAAAATGCTCTACGGGGGTGTTGGTTATGCATCAGCTCTGTGCCTGCCCTGCACAGCTGTGTGCAATATGTCTGTCATGCTATTACCGGCCATGTTCTTTCTCATTGCTGCTAGCACAGGTGGCACAGGCCATGCTATGGGTCTTCATGCCCTGCCCCAAAGATATGGTTGCTTCACGTGTCCTTGGTACACAGAACCAGTACTGTAACCTCCTTCTCACCACAGCCATCTGCACGTGGCCCATGACTTATGTTCCACCCATACAAGTGGGCACACTTCTTTGCAATACGGTGAAGCCACATCATTCCACAGGGTTCCCGCTCTACACACCTGCATTGCCCTGACATCCATGGGTTTTCCATCCTCAAACCACCCCATGTGCACTTTCAGTGCCTAACATACTGGCTGAACTCTGCAGTCTGCACAAGTCCAGGCTGGTGACCCCCTCAATGATGCAACTACTCAGATGTGATGGCACATGCGCCTCTTGGCTGCTGAGTGATATTATCTCACTTGGTCCACCTCCTGTTGACATGACACACTGCCTGTTTTGTGCCATTTTCTCCTTAGACCTCTGGTGCAGGTCATGATACCACTTCTGGAGTTCCCTCACAGAGCACTTCACTGGGCCCACAGCATTAACTCCTGTGGCCACCTCCTGTCAGGTCTGTCTCCTGTGGTCCCTTAGCTCCTTTTCTCCACCTCTGTTGAGCAAAAGGTCCATCTGGGTATCTACCTCCTCTGTCAGTATGTCTGTCTCCTTCTGCATGAAGTTTTTCTTCCTGTGGTGTTTGCCTCCCTTATCCTGTGACATTTTGCCTGTTGCCTTCACTATGGCTTGTGGCGATCTCACTTTTGGTGCAGTTTCCATCAGATCTGCCCATTGCATCACTTTCTATGACACAGCTAGTGTCTTGTATCATTTCTGGAAAGATTTATGCAATTCACAAATTTTTTGAAAATTAGGCCCTCTGTGCTTAATTCTGCCTGGACTGAATTAGTTAATTTTCTGGATGCACAAGCACACACAAGCCAGGGTAAACAGAGCCCAGCTAGGAATTGACAGGGAGTCACGGTTAGGCAGGGAAGGGAATGAGATAAGAGCCTTGATACTGATAGTCACGCACAAAGGAAAAGTACTTGGGCCACCAGAGGGACGGATCATCCATTGGGGGTTGGGGGAATGCAACCTTGGGCTTAGGTTCTCTCTGTCACTTATTATTCAAATGAAGCGGGACTTGGAACAGCTGAGGAGATGGTTGCCCGTCTATCAGCGGGTTTGATCGGACAGTTTACCACAGAGGGAATGAAGACATGCACAAGACATGCAAGCAATAGAGAGGACCAGAAAGCAGGTGAATAGAGAATTAGGAAGTTTTGTAAAGACAGTGGGAGGATATAAAGTAGGATTATGCATGATGTCATGATGGTGGATTGTACTCGATTATATCTTTGAGATAAGGTCCACTTGTCAGATATGGTCTCTGACCTTTGTAAGCTTAACCTACAGGAATGTGTAGAGAGTCTGTGTTGAGTAGTAGGTATGGTAACTCAGGCAAGTGAGGAGTCACTGTCTGGTCTCATATGGTGTCACAGACCTAGTCAATGGTTTATATGGCTAAAACATTTGCCCCGCCAGGATGACTCAGGTACAAAAACAAAGAAACATAGACATTGTGGACAGAAAAGCACTGCTTGGCCCATCCAATCTGTCCCGATGTTCCTTACCTTATCTGTCGTCACAGACCCTATCTAACCTCCATAGTCCCTTTCCCCTCCCTGTCTATTTACCAGCATTCCCCAATGCTTATCCCATGTATACTTGAAAACCCCCATTTTTTTTTGACCCCACTACCTCTGCTGGCAGACTGCTCCATGCAGCCATCACTCTTCTGGTAAAGTAGTATCTGCTCACATCCCTCTTAACTCCCCCCTTAAAGCTTCATCATATGCTCTCTTTTCCTGGTGCACTTCCTTATTTGAAATAGACCCCCTACTGTACCCTGTTTACACTGTGAGGTACTTGTAGGTCTCTATAATGTCTCCCCTCTTCCTCCTCTCCTCCAGGGTGTACATGATGAGATCCCTCAGTGTCTCCTCATAGGGCTTCTCATGCAACTCTGGCAACATTTTAGTTGCCATCTTCTAGACTGCCTCCACCTTGTCTATGTCCTTTCTGAGATGTGGCCTCCAGAACTGAACACAGTACTCCGGATGGGGTCTCACAAGCAACCAATGAAGCGGAAGCACCGCCTCCCTCCTTCTACTGGTGATACCTCTCACTATGTATCCCAGCATCCCACTGGCCCTGCCTACTGCTTGTCACAGTGCCCTACCACTTTGAGGTAATCCAATATTATAACCACATAATCTCTTTCCTGCTTAGTGACCACTAGTATTGCCCCCATTTTATACTCAGCTCATGGATTTGTATGCCCTAGGTGCATGATTTTCACTTTTTGACATTGAACCCCAACTGCCATAACCTTGACCACTCCTCCAGTTTTCTAAGGTCCCCACTCATTCTCTCCACCCCTTGCTGAGTATGCAACCTGTTGCAGATTCTGGTGTCATCTGCAAAAAGGCATATCTTCCCTTCCAGCTCTTCTGTAAAGCTGCTTATGAAGACATTGAAAAGGACCAGTCCCAGTACTGAGCCCTGCAGCACCTCACTGGTCACTCTCCCTTCATTAGAGTGAGTGCCATTTACCACCACCCTCTATCATTTACCCATTAACCAGTTTTTACCCAGTTCACCACTTTGAATCCCACCCCTAGACTGTCCAATTTCTTTATCAGTCTCCTATGTGACACAGTGTCAGAGTCTTACAGGACCATGACAGTGAAGGCCAACAAAATCTTGGCATGTATCAGGCGTCATATTAACAGTAGAGATCAGAAAGTGGTCCTCCCATTGTATAATTCATTGGCTAGGCCCCATTTGGAATATTGCAGACAGTTTTTAGCATCTATGGCTAAGACTGATGTTAGACTAATTGAGGGAGTACCGTGCAAGGCAACCAGGATGATATACTCAATGAGAGGAAATAGTTATGAAAATAGATTGAATTATCTTAGACTGTATTCACTCGAGTGCAGGAGGTTAAGGGAGGATCTGTGTTTTGTGTATATAGCTTTTACCAAAGATGATTTGTGGGAGTGCTCTGGGTTGGAACTAAGAACAGGAGGTTGTACAACTAGGTCACATATGCTACAACTAAAAGGAGACACTAGTCGTATAGCCAAAAGGCTAACTTGGTTCAACCAAAGGGTAGTGGCAGTTTGAAATGGCCTGCCACCGGAGGTGGTGGGTAGCAAAAACATGAATGAATTCAAGAACAGATTGGATGTTTTCTGTAAAAGTAAGAACATAAGAGGCTACACCCTTTGAGTTAAGGGCAGGCTGTTATGAGGCTTGTGCTCTTATAAGACTATGAAATCTATGAGACTATGAAACCTATCAAGTCTAAGTAGGCCACATCCACTGCCCTTCCTTGATCTTTTTCCTTTGTCACCCAGTCAAAGAAACCAATCAGATTGATCTGGCATTACCTCCCCTGCCCCCATGCATCCATGCTGCCTTTGGTCTTGAACCTGTTGGATTCAAGATATTTCACTAGCTTTTCTTTTAACAGGGTTTCCATTAATTTCCCCACCACTGACGTGACACTGACAAGTCTATAGTTGCTAGCCTCCTCCCTTCTGCTGTTCCTATTCAGCAGGACTACATCAGCTCTCCTTCGGTAATCTGGAACCACTCCCGTTTCAAGTGAATTGTTGAATGAGGCAATCAGTGGCACAGCAGGGACCTCTCAGAGTTCCCTTGACACCCTTAGGTGTATCCCATCCAGTCTCAAGGCCTTGTCCACTTTCAGATTTGCTAGTCCCTTCAGGACTCCTTCCTCTGTAAATGGACTTATGTTCACCTCCACCCCAACTATTCCTTCCTCCATAGTGAAAACTGAGCAGAAGTACCTGGTCAGGATGTCTGCTTGTTCTTGATCCTCCTCTGAGCAGTCACCCCTTGCCATCCTCCTTATCCTCACTGTCCCTCCCCTTGCTTTCCTCTTCTCACTTAAATACATGAAGAAAGTTTTGTTCCCCCTGCTTCCCTCTGTTTTACATGGTACACTGTTCTATTCTCCTCCCTTTGTATTTCTTTGTGCCTCTTAAATGCCACTCTTTTTTGCCCTCACTTTTATGGCCACTTTGCTAGAGTACCAATGGCCTTTTTCTCCTCCTGTTGTTGCTCACCTTTCTTCACATAGAGGATGGTTGCCTTCACTATGCCTGCTCTTAATTTTCTTCACTCTTCCTCTACCCTTTCTTGCAATCCCTCCCTACCAGGCTGACTCTTTCTCATTTCTTTAAAATCTGCCTCCTAAAGTTCAGGACCCTTGTCCTTGTGTGGTTTGCCTCTGCACAGATCTTAATGCTGAGCCACACTGCATGGTGATCATTGGTTCCCAGGGGACTACCCACTGTGACATCTGCAATTCTGTCCCTGTCAGTGAGCACTAGGTCCAGTGTTGCCCTGTCCCTAGTGAGTTCAGTGACTAGCTGTCTGAGAAGTGCCACCTGCAGGAAGTCAAGGATTGCCCTGATTCTAGCTGAAGATGCAGCTGGAAGGCTCCAATCCACATCTGGAAGACAAAAGTCCCCTACCAGCAGCACCTTCCCTATATTTGCCTTATTTGCCATCCTGCTGATGGTTTCCCATAATGCTTTATCCAAATCCTCCCCCCTGTACTGGAGGTCTATATATCACCCTAGTGCAAATAGTATCCCCAGCTCCTGTTTCCAAAGTGACCCACAGCACTTCCAGCCCTTCCTTTATCTATAGGTTGCCTTGCATGGTATACCATCTGTGCATCAAAACCCTGATGGCGAAGACCACCACAGCGACAGGATTCAGCCAAAATCCGCCTGTCACTGTGATGGTCTTCCACAGCCAGGGGATTGCCTCACAGGGTGTTTTGCCCCTCCCCCGGTCCAACTCCAACTCGGATTTGGAATCCTAGAGACCGGGGGGTGTGGGAGGCATCCCCGACACTGCATTGCCAACATTCGGCAGTGCGGCTGTCGCTGTCGGGAATGTCTCCATAGCTGCTGTCGCTGCAGCATGGTAAAACCACCTTGCATTTCCACAGCCCTGATGCCATCCCTCACATACAGAGCAACCCCTCCTCCCCTTCTCCCTTCCCTATCTCTTCTGAACTGAGAGTATTCTGGTATGGATATGTCCCAGTCATGACTGCCAATTCACCACATCTCAGTTTTGGCTACGAGTTCCAGGTCCAGCTCAGTTATGGCTATCAGGTCCAGGTCCAGCTCAGTTATGGCTACCAGGGCCAGGATTGTCACCACCATTATGGCCTCTAGGTCCAAAGAAACTGATCAGGAATTCCACTTCCTTGCGCACAGCGGAAGGGGAATGACGATGTTTGGTGGAACACCATGATAAACTATAGACTGGCTGTGGCACCCCCTCCCCCCTTTGGGGGCAAGGCTTTATCATAGGGCCCTGTCTCAGTACTGCTGCTTCTTCCTCTTTTTTTTGTAAAATTATGATTGCATTATAATATTGTTTGATTTCTTTAATAAAAAATGACATATATACTAATGTATTTTTCATGGATTTTGATTGTTTTGTTGAAAGAAAGTAGAGGAGTTTTGAGGCCAGTTATTCACCCAGTCATCCTGTGTGTGAGTTTTTATTTATTTAGTTTTTGGTAACCAGGTAAGAACACTAGGCAACAAAGTGTCTATTTTCAGGAATGACCTGGGATAAACAGAGCTAACAACAAGTAAACAATAAACAGAATAAAATTAGTGACAGAATAAATATTAATCTAACACATAAGAAATAAAGTGTGGGCGAGCATACACAATGAGCCTGTGTTTCCATCGAGGGATTGAGATGCCAGCGTATGGGCCTCAAGAGCGAATCTCGAGAGGTCCATGCTGGTATCTCAACCCCGAGATAGAAACACAAGACGAGTTGTGTATACTTACCCATATTTTATTTTTTGTACTATATGGTTCCCCCAAGATGCAAAAAAAAGTTACATTTATCAGCATTTCTGTTTTACAAGGTTTCATATCTTGTGCCTGCTCCAGGTTGCTATCAGTAGCTCAGTTTGCTGTAGAGTCCGTTGGTGCCATCCTCTTCCTCTCCTCAATCTCCAACTGTTTGCCCATAGCAGTTTATGAAGAAAAACTTAAAAAAAAAGTCAGATCTATATGGTTTTGAAACGCAGAGCCAACTATGGCAGTCCGTGTCCAAAACTATCTAGGTGAGCTGCGCACTAAGCCCTGCCATCATGTTCGTTTTGATTTTTGTTTGAACAAGGCAGGTTGAACCAATGAGGTGGCAACAGCGTATGGAGTTATGATTATTAATTAGGGACACATGAATCTTAATAGCAGAATGCGCACAATAACTTTTAGAATGTGCACAACAACATTTAGAATGTGCACAACAGCATTTGAACAGCCATTGAATTTCATACATGATAAGCCCAAATCATGTACTATAAGCTAGTTATAAACACCCAGAAAACAAAATCCCTGCTCTTTGGTTAAAAACACAAGCTTCACTCTTGGCCTGAAGGTATACTAGTCTATGGCCTGGATGGATCCTTGATTGAGAGCGTGCCCTGTTTTAAGTACCTTGCTTTCACCTTTGATCTTGCCTTTGATGTCTTCCAGCATATTTAGAAAAGTTGCAAATCAGTTAATTCCTACTTGGGTCTGACCTCGTGGATGAGAACCAGCCTAACATTAAAAGTTAGAATGGCCATTGCTAACTGGATTCTTTTCCCCAGCCTTTCCCGTTGCATCCCTGTTTATCTCAACTCTTCCAAGTCCTCCCTTTCTAAGTGGGACATAGCCTATAATAATATCTATGGCTTTGTACAGATTGCTACTTGCCTCACCCATCTCTGCACACTCTACTTCTCCCTGAGTTGACTTTGTCCCTCCTCCAATCACAGAATTATCATGGGCTGTTTCACTGATAAACTTATTAGATCTGGGATGCCTCTCTATTTGTCATTCATGCCGCAGTCTCCTGTTGCACCCTATAGCCTTAGCTACAGTGATGTCCTGTTCTTTCATGAACAAAGGCACACTACTTATATGGGGCTCGTAGTTTTTAATGTCTCTGCTCCAAGTTTCTGAAATTCCTTCCCTCCCATGGTCAGGTGTTCAAATTCTTGTGGTGTTTTTAAACTGGCATTCCTAAGGTACTACTGCAACTTATCTACTTGCACTTGTTAATGAGCGATTGTGTATGTGTTTCTGGTGCCCATAACTGTAATATAGTATATGGTTTGGGCTTATTATGTATGAAATTCAGTGGCTGCTCAAATACTGTTGTACCACAGTTCAAAGGTTATGGAATGTGATTGTACCCTACTGTGGTAGAGCAGCATTCTAGAACCTCTACAGACTGCATGAGTCAGTTTCATTTTGAAAGCAAATGAACTCACAAACACATATTTCACATAATACTATATGTGACACTTGGACAGCTGGTTCTGATTAACCTATGCTTTTTGTAATATAAAAATGTGTTATTGAATGTCTCTCATAAGAGATGCTGACAGTCTGAGGAATGACAACCCCCCTCCCAGGTTTTAGCTAATAGGTGTTACCTGGAAGGCCAAGTGATAATTACAGGCTAGAAGAGACTTAAAATTTAGGATCTCCTTTTTATGTGACTAACTGCAGCTTGCCAACTGCCAAGATAGATCATAAACTTTTATAACGTTTAGAGGAAACACAGTAAAATTCATATGGTGATACAAAGCATGTCGCACCTCCATGAGATCTGGCAGAGAAGAGACATAACAAGTCCTTTGATGTCCTGGAAAGGGGAAGCTGCTCATAAGACCTAAGAAAGTCATATGAGAAAATGAGTTGTGCTGAGATCACAGAATTTACCTTTGATAAGACATCCTGTTTTGCATAGATATATATTTTTTATATTCTGACAAGGAGGAGCTAGGTGACCTCAAGCAAAGAGGTCGGCAAAGCCAGTTTTTAAACAGTATTCTGTTTTCCATTTACACACAAATGTTTGGACTCTGAAAAAGAAACATCTACATCACTGTGAGATAAGAATACCTTAGAAAAGACAATTCTAAGAGTACTGTGGCAGGAGATTTAGTCTGTACTTTTAAACCTGTTTTGTTTAAGTGATTTGTAAGTTTTGTGATATATGGTTCTGTATTTACATTTTACATTTTTTTTATCTTTTTTGAAGTAAATCTCTACTTTAGAGACTACTTGGTGTGCCTTTGAATTTATTTTTCTTGACAAGGGAAGCATACATGGTTAAAGCTGACACTGCACAAAGCTTACTGGTTTTTACCAAACTGGGAAAAGGTGAAAAGGTAAGAATTTATTCTGAGGTCTTTAATAGAGTTTTAAGGGTTCATGTTGTATGCCTGGTTAGGTGCCATAGGCAAAAGATATCTGCCCCCCCCCCAGAGCAGAATTATCTGAGCCTGTATATTGGGTACGCTAACAAGAGGTTCACAGTTTGAATTCCTCCAAGACTTGAGACCAAAGGTTGATTCAAACCCACAAAACAGACAGGAGGGTTACCCTGTTTCTGTTAACTGTTTGCAAGACTGTGCTCGGAGGTTAGCACTTTGGGAGTAGAAGGCTGACCTGCTGAGTGGGTTAGTGACACTATACACTATAAAAACAACACAGGATGAGCAACTCTATGCACAACCAGTGTGTTTTGCCACCTCGGGGTTATGATTCCCATGGTCCTCTCGAGCTTCACTCTCGAGGTCAGAGGGAATCAGAACCCCTCTGTGGCAGAACACACTGGTTGTGCATAGTTGCCCCTTCCAGTATTCTGTATATGGTGAGTCAGCTAGCTCTAGATGTGACCAAAGTCCATGTTCAGGTTATAGTTTATTGTGGCCATGTTGCCAGAACTGTAGTAAATCACAAACTCATCTGCATAAAGAAGACTACTGCAATACCCCAATGACTTCATATAAAAATGGAAAATAACAAAGGACCCAAAATTGACCCTTGGAGGACACCAATGGAGGTTCTGGACAAGCTAGAGAAGGAGCATCCAATTTTAACCTGCTGCAAATGACCAGTGAGGTAGCTACCCTGGGACACCTGCAGGAAAAATTCCAGGTGCAAACAGTTTATTGAGGCTCTTGAGTAGGTTAGGACTGATTGGGACTGCGTAGCATGTTGTGCTTGTGCAATTGCAGACTTTGGCTTATGTTCTCTCTGTCCCTGCTATAGTGTGGGGTGTGTATGTGAAAATGTGTTTTTTGATGGGGCTTTGTATGGTGTAGGGGAGGTTGTTTTATTGACTGAATAAAATATTTCACAGTTTAATACATTTTACATAATTCACAGTATGCATTTGTCAACTCCAAATGTAACATAAAGCAAACAGCATTCTAACAGAGTATTTACATGTCCTTACAAAACAATGCAAATCATTATAGTACACTGCAGTCATGATGTGACTCACATTCTGGTTATGCACTCATCCATGGTGACAATAACTGGCAACACTTTCTGCAAATAGACAATGTATTTTCTGGAGTCTTTTTTTTTTTTAACATTTTCCAAAACTGTTTTATATCATCAGTCAGCTCCTGCTTCATCTGGGTTTTTTTCTTTGTCCAGATAAACGTTTTCATGCAGGCCACGCCATCTCAGTGGGATTCATACCTGGTGACCTGGGTGTTAAAAAAAAAAAGGCAGTAAGAAAAGCATTGTTTCTGGTCAGTGGCACAGTAATGGACAGCTTTTTTTTCTGGCTGCTGTGCAATATTTTCGGGATGTGTTCAGACCCAGTTAATGCCTGCAACAGCAATAGCTGATGTTGATGCAGTATGTTTAGAGTCATTGTCCTGAAAGAAGCAATGTCCATCTGGATACTTTTCCCTTATGTACTTCTTGGCAGCACCCACAACTAGATGTATCCTGAAGAATTCCAAATCCATGGATCCTGTGTGTATAAAGCAAGTTGCACAGTACAGACACTTGTATGTTACAGTAACTGACTAAACCCTTTTGAAAAGTAGGAGCATATCACACCTGGATCTTATGTTGCAAAACACACCAGTAGTTTTTATTAAAGTACAGAGTCACAGAGCACACACTCACGTAGTTCCATGAACTTCATGATAGAAGGTCTGTATGCCTTGCTAAAGCAGGCAAACAGCTGTGCAGCACAGGGGTAGTAGGATGATCAACCCAGCACTTCGGGATGAAAATCACTTTGTAATGTTGCAGTAACTGCATTAGTAAAACATTCTGTGCCAAAAAGTGAGCATCACAAACACTCAAAAATGTGCGGTGGCCATGTCCCCTATTGGCCATGGAGCCCCAGACATGAAGCTTAAGAGGAAATTTTGGCTTTGATTTCATGGTGTCCCTGTCCTTATGAAATGATATTGAAACAAAGTGCTCCAAAGACACCATTATTCTGCCGGAAAAAATGACATCATGGAACATCTTTTTGTTTTGTATCCACAACCTGGCCTGCTCAATTTGCTTGAGTTTGTTTACATCAGTGATCATGAGGGAAAAGCTGGAGGAAACAAAAGTTTTGTTATGGCACTCTGTCTAATAATAACATGAATATTGCATTTCTAGACAATCAACAGGAATTTTGTGCCTTTACTCTCCACATCCACATGTCCACCCCATCTAGCAGCGCACCTTATTTACCAAAGAGACAGATGTCAACACCGCATGTGCAGCCACCAGACATTCCACAGTTTCCCTTGTGGTGGTCTCATCATCCTCATTTAGTTTACTGTCAACAAGTAACTGCAAAACCACATGTTAAGTAAGCCAGGTATTAAATACTGTAAAGTAATTAAACTAGTTCAACATTAAACTACATTGCAGTAACTTAATAATCTGTAATATGGTGAGTAACACTGAATCATTGCACGTTAACTTACTGTGCGCACATAGTAGGCCATGGGGCCCACAGAGCTGGGGCCAGGCGATTCAAGTGTGCCATTAATCTGCTGTCCATGATGGTGATGCCAATGCTCTTCAGAAACACCTGCATCTTCCTCACACTTTCTCCTTCAGTCCTCATCCTCCTGAAGACTGTGCTGCTCTCTACTGAGATCTTCTTCACCATTGTCACTGGCAGATGTGATTATAGCAAGAACGTGCCCAGTTGCAGTAGCACATCATTTATTCAGAAACATCAAGGAGTAGTGTATCACTTCACCTACTGCCCAGTGTGATGCTGCAATGCACCTGTAGTGTGTTCCTGATGCACACCATGTCACCAGATGCCATCTATTCTACACTCAACCTACTCTACTGCTTACCTCTCTTCACTCTCTGCTCACCTCTCCTCTTCCCCCTCACTTGTCCCTGTACTTGGAGTTTATTTTATTATTTGTCTGCCATCTGATTTTATCCTCATGTAACGTTCAGTGACCTACCGACTTGTAACCTGTTCCCTCCTAAATGCATTTGTTCTGTGGTACACAGTGTGCTGATACTTGACCATATTGTACTGTATTGCACTGTATTGCTTTGCACTTATCTAATCTATGGTATAGCATTCCTAATGTGTGTTTGACACCTGACCCTATTATTATATTGTCATTGAACTGTATTGCTCTATATTCTATAATTTGTATTGTATTTTATTACTAAGCCATCTTGTGTAGCTGTGCCTGAAAATGGTCCTCTGGATCAGTGCACCTACCTGGTAAACAAAGACATAATTAAAATAAGTAAATAAATAACCTAGATAAGGCCCAAAGGAATGTCACATTACCCACTGTACTGTACATTTCCTGAAGAATTGTCAGTGCTGTACTGTATCACCCAACTATTCCACCATGGGCAGGATTGTTTCCTGCAGGAGGAAATATAATAAGGTATTAACTCAGCCACTATGAAGAAGTCTTGGCCTGGCAAATTAGATACCACCTGTGACCAGGCTGTCTGCTGCCACTGGGAAGGAGAATATGGCAAGACCAAATAAAAGCTTGTGTCAAGCCCAGAAAAGGAGGCAATCTACAGATAAGGAGAAGACATCAACGTGCCTGAGGGCAAAGGCACAGCTCACTTTTTTTGGTGTTTGCACAATTCACTAAAAACCCTCTCTACAGTAATTTTGTAACTAAGGTGACTCAACAAAAGAGGTAAACCTTAATGATAATACAGTGCTTGAATTTTCTGATGTTTAACGGTATCACCTAATACGGTGTTTCGTTTTTGACATATATTATACAAATACAGTATTGTGTGCCTTTTTTGCACTGGCAGTGGACTTTTTTCTTTTATGTTTTACAGTTTAAGCTTGTAGAGAAAATGGACAACTATGGAACATCCAGCAACAGTGAAGAAAATATAACAAAGCATGAGGACTACAACAAGGATGAAATGGACAAATAGCACATGGAGCAAATTGAGGAGGACCAGCTAAAGTGCTAACATCCTGACAGAAATTGGCAGACAGCTGGAGGAACAAATCGAGGGGCAACAGCCAGAGATTACTGACATTCAAACAGAGACTAACAGACAAATGGAGGAGGAAAGAACAATAACAAATTCATGACATACAAACAGAAATGGACATAGAGCTGGACGAGCAAACCAAGGACCAAAACTAAATTCTGGTTGTGCCATTTCTGGCACAGGTAGTGAATGAGATGGAGCATGACAACAAAGATGACTTGGTCTTGGAACAACTACAGGAGGAGGCAACATCAGTAAACATCTCTGAAGAACTGTGTAACATGGCTCAGAGGCTACTGTATAGAGCGAAAGATGGATCTCGTGCTCCAGCTGTTACAGAGTCACAGTGGCAGGAGCAGTACAGTACTTTCCCATCTGCATGAGTCTTCATCTCCTGTGCTTTTCAAATAAGATGACCTGATTCCAAGCAGTGAGAGCAGTGAGGGCACAGTAGTGATAAGTTCTGATAGTTCCCCAGATGTGCCATGAGTGCTTTGTAGTGATGGCAATAACTTTACATCTGCTCCACATGAAATACTACGTGTGCTATTTAGCAAGACAAGAGAACCTGAACTTGTGAATATGGCCAATGGCAGGCCGGAGTATCTGGCACCTTTTGTATGTCAGACACTAGTGCCTCAGACTTAATATCAGTGCTGGGGAAAAATGAAGCCTGAGATGGAAGCAGGGGAAAGAGGCCCATACCAAGTGCCATACACCATGAAGTATAAGAATTGTCACTAGGAAGTTGGCAGCAACTTCATGAAATTAATAAGGGACAGAATAAATAAACAGTCGAGGTATAAAAGAAAGACTGGCAATCTTACAAATAAAATGAGCTATGTTTGTCTGCCTACTAAGTCAATATGTTGTACGCTTAATAGCGTACAACATTAGTGCTAACCCAGAATAGTGCTGTAGAAATGAATGAGAGGTGCAATACTGCGAATACTGCTTTATGTGGTATTGCACCCTCTCACTATCCCAGTCAGAGGATGAGACCTGGTGGGGTGGGATGGGGTTCCACCGAGCAGCTGCCATGGCTTGATGGAGTAAGCCACTGGCAGCAGGAAACTCAAGCACTGCATTTGGGACTGGGTTTGATTCCTGGTCCCAGACACAAGGGAATTTTTTTATTTTTTGCACTTTTGTGCGATTTCAGAGTTACCCCCCCCCCCCACGGAGTTGAGAATCTTTATTGGAGGGGGTTGAGGGTGTGGGGGTCGGAGCCCCCTCGCAAAAAAAAAAAAAGACATGCCGCATGTAAGAAATTGCACTGTTTTGGCAGCACGATATTTGCATGCAGCATAATGTCTTGCAATATTATGACCCCGTGCCATTTGTCTGTGATGCGAGTTACTCAGTTACTGTTGCTTTCCTGCTACTGTATACTGTGATTATTTATTTTCAATTCAGTATTATTATAAACCTGCAAAACAAATCCACAACTCTGACCACAGTTCATCTGGCCAAGAAAATGTCATGATTACATTTCTGTTTAGGCTTTATATAATCAAAAGGTTTTACCAGGAACTTCAAAATGTATGAGGAGGGAGTAGAAATTACAGTTGGGTGCAAGAGTAAATTAAATACAAATAAGGTGCAGTAATCCATATACATTACATATATATTTCAGTTGTACATCCTATTACAGATGCAGAACAGTAAAGTATGCATTGCTCCTTTAAATTGTGGGCAGCATGGAATCTGCATCCCTGCATCTGGGAGTACAGTACTTATTCTCTTACATATCTAGAGTGATACCACAGTTCTCTAACTCTAGTCTCCCAAATGCCCATAGCCCTAACTCTCACCCCATTCTCCTATACTGTACCATGACAAGTTCCTTTCAGATGGAATGGTGTGAGCGTTAGGGCCCACTACCCTAAGGCACTCCCCAGAGCTTGTTGGTGTGTGGAGGGTGGGAGTGGTGTTGCGATGGTAGGGTTATGTGGGGGGTGGGGTGGGACCCACCATGACACTAAGTCACACCCCGACATGTGTTGGTGTGTGGGGGGGGGTGTGGTTCCAATGGTAGGGTTAGGTAGGGGTGGGGTATCAAAATTGTAAACCCTAACATCCAATTTCCTGACCTGTATCACTTTGGTTGAAGAGCTATGTGAACCCTAACTTTGTTTTAAACAAAGTTTTTTGTTAATTAATATTGTTAGGTATCATACCTGATTTTACTGTAGTGTAATTGTCGGCTTCAGGGTTCAATCAAGCAGTACAGAACTGCAGAAGGTTTGGAGGTAAAGTAATGTATAGTAGCAAAAATGTGACAAATTGTACAGTTAACTATACATAGAGCACCTTTTTCTTATCATTGCAGGGAGAGACCCATGGCATTGTTTCCATTTTCCTGAGGCAGCAGGAGGCCATGGTCCTGCCTCACAGCTTTCAGTTGCCTACTGATACTGTGCCAGTCCCTGCAAGGCTGGATAAGGTGGACCCTAACCTTTACATGGATGGTGCTACTGGGGTCTTGTGTCAGGCCACATTGCTACACGGAAATGTATAAGTAAAACATACAGTGCATGTAATGTAGTAGGACACCACAGTATGTTAAGAGTTGGACTCTCTAATGAATACCTCTTTTTCTTTGCAGACAAACGTGAGAGTAATAATGCTGCAGTGTGAGATAAGTGAAAAGTGGCAATGTACCTACAGTGGGCCCCCAGACCAGAATACAGATGACAAAGGTCGGGGTTCACAGAAGGAGAATGGCAAGAACCGGCGCAGACCAGCAGATCCACCAGGAGAGATGGCAGTGGCAGTCTCCACAGTGGATTGAGCCGTGGGGCAGACCAACACCTCCTGCTGCCTGAGGAATATACAGTAAATCCATTCCCCATGAAAGTGCAAGAAGAAAAAAGTAAAAATAAAAGTACTAATGTACAGTACAAAAGGATTAGAATGTACTTATTGTAAGACTATTGTTTACATGTGTCATATTACTGTGTGCAAGTTAAGGGTTTGAAGGTTTGTGAACAGATGCATCTGTGTGATGTCTGCAACCACCAGCTGTCTTTTACTTACTTACAAGTGCCTCCACTTCAAATAAATCCACACAGTGTATGTTCCCCCAAAGGGTCCCCTGATGTCCCTCCAAATGTCCAGGCTGAAATATTAAGGGTAAAATGGTTTTCAAGAAGGGAATCTATGTGGTGGCTTTGAAAATGACAGGCAGCCATCCCCATTTAAAATAGCCTCAGTTTCAAAGACATCACACATAAGCACCTATAATGTTGGCCTTTCTTGGTATATTTACACCAAATTCAGGGTATTTGTTCCACAAAGGGTCCATTGGCTTCTCCTAAATGCCCAGGTTCGAATATTGAGGGTAACATGGTCATCAAGGGGTACATATGTGGGGTGCTTATCAAACCACTGAACAACTTTTATGCTCCTCTGAGGGCCTGGCTTTGCTGACAAACATCACACAGAAGCACCCATAACTTTGGCATTTCTAGGTGTATTTACACCAGACTTAATATATTTGTTCCTCAAATCGTCCCCCAATGTTTCCCAAATGCCCAGGTTGAAATTTTAAGGGTAAAGCTGTTTCTAGGGGTGCATCTATGGGGTGGCTTTGAAACCACAGGCAGCCATCTCACTGCTAAGAAGTGCCTCAGTTTCAAAGAGATAATAATAATAATAAAACTTTATTTATATCGCGCCTTTCTTAAATTCAAGGCGCCTTACAGTACTTACAAATACAATAAATAAAATGTGATCCAACAATAATCTGAGCTTTTAAAATCACAATAGTTAATTAAAATAGATCTTCGACCACAAATAGGTCTTCAAGGCCTTTTTGAATTCCTCCACTGAAGCACACTGACGAAGCGGACGGGGTAGAGAATACCAGAGGGTCGGAGCAACATACATAAAAGCACGAGCACCTGAAGATTTTAAAGAAACCCTCAGAATCTCTAGCAACCCCTCGTCCGCCGAGTAGAGAGATCGCTTAGGGCAGTAGGGAACCAGAAGCAAAAGAAACTAGTCCGGACCCTGTCCATGTAGGGCTTTGTAAGTCAAAAGACCAACTTTGAAGGTGATCCGCCACTGAATTAGCAGCCAGTGCAGACCATGCAGCACCCATGAAATATGACAGGCACAAGACATACCTGTCAATAACTGGGCCGCAGCGTTCTGCACCAGCTGCAAGCAGTGGATATCAACCCCAGGAAGCCCAAGATAAAGGGAGTTGCAATAATCAAAGCGTGAGGTCACAAAAGCGTGGACCAGCATAGGCAGATCAGCGGGTGGAACAAGGTGCTTAATGTTGGTGATGTTCCTAAGATGATAAAAGGAAAGTTTGACAACTGCCGACACCTGCGAATGCAGTGTCAACTCATTGTTGAAAATCACCACCAAGTTCCACACCTGTTCGGAGGAAGGGAGCTGGATACCTCCCCAGAAATAAACCTGAGGGTAAACCAGCTCCCATCCCCTCTACCGTATGACCCGGGTCCACAACTATTACCTCCGTCTTCTCTGAGTTCAACTTCAGCCAGCTTGAATTCATCCAGCACTGGATTTTGGTGAGGCAGCTATTAAAGACCGAGAGAGCTCTATCCTGGTCGGGTGCAAAAGATAGATAGAACTGGGTATCATCTCCACAGCAGTGAAACCTCAGCCCATACCTTCTTACAATGCCTCCGAGGGGCAGCATATACACTGCGAACAACATGAGGGACAACACCAAGCCCTGGGGGACCCCACATGACAGAGAGACTGGGCAGGAAGAATTTATCCCCCGGCACCACTCTCTGAGTTCTGTCAGTGAGGAAAGATCTAAACCAACTGAGGACTGTACCTGACAGGCCATAGATGAATTCCAGGTGTGCGAGAAGTACCCCATGGTCCACAGTGTCAAAAGCTGATGAGAGATCAAGAAGAACCAAGATGGAACGACTGTTCTGACCTCTAGCCATCAGGAGATCATTGAGCACCTGAACCAGTGCTGTCTCGGTACTATGCCTCTTTTGAAAACCAGACTGGAGTGGGGCATAGATGTCATGGATGGTTAAATGGTTTTCCAATTGTGCAGCCACTACTTTCTCAATAATCTTCCCTACAAAGGGAAGATTAGAGATCGGCCTGTAGTTAGCATGGCAGTCAAGGTCCAAGGAAGCTTTCTTCAGAAGGGGTGCCACCACTGCCTCCCTCAGGGAGCTAGGAAACTCACCCATATCCAAGGATCATCAGACTATCCGTGCTAGGACTGGGCCAATGATGTCATGACAACCCTTTATCAGGGAAGTCGGGCTCAGGTCCGAACTACAGCATGTAGGGCACATACTATGGACAATCCTCATGACATCAGTGAACTCAGGCTAGTCAAAAGAACTCCAGGAGAGACCGGGGGCTGTGACCAAATGCCGATCTGTAGCTTCTCCCATAAAGGGAGTAGGCTGGAATGCTGCCCTGATGTCAGCCACCTTATCTGCAAAGAAGCAAGCAAGATCATCACACTCCACTTGTGAAAAAGCTTTCCGAACCTGGAGACAGGTTGGGTTGCACAGTCTGTCAACAGTTTGAAAAAGCTGAGCTGGTGGGTTCTGAGCAGCCACAATCTCCCCAGACAGTAACTCTGCCTTCTTATGAGAGATTGCGGAATGATAGAGTTGGTAATGTTCCATCAGGCTAAGATGGTTGGCATCAAGGGCAGTTCTCCACCAACAATGCTCTAATCTTCATCCTTGTTGCCGCATCTCCCTCAAGGTCCCATCACACCATGGGGACTGAGGTCGAAGGGGGAGAGGACGAACACGGGCAGGAGCAATTTGATTGAGAACTGAAGAGATGGCCCTATTATAGGCCAGCACCAAGGCATCAGGATCATTGCTCACTCCAGAAAACTCCGATAGGTCAAGCACCGCTGCCAGGCCTGTAGAGCTAACATCTCACAAAGAGCGGTACCTAACCATCTCCACAGGGGTAAGGCTACAAGAGGGGGTGCAAAAACTGAACCCCACAGTGTAGTGATCAGACCAACTGACAGGTTCCACCCCCATGTCAAAGGCCTCAATCTGCAAGAGGAAAACTAAGTCCAAGAAGTGACCGGTCTTATGAGTGGCAGAAGTAAACCGCTTGTGTAAGGTCCAAAAATGTCATTAATTGGAGGAAGTGTTGTCCAAACTGCGGAGGTTCGTCATTGACCCAGGCATTGAAGTCACCCATTACCATCAGCCTGGATGACTCAAATGCCAAGTTAATGATGAAGTCGGCTACTTCCTGTAGAAAGTGTTTCTCATCACCTGGTGGACGATAGATGAGAACAATTCTACAACCCACACCTGCCACTACAGTACACTCAAAGGACTCAGCTCCCTCAACTGGTACACTTACACTTGCAAGGCCCAGTTTGGTCTTGAAACAGACCCCCCGCGGTCCAACCTCGAGCGGTGTAATACCAAGTACCCAGCTGGAACTGCTGCCTCCAAAACTGGACCAGCATTTTCATCCAGCCAGGTCTCGGTAATGCAAGCCAGATCCACAGACTCAACAAGATCTGCAATAACTGCAGTCTTGTTTCTTATGGATCTGGCATTGCACAACACCGCCCGGGTTGGACGGGCTTCTGGAGTGGTACAGACCACTTGCCCAACATTATTAGTAGTGCTTGTCGGTATGGAAACCAGACAAGAGTGACCTTGCTCCAGAATCCATTTGCAGCCCAGAGTCTTCTAATTTCAATACCCACAATACAGTGTCCCGCTCATTTCCCCCAAACCCATCCTCCCTCACCGCACAATACCCAGCTCTCTACAGTGCTGGTAAGTTGACAGCTGTAATAGCAAGGGGGAGAAAGGGCGGAGGGCACGAAGAGTGGAGGACGAATAGCATATGACCGTGGCGGCAGGCCCTCTACACTTATTAAAAACCCCACAACCTCACACCTAAACTGAACAAAACAAAAATATAAACCACCCCAAATTAATCCAAATAAAATATAAAAAAAGACACAAATCAAACAAACAAAATTAAAATTGTCCAAATATGTAATGTCCAAATTTTGTAACAAGGGAGGCTCTTACCCTCTCTCAGTTCTAAAGCAAAGTCAGACAATGCAAGTCTCGTAGTGATCTCAATAAGTCAGCATCCAAGTACAAATGATGTCTTCCATGATCAAACAAGGATTCCTTTAAAGGAACAGGAGGGGCTTTCACCCCCTCTTAGTCTAGACACCAAACAATTCCTCCAGAAGACCAGTTCTTCTCCGATACCTTCCTGAGAGCACTCCCAAACTCAGACCAAGACACCAGAGTTCAGGATCAAGCTGAAGGACTGTGATCAGAAATAGGTCCCTGAGAGAGAAAAAATAGCTCCCGCCACAGAGAAACCTTAGGAACCCCAGAAGGACCACCACCACCATTAAGCCCCTCTGAGTTCCCTCTAAAACACAACCCGAATTCAGCCACAATCCTACTCAGGTGCCATGGCCCTGAAGGCAGAATGCAACCCCCCCTCTTCAGGAGTGGAAAACCTACAGTAATAGCAGGCTGCTCTAGGAGGGGAATCTGCAACCCCAGCTGCCCACCAGCCACTAAAGTCCCCTCACCAACAACCACAGGGGAAAGAACCCTTCGGCTCAAACTCCAGCAGTTCTTCCCCAAACAGCCTAAGACCCTGCCAGTCATCCAGACCATGAGGAAAGCAACATCTACCTAAAAATCCAAGGTAAGGAGGTGCTTCTTTCCATCCTCGGTATACCAGAAAAAGTGATCTCACCACATCCAAGACAATCTGAATGGGAGTAGAAAATGCTCCATAGGCTTCCCCTGGGCTCCGGGCGCTTTCACCTCCCCGACGTTAATTCACAGGCAGGCAGCAAAAACCCACAGCTGGTGTCAAGACTTCATGTGCTCCCACCATAATATATCAGTGCTGATCAAAATAAAGCAGGTAAAAGAAGGGTTTCACTCACAGACCAAAGTCCACAATCCCATTTGAGTATGATGGATATGATTCCAGAAATCACAAAGAGCTCCGAGGTCACAAACCCCCCTCGAATTGTGACTCTATTCATATTCCAGGGCTACCCCACAGTATCAGCGATCTTTTTGGAGGAGTACGCTAAGAATGTTGAGTGCTGATTTAGGTCACTATCAAGACCTCAATGCCATGACTTTTGATGTTTACTCCAACACAAAGAGTCAGTCAAATTTTACACTTATAAATAGTGCAAAAGATCAAAACCACGGAACCACAGCAGTAGTGGATAAACAAATAAACGAGTAAAACAAACAAACTAAAGAAAGATAAAACAAAATCAAAAACAACTTAAAAACAAAATTCAGAGCTCAGAGAAACAAACATAGCTCAGGCAGCTCACACACACCGCCGCCATCTTGCATTCCTCAGTTGAGCTGAGCACACAGAAGTAAGCATAACTTCAGCATCTCTTGGTGTATTTACACCACATTTGTCATACATGTTTCCCGAAGGGTCTCCTGATGTCCCTCAAATGCCCAGTGTGAAATATTGAGGAAAAACTGGTTTTCAAGGGGTGCATCTGGGGGCTGCTTTTTTATCTCTGTTAAGTGCCTTGCTTTGCTTGACAAGCATCACACAGAAGCACCCATAATGTTGACATATTTGAGTGTATTTACACCAATTCAGTATACCTGTTCCACAAAGGGTTCCTTGATGTCCCCCAAATCTCCAGGTTGAAATATTGAGGGTACAAGGGTAAAGGGGTTTTTGAAGGGTGCATCTGTGTGGCAACCATCTCACTTTAAAAGTGCCTCAGTTGCAAAGACATCGCACAGAAGCACCTATAACTTTGACATTTCTTGGTGTATTTATATCAAATTTGGGATCCACATTCTCCAAAGAGTCACTTAACACTCCCAAATGCTCTGTTTGAATATTGAGAGTAAGGTGGTTTATGGCGGTGCTTGTCTAACTGCTGGACAACTTTTTCTCTCCTCTCAGGGCTTGGCTTTGTTTGACAAACATCACATAGAAGCACCCATAACTTTGGTATTTCAGGGTGTATTTACACCAGATGTGGGATACATGTTCCTCTGAAGGGTTCCCTAAGTCTCCTAAATGCCCAGATGTGAAAATATTGACAGTAAAGTGTTTTTTAAGGATTTCATCTGTGTGGTGGCTTTGAAACCACCAGGGTCCATTTTACTGTTTAAAAGCACCTACATTTCAATGACATTATACAGAAACACCCATGACTCAGGCATTTCTTGGTGTATGTACACAATGTATGGGATACCTGTTCCCAAACATGTCCCCATATCATTCAAACAGCAAACATACTGTACTACAAAGGTGTCCACAACATAACCCAGATACAGTACTGTGGTGTAACCTGAGCCCTACAAGGGAAAGCAGTGGAAGCACTGCTGAACTGGGGCATATGCGTAACTGACAGCTGAAAACCACACACTCTGGAAGTGAGATGCAATTACATGGAAAGCCACAACCTCAAAAATAAATAAAGTCAGTGCCACATAAATGACATCCCTGGAGAATAAAGATCCACAGTGCATGAAAGACATGCAGTTGCACTGTCATGTGGCAAAAACCAAAAACCACTGGGTACAGCCATGGCTGGAAGTACTGAAAAGACATCAGCATATAGGTCTTCTTCTCAGGATCTCCTGACTGAATAGTCTTCTAGTCCTGCAACAAACCCTTAAAATCCCATATTTCAAAGGCTGCTGTTTGAATGGCTTAAAGGTTCATGCAACTGTCCTCCCACCTGACCCCCCTTATTCACCCCAATATCTATTGAGTTTTATAGCATACTAGCACCTACCTCCCTATCAGCTGTTACTACTGCCTGTGTGTAATGGGGAAATCCTTAGCATCAGTGTCAGTCATCTCCCTACCTGTTGTACAAGTAACTGTCTCCTCTATTGCTATCAGGTTTTTGATACTATAAGTAACTTGCATTGTTGTATCCTTATGGAATGAGCATTTGTGTATCCTGCTGTACTGTACTGTGCTGCACTATACACTAAGCACTTTTTATCCCCAGGTACACCAAGAGACATCCATGTAAACAAGATATTCTATCTCTTGGGGTCATTTTCTTATCTATTTGATGTAATAGTCAAATAAATGAACTAGAAGCAGGCTCAGTGATGCAGACAGCTGATGTGCCTTGGGCACCTTACCTCCCCCACGCCAGTGGCCAGGTTCAGGAATGAGCTCGGGTCACCAGTGGTCAGCTGGAGGGGGAGGAATGGGAGAGGACTGAGTGGCCTCTTGGCAGCTTTCCTCTCCTGAATTAGGGAGGTAAGTCATTCCAGCTCTTGGCTGCCACCGAGTGATGCTCAGTGGTAGCGTCGAGCAAATGGGGGGCTGGTGCTAGGCTGGGTGTGTGGAACAGGGTTCCCAGTTCCAGCACATGTGCACACCTCCACACGCATGTGTGGCCATGTTGCTGAGGCCATGAGGAGTTAAGGGGGGAAAAACAATGAAAACATAGAAACACACAGCAGAAACATAGAATTTGATGGCAAATAAGGACAGCTTTGCCCACCTAGTCTGCCCATTTACCCTACCAACTGTAACACTGCAGACCCTACTAGATCTCCGGCTTTACCCCCGCCCTCCCTACCACTGAGGTTCCTTTATGCCTATACCATGCATTCTTGAATCCCGTTACTGTTTTAGCCCCCACAACCTCCGCTGGGAGGCTGTTCCAGGCATCCACCACTCTTTCTGTGAAGAAATACTTCCTCACATCTCCCCTGAGGCTACCCCTCCTCCAGCTTCATAGCATGACCCCTTGTTCTTGAGCATCTTTTTTTTCTGGAAAATGCTTCCCTCTTGAACATTATTTATACCTGTGAGGTATTTGAAAGTCTCTATCATATCCCCCCTCTCCCTCCTTTCCTCAGGGTGCACATATTGAGATTCTTTAGTCTCTACTCATACGGCTTTTGATGCAGACCCTGCACCATTTTAGTAACCCTACACTAGACTGCCTCCACTCTGTCTATGTCTTCTGGACATGTGGTCTCCAGAACTGGACACAGTACTCTTTTATACAGTGGTAAGACCACCTCTCTCATTCTGCTGGTGATTCCCCTCCTATGCACTTTAGCTCTCCCCATTGCCTTGTCACACTGTCTGGCCACATTTGGTCATCATATATTTATTTATTTATTTAGTTAGTTTTTGTTTACCGGGTAAGTGCACTAGCCAAAAAATGACTATTTTCAGGCACGACCCTGGAGAGTACAGAACATAATGACATACAGAACATTTCAAAAGTGCATGACAGCATTACATATTGCTTAGTTTGGACCACAGAACAAGGATACAACAGCACATCAATAACAGAACAGCAGAGAACAGTACAGGCAATGCACAATAATGGTATAAGAGACATAGTATTAGAGACACAGGCAAATAAACAAATGATAGTACAAGTGCAGCACTATGGAAAGTTCAGGCACTCACAATAATAGTACGATGTGTCAGAGTATATAAGATACAACTTTATTTATATAGCAGATGGAGGATAGAAGGAGGTAGGCACAGTGCAAACAGTAAGGAAAGGAGGAGGAAATTTGGGAAGTACAAGTGTACTAGGAGGGGAGGAAGCGGGCCTAGGTAGAGGCAAGAAATAAGGTCAAGGGCAAGGGTCAGAATGTGAGGTATGGAAAAGGGTGCGAGAAGGTAGTCATGAAAAACAGGAGAGTTTTGAATGTAAAGTAATAGGACGAAGGCAAGGAGGACCTACAAACAGATCAGGTCAGATTAATGCAAGTACATTTATTTGTTTATTTAAGCATTTCACCAGGAAGGCATGCTGAGTAGGCTACTGCTCGTTTCCAGATGCGTCCTGGGGGGAGGGGGTACAAATACATAGTTGAAAGACAGTCATAATACAAGTGTGGTTACATAATGGGAATACCCGTTGGCACAATAGGTCCTGGTTTAAAATACAAAAGGATTGAGATAACAACAGATACAGGCATAGTTTAAATGCATTGCCATATAATATAGTTGGATAAGTAGAACATACAGTGATATATTCACAGCTTGGATGCACAGCCCTGCCATTCTGTGATCTGTAAACTGTCTAGACACATGAGCAAGTAGAGGAGAAATGAGATTGGAGCATGGAGTTAAGGAGCAGAAGGGAAGAGAAGTGACAAATGTTTTCTGGGAGTAAATTCCACAATGTCGGTAGGCGGTAGCTAAAAGCTGCCTGGTCAGTAGCAGTGGCCCTATGAGGGACAACTAGGGACTGAGAGTCAGTGTTTCTAATGGAGTATGCAGGGGTGCTGGGGTTGACAAGGGCAGTGGTGAGGTAAGAGGGGAACAGCTAGGACCAGTACCTGGCTGTGAGCTTAGCACAGTGGGACAGTCTTGAATTGTCTAAAGAGGGGAGGTTCGTTGATTGGTATAGGGTACAATGGTGTATGGAGTATGGACAATTCAGGATAACACGACAGAAAGAATGGAAAAGAGGGTCCAGTCTAGCTAGGGTGGACTTGGACTGGCACAGTAGACTACGTCCCCATAGCTGAAGACGGGGAGTATCATTTTCTGCACAATGGCCCTGCGGGCAGAAACTGGGATGCAGTCCTGGTTGTGGTAAAGTGCCCCAAGCCTGGGATGCAACTTCTTGATTATAGAATCAACATGGGCAGAAAAGTTTAGGTGCAGATCCAGCCAGACCCCTGAGGTATCTGAAGGAGGTACAGGCCTCCAGGGGTGTCCCATCCAGGGTGTGGAATGTGATTGGGGAGGGGAGCCTCGAAAGTCTCTGCCTTGTGCCATAGGTTACTGAGTCTTTTTTCTTGGCATTGAGGAGGAGTTGATTGGAGTGAAGCCAGCGCTGGACTGTAATAAAGTCCAGCTGCAATCTAGTCATAACCACTGAGGCTGAGGGGCCAGATGTATACAGCACAGTGTCATCCGCATACATGTGGATTGAGGTGTGTGGGCAGGCAGAAGGCAGGTCATTCAGAAAGATGGAGAACAGGAGCGGACCAAGGACAGAGCCTTGCAGTACCCCTGTGGTGAATGGGAGGGGGGCCGAGGTGGAGGAACTGAGTCGGATGGATTGGGACCTGCCTGCAAGGTACAACTGGAACCAACTAATGGCCCAGCTGGATAGACCAGCATTGGTTAGTTTGGTCAGGAGGAGTGAGTAGGAGACAGTGTCAAATGCCTTGGCCAGGTCAATGAAAATGGCAGCCGTTATGTGGTCAGCATCCATCCCAGTGTGGATGGAATCAGTGAGCCTGAGAAGGGTGGTAGTGGTGAAGTGAGATTTCCTAAAGCCAGACTGGTAGGGGGTTAAAAAAGGAGGAGGCATCCAGAAAGGGTGATAGGCGAGAGAGTACTAGACGCTCTTGTAGTTTTGCCAGACTAGGTAGAAGGGAGATGAGTCGGTAGTTGCTTGGGTTTGAGGCATCCCCACCCTTAGGAAGGGGGATTACAGTGGCATGTTTCCATTCAGAGGGTACCTCAGCAAGGGAGAAGGATAGGTTAAAAAGGGAGGTCAGGGGTTTGGCTATGGTGAGGTGGAGCATTTTGGAATCCAACCCGGTGGAGCATTTGCCCTTCCTTGGATTAAGGGCAATCAGTGCATTATATACCTCATCAGGGGTGACCTGCAGGAAGGAGAAGGGGTGAGCTGATTGTGTGGTTCTGACTGTGGTGGCAGGGGTGGTGTACTGTGCCGGGTGAAGTGAGGACTGGAGAGTGGCAATGTTGAGACCGTCTACCTGCAGGGTAGGAGTGGGGGGCTGCAATGGAGGGCTGAGAAGTGATTTTACCACTTTCCAGAATTTGGCTGGGTGGTGGGAGGTGGAATTGAATGTGACTGTGATGTAGTTGGCTTTTGCTTGGCTGATTTTCCTAGTACTGGCATTACGTAAAGTATGGTATTGCTGGAGGTGGGCTGGTGATCTGGAAACCTTGAAGGATTTCCAGGCCTTGTCCCTGGTTCTGAGGAGGGTAAGGATTTCGGTTGAGATCCATGGATGGTGAGCGCCTCTGACTCTGGTTTGCCTGAGGGGGCCGTAACAGTCCCAGACAGTAGTGAACTTGGCCTTAAAGAACTCCAGGGCCTCATCTAAGGGGTTTGATTGGCTGATGTGTGACCAGTCAGAATTGACCAAGTCATTTAGTAAGGAGGTGAGGTCCAGTGATTTGAAGGATCTAGTCATAAGGATTCTGGGTGGGTGAGCTTTTGGTTTGAAGATTTTACACACAGAGTAGATTCCATAGTGGTCGCTGAGGGCATCTGGGTGGAGGCCTGAGGCTATGATCTTATGAGGGTGTGAGGTGAGGGACCAGTCTAGAAGGGTATGATTCAAAGTTTTGTGATTGAGCCGAGTGGGCTCGGAGATTAGTTGAGTTAGATTTAGGGCAGTCACCTTGTCCCGGAGCTTGGAGTTTGCCCCAGCAAGACAGTTCAGGTTAAAGTCCCCAAGTATATGGAGCTTGCCTCCTGAAGCCAGGGAATTTAGCGGCCCAAGTGATCCAGTATAGCAGTTGTGTTGGTGTCAGGGGTGCAGTAGGTACCTGCAATGTAGATTGCGATTGAGTGTGGGAGGGAGAGTTTTACCATAAGAGCGTCGATGGACTTTTAAGGCAGGGGTAGGGCGACTGGGGAAAACTGGATGGTGGAGGCAATGATACATAGCTAAGCCACCCCCTTTTTTGCCCATACGATCATGCCAGATGAGTGTATAGCCAGGAATAGAGAATTCCGAGTCAGGGTTGTGGGACTTCAGCCAGATTTCTGAGATAATCAGGATATCCAGACTGAGGGACATGGCGAGGGGTTGAAGCTGGGTTATTTTATTTAGTAGGCTACATATATTTAGGTGGGACAGTTTTAGGCCTGTGGGGAGTTGGTGTGGTATGGAGGGGTTTGGGGTGTGGTGGTGGTTAGGTCTGGGGTTTGGCTCAGTATCTTCTGCTAGGAGTAGCAGTAGTGTGATCAGGAGTTTAGTATTATGTGCAACCCAGCACAGTTTTCTGGGGCGGCATAAGGTCTGGCGATAGTAGGTGTTGGCTGACGATCATGGGGCAGAAGGGCAAGGTGACTGGTTTGGAAGCTGGGTGGGAGTACTGCAGGGCCAAGAGATAGAGTGTGGAAGTGGCACCCAGGGTGCATGTCAGCTTTGGTAACGGAGTTATTAATGTGTATTGGGAGCCTGATGCATGGTGCCTGACAGTCCAGCAGATCAGGATAGTTAGACGGTGGGAGGGACACCCAGGGGATGAGGATGAAGATTGTTATAAGGACCAGAAGGGTCATCATGTAGAGGCAGCAGTGCGAGAGTTAAAGCTTCTGTATTGGTGCTCTTAATGTGGAGACCACTATTGATTGAAAAGTATAGCCTGCAAATGGGAAACTGAGCTGATTGGTTTTGTTTTGTCTTAGTACCATGTAACCAGCCCTATATAAGTAATAGTTTGCTAGGGGTGCTGGGTTAGCTGACGTGAAATGTCAGTGGGGTGAAGCTCTCTGGTGAGCTGCTGAGGAGCGGGTGACTGCGTACCTCTTGCTGTGTGCCAGTGGGGGGAGTGCTCTCTGGTTCATGGGCGGGCTTCTGAACCCTCACGACCTCCAACAGTGCCGTGGGGAGCTGAACTAAGGGGATAGAGGAAAAGACAGAGTTTAAATAGGTAAAACAAGGAAGGGGCTAACTCTTCTAAATCTCTCTACTAACTTCTAGTTCAGCACAACAGAGTTTTACATCGGGGGAACTAGGCTCCCAGGATTAAATTCATTTAAACAGCAGATGCACAGGATTTAAATCTGGAGCAGCGTAGTTAAAGAAATAGTGTCACCATCCTTTCAATGCCTTAACACAAGTTTCTTGACTGACATAGATATAAGGGCCATGTGATATTTACGTGTAAGAGCACCAACCTCTGTAAAATCTCCTAGTAGACAAATGGGTGCTGAAAACAGGTCTTCTAAACCTAACAAAGATTCTGCTTTTTGTTTAATATGAGCGCACAGCGGGGCTATTTTGGGACAGTCCCAAAAAATATGGAACAAAGTACCCTCAGCCTGCTGGCAACGTGTGCAGTGAGAGGGGACTAAACTACTGATCCTAGCTAACTTTCTCCGGAGTATAATAAAAGTTATGTAAAACGTGGAATTGCATTAACCGGAGTCTATCTTGGGTCACAAACTTGTGACACCCCTTCCATAATGTATCCCAATGGATAAGTACATCTGGCAGGTGAGTTGCCCAGTAAGTAGTACAACCATTAACCGTTGGGTAGGCCCAGTCATAAAGGTAACCAAATATTCTAGATACTGCATGTGGAAGTTTATCCAACGTGGCTAGTTCCAGCCGAAACTGAAATTTGGGGGGTTGGGAAGCTGTAACTCCAAATAATTGTACCAAGAGATGTCTCAATTGGTAGGTTTTGAAAATAAGAGTGCCCTTAAGACCGGCTTTATGAATAACCTCTGGAGAAGAGAGCCAAGTGCCTTCTTTACTTAGGAAATATGCAATTGGTACAGAAGCTAACTGAGGCAACCAAGATTGTGGGATTGTTTTACCAGTGATTTTGAAATTGGGATTGCCAATAAGAGGCTGAGTGGTGTCCCGGGCATTATCGTATTTCAAGAGGGCACAGAGTTGAAAATGGACTCTAATGGAGACATGCATGGAAGAAGTGCATAAGGGAGAGGGGAGAGATTTGAGCAGTATATGCAGGAGGGCAGTTGGAAAAAGACCCTGTGCACCTATTTGGTCACTCTCTATGCAGAGCCAAAGTGAGGAGTAAGTCAGTGTGTCCTGGGGTGTTTCTGAGACTATCCATCTGAGGTATTTACTGACGTGACTGACCCAATATTAAAGCCCTAAATGGGGAAGACTGAACCCACCTCGATTTTTTGGGGCAACCAATTTATGGTAGGCTAAGCGTGGACATTTACCCACCCAAATAAAACTTGTTATGAGACTGTGTACCCTTTTAAACCAATGTAAAGGCAGCCAAATGTTCAGTAAATTGAGGGGGTAGAAGAGTCTAGGGAAAACATTCATTTTTACCAGATTAATTTTGCCCCCCAGAGAAAGAGGTAATAGGGACCATCTCTTCATGTCCTGGGAAATGGTTTGGAGGGTATTATCTAGATGTAGTTTCTTGAGTTTAGATTCACTCCTAGTAAGGACAATCCCCAAATATCTAAGAGCCTTAGAGGACCAGGTAAGCACTAGTGTTGTTATCATGGGCTTCTGGGCCTTAAGGTAAAAAGTAAGGGGGATAAAGAGCAGTCTTGTCTGGTACCAGAATGAAGTGGAAATTCAGGGTTTTAAATAATTGATTAGCAGTTTTTTTCTTGGGACAATGCCAACTGTACAGAAAGTATTTATATAGGTTTTCTAGAAGTGTTATGTTTGTTAAATATAGTGAGGCAAGTGCTATGCATTTTCACAATGTTTTAGCCTTTTATGAGCAAAATGCTAATCAATTTTTGGAGTTAAATAAATCCCTGAAATTGAACGGAAAATTCTTCATTGCAATAAATGCAGACGGTGGAAGAGTGGTAAAAGACCCTGATCCATTGCAAAAATCTCTGAGGGAAACCAAAAGCAAGTAAGGTTTGAAAAACAGACTGTCAGTTGACCCTGTCAAAAGCCTTCTCGGTGTCCAGGGAGACTAGCACTGCAGGAGAAGTGGCATCCCTGGACACTGAGAAGACATGAGCCAAAGTATGTAGGTGGTCCATGGACAATCGGCCCCTCATAAACCCTACCTGTTCCGGACCTATGAGGTTAGGTAATATGAGAGAGATGGGGTCAGCTAGAATCTTAGTCAGGATTTTGATATCTTGATTTAGTAGGGATATCGGCCTGTAACTAGTGACTAACTCCACCCTCTTACCCGGCTTGGGCAGTAAAATGATTAATGCTTTAAAAAGAGTGTGATCAGATGAGTTACCTGGCAAAATGTGCTGAAAAAGAGACTTAAGAAGTGGGACTAATTGTTTAGCAAATGTCTTGTAAAACTTTGAAGTAAATTCATCCGGCCCTGGAGCCTTCTCAGCAAGAAGATCCCTAATGACTTTAAGGATCTCAGCCTCCAAAAGGGGAGACAGGAGAGTAAGAGTTTGCGAACTTGAGAGGGTGGGAAGGTGGGAACTCTCCAGAAACTCATCTAATACCTGAGTCTGAGGAGGGTTTGCCATGGGATTATTCAAATTTCAATAGTATTTTTCAAATTCAGCCACAATGTTAGGGGGGAGGTCTTGAGGGAACCATAGTCAGCAGAAGAAATGGTGCTAATCAACCTGGCTGACTCTTGCTTTTTGATCCTCAGGGCCAGAAGGCAACCGACCCTTTCCCCATGGGCTGTGTAACTGGCCTTAGCCTTTAAAATGGCATACTCTGCCTTTTCCCAGAGGAGTTCTAAATAAGTCTCCTTGAGCTTTGTGAGATCCTGATAGGTTTGGTCTGAGGACTGAGGTGATAATTGAGCTTCCATAAGTCTGATCTGGGACAGTGTAGTTCACAAATGCTCATCTCTTTTCTTTTTACGAGAGGAGGCTAAGCCTATCAGTATCCCCCCGAGATATGCTTTTAGGGAGTACTATTCTATGTCTGGTTTTCCAGTGGACCCTTTATTGATAGCAACGAAATGGTTTATATGATGAGAAATAAATTTGACCGAGTTAGCATCTTTAAGAATTTGGTTGTTCAGTCTCTAGCTTCCCCCTGATTTAGGGAGAGAAGGAAAGGAGAGTTTGCAGGTAATGACTGAATGGTCTGAGGGGGGGCCGGGGTGAATACCTGATTCAAGCACTCCAGAGAGGGTTGTATGAGAGAGCAGAATATAGTCAATACGGGAGGAAGTCCTGTGCACTGAGGATGTGAATGTATATTCCCTAGTCGAAGGGTGCAGGACCCTCCAGATGTCGCATAGGCCTATATGATCAGCAAAGTCCCTCAAGGCGCATTGTGCTGGGGACAGACCCTTGAGGGCAGGTCCTGAACGGTTAAGTCTGGGATCAAAAGAAAGATTCCAGTCTCCTCCTAACAATATCGGAAGGACCAAAAAAGGTGATAGGGTATTGCGAAGTTGGATAAAAAAGGAAGGGGAATCTGTATTAGGGCCATAAACGCTACCTATGAGAAGTTCAGTAGTGTGGAGTAACCCTCTGATGAAAATGTACCTACCCTGGGGATCGCAGATCGTTTGTGAAGGGATAAATGGGACTGACCTTGATAGTAAGATCATCACCCCACAACTTTGGGTGTTACCTTCAGCAGTGGACACCTGACCAACAAACTGCCTTCTCAATTTGTTAGCTTCTGAATTAAGTAAGTGTGACTCTTGAATAAATATCACATCAGCTTTCAAGAGGTGTAGATGCTTTAAGATCTTGTAATGTTTAGTTTCATGCCTCGCCCCTCTGACATTCCATGTGGCAAAAGTGAGATGTCTAGCCATCATCTCAGGTGTAGCCCAAGTTGAAATTTGACAGAGGAAATGTCGATGAGGCATTCATTACAAAGCTTGAAAGGGAGGTTGCCGTGCTTACCCCCCCAACCCACCACATGCCCTACCTAACCCAAACACCCTATGTAAAGTCTGTATAACACATAACAAACTTATGAAGTTGAGAAAAACCCAAATGAACCTCCACCCCCCCCCCACTGTCATGGTATATGATAAACAGTTCACCAACTATTAGCCCTCCCTCCAGTCACCCTAACCCCCCACCGCAAACAGCCCTGGAATTGTAAGCTAACTGGTTTACAACAGAAGAGGACCACTTAAACCTGTCCACAGTGATAGACTGTGAAACTAATGGTGGAACCTCAGAATGAACTGTAACCCAAAGATCAGTAACACTATCTAGGAGTTACGTCATCCACCCTGAGATGCTCGTTGTGAAACAAGCTAATTGGTGCTTAACGCAGTTTGAAACAGAAAATATACTCCAGGGGGATTTAGAATTCACCTCCCAGTCTGATTAAACATTGATAGGCTGATAACAACAGTAAGTAATACAAGAAAATTCACCATCTCTACTCTGCGACATGGAAACTCTGCAAGCTGCTGCATTAAGAGCTTTAACACAGTAAGATAGAAGTGGTAACAGAAGAAAATGTTTTTCTTAAAACCAGAAAGCAGAGTTTAACTCTGAAACACAACAGTAAGCCATGTACTCAGAAGTGCAGCCAATATCCTGCATTCCTGCATGAAAACCCAGTCCAGTCACAAACACAAATAAAGGCATAAACGTCGCCTGGCAATTAGAGCAAGAATGACAATATTAGGGTTGAGCTCCCTCTAGTGATGGAGCCCTTCAATCCGGAGTCACTAAGCAATTAACTATTGCTGTATGAATGTGCGAATGTCGAGGGAAAAGGTTACGTGTGCGGTAGATCACTGAGCCGGAATGTCCCACGAAGCTCTATAATAAGACAGGCTGCCATGCATTCCAATGGTCTGGCACTTCCCTGAAGGAGATACGAAGAAACAATCACCACAGTGATTGGTGCTCTTAGTAAGAGGATCTGCATACAATCTAGTGCTTTCCCCAAGAGAAAATCAGGTTAACGGTCCCAACAGCCCCTCTGCTTAGTGAGTGCAGGAAAGCCTAGGCTGAGACCCTCACACATCCAAATTATAAACTGTGTGTAGATAGTGAGTTGCAACAGTTCAAACAGCAAGGCCCTCATTTTCTGGGATTGCAGAATAGGTTAGGCAGAGCCAATTTATGACCTGCAGTTGCAGGTTCCAGCTCCTTGTATGTGACCCAGGAGCCTGATAGTAGAACCTGTAATCTTGCTGGGTACAACATCTTAAATTTGATCCCCGCAGTAATGAGCTGAGTAACCAGTGGGTGGAATGAGGCCCATCTCTGCTGAACAGTAGAAGGGAGATCTTGAGCAACTCGAATTTTAGCCCTTTCCCACTTTAACTCTTGGGTTTCCCTTACTTTCACTAGAAATGCTGATGTTCCAAGTAGTTCAGGAAACAAAAAATAAGGGGACGTGGTGGGGTGCCCTGTGGTGGCGTCAGGCAAAGGGCACGGTGTGCTCTCTCAATAATTTATTTGGGCCCAAAGGGAGATGGGCCTGCGATTTTTCCCAAAAATGTCAGATTAAAACAGATGGGATCCATGCCTTCCTCCTTTTCTGGGAGGCCGATGAGAACCACATTGTTTCTGTGGCTGTGGTCCTCCAGATCTTCCACTTTGTTCTCTAGCTTAGTGATCCACTGACGAGCTGCGATAAGATCAGGTTAGAATTTAGAGGCCCTTTTGTTGAGAGAGTGCAGGCTGGCCTCATTGTCTGAGGTTCTGATTCAGAGGGCCTCCAGTGCCTGTGAGAAAGATTTGAGTTCTGTGATAATCGACCAAAGTTCATCTCGAAACAACTTGAACTCCTACAAAAATCTTGCCAATGTGAGAGATTCGTGGTCTGGGGCTTGTAGGCAACGCTCTGGGCATCTTAAGCGAGTGAGGCCCTGGATTTTTTGTTGGCCTTCTCCGGCGTTGAAGGTGGAGTATGACTAGGTGGTGCCTTCTTCATCTCTGCATTCATCTGTTTGAAAACTTTGTCGGAAAGGTGCAGGAGCTCTTGTAGATTAGGTGAGGAACTTTGGGCCTGAGAAAATAGGTAAAAAATACTTTTAAATGCGGTTTTCTGGGTGAGATGGCTGGAGCGATGGAGGAGAGCTTTTATCTGGTGCTCTGCATCATGTGACCTTGATCTACTTTTCTGGTTACCCAGTCAAAGAAATGAATCAGATTTGTTTGACATGACCTCCCCCCAGTAAATCCATGCTGCCTCTGATCTTGTAAGCCACTGGATTCAAGATATTCCACAATCCTTTCCTTCAGTAGTGACTCCATTACTTTCCACACCACCAAAGTCAGGCTGACTGGCTTGTATTTGCCAGCCTCTTCCTTGCAACAACTTTTGTGAAGTGGGACTACATCTGCCCTCCTGCGGTACACCAGAACCACTCCCATCTCCAGCAATTGATTGAACAGGGCTGTCAAAGGTTCAGCCAGCACCTTTCTGATCTCCTTCAGTATTCTTGGATGCACCCCATCTGGCCTCATTGCCTTGTCCACTTTCAGATTTGTGAGTTCCTTCAGGACTCTCTACTCTGTAAATGGACTAGTGTCCGCCTCCCTTCTTTCGATGCTCCTAGCACTTATCTGTGGTCCTCACCTAGCCCTTCCTCTGTGAATACTGAACAAAAGTGTTTGTTTAGGATGTCTGCTTTTTCCTGGTCCCCCTCCATGCACTCCTCCATCCCTCTTTAGCCTTACTATCCCTCCCCTGGCCTTTCTCTTTTTGCTTACATACCTGATAAAGATCTTGTCCCCTTTCTTTACTGCCTGGGCTCTTTCCTCCTATATTTGCACCTTTATGCTCCTAATTACTTTTCCTACCTCTCTTTGTTTCTCCTGATACACCTCCCTATTATCATTTCTCTGTATCTCCTTATACCTGCTGAATGATAACTTTTTGGCCCTTACCTTCCCGGCCACCTCTTTTGAGAACCATAGCTGTCTTGTTTTCCTCTTGCTTTTGCTTACTTGCCTGATGCAGAGGTTTTTTGCTTTCTTTATCCCTCCTTTTAGTTTCACCCACTGACCCTACACCACACCCATGTCCTCCACCCTGCCAGGGAGTCCCTGCGACATTCCCACCTTCTTTTTAAAATTGGCCATACTGAAATCCAAGACCCTTGCCTTTGTGTGGTTTGATTCTGCCACAGTACCTATATTGAACCACTCTGTATGGTGATCACTGGTCCCCCGGTGGCCACCCACTGTGACATCTGCAACTGTGTCCCTGTTGGTGAGTACAAGGTCCAGTATTGCCCCTTTATGAGCGGGCTCTTTTACTAGCTGTCTGAGGGACGTCTCCTGCAGGGAGTCCAGGATGTTCCTGCTCCTATCAGAAGCCGTAGCTGGGTTGCTACAATATACATCTGGCAGATTGATGTCCCACACCAGCAGCACCTCCCCCTTGTTTGCCATCTTTTGAATGGCTTCCACTAGAGCTTAATCCAACTCCCCCTCCCCCCATTGTGGAGGTCTGTAGATCATGCCAGTGCCAATACCAGCTCCCTTTATGTCTGCAGTGACCCACAGTACCTCTGCTCCTCACTGCATTCCCTGTATCTCAGTTGCTTTTATGTTATCCCTCACATAAAGAGCCACTATTCCCCCTTTTTTTCCCACCCTGTCCTTCCTGAAGAGAGTATAGCCTGTTATAGCTATATCCTAGTCATGGTTCTCATTGCACCATAACTCAGTAATGGCAACAATGTCCAAGTCAGCCATAGCCGTGATGGCCTCTAGGTCCAGGACTTTATTTCCCAGACATGAAGCATTTGCACACATGGCCTTCCAAATTCTGCTACCACCCTGCTTGTCAACACCCCCTTTCCCCTTTGCTTTCTCTCCTTAGCCCTTCTGCTCTTATTCCTCTCTCTTCATTTCTACCTTTTTGTTGTTGTTGGTGGGTACCCTTGGGGATTTCTCTCCCTCATGATTCTCCCTATTAACTACTTCAGCTTGTGTGGGGGGGTTAAGTCTCCCTGTTTCCTTCGCCCCCTCACCTAGTTGAAATGCTCACCAATGTAACATTTAAACCATTCACTGAGGACAGTGGTTCCCCTCCTGGATGGATGTAGGTCATCTCTCCTGTAGATGTCCTTATTCCTCCAGGTGGGACCCCAGCCCAATGTAGCTGAACCCCTCTTCTCTGCATCATTACTTCAACCATAAGTTGAAGCTCCTAGTAAAGAGTACTCTATCCTTCCTCCAGTCATAAACAGGCAGCACCTCAGAGAAGGCCACTGAGTGTGCTACCTGCTCAAGACCCCTCCCCAACTCCCTGAACTTCTCCTGCATTATGTTAGCCTTTTCCCTAGCCAGATCATTTGTCCCAAGGTGGACAATGACATCAAGCTCTCCCCCCCCCTCCTGCTGCCCTAACGATCCTCAGGATCTGCCTCCCATCCTTCCAAGCAGCTGTGCCTCATAGTCACCTAACCTCCTTCTCCCCTCCCTTTCTGTCCCCAAATCTACCCCCCTCACAATGGAGTCCCCCACCATGAGTTGCTTCTTCCTCCTCTGGGGTTCTCTTCCACCATCCTTGGCATCTCCATTATGGAAGACCCCCACATCCTCGCTGGTCACTACTGTGGGTGCCTCCATTGGACAGTCCCACCCTGCCAGAGCCACATAGGAATTTTGTAGTGATACCATATGAGGAATGTGCCTCTAACCCACCACCCTCACCCTTCCTGTGCCCACCATAGTCCAGCCACTCCTCTTTCCTGTCATCATTTGAGGTAGCAGTGGCAGACTTGGTGGTCTTGGATGGGGAAGGATGTCCCCCAAAGCCTAGCCAACTCAGCCTGGAGTCTAGCCACTTCCTCCCTCAACCCAGAGAAATGCATGCAGATAAGGCAGCACCACAGTTTCTAAAAGGTCTCCCTGAATACTGCCACCACACAGCCACTGCACTGCACCACATCCATCATCATTTCTACTTTGATACCCCTAGAAATACTTGGTGCCTAGCTCTTGACCTGGATGGGTTTCTAGCTAGCTTCCTCCCTCACTGTTTGTGTGTTTTTTTTTAACAAAAACCTTTTTGTATCCCTACCCTAGATAGGAGTTTTACCCACTCCTACTTCTAGTCCACCCCTGCCTTTTCTTGCTGACCTCCTGTTTCACAGCTTCCTCTTTGCCTGCTTTACTTCTGCTTCCCTAGCTTCTTAACATAGAAACATAAATTTGGCAGATGGACACGCTTAGCCCACCAGTCTGCCCATTTCCCTACCTGATGGATAAGCTGCAGATCCTAGTTAACCAGCAGCCTACTTCTTCCTACCCCACCCCCTAGAATTGCCTTATGACTGTCCCATGCATGCTTGAATTCCACCACTGTTTTGACTCACAACCTCCTCTGGAGGCTGTTCCATGCATCCACAACCCTCTCTGTAAAAATACTTCCCTTAATTACCTCTGAGCCGCCCCGCTCTATCTTCAAATTGTGCCCCCTTGTTCTTGCACACCTCTTTTTTTGAAAGATGCTACCCTCTTGGACTTTGTTGATTCCCTTGAGGTACTTGAAAGTTTCTATCATGTCCCCCCTCTCCCTCCTTTCCTCGAGGCTATACATATTAAGCTCCTTAAGTCTCACTTCATATGTCTTCCGGTGCAGACCCTGCACCATTTTAGTTGCCCTCCTCTGGACAGCTTCCATCCTGTCTATGTCTTTGCAGATTGGGTCTCCAGAACTGCACGCAGTACTCCAGATGTGGTCTCACCAGCTGTCTGTACAGAGGGATAATAACTTCTTGTTTTCTGCTGGTGATGCCTCTCCCTATGCATCCCAGTATCCCCCCAGCCCTCCTTGCTGCCCTCTCACATTGCTTGCCCACCTTTAGGTCATCTGATATGACTACCCCCAGGTCCCTCTTGCCTGCTTTACCCCTGTTTCCCTGGTTCCTCCTTGCCTGTTTTACCCCTGCTTCCCCCTTGCCTGCTTTACCCCTGCTTCCCTGCTTTCTCCTTTCCTGTTTTACCCATGCTTCCCTCTTGCCTGCTTTACCCCAGCTTCCCTGCTTCCTCCTTGCCTGCTTTACCTACTTTCTGAGGCAGTGCAGAGTGTCCAGCCACTGCTGTCTCATTGGGCTGACTCCAGTGGGAAGACTCTGCTGTGCTGTCCTTGTCTTGCTTGTCCTTTGTGCAGGGGGCCACTAGGTGGCTTGGTCCCTAAAAGTGCTATTAAGAAAGCTATTAAAATGGGTCCCATACTCTGAGCAATACATTAAAGAGATTATTGCAAATTTGGAAATGGAGGCAAAAGATGTCAGGCAAGAGACACCTATAAAAAAGAATTCAGTATTAGCTTGTGAAAAGGCAATTGCCTATATAAAGGAGACTTTGTAGAAAGGAAAGAAAAATAATAATATTATAAATAAAAAGACCTGGAAAAATAAGAAGCTTGGTTTGACAGAGAATGTGAGGAAAAAAGGAAATTACTAAATAAAATTGGAAGATATACTAGGAAATCAGTGGAATGGATCACACTGAAATGGCTAAAAAAGGAGTATAAAGCTCTTATAAACAATAATAAAAAGAAATATAAACACAACTTATGGCAGGAACTTCAGGAAAGTATAGAGAACAAGGACAGCAAAAACTTCTGGGAATTAGTAGCCCTGGGAATAAAAAATATAGAGTTCAACACACTTTCAGTTATAGCACCTCGAGTATGGTTAGACTTCTTCCAGCAAAAATATGGAGAAACAAGTGAGGTTAACATGATAATAAACGAGGAGATATACAATAATAGACAAAGTAATGAAGCATTTATAATAACAGAAAAATAAGTGAAACAAGCAATTATGGCACGGAAGAGAAACAAAGCAGCTGGAATTGATGGTATAAGTGCGGAGATTTTCCAAGCTATGCCAGACTGGTGGGCCAATAAATTATGTACCTTACAGTATATAATTTTATTTCAGAAAATAAGATACCCCCTGAAGAGTGGTTTGTATGCTTAATTGTCCCCTTATGCAAAAAAGGAGCAATAAACGATCCCGGAAACTATAGGCCGGTTAGCCTCCTATGTATTGCAGTAAAAATCTTGTCAAGACTTATTTTAGAAAGGTTAAAAAAATTGAGTCATCTCAAACAATCTAATCTTGGAAGAGCAATCAGGCTTTAGGAAAAATAGGGGCACAATGGATAATATTTTCACATTAAATTATTTAATTGAAATATATTGTATTATAAACAAAGGAGCTTTATATGTGGCCTTTTTGGACCTAAACGCCACCTTTGACAATGTCATCAGAGCTATATTATGGAAAATACTGGAAGAATATGGCATAAATACACAACTTTTAGCTATACTGAGGTGCTTACATAAAATAGGCTTATATCAGAACTATAAGGGATGGGCAGGTTTTAGAGGCAGTTTATATAGGAAAGGAGTAAAACAAGGTTGCCTTTTGGCGTCAATTTTATTTAATTTGTATATGGGACAACTCATTAGAGAGGTGACTTTAATGGAATGTGCGGCCCCAAGTATTAATGAAAAAAAGTTAGTATATTAATGTATGCTGATGATATAGTTTTATGCTCATTGAACCAAGTAGGACTGAAACAGGCAATTAGATGTTGTATGAAAACACTTAATAAGTTGAAATTGTCAATAAATCTTCAAAAGTCAACCATTCTAATATTTGGCAAAAAAGAGCTGAAATTGGGTTATTGATAAGAAAACATCTGAAATTAAAAGAGAATACACCTATCTTAGAGTGGTGTTTGAAACAAACTTAACATGGAACCTGCAGTTTTCTAAGATAAAGAGATAAGGACTAAGTGCATCGGGGGCTATTATAAGAGTTAGCAAACTGTTTGCTGATAATTCATATATTGCACTAAAAAGCGCATTTGATGCAAACGTTATTAACATCCTATTGTATGAGGCAGAAGTATGGGCTTTTCATAAGGGTATTAAGGATTTGGAGGCAGTCCAAAACTTGTTTTTTAAAACAGATATTGGGCCTACATCAGCAGACTCTGTTGTCTTTACTTAGAAGTGAACTACATATATAATCTGTAGCTCCTAGGCTCAGATTAGAATTTTACGATTACTGCAAAAAATTGTGTTAGCACCTAAGGACAGCCTGTTGGCTAAATGCCGGTTAGAAAGTAAAGGAAGGGCACATACCAAAGGATGTTTTTAAGACTGAACCAACATATGGCTAAGTTAGGTCTCATAGAAATCTGGGATAGACAAGCCAAAGATAATATAAAATGGTATGTTGAAGTAGCTAAACAAAGATTGACAGACAATTTCTTCCAGCGAGACTTAAGTAAGCTACGAGAGTTATCATTTTGTAAGCTCTAGGCTGAGAATAAACAAACATTTAAAGAAGAAACATATTTAACCTTTTGTGAGGATGCTATGCAGAGGAATACCTATTGCAAGTTTAGATTAGGACTGCTGAATTTAAGATATGGGAGAGAATGTATTTCCAATCTGATGAATCGTAATTGCAGTTGTGATCAGAAAAATATTATCACAGTTAAGCACTTGATTTTTGAATGCTCACGCTTAGTTAAACTAAAAGAGAAATGGTTACATCCAGTCTGGAGGGACTTAAAGGGACACTGTCAAACTGTTTTGTATCATATTATTTCTAGTTAAAACCCCACATGTTATGATTGCTTACCTTCTCTAAAATTCATTGAAGTTGCTGTTTGTTTTGTCTGTCTGCTTGTTTAATAGAACTTAAATGTATGCTAATGTATATTTATAAACAACTTTGTTTTGTTTCAAATCCTGTAACTATTCTTACCGAAGACTTCTTGAACATTAGAAACACCTCTAAACAGTGCAGTCACTCATGGTGCAATAGCCTCCTAAATTCCCACTGGATCATAAGGGGCTAGACTATGTTGGGGGTGTTCCCAAGTCCAAGAAAGATGCAGTGGGAGTTGATCAAGGAATGTAAACAAACTTGTTTTTGTGTGGTAACACCAGTATGGTGTACAGTCTGTTTTTTTACTTTTTAAAAGAAAAAAAATCAGAATCAAACTACCAGCTATATCAACAATCTTTACAGAATGTTGGCAATCATAAAATGTGTTTTTTGGGCTGTGGGCACAGCCTACAGCTGTTTAGCGATCACTCTGTAGCTGTAAAAATGGCCTATTGTGGAACCTTCCATTGGACTTTTTGAAGTATCCTTCTGAAAGCCCAACAAAGCTTAAAACCCTCCACCACGATCGGCTGCTAAGGAATAACAGCCGCACTATTTCAGCTGTTATTTCTGCATTCCATGGCAGGAACTGCACATGCACGATTAGTGTGCATGCGCAGTTCTGCTGGCAGTGCCATGTATGGCAAAAGTGCATGCATGCACAGTTGCACAGTGCATCACCACCACCAGCTCTGCAGCATTCTATTGCCTCCCAAACTCATTTGGTACACTGGGAGGTCACCACAGTGTGCCCAAAGTTTTTACTTTTGCACACTGACATCAGGGTGCCTAATCCCCGTGTCGGCCGCTGCCAGTTCCAGGGCATTCTGTGCCCCCCAAACATGTGTGGTACACTAGGATCCCACCCCAGTGTTCTCAATGATTTTGTTTTTACTCACCAGCATCGGGGTGCCTAATCCCCCTGTCAGCATTATGTGCACCCCCCGAGTCATGCGGCACACTGGGAGTCCACCCCAGTGTGCCCAATTTTCTTCCCCCCTCCACCGCCACCGACATTAGGGTGCCCAATTCCCATGTTGGCATTATGTACACCCCCCAGTCATGTGGCACATTGGGAGCCCACCCCAGTGTGCCCAAATGTTTTTTTTTTTGTGTAAAACAGAAAATGGTCCCTTGTCATTGCTCCAGTCTTTTTTTTTCTCCCTGTAAACAAGAAAACAGTCCTTTGTTATTACTGCAGTCCCCCTCCCCATCCCCATCCTCCCACTGAGCACCCACCTCCCCACATCCCCCCCTTACCCCGTACTTAGCTCCAGAGGTCATCGCTGTTATCATCTCTGGACCAAGATATGTCTGCACTCTTCAAAGCTGAACCACAAACTGCAGAATCAAAGGTAAGCCTGCTATAATGCCATTCAATGGGGTTTTCAACTTAGGCTGATATCTCAGCCATTTTTTACAATTTGTTCCCCAAATTTTCAACATGGAGTTCTTAGGACCCCTGCTCATGAAAACTGTCACTGTCATTTTGTTACTCAGTCCCAAAAGGTGATTCTGCAGTCACTGTGTGGAATCACCTTTTGAGACCAATTCATGAAATAACAGTGCCACTGTCCATGAGGTGGAGTCCCAAAATTCCTATGTTGCAAATTTGGTGAAAAAATTCCAAAAAATGATTGCATTATGAAAGTGTGTTGCACAGTTTCTATGCTCACTCGTAACTTCGTCAATTTTTAATACTTTCACTCCACATTTTCAAAATTGCCATTTTTGCACACCCCCTTCAAAACAGTACAGCTGTCATTTTCCACAGCCTGCCCAAAACTTGTTTTCATATGTGTGGCACAGAAGAGCATGTTTGCTCTGTGAAAATCACCTTTCGGGACAAGTAAACAAAATGGCACTGGCTCTTTTCATGAGGAGGGGTCCAAAAAGGCCATGTTGAAAATTTGATGCAACACCTCCAACAAATGGTCAAGTTACTCATGGGTATTGAATAATTTCTACACACATGTAACTTTGGTCATTTGGTAGCTTTTCACAGCCCTATCGGCTCTGGCTAGAGTTTGTTTAAACTAGGGACACTATGAGGTCTAAGGGGGTTGACAGTGTCCCTTTAAGATCTACTAATGAGGAAAACTTTATTAAATGTATGCTTTACTGTGATAAGTCAAGCCATATTTTTGCAATGCAAACTTCGCAAAATCAGTACTTTACAGTATTAATGGCTCGCACTGTTAAATAGAAGTATATTGGCATTAATATAAACTGGATTTTAAGTGTTATCTGACAATTATATTTAATATTTTTAAATTGAATGCTAAAATGAAATGTCTGGTTATGTAAGTGTTTTGTATGTGATAATGTTAAATTTTATACATACAGAATAAAGAATCTGAATCTAGTCCCTAAAAATGTTACTCCTCTGCTTCCTGGAATCCAGGCAGTGGCCTGGATTAGCTGCCTGGCAAGGGGGGGGGGTGTAGCCTTCTTCTGACTGGCTCTGCTTAGGAGACTCCTTGAGTTTCCCAGTCCCAGTTCTCTTCAAGCACTCCAGTGATCTGGGACGCTGTCCTGTGCAGGAAAATGCTGTGCTGGGCTAGGAGAGGCTCTGATCCTTTCTCCCTGTGCACCTTCTCAGCTCAAAACACCATGTCCCCCTGTTGCCTTATGTGACGGCCCTCAGGACTCTCAGGTCCCGCTCCATGTGACTCCCTGATGGAGTGATGGCAGGGGTGGGTGACAGTTAGGACGTGTGTCCCAAGCCCAGGACCTGAAGGCAGGGACAAGATAGCAACAGATGGGAAAAAATGCATGATAAAAAAATAAATAAATGGTAAAAGATTGTGTTTATTTGTAAACAGAACAACTTGTAATATCTTCCAACAATTTCCAAAAATAATTTTTATTATATTTTATAATGCTTGAAATTATATTTGAAAGCTGTAACTTTTGAACTTTTTATGCTTAGAAACTTATGTTTTGTTTTGTTTTTCAAATGAAAGTCTGGAGCCTGATCAATATGAAAAGATCCATAATGATACAGTTTTCATTGACTGATACATGTACTGTTATTAAAAATAACAGGATTTAAAAATTTTTTTGAATTATTATATGTTTTTGTATATCAAAGTATGAAAGATATAGCCACATGATGTATCACTATATCAAGTTAGCTGACTGCAAGATTTTATTAAAAAATAAGCTTCTGGCCCTAATGCTTCCAAAGTTATTCCATTTTTAAGAAATTATCTTTGGAAAGATCTAACCTTTGGAGTGTTGAGGCTAGAACATTTTTTGAATAAAAGTTTGGTGTCAATGCATTAAGAACCAGACATATTGATGCAGTCTTTATTTGTTGATACATTGTTATATGTTTTGATAGTCAAACTGTTTTTATTTTAGTATATTATCAATACATGTTTTTAGTTGTGACAGCCAAAAAAACAGCAAACACAGAGTATCAACATATTTTTTATCAACAGGCTGTATCTATACTATTTCCATTTATGCAATAGATGTGGACACTAGAGCCATTGGATAAATATATGTATTTCCACTGCTGTTCAACAAATAAAAATTATGCACACAGTAGACACATCACAGAAGTTTATCTACACAGTAAACATGTCACACTCTATAAATCGTCTGGACTACTTCTATGCCATTAGTTTATGCCAGCTTGTGCCACCTGCCTTTACCTCATGCCAGATACCCTCTGACTGAATTTCCTTGTGCGACCTTCATTAAGCAAACAGCCACTGATAGAAATGGACCAAACTGTAGCACATTGTAAACTGCATGGTAAGCTCCAAAAATGTCAGTGCTCACTCTCAATTACAGTTGCTTCTCCATTAGGCACTGAAAAGGCAAAAGCAAAAAAATTAAAAAACAAATGGCAAGCCTAGCAAACAGTTTTGAGCTTGAAATGGAGGATAGTCTTACCCAAATGGAAAATGTCACAGAACCGCTACTCAACCCAGAGGAAACAGAACAAGGCCATACAGCAGCACCTAACCAGGAACAGCAACCAGCAACCAGTTCACTGGCAACCATAGATGCTAATGTTATAGATGACTATATTTGCCCTCTTCCTTGATCTAAGTAAGGCCTTCGATACTGTGGATCATACCATCATGCTTACTGCACTGAGTAACATCAGACTTGATAGTTCTGCCATTAAATGGTTCACCAACTACCTAACCAAAAGGTTACAACAAGTCAAAGCCATAGGAGATCTGCCCCCACAAAAGTCCTTGTTACGAGGAGTCCCACAAGGCTCCATCCAGGGCCCTATCCTCTTTGCAATATACATCAATAATCTGGACTCGCAGCTGGGCACAGCAAATGTGCACTTATTCACAGATGATACTGTACTCAATACCACAAATTCATCCTTGGATCTGGCCCATGAGTACTTACAGAAAGACTTCGTCACCCTCCAATACAACCTTCTCACTCACAAGCTCCTCCTTAACGCCAAAAAGACTAAAGCAATGATTCTCTTACCAAAGTCTACTTCCAGATGTCCACATATCACACAGATCCGAACACTCTTAGATTAACCCCTTGAAGTAGTTGATACCTTTAAATACCTAGGGTTCTGGCTGGATAACAAGCTCAACTTTCTGTGCCACTTAAATGAAACCTCGAAGAAACTAAGACAGCGATTAGGTACATTCTATCGCATTAAACACCTACTCACGTAAGAAGCCAGAATGAGACTAGTGCAAACTACATTCCTACCTATACTGGACTACGCTGACTTCCTTTACAGTCATTGCCCATCAACGATGCTAAACAAACTGGACACCCTTTACCACCGGGCTTTAAGATTTATCTTAAAACTACCCCGTAGTACACATCACTGTCGTCTATACCAGGTTTCGGGATGGACCTCACGCTCAACTAGAAAAAAAAGGAATGCTCTCCTCTGGTTTTTTAGAGCATTATCTGATAACCTCCCTGTATACATCTCGAACATCTTCAAATGGGCTAAAGGTTCCTATGGCCTGAGTCGCTTTTCCTTAATCTGCTTCCAGATTCCTAGAGTGAAAACTACCCTTGGCTCAGCAGCAATCAACTTCTCACTTCCATCACTTTGGAACACTATGCAAGACTCATTAAAATTATCCTCACTTCCAAGCATTTTCACATTCAAAGCTCTATTAACGGATTATCTGAAGGAATCATGCAACTGTTTCAGACACCGATGACCCCTAAGCCCCGGGTGCCACTCTCAAATCCTACACCTAAGTATCTCATTCACTCCACATTCCTAACAACAGAAACCTAGGACCTACAAGCCTAGTTCCCTTAATCCAAGATGGCCCTGCCTATTCTCTACCTTTTACCTATTCTGGCCTCCCTTTTGGCTGCCTACTCTTTCACCCCAATTTCTACCCTATTCCTTAATACCTCCTTATTTTTCATCATTTAGGTATGAGCTCTTCCTTAGCAGAGACTATGTGGGATTGTTGTCTCTTCTCATTTCAGCAAAGCTTATCATTATGTACCTTTGCATGTTAATTATGTTGACCAGTATGTATAGGCCCATATTGACCGGCACCTTCACAATGTTTTTTCTTTATTTTTTTTTTGCACCGTTGTCCACCGTAATTGTAATCTTATGAAGTGTACTGTATTGTATTAATGCCCAGGACCACCTTGAAAATGAGCTTTCTCAATGGTGTTTATGCCTGGTTAAATAAAGTGATTGATTGATTGATTGATTTGGAGTGCCAGAAACATAAATGCCTCCCAGAAAACAGAAACAGTTGCAGAAATGTTTACACACTACATAGCAGACGAATTCAGCATAACAACACCCCTGCAGGAGATACCACCTGAAGAACTTGACAGAATATCATATCACTATTTCATCAACTGTCAGAAAAAAGATTGCACCTCCTATGAACCTCTGACTCTCTGTTCAATATTCCAAAGCCTAGAGAGACATGTAAAGTAAAAAACGTATCCTGAGGCACTGTCAACATCACTAAGATTTCAAAAAACAAGACAAGTGTTACAAGCCAGGCGAAAAAAAACCTGAAGGGAGATGGAAAAGGCAATAAACCAAGGGCAACAGATGAATTAACAGATGTACTAAGAGAGAAACTGTATGCAACCAAGCGGCTAGGCCCTGACAACCCAGAATCTCTCCTGACCACTATGCGGATGGTGGTCACTCTGTACTTTAGTGTGAGGGGAAATATTGAAATGAGAAACCTGAGATGGGGAGGTATTGAACTAAAATAGATGAAAACAACAAACAATATTTAGTGTTCGACAAAGAATGACAAACAAAAGGAAGTGGTGCCAATCCAAGGGATACTAGGAAACTGAAACCCCAAGCGTGTGAGACAGAGGATCCACGAAAATGCCCAGTATCCAGCTACAAGCTACACAAGAGATAGTGACCAGAAAAAAAAAACAGATTCCAGAGGCCCCTTTTTCCTGGCAATCAGCACTAACACAAAACCAAGTTATCCAACACCGTGACACAAACATCATCTGGTAGGAATCAACAAGAAGGACTCCATTATACAGACAATGCTGATACAAGCTGGCATAAAAACTGAGAAATGTCTTACTAACCACTCTGTTAGAAAACATTTGATATAAAAACTAGAAGACAACGGTGTGGCACCCACCGACATAATACAGGTATCAGGACACAAGCAATTTCGGTCATTCAATGCCTACTCAAAGATGAGTGGCCAGCAACAACAACTGATCTCAAGCATATTGAGCTGCCAACAAGTGCCATCCACATCACAACACCGGAACACTACCATTAACTGCAACACCCTGCCACAGGACTGGAGGGATGACACGGGTGCCTGCTTCAACAAGCCAACCATAAACACCTCCAAGATTATCTTTAACATAGTGCATGGTAAGAGAAAACAAAAAGATATCCATAAAACATTAGGCAAAAGTTCTATAACAGTGATCGAATATCATAAAAAACAAGTATACAGTGCACTAAAGAAAACATTTAAATCTGCCTCCCCCAATAAATACACCAAATGTAAGAAAGTATAAGAAAAATAGTTAAAATTGCATCTATTGCTTCTGTCTCCTAACGGAACTGAAATGACACCATAAAAAGAAATCAAACACAAGCAATCGACTCAGACACTGATTCAGACTAAAAGCAGCAAACTACTAAGAATCTGGAGACAACAAAGAGAAAAAACCTATAAAAAACTGCAAGCAGCAAGACATTGCACAACCAAAACTATGATTATTCCAAGTTTTAAAGTATAGTCTTAACTAGCAATCCCACTGTTGTTTATTCAGTCTTCATAAGTTATATATATTGCAAACTGCAAAAATACTTTCAGAGACTAACATTTTCCTAAATAATACCAGTTCTTCACTAACTCACAAGTTAAAGATACTTGATATTTTTTCATATAACAGTTCTAGTTTTGCCAAAAAAAAAAAACTTCCTGTCAAAATGTTATTGTTTAAATGTTTAAATAAACAGATTAGTATTGGAGCTTTCTTATCTTGTTGATGTGTGCTGCAGAAATAAAAAAAAGGGGTATACCGTTCAAACAGCGACGGAAAAACAGCAAAGACCATTACAGCGACAGAATTGTCTGTTCGCTCTAATGGTCTGCTGTTCGTCTGACACTGCTATCTCTGGGGAGTTCACCCTGCTCCCCAAAACAACGCTGACTCAGAGTTAGCAATCTATAATCTGGAGGGTGTGGGGGAGCAGAGCACCCCCGCATGGGGGGTGCAGAGGACAAAGCCCCCCGCAAAAAACAGTTGTGTTCCCTGATGGCACAATGCCAGCTGTTGCCATTGTGCCATCACTAAAATGCCACTTGACAGAATTCCTGTCGATGCAGCTTGGTGGAACCAAAAAAGGTAATCCAAAGAGAAGTCCAAATAAAGATACAGATGGAAACCATAAAATAAAAATAGCCCTTAAAAAAAATTAATACCCAAATGTTGTGACTTTTCAAAGTCATAGTCAAAAGATCCAGGGAAAGGGAACACCAAAGAAAAGAAGAAGATGCCAGCCAAAGATGAATAAATATCCAAAAGATATGACTCTTCAAGGTCATAATCCAAACGATTCATAAAAGGGAAAACATCAACTGAAGACACCAACTGTGCCCGAACACCAGCTCTCCATCCCGGCTGTAGCTGATACTCCATCCCAGTAAACCTCCAGGATGCCAAGATCCTCTATTGAAGACTCTCTTAAGAAACAGCAACTCTCCATGAAAAAGCCTTCTTCCCAACAACAACAGAGATCTCAAGCACCCACCACAGCTCTCCACAAAGAAGTCTTGTAGCAGACAACACCGAAGATCTCCAGAACTCCCAGACTGCACCTCTCAAGAAGCTGACTCCATCCACAGCATCTCCAAGGTCATCAAACTCTGAACTAGGCTGCACCCACTGCACAGTAATAATCAATGCACACGGGCATCTTCTTTCTTCGAGGATTCCCACCCAATTGACTGTGAAACTGCACCACCACAGGAACTCCCACCCACTGACATCAATCACCCAATCACAGTGCACGCATACACAAACCCTCATGATGCAACCACACCAACAACCATCCAATCACAGTTCAGCACCCACACAGCCAGCCAATCTGAAACTACAAACAGAAGCCCATTCATAAAAAAAAAATATCTAAAAGGGCAGAAGACTAAATCCCATTCATAAAAAATGCACAACTGAAGCTTTAAAAAAAAATAAAATGGGAAAAAATAAAAACACCACAATAACCAGATCTGCTGAATAAATCAAATACATGATGGCCAGCTGTTGAATAACCAGTTAATCTGAACTCACTGAGAGTGACCTCAGGGAACATCGCTCATGGCTCTGCTACGCTAGGCCACTCATGAGGTTACCCAAGGTCACTCTCAACTTGTTCAGATAAATCAGTTATTCAACAGTCAGACGTCATGTATCCCCTATATATCTATACATACAATTACATGATGGTTTTAAAAAGTATATAACTGTTGTTACTTTTTCTGAATTCTGGTAATACTATACATTAAATAGAAACTGTAGTTTGCTACCTATAGTTTGTTGGTCTTATGCCCTTAATTGAATTGAAATACATAGAAACAGAATTTGAGAGCAGAAAAGAACTGCTTGGCCCACCCAGTCTGTTCAGATGTTCCCTGCAAGCAAACCACACATAAGGCGCCCTACAGCAAGAACTGTCTGAACAATGGTATTTATTAGAAGAGATGTGTGCTACAACATCCTAAGAACTCACACCTGGACAATGCGCTTGCAACAGGCCAGCAGTGACTGATGCATCACACATTCAGAAAAAATGTCTAACATTTCACCTAACAACTGCTAGGCTTCATCAGAGTGAAAGGGCTGTGCTCATCAGTGGCCATTTATAGGCCACAATTAAAGGCTTAATGCCCCATATGTGAAAATGTGTGGCAGTAACAGAAACATTTTTAGAATCAAATCAGGAGAACAAGTTATCCATGTGACTTATGGACAGGCACAATACTTAGACACATAAATGTGATGTATGGGGGGGTGGGCCTCAATTCATCCCCTTATCAGGACCACTGAGGCAAACTATAATGCCCAACTACTGTATGGTGTAGAAATATGTGATCTCAAATATATAAAAATTGGAAAAACCGGCTTTGCAGATTCTCCAATCAGCATTGGGATTTCCAGGGTCCACCCTTGCAAGTTTTGTTTGAGCAGAGGTGGATCTTGCAAGCCTAAAAGCTCTCACAGAATCTCGTAGGATTAATTTTTGGTTGAAAGTTACTAAACAATAAAAAAAAGAGACTGACAAGGGAGTGTTGGGAAGAAAAACAGTGATGGCATCAAGAAGGATGCTGGAGATCATCCTGGTTGATGGCACTGAAAACAATACTAAACTCAATGGGCCTAGTGGATCTCTTGGATTTGGCTTCTAGTAATATTGAGATAGCCGACCAATACAAAGCCTATATTAAAAAATTGCTTGTTGAAAATTGCAAATAATGGGGTCTATTCACAAACGTGCAAAAGCATTACACAGTAGCGTAAGCTGGGAACGCAGGGTGATATGCACAACAGGCACATATGGGACATGTGCAAAGCACAGACATGGGCCGTGAACATGTGCAATGTGCGAGATCTGCGTGCAAGTAGGGGCGTGGGTGCAAAGGCGAACCGCACATCCCGCCACATGCACATGTACGAAGCTTCATACGTCATGATGCCACAGACGTATGTAGGTGGCGGCCTATGCACCTCCGAGGCAGGCATAGCCCATGTGCGCAACCCCTGCACCGAGGGTCTGCACCTGTCAGCACCAGTGGGTGCTGCAACACAAGAGCAGGGCATCAAGAACCACAGTGAACCACATATAGGACAGGGCACTTGAGCCCAAAACAAGTAAACCAGTCCCATACAGTAAACATTGCAAGACACGGAACCATGTGCGATGTGGCCACCATGGAAGGGACTACACACCACAGGACACCACAGACACACTGACTGGGAGTCATATGGGGAGGACCCAAAGGCAAAGGGGAGCACAGCAATGGCCATAGCATGACACCACAGATGACATCACAGACGGTCATCATGAGGGCCCACGTCATGGGATGTACACATGTGGCACGGCCCAGGGACCATTCAGGGGAGCAGTCCAGTGTTGGCACAGGTTCCCCTCCACCTCCTCCCAGCACATTACAAACTGTGGACACTGAATGCCATGGCAGACATGGACAGTGGCCCACCTATGTTACCACAACACAGCACATGGAACATCACCACACATGGGGCACAACAGGGGAAGGGCGGCTGCACAGGCAGCTACCCCCATACACACCCAGCGGCCACATGCAGTGCATGTGCATGCCCACCAGTGGGCTGTGTACCTGAGCACTGCATAACAGATACCAAAGGGAATGACGTGCACCACAGAGAGGCCCACCTGCCAACCGGTCCACGGTCTGAACAGAAATGGTGCCTACAGGGGTCATGGGCTCACACCCACGGCCAGCATTCCTCACCTGTCAGCTCAGTGGCACAGCATCAACAGCTGCAGGTGGACCCCAGTGCACTGAGGTAGCATGTACACACAGCTGCACACCAGCACATGACACACACAAACAGCATGCCATGCACAGCCACTCCACACTGGAGCCATGCGACACAGGGTCAGTGACACAGTACATTGCAAATAGAACTGCATTTATTAAGCCACTGTACAAAACACTGTATTCCAGGGATGGTACTGAGGACAGGGAGGACAACAAGGGAAACAGGTATGTGAAGGGGGAGGCATGCTAGTCATCTGTAGATGAGTCCATGGTGTCATAGGTGGCTGGTGGGGAGTGGTGTCCAAGAAGTCATGCTCCACAAGGATGATATGTCGCACAGGTCCCCTGTACCCCTGAAATGAGAAGAAGGAACAGGGCGATGCATGTCAGTGATAGGGAGCTACACACACATGAAGCAAAGCCCCACCCATCCATACAGGCATGCACCCTGCACGACATCCACCTGCAATGGTTCCTGGATGGCCCATAGGAACTTGTTGAGTTCCCTGTAGACCATGGCGTGTGGGGTGCATCTGTGGGTCAGGTAGTCCGGCGTGTCTGGGGACCACCACTTGTTCCACCATTGATGGGCAATGACCCGGCCAAGGACACTGTGCCCCAGATCCAGCTTCTCGAAAACCATCCTCACTGGTTCCCCCGGCGGGGCCTACAACACACATCAGAATAGCACACATTAGCAGGGCAACACACAGGGGGCCACACGCAACAACAGAAAGCTGGATCACACTTACTGATGGTTTCTGCACCACCTCCCTGACTTTCCCCACTCGGAGTACATCCTGGTACGTGGTCAAGGACACATGGATGAGATGCCAAAGCAGGCTACAATCCACGGGCATATCGGTCTGGGCTGCCACTGCATGCACCATCATCACTGCTGCTGAGTGAAGGTCAAACACATGCATGCAGTGGACTGTACATATGGACAGCATTCCCACCGCATGTGACATGCCTCACCCCTTAAAGGGCACATGTCCACATCCTGTGACTGTGCTTGACACCACCCCGATGATGACTGTGACTCAGGAGACTGGAAGGGCTACCAGAGGGATGCCAACATACAGATGATGTGCCCTGTTGCTTTGCTGAACATCCTGCTGATCAAGGACATGCTGGACAGGCAGTGTCAGGCTCAGCGATGCCGATGCCCATGCTTGTTCCTTGACAGACTGCAGGCCCATATGCTGGGGGACACCACATGCCTCCAGCGATTCTGTGTGGACCATACCATGCTCCACTACATATGTAGGCTTCTGGAAGACCAGGTACAGCCTCAGACCCGCAGGTCACAGGCCACGTCCGTGGAGACAAAGGTCATGTGTGCCCTGCAGTACTATGCAATAGGATCCTTCCATAGGATGATAAGTGATGTCACAGGTGTCAGTCAGTTGTCCGTGTCCACCTCATCATACCTGTAGTAATCCTGGGCTGTTATTTCATTGCTACAGCACACATTTGTACCTGATCTTACAATCATGGAAGGGGATAACATGCTTATTATGGTTGATGATAAGGGTGAACGCACCACTGTGGTATTAGCTGCCATCTGGTGCTGGGTCAGCAGTGTTATGTGCCTGTTCTTTAGATGTGTATGCTGTCCCCCAGTACCCGGATGGCTCCCCTTTTTACCTCGACTCACATGCACTTGGCAAAGCTGGCATATTGCAACTGACTCACCATTTGCATATTGCACAAAAAAATCCCAAACAAGGGACTGTGGTCCCCTACTTTTAACATGTCCCTGATGCTACTTATTGGACTCCGTTTTATTAAGTCATGAAATGGGGGTTGTGCTACATGATTTTTCAGGCAGGACACACTTGAACTGCAACTGACCACCATGGCTACCTATCATTATTACTAGGCCATCATCATCATCGTCAACTGAAACTGCTAAATCACAACTTTTTACAGGAGGGAGAGGTTTAATACAAACAGACCCAGACACAGCCACCTTGACTTTCTTTTCCTCAGCTTCCCAACAGGAGTCACTGACATCATCATCATATTCACCAACATCATCCTCATCCACATTTTCTGCTTGGATGCTGGCATGTGGACAGGATGTTGCAACCACAGCAACATCATCATCGCCACTATCACCCAATATTTTTGCACCACACTGTGAATCATTACATTGCATGGCAAACGCATGACCTGAACCGTGGTGGAAGAAATGTGACATTGTACATTATCGTCGCCACCATGATGATCAGAATCATGTTCCGTTACCATGGGGATGTTACTGGGGAGTGTGACATCATCTATGCTGTCACTCGCTGCTTTAAACTCAACTATATTTCTGGACATGGTCAACTGGTCAGAAGTGGAACTTGAGGCAGCAATGCTCATACCACCAGTAACTGCACCAGCACCACCAGCTGGGACACTATCATCTCCTCCAACTATGAGTGAAGCTACAGACTGCACTGTAAAAAACATTGATGGAGAAATCCCTTTCTTCACATCAGCAATGTACTTTTGCATACTACCATGCCCACAGACAACCTTACCACTGGCAGCAGTGCCATGGCCAGAAACAGCTTTGCTTGCATGTCTCTTTCCGGGCATTTTGGCGGATCAACAAGAAAATTCTAAACAAATTCAGATTTTGGAACTTTCAGTCTGGACCGGTGGATGTGAAGCCAAAAAATCAACAACTGTGGCTTCAAGAAGAGATGCAGACGCAAAGTCACAACAACACCTTAACTAACCAGTGCTCACAAGTCACAATCAAATCCAACCTGGAAAAGAATACCTTTTGTCGGTTGGGGGGGGGTGCACAGCAGTAAGAGTCCAAAACAAAGATACCACAAAGCAGTACAAAATCATGCAGGTGCAGTGGATAGCAGGTTCACACTGCAGCAATTACTCTGTGCACAATAAAAGGTGTGTGATTTGATGGCACGCATCGCATACACACTCACACGCACACTACAAGTAATGCGTAGCAAATGGAAAACTTCAATAATATAGCCATGTATTTTAAACAAACTGAAATTATGCACTGCTGCAACACAACAATCAGCAAAAAATGTCAAGAATTACTGAAAATATTACTGTGTGTACATTAACACAGTTATACAAGAAAAATATAACCAAAACAGAAAGACTGCCTTTTTCTCCCAGTTAATCTAACAACACCGTAGATACACCCTTCCCCTAAAGCACACTTCAGTACACAGACTGAATGTTCTAAATTAACATTTAAATTCCACACACAAACAATAAACACTCAATGATATGAGCACAGGAGGGTTTCCTACAATCGATGCACTAAATTTTGAGCCAAAAAAATGACTCAAAAAGGCTTTTTTAACAGCTTTTAGAGGGTTTGAATCGCAGAGAGCTCTGACAGCAAACTGTCTGCTACAGTTACCTACACACATTACCCAGAACTGAGGCTGTGCAGGACAATCTAGCGCCCACATGACCTGCAATCCCATGAACCACTGCAAAATTCTCCTTGGAGCTCAACAACAAGGCGAAGTGATGTGAAGTACATTGATCTCAATGTACTTTGCCCTAGAATTGGTGGAGAAGTGGTTGGGGGATGGCAGAGCAATGCAAAGTCATTGTTTTCAATGGACTTTTCATTCCTCATTATGACACAGAGTAATCCGCTTTGTGTTGCGGATTACTTCATGGATTCCGCGTTACTCCACAAATCACTTCGCGGAGCGGATTGTGGTCACTTCTCCCACCACTAGCCGTGATTAGTGTTGCAGCGAATTTAAAATTCGCTGGCGAAGTGCACGCGAAGTGGGCACTTCGCGTTGCCGGAGTGGGCAATGCAAAGTGTTCACTTCGCTTCGTCATTACCACTTTGCGTTGGCATAATGAGAACGCAAAGTAAGGCGAAGTCATTGATTTCAATGGAGTTCGCTTTCCTCATTATGATTCTAAGTGATCCACTTGGTGTTTCAGACTTGGCAGCCCCCCCACACATCACATAGCTTACAGTACTGTAAGTCACATGCTCTCTAGCCAGGCAGGAAGAAAGTGAGTCACACAGACAGTTTCACTTTCTCCTGTGCAGACTGAGAGAGAATGTGTATTAGAGAGAGGAGTGTTTTGATTGTAGAGGAGGAGAGTTAAAATTTGATACTTAACCCAACAACTTTTTTAAAAGCTACATTTTTTTGTCTTTTCTGTACTGTTTTTTACTTAATTTGTTCTTTCTGTAAATTTTATTTTTCTTACCTATTTAGTTGTTTGTCTGTGTGTGTGTGTTGTGCTTGTTTCGTGAGATGGAGCAGGGTGACAGAATGTCTGGGGCGGGGGCAGCTCTGGCAGAGCATGGTAGTATGCGTCGTCGTACCGTGCGTATGCATGTGGGGCATGGGTGCCCATTTGTGTTGGACCGCTCTAAACTTATGAATGTCCAATCCCCAGAAGCAGGACCAGCACTGCCTCCTGACTCTGAGGCAGTTCAACCACTACCACCACCACCACCAAGTCCAGCACAAGGTCCTTTGGAGCAGGATGTGCCTGTTCCCCCAGGCCCAGGTGTGGATCCCATCAGTACTGTTGAGCAGTGTGAGCAGCCTACTGCCAGTTCATCTGGCCTTCCCCTGCCTGTGCCTGGTCCTCCCCGCACCTCCATTGTTTGGCAGTTTTTTGACTGTGTCGGTTGGGGACAGCAGTGTGGTGAAGTGTCGCCTATGTGCGGTGGAGGTGCGCCGTGGCCCTTGGGGGAGTCACCTGGGGACTGGGGGCCAGTGCACCCATATGCTTAATCACCACCAGTTGGAGTGACAGGCTGCCACAGAACGGACCATGTCTGCATCTGCTGGCCATTCCGTGGTAGAGGGTGCCGCTGTGCATAGTAGGCGTGGCATCCCTAGGAAGAGGAGGGCCACAGCAGCACCTGTTGCTCCACCAGCACCCCCACCACCACCACCACCAGCAGGACAGCCTGTCGAAGGAGTGGACACCAGAGAAGTGCGTGTAACACTGTCTGACTTGGCAGTTCTCTGGAGTGCTGTTGAGGAGAACAGTGAGAGGATGAGTGCTGTGGAGCAGCGGCTGGATGACACAGAAGGACATCAGCTTCAAATTATGTCCATGCTGGAACTGCTGCTGGATCACCATAGGATCCCACATTAGTTTTGTTTCCTCACACCATGTTCCCCCCTCACCTTCCTTGCTGTGCCATAAAATGTATTCCTCTACCATCCCTGACCCTTGTATGTAATTATGCCCTTTTTTTGTTGTCTTCAGTATGCGTTACACTTTGTATTCTGGGGCCCCTTCCTTCTGTTAAGTATCTGTGTGTTTTGTGTGTGTGCGCTGTTTTGGTGCCTCATTTTTCTGCACCCTCAAAAGGCATCTGTCTTGTGACCAGAAAATTGACAAGTGGTAACACAGTGAAATGAGACTGTTTCAGCACATACAAAGTCCCCCAGAATTTCTGGCGCACTCAGTCATGCGCACAAAAGTGGCACAGAGTCCCCAGATTTTTTTCTGCAGGCCCAGAATGCATCCTCCATGTGTCCAGAAAATTGACAAGTGGTAACATCAGTCCCAGTGGTGGTGGTCCAGGGTGGGCAGACAGACTCATGGTGGCAGCAGACTTGGATAGCATCAGTCCCAGCGGCGGTGGTCCATGGGGGGCAGACAGACTCATGGTGGCAGCAGACTTGGATAACATCAGTCCCGGTGGTGGTGGTCCGGGGTGGGAAGACAGACTCATGGTGGCAGCAGACTTGAATAAGAACAGTCCCGGTGGTGGTGGTCCAGGGTTGGGGGGGCACACCACCTTTTAAATACTGCAGTTAAAACCTGCCAACATTAACCACATCATCATCCTCACAAAGAAAACTGCCCTCACAGTCATTGATGTCTGAAGTCTGACCACTGGGAAATTCTTTCTCCATTGTGTCATCATCTACGTCAGTGGTGGGCCGTTTGAGGCAGCCACTGCCAGTGCCACCAGGATGCTCCATTTCCATATCAGCAAGACCACCATGACTAGGCCGGGGTATGAATACCGAGGTTGCAGTCTGTGCTGGTATGTGCCTCTCATTCATTTTAATGAATGTTAACAAACTAACGTTTGCAGGAGACAGGTTTGTCCGACGATCCCTGACTATTGCACCTGCTGAGCTGAATACCCTCTCAACACTTACACTGGAGGGTGGGCATGTGAGGTACTTCAGTACCACTGCAGTCAGCTCTGGCCATTCACTGACCTTTCCACTCCAGTACAAAAGAGGATCTTCACTTATTGTCAGATGCCTGTTTTCAGACAAATATGACTCAACCATTCTCTGTACCGCACTAAGTCCGATTGTTGATGCATCAGCCTATTCCCCAGAATCATTGATGTCACAAATACCCACTTGGGACAAAACCTCCCAAAGCGGGTTGATGCCAACCACTTTGGATGACAGACCACCAGGAACTACAGTCCTCTTACCCTTGCATGATATGCTTGCTGGTGCTCCAGCTACACCTTCAGCTGGATTATGCTGCTGAGGTTTGCTGACCTTGGCACGTGACTTCTGTGCCCCATGAACCAAGCGAACCAGTTGACCACTGATATTTTTTACCTGTTCAGGCCCTCCCTCCAGTACTGATGCAATTCCACATTGTATCGTGAGTCCAGCATTGTTGCCATGGCACACTCGCCTCTGAGACCAGGAAATCAGAGGGCTGTGGGTTCAGTTCCCACATCTGGCACTTGGGTTAATATCCCAGTACTGACACTGTAGTGCAGCATGAGAGGGGTGCTGCACTTCTGAAGTGCTGATTTTCGGATGAGACATTAAACCGAGGTCCCATCTGCCTGGATTGGTGGTAGTTCAGGTGGATGTTAAAGATCCCATGGCACTTATCGAAAAGAATAGGGGAATTTCCCCAGTGTCCTGGCCAAATTTCCCTCAGTCACTAAAAATACCACCAACAGTTTAATCTGGTTCTAGGTCAGTTGGCATTCATCTGTGTCCCCTTCCCCCGGGTCGTGCCTGAAAATAGGCAGGATTTGTCTAGTGCACTTACCCGGTCAACAAAAACTAAATAAATAAAGTTGTCACTATGCTGAATGCTCACAATGTGACGATTCTGGTCGAATACTGTCAGCATGTGTTGCAGCAACATACTGCTACCACTGTCTCCGGCAACATCAAGGCTATGCTGTACATTCACCAATGTCTGCCTCAGCATACCCGCAGCAGTGGAATTGATTGGCTAATGGAGGCAGACTTGCCACTCACTGCCTGTGTGGCATGTTCAAAAGGCCGCAAAATTGTTATTACAGAGTCCATGAGGTGCCACTGTTCAGTCGTCATAGACATGGAGGCTCCAGAACTGTCACGGCTAGTGTGCATAACAAGATATTCTGTGATGGCTTTGTATTGTTCATACAACCTCTCTGCCATGTATAACATGGAGTTCCATCGGGTGACAACTTCCAGTTTCAAGCGGTGCTGAGGCAGGCTGTTTTGTATCTGCAACTGCCGCAGTTGGTCACGGGCCTTTCCAGATCTTGAAAAGTGAGAGCAGATATGTCGTGCAATGGTCAGCATTTACTTTATGACAGGGTGCTGTAGAAACTCCTGAACCACAAGATTTAAACAGTGGGCCATGCATGGAACATGAAAAAAAACACCATTCGTGATGCATTTCACCACATTTGACCCATTGTCACTTGCTATAAACCCAGCTCTCAGGGACAGAGGGTTTAGCCATCTATCAATTTCAGTCAGTACCATGTCCAACATGTTCTCACCAGTGTGTGAACAGGTCACACTGTGCATAGCAATTGTTGCATGCTGGCGAATTCCAGGAAGATTGCTACCATGACAATCCACCTTCCTGCACTGATTAGTCACACTACCAGCATCACAAACAACCCCGGCACCTTTGCCCAGTGTGCAGTTATACACAGATATGAACTCACCGCTGTTTTGCCACTTGTCCACATATCCATACTTAAATGGATGAATGGAGAGGAGGAATGTTGAAGGGCATGTCTTACTGAGTCTGAGACAGTGCGGAACAACTCAGGAACAGCACGGTTAAAAAAGTATGTCCTGAATGGGACTTTCCATTTTGGACAGGCACGGGCAGCAAATCACCAGAACCCAGAATTCTCCATAAAGGAGAAGGGCAAAAGATCGATTGCCAGCATTTCTGCTACAGCAGCATTAAGTTCACATGACACTGTATGATTGGGGGGGGTTACTTCAGCTTAAGCGCAAACACACTCTGTAATGTGGGCTGACTTAAACGTTTTACAGGGTGTGTGTTGTTGGTCACAAATAGTTGTGCTCTGTGATGAATGGCATTGGCAGGGGTTGGGGTGTGGACATTTGATGAAGACGGTTGCACAGGTGATGATGACAAACTCAGAAAGTATGTTATTTTTCCGGATTTGCCAACTGGGGTTGATGTACCACTTGCACTAGACATACTGCATTCACCACCACCACCACCACCACAACCACAAAAACTACTACTCTCACCAGCACTGGATAACATTTCAAAGTCATTATGGTCCTCCACCTCATCATGCCTGTAGTAATCCTCTGCTCATATTATCGCACTACTGCACATGTTTAATTTCCTACTGGGCTTTACAGTCATAGAAGGGGATAACATGCTGACTATGGTTGCCGCTGGTGATACGGGTGAACGCCCAAGTCTGGTATTAACTGCCTGCTTGTGCTGGGTCCACAGAGCCAAGTGCCTATTCTTAAGATGCGTTGCTGTCCTCCTGTCCCAAGATGGCTCCCCTTTTTACCTCGACTCACACGAACATGGCAAACCTGGCAGATTGCAACTGAATCATCATTTGCATCTTGAACAAAAAAATCCCAAACAAGGGACTGTGATGCTCTGCTTTTAACATGTCCATGATGATGTGGCTTATTTAAGTCTTTTATTTTAAGCACTGAAGTGAGGGGGCATGTGATGTTTCTGGCACTGCACACCTGGACTGCAACTGACCACCACGACTACCTATCATATTGATTACTGGGTCATCATCATCATCATCATCATCATCCACTAAAACCAGTACATCACAAGTTTTTACAGGGGTTCCTGCAAACAGATTCAGAAATTTCAGACACAGCCACTTTTAATTTCTTTTTCTCCGGTTCCCAGCTGGGGTCAATTAAATCATCATAATATTCATCAACGTCACTGTCTCACACATCCACATCTTCTGCTTGGATGCTAACATGTGGACTGCATGTTGCAACAACAGCAACATCATCACCATCCTCAGCATCATCACCACCATCACATAATATTTTTTCACCACACTGTGAATCACTGTTGCATGGAAAATGAGTGACGTTAAGTGCCACGGTGGATGGAATATCACATTGTATGCTATCGTTGACATGATCAACAGAATCAGGTTCAGTTAATGGGATGTTACTGGGAAGTATGACATCATCAACGCTGTCACTCACTTGCACTGCTTCACACTCAATATGTTTGGATATGGTACACTGGTCGGAATTAGAAGTTGATGCAACAATGCTAATACTACCTCCACCTCCACTAACACCAGTAACACTAACACCACCGGCTGGGAAAACATCATCTCCTCCAACTATAAGTGAAGCTACTGATTGGGCTGTAAAAAACATTGCAGGAGAAATACCTTTCCTCACATCAGCAATGCACTTCTCTGTCTGCGTACTACTACCACGCCCACAGACCCTCTTACTGCCAACATTGCCATGGCCAGGAACAGCTTTACTTGCACGTCTCTTTGCAGGCATTTTGGGGGATCAACTACAAATATTATTACCAAATTCAGATTTTGATATGTTCACTTTCTGACTGGAGAGTCGTTACTATCGCTAGCTGGATGTGAAGCAAAATAAACAACTGTGGCTTCAGTAACAGATAAGGGACTACTGTGTTGTGACACTGTCACGGAATTAAAACAACTTCAGTAACCAGTGGTGCTGATGGGGTCACAAAAACAATCCAGTCTGGTAAAAAATATATTTTCAATGTGGGGAGGCACTGAATACAGACAGTGCTGATTTTTACAACACTACAAGCAGCAACACTAAGAACAGAACACGATGCAGTACAAAATCAGGCAGCTGCAGTGGATAGCAGGTTCACACTGCTGTGCTTAGTTACTACACTGATCTGTGTCACAAATTTTAAAAGTTGTATTATATTTGATGCATGTAACACTGCACACAACACAGAACACTTTGTGTGCAATGCTGAAGAGCGAATCGTGATGCAAATGCAAAAGTTCAGTGTACTCAGTGCCACGTAATGTAAATTTGTAATTTAAACAACCTGACCTTATGAAATGCTGCACCACATTCACACAAGCAGCAAGAAAATTTGTACTATCACTGACAATTTTACTATGTGTACAGTAAAACAGTCAGTTATATAACAAAAATATTACCAAACCACAAAGAAATCACTAGTTTTCCAACTTAAATCTACCTACACACAGATACGCCCCTCCCCCACACAGCACACTTCATTGTCTTTCACCACGCACACTCAGTGTTGTAAATTTACATTCAAAATCCACACACAGACAAAAACGCTCGATGATGTGAGCACAGGAGGGTTTCCTACAATCGATGAACTACAGTTGGATCCAAAAAAAAAAAGCAAAAATGCTTTTTGAACAGCTTTTAAAAGATTCCTACAGACAGCTATCAGAGCACATTGTCTCCTACTCCTTCCTACTCATACTATCTCGAACTGAGGCTGTGCAGATCAATATAGAGCCCATGTGACCTGAACTCCCATAAATCACTGCAAAATCTTCCTTCGGAGCTCAAAAACAAGGTGAAGTGAACTGCCACCAATGTACTTCACCTTAAAAATTGAAAGAGAAGTGACCAGTGGAGGCAGAGTAACGCTAAGTAGCTGTTTTCACGCACCTGCTCTCATTATAACGTGAAGTACTCCACTGCATTACATGAGCACTCCGCTGAACCGCTGTTCCCACGAATCACTGCATGGAGTGGATTGAGCCCACTTTGCCCACCACTAGCCGTGATCCACAATGCAGGGCTGGTACACACTACAGATAGGGCAGCCTGCTCCAGACAATGAACTGAAACCAGCCGAACAGCAGTGGCATACAAAAACGAATCCACGGTCCTCAAAAGCTTGGTATAAATAAATGTTGTTTATTACTTTTGCTGTTGAAAAAATTAAAAAACAAGCATTTGTCAATGCCGAATGTTGCTTGCTTGTATGTGCTGTTTAGGTATTTGGAAGTAATAGTTCCATGCCTTCCTCCCAAGACATCCACTGTGTCTTACCGTTCGGTATTCACAGAAGAGTGGAAGGGGCAAGGTCCACAGCAGTACAGCAGTTGCCAAGGGGGTGAAGAGGTGGACAATAGTCCATTCAAAGGCAAAAGAGTCCTGCAGGAGCTCACTAAATTGAAGGCGGACAAAGCGATGGAACCAGATGGCATACGCCCAAGGATATTAAGAGAACTGTGAAGGGAGATAGCAGTACCTCTGGCAGCCATGTTCACGAGTCATTCAACACGGTGAACTGGAGGAGGGCACATGTGGTCCCTCTACACAAGTCCAGCAGCAGGGAGGAGGCAGAGAACAATAGGCCGTTCAGCCTCACCTCAGTAGTGGGGAAGATCATGGAGGCATTGCTTAAAGAAAGGATAGTGGGGCATCTAGAAGCCATCGGAGCCCAGGACCATAGACAACATGGATTCACAGTGGGGTATCATGTCAGACAAATCTGGTTGATTTCTTTGACTGAGTGACAAAGGAAATGAATCAGGGTGGGGCAGTGGATAACGCTTACCTTGATTTCAGCAAAGCCTTTGACACCATCCCATATAGGAGGCTGATAAACTAGCTGGGTAGGCTGGGCATGGGGGAAAGGGTGGTAAACTGGGTTAGAAACTGGCTAACAGACAGGAGGCAGAGAGTGGTGGTAAATGGTGTGCAGTCTAGGAGAGGGGTGACCAGTGGGGTGCTGCAGGGATCGGTACTGGGGCCAGTCTGTTCAATGTCTTCATTAGTAACATTGCAGAGCGTCTGAAGATTTTTTCACCAAATTTTCAACATAACCATTTTAAGTCCTCTGCTCATGAACAGTGCCACTGTGATTTTCTTAATATGTCCCAAACATTGATTGCGACACGAATGCACCATTGTGCGCTACATAGGCGGAAACATGTTTTGGGTGAGATGTGAAAATGACAGCTGTACTGCTCATAAGGAGGTGGTAAAATGGCAATATTGAAAATCTGGAGGAAAATATAGATCCGCTGAACCCACGAGCGCAAGGTGATCAGCTGAAACAAATGCTCTGAAACAGTCATTTTGGAATTTTTCACCAACTTTCAACATAGCCATTTTAAGACCTCTGCTCATGAACAGTTCACTGTGATTTTTCTTAATCTGTCCCAAACATTGATTGCGCACACTGACTGTGCCATTGTGCGCTACATGCATGGAAACACATTTTGGGTGACATGTGAAAAATGACAGCTATCTGCTCATAAGGAGGTGTGGTAAAATGGCACTGTTGAAAATCTGGAGTGAAAATATTAAAAATTCGTGAACTTACAATCATGTGTAGGAACTGCACAATGCACGCTCGTAAAACAGTCATTTTTAGGAACTTTTTCACCAAATTTGCAACATAGGCTTTTGAGAGCCCACCTTATGAACACTGGCACTGTCGTTTCCTTAATCGGTCCTGAAAGGTGATTTCGCGCAGTGACCGCGAAATCACCCTTCGGGCCCGATTAACGCCATGACAGTGACAGAATTCATGAGGAAGGGTCCCAAAAACCCCATGTTGAAAATTTGGTGCCAACATTCCAAAAAATGCCTGAGATATGCAGCAAAGTTGAAAAAACCCTATCTATCCCATCATACAGCTTACTGGCATTTCCTCAGTTCGCGGTCAGCTTTGAAGAGTGCAGACGTGTTCCCAGTCCACCGAAGATCGTCGCGCTGAGGTCTGGAGGTAAGTATAGGGTGAGGGGGGTGTGGGGAGGCAGGGTGCGCAGTGGGTGGGTGCGGGTTGTGGGAAGGGGGCAGGAAGAAGCACAGAGAGACAGTTTTTGTATTTGCAGGTTTATTTTTTTTTTAATAAGACGACGAGGGACATTTGCCACGCTGGGGTGGGCTCCCAGCGTGGCAGCTGGAAGGCTGTTTGGGGGGGTCTGGAGCCGACTAGGGATTGGGCACCCGTAGACCATAACACATTTTGCCTTGTTAGGGTGGCTCCCAGCGTGGCACCTGGAAGCTTGGGGGGTGGGAGCCGAGGGGATTGTGCACCCCTGTCAGCTGTACAGTGTGTGCGTGGGGGGAGGGGCGCATGAGCACACAGTATGCGTACGTGCCTGTGTGTGTGTGGAGGAGAGGAGCTCTGTTCACTGAAGCGGAGCTCTCCCTTTCAACTGTACGACCACTGCATTTTCAACTGCTGTCATAGACAGCTGCAGCAGTGATTGGGGAACTGGGACGCACCTGCAAACACACTGACTGAATTGAAGGCAGGTGCCACCTCCGAAAACTCAGATGATGGCACTATGTTTCTTGCACATGCGTGCAAGCAACATAAAAACAAAGGCTATGCAGCTGTGTTGCTGTGGATTTTTGTACACACCCTCCATGTGTGATGACATTATAAACCTCTTGAGCTTTGCTCTGGAGGTTTATGGGTGATCACACACCTCAGGTGTGTAAAAAAGTGCATAACACACAGTTGCATAGTCATTATTGTCTATATTCCTTATGTGTTTAACATAGGTCATGGAAGGGGCAGAAGGTAAGGATGGGAGTGGGGGGACAGGATCAGGGGCCTAAGCTGTGGTCCCTGCAACATGAGCACACTAGATAGACCAAATGGCCTTATTTTGCTGGTTTCTTGGTATGTTTGGTATGCAAGTAGTGCACTAGCAGTGGTTTGGGCTCTGACCAGAGGTTTTGGTAGTTCTGAGGGGTGCATGAGGTGCCCTACTTCGCTGGTAATGTGGGACAGTACAAATGTACAAATATTTTGCTATCCATAATATAGCCACCATTTGTTTATATTTCTAAAAGATTCCAAAAGCCAGTGTGATATCAAAGTTGGTGCAACACCCACTAGTTACTAACCGTTGTTTATAGTAAAATGGAAAGATTAGCAAACAATTAACTATGCAGTATCTGTTTTATTAAGCTAGTGTGTAACCTAGTAACGACAGGCTTGCAGACTCGTATTACATGATGGAACTACCACACCGAAGTGGCCCAAATGGTGGCAAAGACAGTACCTGAGATTTTTTTTTTTTGTAATGCAGAAGAAAACTTCCCGGCTGTGTATATCTGTTTAACATTACACGAGTATAGAGTGGTGCTGCAAACTGCAAGGTGGACAGATCCCAAGTTTTGCCTGGATTGGTGAATAGTAGGAGAACGCTACATAAAGCGAATATCCTGGGGAAAATAAAGATCATTGCAAGATCTGTCCCGGTCCAGCATGTACTGTAATTAGTTAACCCGACCTACTGCAATACAAAAATAGCTGACTCCGGTTGGGCAGGAAATTATTTTCCTTTAATTCTGGTGAAAAATCAGGAGCACTGCCTTATGGCACCACATTTCTGCTTCTTTTACCAGTGTTGACACCTGTTAGTCGAATGACTGCAAGTATGATTACAGCAGTGGGTTTGCCCACTTGTAATTATTATTCTAACCATGTCTTGACAGAAACAGCAGATGATGCGCTTGCTAGTGTCCCGAACTGCCATGATTTCTGTCTTGAGTGAGCACCTCCTGGTGAGGTTCAGAGCCCTCCCCCACCCCAAACACACACATATACTGACCTTGCGTGACTTGTACTCACGTTCAGGATCCTGCTCCAAGACCCCCAGCCTCCTGGACTAGGGATCACCAGGTTGCCATCTTCCCACCTGTTTCTCAGGCTGCCTGCAGTGATTCTCCCATGCTATCCCTGGGTCTTCTGCTGTGCTATTCGGTATCTCTTCGGCAGAGAATGCCCATTTCACCCTGCTGCTGATGTAAGAATGGAATTCCCTTTCCTTGTGGCAGGGTACAAAGGAGCACAAGAAGAGCACAAGTTCGGTGTCTGTCTGTCTGTCTGTACTGTTTAGACCTGCTGTTTAGTGTTCAGAGCCTGAACCCACTCCCTCCAGCATGCGCACCACACACACACACACACACACACACACACACACACACACACACACCTTTAAGAGAAAGTCTCATTTCAGAACAAACAGCAATGAGCTGAGAGCAACAGGTCTGGACTCTGTTCTACCCTGACACCTGTTCGGATCTCTCTCTCTCTCTCTCTCTCTCTCTCTCTCTCTCTCTCTCGCTCACTCGCTCGCTCTCCTCACATTTGATGGGACGTGGCTCTTCCTCTGTGGTTTCGGAGAAGGGAGCAGCATTGGCTCAGTCCATCACCCCAGGATTTCTGTGTGCTGATGGACTGATCCCCCACCCCCATGGATTGTCCCTCCTTCATTCCAGAGCTGTCAGTGACTTCACTTTACATTCATCGTTAATGCTGGGGGGCCGATCAGAATGACGTGACTCATCACCCGGGAATAAATACCACAGTGGCGCCAGAGCAAGAAACCTGGTGGGCACACAATCAACATCTCAGCTGACAGAAAAGAGCATGAACAGTGTCACCAAACAGCCTTGCCGAAGGTAAAAATATATCAACTCGACTAAGTGGAACCCATGCGTGTGTGTGTGTGTGTGTGTGTGTGTGTGTGTGTGTGGAGGGGGGAGCTCTGCTCACTGAAGCGGAGCTCTCCCTTTCAACTGTACAACCACTGCATTTTCAACTGCTGTCATAGATAGCTGCAGCAGTGATTGGGGAACTGGGGCCACGCCTGCAAACACACTGACTGAACTGGAAGACGGGTGCCACACCTCCGAAAACTCGGATGATGGCACTATGTTTCTTGCACATGCATGCAAGCAACATAAAAAGGCAAAGCATGGAAAGTATTTTCAAACAGCATGAGTCTGCTACTCCAGCTCAGACCCCAGTGCTTCGATTCTCGTGAGCCTTCATCAGTGAGTGGGGCTGATAGGAGAGCAGTCATATTTTTAACACAGAATTATTTAATATTCATAAGAATCATTTGCATAAATTGATAAGGAACCTTTAAACATCACAAGTTAGTACTCAAAAACGTCTTTCAAAATCATTCAAACAAAATAAACAAAAAATACTGCACATATTTTCAATAGCTCTGTACATAACTACTGTTGCTATCTCTAAAAATATGACTATTAATGATTACTTTTTATAACAATTCATTACAAAACTGCTATTTGAAGCACTCGGTAGAAACTGAAAGATATCCAGTAGTAAAGAGTCAAAAAGAAAAAGTATAAAAATAATAAATGAGTGACAGGAAAATAAGACCTCATTCTGATTATATTCATGGCATCCAAAATCAAAGACTCCCTTGTAAATGAGTCATATATCGGGTAGGAGCAGGGCAGAGACAATTAAGTGTTGCAGTAAGAATCCTCGAGTTGGATCTCTCAAAATAAGTGTTAAAAGGTACAGCTGAAAAGCAAAAAGAGAGTGAGGGAGTGTATCAGAAGAAAACATCACTATTGTCATGGACAATTTAAAGTGTTACATTAACTTAACAATTCAGAGTACAGGCAGGGTAGCATAATTCAGTTCTTTAGAAATGGTTTGAGGTCCTACGGGTCATTAAGACCCTAGGTTTTACACTGTTTAGTTTAAAAATCCATTTGCTCTCTTTTTGTAAGAATAGATTGACTCTGTCACCACCCATTTTAGGTCTTGAGGGGGGGAATGGAGGAAAAGGGGTGGTCAGAGTCCTCCTGTTGGGTGATTCCATGATCAGGGGTATCAAATGGGATAGGGAGGGTGAAGTCTGCCTGATTAGAACAAAATGCTTCTCTGGACTAACGGTGCACAGGGCCAAACATGAGGTATATCAGCTGGCAAAGGATTGTGGAAGTTCCCCAGACATACTGGTCCACCTGGGTACCAATGACATTGAGGGAAATAGTGAGCTAGAGATACAGGCAAGGTTTGGGGAGCTTGCCAGGGTCTGCCATGATGTAGGATGCGTGATTTCCTTCTCGGAAATCTTACCAGTGCCAAGGGCTAGTGGGGAACACAAGAGGAAGATTAGGGAGATAAACCAGTGGCTCATGGAGTGGTGTGGGGCCAGAGGGTATGGGTTGATGGGGGATTGGGGGAAGACCTGGGAGGATAAGGGGCTATATGCTAGAGATAGGCTTCATCTCAGTTTGGAAGGGAGGGAAATCCATAAGTTGAAAATAGAGGGGTTCATTGGTGAAAGATGGGGTTTAAACTTGGTGAAGGGGGGAGGGATGGGAGAAAAGGCTGTTGGGGGGGGTCCGATAAAGGAGGGAATCTGTCTCCACCCCTCTGGGGAGCTGGAGGAATGCAGGAAAAGGCCAACTGGTAAGGTGCTGACTGGGAGAAGACGGAATCCCCATGGGAACGCGAGCAGGGGAAATGGAAGTATATGGAAAGGGTTTAAGATAGTCCTGCTAAATGCCAGGAGCTTGGGCAATAAAATGCCTGAGCTCCAGGTGATGCTAACTGAGGGAGAGGTGGATGTGGCAGCGGTCACTGAGACCTCGGTCACCACAGGGATGACTGGGACCTGAACCTGGAGGGTTACACCATGTTCAGGAAGGACGGGGGGAAGGGAAGGGGAGGAGAGGTAGCACTAATAATCAAAAACTGCATTGGCATAGAAGGAGTGGAGGAGGCGGAGGGAACTGTGGAGGTGATTTGGGTCACCTTGATAACAAGGGGGGGCAAGAGAGTAAAAATAGGAGCGGTGTATAGACCGCCCAAGCTGGCGGAGGAGCTAGAGGAGAGTCGGGTGGCAGATGTGGGGAGACACTGAAGTTTGGGCAGGGGAAGAGTGGTGGTGTTGGGGGACTTAAACATGCCAGAAATGGACTGGGAGACTATGACATCCTCAGTGGCCAGGGAACAGAGGTTGTTGGATGTCTTTCAGGATGCGTTCCTAACTCAGCAGGTGGGGGAACTGACCAGGCAGGCACAGATACTGGATGTAGTCCTGGCAGACAGTGACCAGATTGGGGGCCTGGAGGTAAGGGACCCGTTGGCGGGGAGCGACCATGCCACAGCCTGGTTCTGCCTGGACCTAGGAGAGGTAGAAGGCTGCACAAAGACGGAGGTAACTGACTTCAGGGGGGCGGATTTCAAGGAAATGGGAAGGATCCTTAAGAAGCATTTGAATGGGATTGGGCCAGACATGGACGCTGACAGTAGGTGGGAAATCATCAGGAGGTGGGTGCAGGATGTTACCAGCACCTGTACAAGAGTAAGATGAAAATGCGGTAGGGCCCGTAAATCCTGCTGGTGGACCAGGGAGGTTCAGGAGGTGGTGAGGGGAAAGAAGGCGGCTTATAGGCATTTCAAGTGCTCAAGGAGTGAAAGGGATCAAGGGGAGTATGAGATGATAGCCAGAAGGGCCACTAGGGTGGTGAGGGCGGCTAAGGCAAGGAAGGAGCAGAACCTGGCCAGGGAAATTAGGAGAGGGAACAAGGAGTTCTTTAGATACATTGGGGAAAAGCGGAGGGTGAAGGGGCAGATTAGCAGGATTAAAACAGGGAAGGGATAGGCACAAGACCCGGGGAGCAGGCTGAGGTACTAAATGAGTACTTCGCCTCAGTTTTCACGTAGGAAATTGGGGGGGCTGCATCATACATGGGGAGAAGGTGAAACTGAGGAGGGGGGACCCTTACCGATTGGTGGGTCTGGGGAGAGGGGGGACCATCACTGGCAGGATGGGGGAAGGCAAAGCAGGGGGATGAAATAACGGAGGTGGAAATCATGGCAGAGAGAGTGAGGGAAGCCCTCAGGTCCCTTAAGACAGAGAAAGCACCGGGCCAGATAAATTACATCCCAGAGTGCTAAAGGAACTGGCAGATGCCCTGGCCAAACCCCTGGAGGAGCTTTTCAGCATCTCTCTGAGGACAGGGTGGGTGCCCCAGGACTGGAAGGTGGTGCATATAGTGCCTATCCACAAGGGGGCATCAAGGGAGGTGGCAGGGAACTACAGGCCTGTCAGCCTGACATCGGAGGTGGGCAAGGTGATGGAGGGCCTTGTCAAGGAGAGGCTATGGGGTGACCTGGAAAAGTCTGGGTGCCTGGATGATAGGCAGCATGGATTTGTCCCAGTGAAATCATGTCAGACAAACCTTGTGGAGTTCTATGACTGGGTGACAAGTGCCTTGGACCTGGGTAAGCCAGTGGACGTCCTCTTTCTTGACTTCAGCAAAGCGTTTGACTCTGTTACTCATGGTGGCCAGTTGGATAAGCTGGGAGAAATGGGAGTGGGGAACCAGATGATCAGATGGCTAGGAAATTGGCTCCAGGACCAGACCCAGAGGGTTGTGGTTGGCGGGATAGTCTCATCCCCAAGGAGGGTCATTAGTGGGGTCCCTCAGGGATCGGTCCTTGGGCCTCTCCTGTTCAGCGCCTAGATCTCTGACATAAGGAAGGGTATCAGGAGTGAGATGAGTCTCTTTGCGGATGACTCAAAAGTGGGGGCGGTGGTGGATGGGGAGGAGAGGTGGGTGGCCATACAAGGGGACCTGGAGGCTCTGGAAAGGTGGTCTAGAAAGTGGAAGCTGAGGTTCAATGCAGAGAAATGCAAGATACTGCACCTGGGAGCCAGAAACCCGGGCCAAGTGTACACCCTGGGGGGGTATGGGAATGCTACAAGTCTCAATGGCTGAGCGGGACCTGGGGGTGGTGGTGGATGTCAAGAGGAACAACTTGTAGGAGGGCAGCAGCCAAGGCCAACAGGATGCTGGGATGCATCACTAGCGGGATCACCTCCAGAAGGAGGGAAGTGATACTCCCTCTGCATAACTGCTTGGTGAGGCCGCACCTCAAGTACTGCGTGCAGTTTTGGAGGCCACACTTAAAGAGGGACATCAAACTCCTGGAGAGGGTCCAGAGGAGGGCAATTAAAATGATCTGGGGCTTGGGGGACAGGACCTATAGGAAGTGGCTTTAAGAGCTAAATATGTACACATTGGAAGAGAGAAGGGACCGGGGGGACATGATAAAAGTCTTCAGGTACATGAAGTGGGTAAATAGGGAGGAGCAGTCAGGGTGCTCTGAAGGAAGGGGGGGCAACTAGAGGGCATGGGTGGAAGCTGGAGGGGAGATTCAGGGGAGAAAGGAGGAGGTGCTACTTCACTGAGAGGGTGGTGGAGCCATGGAATGTGCTGCCCAGGGGGCTGGTGGAGGCAGAGATGGTGGAGGGGTTCAAGAGGGGGTGGGACAGGTACAGGGGAAGGATTCTGGAAGCAAAGTCCTGTGCAGTGAGAATATCTGGGACTGGGAAGGGAGAAACCAGAGAGGGCAAGGGGGGCAGTAAGGTCAGCTCCCAGGGTGGGGGCTGACCAAAAGAGCAGACACAAAAGACCATTATGCCTATTCTGCTGGCATTTTAGTATGTTAGTATGTATATCTTTTTTGCTTTTCAGGTGTGCCTTTTAGTACTTATTGTAAAGGATCCAATTTGAGGATTCTTACTGCGACATTTACTGCCTCTACCCCCTTCCTACCTGGTATGTGACTCATTCACAAGGGGGTCTTTGGTTATGGAGGCCAGGAATATAATCAGAATGAGAGGTTTCAGTTTCCTTTCCCTCATTTATTATTTTTATACACTTTTTCTTTTTGGCTCTTTACTGCTGGATATCTCTCATTTTCCACTGAACACTTTAATTAACAGCTTTGTAATAAATTGTTATAAAAAGTAATCATTAAAAGTCATATTTTTAGAGAGAGCAACAGTAGTTATGTACACAGCTATTGAAAATGTGTACAGAATTTTTTGTTTTGTTTGAATGATTTTGAAAGATGTTCTTGAATACTAACTTTTGATGTTTAAAGGTTTCTTATCAATTTATGCAAATAATTCTCATGAATATTAAATAGTTCTGGGTTGAAAAGATGACTGCTCTCCTACCAGTCCCACCCCCTGATGAAGACTCACGAGAGTCGAAGTGCTGGAGTCTGAGCTGGATTAGCAGACCCACACTGTTTGGAAATGCTTTTCACGCTTTGCCTTTTTTTTTAATTTTTGCAACAGCAATAGTAATAAACAACATTTATTTGCAGCAAGCTTTTGTGGACCCTGGATTTGTTTTCATGTGCTATTGCTGTTCTACTGATTTCTGTCCCACACATGCTTGAAGCCCCCAACTGTTTTTGCCACCATCACTTCTGCTGGCAGTCTGTTCCAGGTGTCTACCACCCTTTCAGTGAATAAATATTTCCTCACATCTGCCCCTGGTCCTGGTACTCCTTCTCAATTGAAAAAGACTTCCCTGGTACACCCTGTTCACTCCTATGAGGTACTTGTAGGTCTCTATCAAGTCACCTCTCCCTCTCCTCTCTTCCAGGGTGTACACATTGAAATCTCTCAGTCTCTTCTTGTGCAACTTCTTGTGCAACCCCAGCACCATTTTAGTTTCCTCCTCTGGACTGCCTGTACCCTGTCTATGTCTTTCTGAGGTGCAGCCTCTAAAACTGGACTCAGTACTATAGGTGGGGTTTCACCAGCAAGCAAGACAGGGGCAAAACCACCTCCTCCTCCTGCTGGAGAAACCCCTTCCTATGCATTCCAGCATCCCACTAGCCCTACTGACTGCTTTGTCATACTGCCTTGCCACCTTGAGGTCCTCAGATATGATAACGTCAAGGTTCTTTCCTGCTTGGTGACTGTCAGTGCATCTCCACCCTATCTTGTACTCAGTGCCTGTGTTCCTATAAAAAAAAAAAGTTGTCCTCACATTCCACTTACCAAAGTAACCCTATAAGAAACATACTGTAGTTAACTAGCACAATACAGCAAAAAAGACTGAGGTCTCCAACCAAGTAGCTGCTGTTGTTAAGCTTCAATTGAAAGAATCATTATCACAAGTAAAAGTTCAGTAGTTCATTCACTGCAATCGCATTAGTAGTCAGACATATCTCCTCAAGACATAACACTAGCATGGCAAATTTTCAGATGTCTACTGAGGAAGCTCATGAGAGCAAAGCATTGGGGTTGGGAGAAGCCAGTGCAAGCAGGGTAACCTGTAGGCTAATAAGGCCAGCTATTTTCTTGCACCTTACAATCTAAAGTAGGTACAAAATAAGCACCCAAGACAAAAATTGACCATACAACTGAGGCTGAGAAATGTTTTTAGCTTGCCTTTATTGGATGCTAAGAGTTTGAAGACCATAGCCATATACATGGTTGTTTAGTGCAGGTAACTCACCAGCAATGACAAGTGACATTAAGCAGTTTTGGAAATGCCTAACATTTTGATTGACCACTGCCAATCTTCATCAGAGGTAGTGTCATACTCATTCACACAGGTTTTATAGTGTACCATTACCATAGAGATGGAATGCACCAACATGTATTAAAAGCTAAAGCATGCCTGGGAATAACCACAGGCAAGTATGGACTTAAACATGAATGAAAAGTTCCAGGGAGTACGGAAATTATTGTTGGCACAAAATTTGTAGACGGAATACCCTCCACTGCAAACATATATAGTATTGAGAGTGGGAATTATGAAGTCTCAAGTAAATAGTTTTCTACTTATCCCAGTGAAAGAAATATTTTCCATGTCATATATCTACAGACAAATCTGCAACAATAAATACATTCACAAAAAAATATGACAAAGAGTGAATTAAAATACTGCACTTTCCACTCAGTACATACTGACACAGATAACAAAAATCCCACAGCAGCAGGTACTATCTAAAATATCTGGTGCCAGTGCAGTAACCGTAGAAACCCAAATCCACTAGAAATAGGACCCACAGCACATTAAATAATCACATTAATTAATAATTCTACGGACAATCCCAAACCTTTTTGCTACAACCGTAGTCAAATCATAGGTAGAATGCCAACTCTATAGATTCATTAAGACTCATGTCTCCCCTTGTCCTAAATTAATAAATCCAGAAGCATTCCCTCTGGCCAATCTTCCTGTCCCAATTGCCACTCCGCAGATCTAAACTCACTTTCTCAATACCCACAAAAGTAAACTGGTTACTGCCAACACTCTGCATGTGTCTCACTATCACGTGGATGGAATCCCAAGCTCCTGCCACAAATCAATGCTACTCTATGCTGACGACGCCGTGATTTTCACAAGAAACATGGACCCAAACCTCCTTGAAAACCAACTGCAACTTGGCATTGCTTGTGTTGAGAAGTGGTTTAGCGATCACAAACTGATTTTAACCTATAGAAAAATTAAAGTCATGCTCTTCAGTAGCTTCAATAATAAACACAATCACTGCCCGTTGATCATTAGTAACTGCCATGGAATTGCTCTGGAAAAAGTACCTCACTTCCTCAAATACCTTGGAATAACCATTGACAGCACTTTATCATACGGGGGACACAATGACAACATTGCCAAAGCAGTGAATATATGTATTGGTCTACTCTATAAAAGCAAGAACTGCCAGACTCCAGAAGTTTTAAGATTGGCTGTTCAGAGTTCAATGATTTCCATCATAGACTATGGTCTAACCATTTACTGCTCTGCCACAGACAAGGCCCTTCAGTGCATTTCTACATCTTAATCAGTGACGTAACCATGCATACTTCCTGTATGCACAGGCGTACAGTTTTCAGTCTGACACACAAAAAAAATTCAACCTGGCCTTTTAAAAATCCTGAGTCCTTGGAGGCTGGCTGGACCTTAGCCTAGGTCGGGTCAGGGGTTAGTGTATGGTTGCTGTGGCAACCTAAACTTGGCGCTGGTTCAGTGCATCACTCATTGAGTGCATCATGTCACAAGCCTTGGCATCAGCCACGTCATCGAGCATCTTGTTCATTTTGTTCTTTTTTAATCTAAGAAAACAGGAACACAGATCAAGCAGTAGCCATCTTTCACAGTGAGTTCATTTGGATTTTGAATCTTGAATCTTATAGCAAAACAAACACTTACTTAGGCTAGTCAGTGTGTATCTCTGCTTCAGAAACAAATTGAACTAGCCACTTTGTCGACCGTGATGAAGCACAGCAGTGCCACAGCCAAACTTTGCTCCCAGTGACTCTTCTGGAGCTCATTTCTCTCTGGCATGCTCTGCAAGCTCCTGGGCAGTGGGCAGGAAAATAAACACTCCAGACATGCTTTCTGTGCTAATGTGCATGCCAAAATCAACCAGCTGTCAGCCCTCAATCATGTGAAGGGGATGGCTGATGTTTAATCTGTATATGGTGGCACAATGAGGCATGTTGACAGTCCTTACTTTAACTCACTTTTGGCCAGAACCAGCACTGAAACATAGGAGATTTCAAATGACTTTAGTTTCAGTGCTGGTTGTGACCAAAAGTGGGTTAAACTACACACTGTCTACATGCCTCATTGTGACACCATATACAGATTAAACACTGGGGTTCAGTCAGTCAGGTGGTATATACAGTAGCAGCCACAGACACTGCCAGCTATTTCCCAAAATTTCTGTGATATTTCCAGAAATATCTGATGCTTTCTGCATTTAAACAGTAGGGGCAGCAGAGAGAAAATCTTCAGAAATTTCATGAAATATCTGGAAATAGCTGGCAATGTCTGTGGCTACCACTTTAGCACTTCTGCATCCACCTCCTGAGAGCAGCTTAGGTGCACCGTGCAACACAGAATTCATTCTCATTTGATAAACCAGGACCCAGGAGGGACTTAAAAGTAAGTATAATTTTGTTGTGGTATACTTTAAAAACAAAGGAAACAATGAACATTTTATGCAGGTTTATTTTTGCATCTTTCTCAATAAGTAAAGTAACATTAAACTGTATAAAAATGTGTATTGTATGTCATATATTCAAACTGTTCCTATTCAAGAGTGGTGCAATATTTTTTACAGTTAGTTTCCTGCAGCTTATTTGCATAGCAACCCCTGCCCCCTTTCACACCGCATCTTCAAAGTTTGTTTGGTGACTGGTCAAGGAAGGCTTGCAACATCCACTGTGCATGTCACAACAGGGTTTCAATGTCACAACTATCACTACATTGTCTCTGAACCACTAAGCTACAGTCCTCTCTGACTGTGTATCAAGCCTTCATTTTCTTTGACAAAGCTCAAATCTCAGGATTGTTATGCAGAAAGTGAGTTTGTAGCATCGCTGTGTCTGTGTGAAACAATTTATAAATCTCATCTCAGCAATGCAAAAAGTAACTAGAAAAGATGTGGTGTGGTTGTCGTTTGTCGGAGACCAGCAATATCGGCAGTTATTGTTGCTTGCATAGTTATTTTTTATATTGTTTTCATGTATTTGGATGGGGTGGGGGGGTTGTACATCACTGTTGCTGTGTATGGAATGTTATTTTTATTTGCACATGGTCTGTGCTTGTACAAGTGTAATAGCTCCTGCTCTGTCCTTTTGCAAATCGTCCTTGCTGTCTATCCTTCATACTTATCCCTTTCTAGGTACTTGGTGTAGACACAAGAGGAGTACTTGTAAAGAGACAGAAAGAGGCTATGGGCTAGTGACTTTGTTGCATAAAAAATGTGTTTAGGTTTCTGTGGGGGAGGTAGTACCTGTTTAGATTATGTACTTACAATCCTTTTGCACCCTGCTGTGGGTAAACTGTAAAGCTGGCACAATTGAACGAGTGAAAGGAAACAGCAGGAACGTGCCGGGACTCAGTCTTGGTGCTATATTACTCGGAAATTTATTTATTTATTTAGCTTTTGTTGACTGGGTAAGTGCACTAGACAAATCCTGCCTATTTTCAGGTACGATCCGGGGGAGGGGGATACAGATGAATGCCAACTGACCTTGAACCAGATTAAGCTGTTGGTGGTATTTTTAGTGAATGAGGGAAATTTGGCCAGGACACTGGGGAAATTCCCCTACTCTTTTCGATAAGTGCCATGGGATCTTTAACATCCACCTGAACTACCACCAATCCAGGCAGATGGGACCTCGGTTTAACGTCTCATCGGAAAGACGGCACCTCAGAAGTGCAGCACCCCTATCATGCTGCACTACAGTGTCAGTACTGGGATAACATAACAAAGTAAGTAAAAAATAAGACCTAAGACAAGAATTGACCATAAAACTGAGGCTGAAAAAAGTTTTTAGCTCACTTTTATTGGATGCTCAGAGTACGAAAACCACAGTCATACACATGGCCATTCGGCACAGATAACTCACCAGCAGCGACCAGTGATGACGTAAGCAGTTTTGGAAATGCCTAATGTTTTAATTGGCCACTGCCAGTCTTCATCCTTTTGTTTCACCTTACAATCTAGCAGTTTTTGCACAGCACTTACATAGCACTTTTTAAATGTATCTGAAAATTTGCCATGCTAGTGTTATGCCTTGAGGAGTTATGTTTGACTGCTAATGTGATCACAGTGAATGAACTACTGAACTTGCTATAATGATTTGTTTAATTAAGGCATGACAACAGCAACTGCTTGGTTGGAGATTTCAGTCTTTTTTATTAGATGGTGTGTGGTGCTTGCTTGCTATATTCCTTATTGAGTTACCCTGACAAGTGGAATGCAGGGCCAGGTTTTTCTTTATTTCAATTGATCTTCCTTACCAGGCATTAGCCAGCATGTGTCCCCTGCACTGCCCCTCAGTATAATCTGCAACTCCTGGTTATATTTTTGCCCTGTGTTCCTATGCCCTAGGTCCATGATTTTTACTTTTTGGCACTGAACCTCACTTGGTTCTCCCCAGGTCTGAAATCTCATCATTGTAAGAAAGCTTTTAATCTACTTTAATCTACTGGCTGCATATATTTGTAATTGACTTTAGACTTATTTATTTATTAGATGTTTTGGAATAACACCTTTAAGCACAAGTGCTCTTTTCCAAAGGTTCCACATCAGTTGTGGTTACAATACATTTAGGATACATAGTCTAGCTCAGGAAGAGCCTGGTCAACATTACATTCAATAAGAAAGACAGTAACAGTAGAGGCCCAGATAGTGCCTGGTCATGTACAGAACAAAAGTGCAGTTAGAATAATGGCCCGGTCCGTTGTACCTTTTTGAAGAGAGGGATACGAACAGTGCTAACCCAAACAGAGCTTGGTCAGTATCAGACAAAAGGAGCCATAAGATATTTTTAGGCTATTCAGTTTGGTGGGTTGCAGCTGAGAGGTGGCATGGAGGTGAACAGGCTGCAGGCAAAAGTGGATAAACATTTGCTTCAAGGTACAGTTTATCATGTTACAATGGCAGGGGCCTTTCTTTTCAAGCTCTTTCTTAAGTGAACACTTAAACTGGGAAATCCTGTGTAGACTCCATTATGGAATCCGGAAGATCGCTCATCCAACAGGTAGCTTGGGGTGCAAAAGAGCACTTCCATTGATTGGTTTTACAGTAAAGGATCTCAAGGGCTTGTCTGTTCATACTCTTTTGCCTCATAGTTATTTTTGACTGGGCAGAAAAGGGCACTGATAGCAACCAGGGTGAGACCAAACTGGGCTTTTTTGACCAGAAGGCAAGTATGGTATTGCAGTCTTTCATGAAGTGGGAGCCATCCAGTTTGTGAGTACAGAGAGCAAGAGTGGGATAGTCTATCCGCCCCACTAACAAAGTGACAAGCTTTGTTGGATCATGCGTATCCTGTTAAGGACAGTCTCACAAGCTGTCCCATAAATGGGGAGACCATAGTCAATGATGGGTAGTATCGTTCCTTAAACTGCCATTCGTCTTGCTTCGGAGGCGAGATTTAGTTTTTGCCAGTGGAGTGCTCCTAGTTTTTGATTGGTCTGGTTAGATAGGTTGACAACATGGGAGGGGAAAATGAAAGAGTGTCATCCAGGGTGATGCCCAGTTACCTAAAGGTTTCCACTTGTTTCAGGGCAGCACCACATGTATTCAGGATGACCAGAGGGGATCCCTTCTTTCTGTGGTGATTCCCGGCAAACATTGATTTTGGTTTTTTTTTGTAGTTATTATTCATTGTTTACTTAAGACAACTTAGTTTTTAATCTCTAATACTGTAGTTATTTTGTATTTTATTTTATTATTTATGTCCTGTATGTTAATTTATGTTTTATAATGTACAGCGCCCAGAGCCTACAGGATTGGATGCTTTATAAAGGGTTGCTTGCTTGCTTGCTTTTTAGATCACTCCTCAAGTTTTCCCAGATCCCTTATCTTCCTGTCTACCCCCGCTGAGTGTCCACATTATTGCAGATTTTGGTATTATCTGTAAAAAGGCATACCTTTTTCTTCCACTTCCTTTCAGCAATGTCGCCTATAAAGATATTGAAGAGAATACGTTCCAGCACTGAGCCCTGTAGCTCCCCACTAGTCACTCCTCCATCATTTGAGTCAGTACCATTTACTACCAACCTCTGTCTCCCATCTCTTAACCAGTTTCTTACCCGATTTACCACTTTGGATCCCACCCCCACGCTGCTCAGTTTCTTTATCAGCCTCCTGTGCCACATGGTGTTGACGGCATTGTTGAAATCCCGATAGGTCACATCCACTGCCTTCCCCTGATCTATTTCCTTGGTCAATCAGTCAAAGAAATCCATCAGATTAATTTGGCATGACCTCCCCCAATTAATCCATAATTCCAGTAACCTTGAAACCCATTTGATTCAGAATACTCTACCAGTCTTTGTTTTAGCAGGGTTTCCGTTAATTTCCCCAACACTGAAGTAAGACTGACAGCCGTTTAGTTGCTAGCCTTCTACCTGCTGCCACTCTTATCTAGACAGACCCTGTTGGCTCTTCTTCACTCCTCTGGAGCAATGCCTGTTTCCAGTGAGCTGTTGAATAAGGCTCAGAGAAGCAGCTAGCACCTCCATGAGTTCCTTTAGAACCCTTAAATGTATCCCTTCTGGTCCAATAGCTTTGACCAGCTTCAGAACTACAAGTCCCATCTGGACTCTTTCTTCTGAAAATGGACTTGGGTCCACCCCCTCCCCCACTATATCTGCTTTTCCCTGGTGGTCCACCCCTCCCTCCACTGTGAAGACTGAGAAGAAATGTTCAGGATGTCTGCTTTTTCTTGGTCCTCTTCTGTGCAATCTCCTCCTCTGCCCTTTTAATCCTCACTATCCCTCCCCTTGCTTTCCTCTTCTCATTTATGTATCTGAAGAAAGTCTTATCCCCTTAGTGACCCCTTTGGCAACTTTTTCCTCTGTCTGTGCCTTTGCGCTCTTCACCGCTTGATCTAAATTGTGTGTCAAATATTTTTCTAGAGCTTATGTTAGGTGAATGTGTGAACTAAAATTTATCTAAAACACTAGGTTGAGCCACAAGATATTTGCATGATTTTATGATCCTGTATATTGTAAGGATTATATACAATGGCTCCTGTTTTCAGTTCACTATCTTTTCTGAACCATGGATGTGAATTAGTAACTGATGAGTTCTGAATACTGTGTCCAGTTAGCTCAAGATTGTAACTTTTTGTATGTTTTTAATTTTACTGTCAGTGCCACTTTAATTCACAACTGCTTAAATACAAGTTGACAGTAGATGGCAGTAACTCTTGACAAAGCACACACATACATGCGCAAAACATTGAGTTTCTAATCCCTGGATTAGTGTTACTTGCTGTTCTGCGACATAAAATGCACTTCCTAAAGAAATGCTGAATAAAAGTGTTCTTCTCAACGTATTTATCAGCATATGATTTTTGCGTCTAGTAAGGCCATTTGCTTTGTTGTGCTCAGCTGTTTTTGCTGCTGATTCAGATTGAAGTCGCCAACTAGCAGTGCCTTCCCCTTGCTTTCCAGTTTGATGATGGTGTCCCCAAGTGCCTTGTCAAACTCCTCACCCTGTGCAGGAGGCCTGTATACTACCCCAGTACAGATAGCGGTGTCCCACAGTATCTCCATCCCTTCCTTTTCCTTCTGGTACCTCTGTACCTCTGTGGCTTTTTCCCCTCCCTCATATACAAAGCAACCCCTCTTCTCTGCCCTGTCTTTTCTGAACATAGAGCAGCCTGGTATGGCCAAATCCCAGTCATGGTGCTCAGTGCAAAATGACTCCATAATGGCCACTAAATCCAGGTCAGCCTCCGCCATGATGAGTTCCCGGTCTAGAATTGTGCTTCCATGACTCCTTGCATTGGCACACGTGGCTCTCCATACCTTCCTTCTGCCCTGCCCACTGCCCTGCTTCCCTCTCCCATTCCTCACTGTGTTTTTCTCTGAAGCTCCCCCTGACTTTCCTTCTACCTTTTTAATTTCCCCATTCCCTGATTCCTTCAATCTACTTCCCTCTCCTACCTGGGTTTTACCCCCCTTTTCTTCTGCCTTGTCCCCATCCCTGCTTTCCTGCACCCCTGCCCTAGAGGAGTTTTATCCCCAGGCCCTTCCTGCCTGCTGCTGCATCATCCGGTGGGGGAGCTGTTACCTCCATTTGTTTTACTGCATCCCCCGGCTAGTTTAAATGCTCTTCCAAGCAACATTTAAACCTCCCACCAAGGATTGCAGTCCCCTTCTCAGAAGGATGCAGGCCACTTCCCTTATAGAAACCCATATCCTCCCAGACTGGCCCCTGGTCCCTGATGTAGCTGAAGCCCTCCTTTACACACAATACCTTCCACCAGTCATTAAATGCCCTAGTGTGGAGTACTTTTGCATATCCATGGCCATACACAGGTAACACCTCTGAAAAAGCCACCAGGTGTGCTACATGCATATGGCTTCTCCCCAGCTTTCTGAAGGTACCCTGCACTACCCCTACAGTGTCCCTTGTCAGCTCATTTGTCACCAGGTGGACTATGATGTCTAGTTCCGTTCTACCGCCTGCTGTTTCAGTGATCCTCTGGATACACTCTCTGTCCTGCCAAGCTGAAGCACCAAGGAGACACTTCACCTCCTCTGAGTCTCCTACCAGCAGCTGCTTCCTCACTGGCTGGGGGCCTCTTCCTCCCTCCTTGGGGCCTTCACTTTTGAGGACCCCACTTCCGCCTTTCCCACTTGTGCTACATTTCAACATCCAGTGACTGGTAGAGAGTACTTTAATAGAGATTTCATTAATTGTGTTTCTTCACTTGTTATTTATGTGACTATATGCCAATGTAAACATTTTTATGTAGGTAAGACTAAAAGAAATTTCAAAGTTTGCATATCTGAGCACTTAAGATGTATAACGAATGGAGATTTAAATAATGCATTGGCATTACATATGAAAGACAAAGGTGATGGACCTAGTTTTAAATTTCTAGGTCTGCAAAAAGTGTATGCCAGTCCACGGGGGCAATAGAGATAATAAACTGCTTAAAGCAGAATGTAAATGGCAATGTTTGTTGGGAGCCCACAGAGAGAAGGGGCTTAATGTCATGTTCAGTATTGTTCCATTTTTAAAAGAGAAGGGATATTAATTTCCTCTAGTGATGTGTTTTTTTCTTTAGATTTAAATTGTTACATGGGTTGAATCAAATTATTGTTGAGACAAATCTCGAGTGGGTGTATTATATTATGATACTGGAGATTTTTATATGGGCCCTGCATTATGTGTCCGAGATATTTATGCTGTTTATGATAACAAGATAGGATATGTGTAATTGACATTTGTTTTGTTTATTGTATTGTATTATAAGGTGGATATATGTGTGTGTATGTGCCTTTTAGGGTTTTTTGCTATTGTGTATGTGTATTAGATAGAACACATTAGGCACTTTATTGAAAACTGGCCCTTTAAAGATAAACACTATATAATAGGGCTATGTGATTGAGATAGCACGCATTGACAAAGCATTTATAACGTGAAACGTATGTCTGTGTGAGCACGTGGGGTGCTGCTGTGGATCTGTATCTTTGTAAGCTGCTATTTATTATGTAATAAATTGCTTTTTTAACATGAGCTAGCTTAAAGGTCATTCTTTTATACTTGCTGAGCTGAGTAGCCCTATTTTTGGAGGTCTATTTACTGTGTTTATGGTGGCACCAGCTTTTTAAACAAGTCGCCACCTGGTTCTTGGATCCTCCACATTTCGCCCAAGTTATAGGCTTCCTCAGGAGAATGCCTAAAATTCTAATGCAAGTACAAAACATTTTAGAAAACTTGATTTACCAATCTGTTCTTATGAAAGTCCTTATAAGGAAAATCTCATAGGCAAACATTTAAAAACCTACTCACAGTTCACAATATTCACTGTTCCACTTTTAGTAACAAACACTCAGGATTAGACCTATAATGGGCATACAAACAGTTTCAGTAATGGAAGTTTACAGAATCTTGTCAATACATTTTGTGGATTCAAATTGCATTCCCCACCACCAGAGACAAAACACCAGACTGTGCTCAAAATGACAGTGTAAATCTTTTTAGAAAGTTTGTAGCCAAATTGGTCTAGTACCTGACAGCCATACCTCATAGTTTCCAAACAAATAGTAGAATAAAGTTCTGCTCCTTAAAAATAAACCATAAAGACCTGTTTGTGAACTAATATTCCAACAGCAATTCTAAATGTTCTTTGGATAGTAAAAAGCATACTTACTTCACTTACATGTTATACATCCATGAAATTTAATTCCTGCCACCAGGAGATGTATTAATTCTGTTCCGTGCCATAAGCTAAATGATCATTTTCTAGTGCTAATTTAAATCCCTATTTCACACTCCTGCATCATCAGTGTCTCCCAGGACATCTGAGAATACGTGTTAACAACTTCTAACAGTGCCACCCATTGCTATGTTACCATACGAACTTGCCGTTGGCAATCATAACTTAATGGCAGCTTATAGCTTTTTAAATGTAAAAAACTTAGTCCCAGCTTTAGTCACTTAGTTTTCAAACATCCCCAAAATTATAGAATTAAAAGTAGAGTTTATATTTGTTATTTAATCACTATGTTTACATCCTATATGTACTGCCTTGATCTAGAAGTCAAACCGCCACAGCTCTAAAAATATGTTTTGTGTGTTCATTTTTCATTGTATCATCTCATCCATCTCTTACCCAGATGCAAAAGATTTACTGCAGTGAGGTTGTCTAGGTTTTCTATTTGCAAAATATTTAAGATGCCACCATGACCTGACGTTCATGAGAATCACATGAATGTGTGATATGCAGTAATGGAGCCAAGGGTTGCTAAGCAACCAAAACACAAACACTGTCACCAAGGGCAGTGTTCCTGGTCATGGCAGTGTGTGGCTAATTTAGAGGTGTTATCTGATTACTGCCAGTGGATCAGTTAAAATGCACAAAATATACATACACATTATACCTACTGACAAAGAGAGTAGCGTAGCATCTTAACACCACTCTCCATTAATACAGTGCAGTGCAACTTAATATTGTCCACTTTAAGTTTCAGAATCCATATCCAATATCTGTGTGCACCCCAATTTACTTCTTTTGTGGCATATAAGCCAAAATAAAAGATACTTTGTGATAAACCAAATCTCAGTTTTAGATTGCTCAATTTTTCGGTCAGTACTGCTTTTAAAGAGACAGTGTCAAATGTCTTAATCATTCTCTATTCCGATCTACAATGTCCAAAAGTACTGAACTAAGACATTAGCCAGATCTAAAATGTAAAATACCTAAATGTGTGCTTCTTTGACTATGTTATTATTAATTTGGTTTTATTTTGAAAGACACCAAGTTTAAGTGACTACACCCCTATGAGAATGCATGTAAATTATATAAGTGTGCAAGCACATGTTTATGAATAGTGGTCCAGATTCAATGATGTCAAACCATATAATCAGTTTGAAAATAGTAGTCAATATGTGTGATATGGCCAATTCCATTAGAAACTGGTGCTATTTTATTTATAAATCAGGTCCTGAAAAATATTTATATTTAATGCTAGAACCATAAAACATGTGACTGAGTAAACGTAATACATTCTAAATTAGATTCCAACTGCATCGATAAGCAAATGCACAGTAATGCAGTCCATAAACATTCAGTTGATATACATAGTGTATAATACCATTGTATTTTTTTTTAAGAAACAGGCAAACAGATGAAATATATACGAGACCAATAACCGTATATTCCTAACACAGAGCCCTCAAACCTAAAAATTTGACACCTGCTACCAACAGGCACTCCAGTTTGTGTCCCTGTTCATACCAATATCCAGATTTAAAATATCCATCTCAAAAATCCACCGTATCTCACTATACTCTAGAATTTTATCAAACTCTCCTCCTCTGGGGGATGGAGGGACTAATTCCAGACCCCAGAATCTTAACATGGCTTCTGTATGCCCTGTGGAATTAAAGTGTTCTGCTACAGCAGTTTGCAGTCTATTCCTGATATTACTTTTGTGTTCCTGTATTTAAACTTTCAGTTCTTTGGTTGTTTTACCTGTGTATATTCTATTGCAGGAACGCTGCAGCATATTAATTAATTCTAGTACTTAGTGAGATGTGTTGGATGTTCAAGATGGTTGTTTGAAATCTAGATACTGGTATGAACAGGGACACAAACAGGAGTGCCTGTTGGGAGCAGGCACTACATTTTTAGGTTTGATGGCTCTGTGTTGGAATATATTATTGGTCTCATTATAGGAGTGCAGTAGCGCCCCTATAGTTAGGGTGGCTGGTGAGATCTATGCTAAACTCGATTTTTTGTTTGCTGGTTGCAGAAAGATGGCTTTACAGATTTGCATGCAACTTTCAGGATATGTTGCACATGTCAGAATCCACAATCCCTGAAAGTCTCATGTAAATCAGTTTTGTATTTTTAGAGATACTAAAGTGTTTTAAAAATATACTTTTCCTATAGATTTCAATGGTGTTTTTTCTAAATTGTTTTCTTGTCTAGCTAAAAAACTATAATTCTTTAACTTGTGAAATTTTGTATGGCTGTGTAGGTTTTTGGGGAAGGATTTCCTGGGGAGTTGATGCTTAGAAGTTTTGAATTTTTTAAGATATTTAGATTTGAAAAATGGCCTTTTTCGTGTTACGGGTCTGTTTCGTCACTCGGGCTTGGAGTTAACATACTGTATGCACAGAAGGGCTTCAATGCATTTGACTGGCAATTGTATTGCTGTCAGTATTTTGAAGGCCATAAAGGTTTGCTCTGGAGTACAGAAAAAAGTTTAAAAGCTGAAATTGTGAAAGCTGGCATGTATATACGGATTGGTGTGAAATGATTTCCTGTGGGGTGAAAACTAGATATCTTGTTTTGTGCTTTAGTTATTTATGTTTAAAAATTGGGTTTGAGGTGTGTGAGTGAAAGTGAAAGGGAAGAGCTTGACTTCTCTCTCACTTTCAAAGGCAGCTACTGAGGAGCCACACTGTTACTACCAGGTTGGATGTCATGCCAGCCCCCCCCCCCACACACACACAGCCTTCGGATTACTATCCATTTACACTCTCAGTCAGTGGCGGTGCTGTGGCATTACTCTGCCCTGTGGTTGCTGGTCAGGCAGATCTTATTCTGCCATGTGGTTGCTCACCAGGCAGAGCATTTTTTTCCACTCCTCTCAACTGTTCTGTATCTACAAAATAATCAAGCCTGGGAAAGGGAAAGTCATACATAGAGAAAGGCTATGTTTTAAACAGCAAACTATAAGTAATATACCCCAAATCACTGTAATCTGATTTAAAGTAAATATTAGAAAACAGGCTACATGTAAACATAGTGGCTGATTGCTCCGATATCAAATAGGATGTCAGGCACAATATCAGATACGATTTCAGACAGTGCTCGGAAACAGCTCTCAGTTGATATTGTATCTGATATGGTATCTATCTATCTATCTTGCTAATGTATTTTTTTCTTAAGGAACATGGAGAAGAAATATAACAATTTCTTATTTTAAACACAATGTTCTAGGCACATGTGTCATTCACAGATTAATCAATACTTTTTTGTATGTGTGTATGTGTAATGTACAGAGCCAATATGTCTCTGTCCTCATGCCACCATGTTCAGAAATCTCAGATGGAAGGTATATATTGTACAGTCTAAGGCCTGCAATGGCCCTACACTGCTTTAGGCAAACAGAGTCTTCCTTTGGCAAAGGGCTCAAAGGGCCCTGTTCATCTGCACCTGTTCATGAATGAGGATACATATGAACATACAAATTTTCCAGCAGATAAAGGCCTTATGGTCGATCGAGTCTGCTCAAGTGTGCAGCTAGCAACCCTTATACTGCAGTGGCCCCTCCCTCCCCTCCCCTGACCCTCCCTCTTACCCTATCCCATCCCCTTTTGAAGCAGTCCACTGTTCTACAGGATACCACTTCCACAGGCAATGTGTTCCACCCAGACACCACTCTCTCTGTAAAAAAGTGTCTTCTCATTTCCCTCCTGAACCTTCCCCCTCCAATCTGAGATTGTGACCACAAGTGTCCCTACCGTCCCTTAACTTGAATAGTCTCTCTGTGCCTGTCTTATTTTCTTCATGTACTTAAAGATTTCAACCATATCCCCCCATCTCTCCTCTCCTCCAGTGAGTCCATGTTCAACTCCCTCAGCCTGCTCACATAGGGTATGTCCCCTAGTCCCTGGGCCATCCTTATTGCTTTGCACTGCACCCCATCCAGTAACTTAATATCCCTCTTCAGGTATGGGTGCCAGTACTACACACAGTACTCCAGATGTGGCCTAACCAGTGACCTCTACAATGGCAGGATCACCTCCCCTCTCCTTGAAGATATACCCCTGGCTATACAACCCAGCATTTTGTTGGCCTTTGCAGCTACCTTCCTGCATTGTGTTGAGTTGTTCATCGAGACCATTATTATCACCCCCAGATCCTTCTCCTCCTCTGTAACGGCTAGCTGACCCCCCCCCCAAAGCTGGTAGCTCCTTCTTGGTTTTTTTTGCCCCGAAATGTAGCACCTTGCACTTTTTGGCATTGAACCCCAACTGCCAAGTGTCTGACCAGGTCTCCGGTTTTGACAGATCATCTTGCAACCCATGCCACCCTCCTAGGTCATCTACTACTGCTCCCATCTTGGTGTCATCTGCAAGCAAACTGATCTTGCTCTTGATGCCCATTGAGATGTCTGATATGAACAACCCAAACAACACTGGTCTCAGCACTGAACTCTGCAGTACTGTGCTTGTCGCTGCCCTTGGAGATGAGAGCTCCCCTCCCACCACCACCCTTTGCTGCCTTCCCTGTAACCAGTTTAGTACCCATCCCACCATTTTCACCCCTGCACCTGTACTTGCCAGCTTACTATCCAGCCTCCCATGCGGCACCGAGTTGAATGCCTTACTGAAGTCCAGAAACAGGACATCCACTGCATGGCCTTTGTCCAACTGTCTAGTTATCCAGTCATAGTAATCCATCAGGTTGGTCTGACAGGATCTGCCCATGACAAACCCATGCTGCCTAGTGTCCTGCAGCCCATTGTCTCCAGAAGGAACACCAGCCTCTCCTTCTGGATTGTCTCCATCAAGTTTTCCCACAATGGATGTGAGGCCTACCAGCCTGTTGTTTCCTGGTTCATCTTTTGGACCGCTCTTATAGAGGGGTACCACGTGAGCCATCCTCCAGTTCTGAGGTACACTTCCTGAGACCAGGGAGGCATTGAACAGATCTGCCAAGGGCCCCACCAGGATTTCTGCCAGCTCTGTCAGTACCCTGGGGTGAAAGGCATCTGGCCCTGGTGCCTTGTCCACCCTCAGTGCCCTCAGGCCCTCCAGTGCCTTGCCCTCTGTCATTCCCCCATCTGTCACCTCCTCCCCCCTGAGCCTGTTCTCTCCCCCCCCTTGGTAGTGCCTCTCCTTTCTCCCTATTAAACACTGAGCAGAAGAATTCATTGAGCACTTCTGCCTGCTCTGCCCCTGTTTCCACCACCCCCATCCCTCTTAATCCTTACTATTTTGTCCCTACAACTCCTTTTCTCCCTGATGTACCTGAAGAATTCCTTCTCCCCCTTCTTGATGCCTTGTGCCAGCCTGAGCCCCTTAGACACTTTGGCTGCCCTTACTGCCTTTGTCATTTCCTTCGATTCCTTCAGGTAATCCTCTCTGTCCTCTCCCTGTTTTTTTGAACCTCCTAAAGGCAGTTCTTTTATTTATTACTTTCTCCATGACCAATGATACAATTCCACTATCTCAAAAAGGAAGGAAATTCTTTGCAAAAAACTATGTTATTGCACCAGTTAGGGTATAAGTTAACACCAACAAGATAGGGAAATGTAGCATTAGGGTTTCCAACCCTAACACTCAACCCACCACCAAGTAGCAAAAGGAAAAAAAACATTAGGGTTTTGGGTTTCCAGAGTCTTGGCAAATCAGTGGTGGGTCTTCCTTGGGGTTATCAACCATAATACCCAACCTGTTACCTAACCAAACAATGTGATTTGTGATGCAGACAGGGCCCTGCATGAAGAAATCTACAACAGATTATGTTAGCCACGTGGCAAGACATACTTTTCTACCTTTGAAGAGTGTATCACTGTGAGGCATTGGCTTGGAGCTGTACCTTCTGCTTCAAACAGGAGCCTATGAGCTGAGGGAAGGAGAGAGTATTAAGGTTGACAACCCCAAGGAAGAGCCCACCACTGATTCGTCAAGACTCTGGATACCCAAAACCCTAATGTTTTTTCCTTTTACTGCTTGGGGGGCGGGGAGTTAGGATTGGAAACCCTAACATTACATTTCCCTATCTTTTTGGCATTAACTTGAACCCTAACTGGTGCATCAGCATAGTTTTTTGTAAGGAATATATATTTCATCTGCTTGCCTGTTTCTTAAACAAATACAATGGTATTGTACTGTATGTATATCAGTTGAAATGTTTATGAACTGCGTTACTGTATACTTGCTTATTGATGCAGTTAGAATCTAATTTAGAATGTATTTACATTTACTCAGTCACATGTTATATGATTCCAGCATTAAATATAATATCTTTCATGAACTGAGTTATAAAAAATAGAATCAGTTTCTAATGGAATTGGCCACATCACACATATTGACTACCATTTTAAAACGGATTATATGGTTTGACATCATTGAATCCGTATCACTATTTGTAAACATGTGCTTGCACTTAGATATAATATACATGCATTCTCATAGGGGTACAATCACTTAAACTTGGTGTCTTTCAAAATAAAAATTTAATAATAACATATTCAAAGAACCACACATTTAGGTATTTTACATTTTAGATCTGGCTAATGTCTCAGTTCAGTACTTTTGGATATTGTAGATCGGAATAGAGAGTGATTAAGAAATTTGACACTGTCTCTTTAAAAGCAGTATTGACTGAAAAATTGAGCAATCTAAAATTAAGATTTGGTTTATCACAAACTGCCTTTTATTTTGGCTTTTATGCCACAAAAGAAGTAAATTGGGGTGCACGCAGGTAGTGATTATGGGTTCTGAAACTTAAAGCGGACAACATTAAGTTGCACTGCACTGTACTACTGGAGAGCAGTGTTCAGATGCTACGCTACTGTTTGTAAATAGGCATAGTGTGTATGTATACTTCATGCATTTTAACCGATCCACTGGCAGTAATCAGATAACACCTCTAAGTTAGCCACACACTGCCATGACTAGGAACACTGTCCTTGGTGACAATATTTGTGTTTGGTTGCTTAGCAGCCCTTGGCACCATTATGGCACGTCACATGCTTATGTGATTCTCATGAACATAAGGTCATGGTGGTGTCTTAAATATTTTGTAAATAGAAAACCTTGACAGCCCCACCAAAGTAAAGCTTTTTCATTTGGGTAAGAGACGGCTAAGAAGATGATATAATGAAAAACGAATGCACAAAACATATTTTTAGAGCTGTGGCAGTTTGACTTCTGGGTCAAGGCAGTACATATAGGATGTAAACATAGTGATTAAATAACAAATATAAACTCTACTTTTCATTCTATATTTTTGGGGACATTTGAAGACAGTCTATAAGCTGGGACCAAGGTTTTTACATTTAAAAAGCTATAAGTCACCACTAGGTTATAATTGCCAACAGCAAGTTCATATAATAACCTAGCAATAGGTGGCACTGTTAGAAGTTACTAACACGTATTGTATTCTCAGACAACTTGGGAGATGCTAATGATGCAGGATTTTGAAACAGATATTTAAATCAGCATGAGAAAATGGCCCATTTAGCTTATGTCACAGAACAAGATGAATACATCTCCAGGGGAGTGGAATTAAATTTCAGGGATGTATAAAATGTAAGTGAAGTAAACATGTTTTTTGCTATCCAAAGAACATTTAGAATCACTATTGGAATATTAGTTCACAAATTGGTCTTTATGGTTATTTTTAAGGGAGCAGAACTTTATTCTACTATTTGTTTGGAAACCATGACGTATGGCTGTCAGGTACTAGACCAATTTGGCTACAAAATTTCTAAAAGATTTACGTTGTCATTTTGAGCACAGTCTAGTGTTCTGTCTCTGGTGGTGGGGAATGCAGTTTGAATCCACAAAACATATTGACAAGATTTTGCAAACCTCCATTACTGGAACTGTTTGTATGCCCATTAGAGGTCTAATCCTGAGTGTTTGTTACTAAATGTGGAACAGTGAATATTGTGAGCTGTGAGTAGGTTTTTAAATGTTTGCCTAGGAGATTTTCCTTACAAGGATTTTCATAAGAACAGAGTGGTAAATCAAGTTTTCTAAAATGTTTATACTTGCATTAGAATGTTAGGCATTCTCCTGAGGAAGCCTATAATATGGGCAAAGCGTAGAAGATGAACTGTATGTCTGCTTGAAATGTGAGAAATAAAGCTTCTGAAGAACAGAAGGAAATGAGTGTGCTTTGAATGAAGTGTTAGACAAACACTCCACCTCTCCACCCTATTTTTTACTTCTTGTGAATTTTGGAACATAGCATCTGGGTGTGGCAGCAGAAAATTAGTTCAGAGGCATTTTTCATGGATTTCCCCACTTTGGGAAACAGTTTTGTAGTTAGGTTTCTGTTTCAGCAACCAGTTGGCATCTCTCACCATATTCTGATTCTTTTAGCTTATAGGTTTCTTAGTGTTTCACATGGAGCTCAGATATTCATCAGTAGCTTTATGGCCAGCAGTCCGGGGGGGGGGGGGTAAACAGATCATAACAGATAGGTGGAAGCTTCTTACATGGACCCCCACCCTCACTGTAAGGGGAGCAGAGGGGAGCAGGCCCACTGCAAGCAAACAGTAGGATGGCAGCCCCTAACTAGCTCAGGGTGGTGTCCTAAAACATAAATGAATTTAGTAACCCAGTGAAGAGGACTAAAATAATGACTCATCTAAAAAAACCTCCACCCTCAGTTATTATTGTTACAAGAAAGACATCTTTCACAACAGAAGCATCAAAAATGACTAAATATGACAAGACACAGGTAATAGCCAGTACATCACAGCAGGGCCAGAAGTGAGGGATGCTGTTCTCCTCCCACAAATATGAATATTTCAGGTGAAATTCACTTATGAGGACAGGAACAGCAGGTTTGTCCCGGTCATAGGTATAATTCAAGGCAGCATCTGCATGGAGGGAAGTATTTACATCCCTCTTGGATAAGACACTTCCACCCATTAGAAGCTATTTAGCAAAATTTTAATACTTAAACAGGGACCTCTGATCCTAGGTGGGAACTTTAGTCTTCTCATGGAGGCAGAGAAGGATAGCTATAATCTTCAGCCCTTCCCCCCTAAAATTGACCACAGGCCAGAAACACGGCAGGCGACTTATAAACTATTTGGGTTTGACAGCTGTCTGGCGCCATCTCCATCCCACTCTCTGACAATACACATTTTATTACAATGTGCATGACACCTACTCCAGACTGGACTATTTCCTTATCAGCTCAGAGCATCTCATTTGGGTCCACCAAGCAGCTATAACACAAATCTTACTGTCAGATCACGCACCCAACCACCTGGATTTAGAACCCAGCCATTCCCGTCTTCAATGGAGCTTTAACACTACCCTTCTTTGGGACTTGCATTTCAGGGATCTTATTAAAACTAGGCTTCTGCAAATCATTTCAGAGAACACAACCACCTTGTGGTGATTCTCTGGGATATAGTCAAAACTGTACTCTGTGGGGAAATAATTGAAAGGTTTCACCTGTGGTTTAATGGATGGCTGACAGACTCCACCCTCTTCTCCCACCCTACATAAGTCACACACTCATACACCTTCCCTGCCTAGTGTTTGTGGTCTTACTCAGTGCTGCCTCCTGATTCTCTGCTTCCTCTGCCATTTTGTTTTGTGCCTCTCTCCTTGTGTTTCCTCACTCCTGTCCATTTTGCCTCTGTTGTTTGTGCATTCTGCTGTTTCTGCTCCCTTTGCTGTTGCAGTTGTACTTTCTGTGGCCTGCTTATTCCCTTTGGTTCTGCCCCAACCCCCCGTTTATGTTTCCTAAGTTTTCATTCCTTGTTCCATGTGTTGTGCTGTGCTATGCTATACTGTGTTGTGCTTTGCTTTGCTTTTAATTTATGTGCTGCTGTCTTGCTTTCACTCCCTCCCTCCTCTCTCTCTCTCTCTCTCTCTCTCTCTCTGGTGCTTGTTCCTGCTGCAGCCCCCCCTTGTTGTGCAATTCTGCCATGGCTGCCTGTAGTCTGTGGCTTCCTGCTGCTTGTCTGTCCCTCTTTTCTGTGCTTTTGGAGTCTTGTTGTTTGTGATTCTTTCAGGTCTCCTTTTCCATACTAGTTCCAGCTTCCTGCTTTCCTTTGCTGGGCTACTGCTTCCTTTCCCCAGGAGATCCGGCCACAGCCTTCTTTCCCTCAGTTGCTGCTTTTGGATATCTGTCTTGCAGCTTTTATTTGTATTCCCTGCTGCTCCTGGTTGGAGCTTCTGTTTTGTTCATCGTGCTCAGGTGTTCCAATGGCATCGCTCAACCTCTGGTGGGTGCTGGATTCAGAGACCTCTTATTTATTAAATATTTCTTTGTTAACTTTGTTGTTCACTAATTTCTATCACTCCTTGGATAAGCGACGTAGCAGTAGTGCAACAGCTTGTAGTAGGACAGTCATGCAGCTATGTGCCTAGCCTAGCCAGTACTTAGAACCAGGTCCCATCCCCAGAGCATCACTCAGAACACTGGGTGTCATCCATCCATAGCTGTTACCTCCTTGGGACAGGCTCAACACACCAAGCTCCACATACCCTCATCCAATCCTCCTCATTATACTTTCCAGTTCTCAGCCTCGAAACTCAAGGTCACTCACTCCATCAGTTAGAACCCAGAGTACATGAATTCAGGGCAGTCTGCCATCTACTAATTTTTTCACCAGATTTCTCCTTGAAATCTCAGTTCTGCATTAAGGAATGGATTTTTCCCAAACTGATGCCTACACACTAAATATTGAAGGCACATCATTTTTTCCTCTGCCATAAAGCAGGAACTGCTTGAATTGTATTTCAAATCAGCTTCACTTTCACCACCTGTATCTTCACCTACTACCTATCGATAGTTAAATCACAAGTACCCTGGGCAGCTCTGAATAATGACATATCACTGGCACTGCACCAGACTTCATGCCCAACCTGTTCCATATGTGGTAATTCTGAAGCCTTCTGTCCTCTCTTTTCATGAGTATTGGAAGACCTTCAGTTGGCCAGTGGCTCCTAGTAGTCTTTGTTGTTCAATTTCCTGTCCATTTCCAAATTCCCATTCATGTTGTGCTTCAGTGTCTGATCAACTATTTTCACGCCAATTAATCTTTTGGATGAAAGGGCAACTGATTGTATTTCCTTCAGACCAAGCAATTCTGGTTTAATTTTTCTCTCAGTCCTTGACAAAGGCTTCCATGCTGTATTTGATTCTATGCCATCCACCTTAGTTATTTGTTCACTTTTACAGAGTTTTATATCCCTTTTTAATATGGCACATTTTGTCACTGGCACTGCTCTGGATTATCATTTTACCTTCACTGCTTTCTTAATAAAGGGGAGGGAGGGTGGGCAGAGGGGATGTGACAGTGCAGAGATACTAAACAAATATTTTTGCTCAGTATTTACAAATGAAGAGGGGAGGTACCTAAAACAAACAGTAGTAACACTCTGGATACAGAAGTTGATACCAGCCCATTTACAGAAGAAAGGGTTCTGAAAGAACTCTTAAAACTGAAGGTGAACAAAGCAACGGGGCCTGATGGGATTCATCCCAGATTTCTAAAAGAACTAAGGGTAGAACTAGTGACACCACTGACTACCCTCTTTAACAAATCATGGGAGGATGGGGTGGTACCCAAGGACTGGAGGAGGGCAGATGTGATTCCTCTTCACAAAAGTGGGAGCAAGGCAGAAGCAGGAAACTACAGACCTGTTAGTTTAACCTCAGTGGTAGGGAAAATAATGGACTCACTTCTAAAGGAAAGAATTGTTGAGTATCTAGAGGCCAGAGGGGCACAGGACCCAAGGCAGCATGGATTCACAGCGGGAAGGTCATGCCAGACAAATCTGATAGATTTCTTTGACTGGGTGACCAAAGTAGTAGATCAGGGAGGGGCTGTGGACATGGCCTACCTAGACTTTAGCAAGGCATTTGACACAGTCCCACACAAAAGATTAATATACAAGTTAGCCAACCTGGGAGTGGGTCCCAAGATGACAGCCTGGGTAAAGAATTGCCTGGAGAATAGGACACAGAGAGTAATAGTAAATGGAGTCCACTCTGAAGAAATGGGGTTACTAGTGGGGTACCGCAGGGTTCAGTATTAGGACCGGTCCTCTTCAATGTCTTTATAGCGACATTGCAGAGGGACTGGAAGAAAAGTATGTCTCTTTGCAGATGACACAAAGATCTGCAACACAGTTGATGCACAAGGTGGGGTGGAAAGGATGAGAAGGGACTTGCAAGGTTAGAGGAATGGGCAAATGTATGGCAGCTTAGATTCAATGCTAAGAAGTGCAAGGTAATGCACCTGGGAAACAAAAACCCAGGGGAAGAGTACACAATGAGGGGTGAGATACTAACAACAACAAAATGGAAAGGTACCTGGGGTAGTCATATCAGATGACCTAAAGGTGGGCAAGCAATGTGAGAGGGCAGCAAGGAGGGCTGGGGGATACTGGGATGCATAGGAGAGGCATCACCAGTAGAAAACAAGGAAGTTATTATCCCTCTGTACAGACAGTTGGTGAGACCCCATCTGAGTACTGCGTGCAGTTCTGGAGACCAATCTCCAAGAAAGACATAGACAGGATGGAAGCTGTCCAGAGGAGGGCAACTAAAATGGTGCAGGGTCTGCACGGAAGACATATGAAGAGAGACTTAAGGAGCTAAATATGTATAGCCTTGAGGAAAGAGGAGAGGGGGACATGATAGAAACTTTCAAGTACCTCAAGGGAATCAACAAAGTCCAAGAGGGTAGCATCTTTCAAAAAGAGGTGTGCAAGAACAAGGGCACAATTTGAAGATAGAAGGAAGGCTCAGAGGTAACTTAAGGATGTATTTTTCACAGAGAGGGTTGTGGATGCATGGAACGGCCTTCCGGAGGAGGTTGTGGAGTCAAAAACAGTGGTGGAATTCAAGCATGCATGGGACAGTCATAAGGCAATTCTCGGATGTGGGGGTAGGAAGAAGTAGGCTGCTGGTTAACTAGGATCTGCAGCTTATCCATTAGGTAGGGAAATGGGCAGACTGGGTGGGCGAAGTGGTCCTTATCTGCCGTCAAAATCTATGTTTCTATGTTTCTTCAGACCTTATCATATGACAACATTTGCTCTTAGTCTGGAATGGCATATCAATGTTTGTAAAGATCCAGCTACAGAATTAAACACTGAAACATTCCTCAGTGCAACAGTGCAACTATTGTTTTGAGGCATTTTGTGATCCATTTTGATTTGCTCATCCAAGGCCATCAGAAATCCAAGACTCCTCATTTTCAGTCCATGTCTTCTTTTTTTATCTGGATCTCTTTGCAACAGCTGCTCTCACTGGGGTAATCTTTGGAATAATCAACCTGTCATATTCTATTCTGATAACCAAGCAGACTTAGTCGTAATAAATACAGGTCAGTATCCATCCTCCATGATGAATGTCCAGAAAAGATCAACATGGACTTCATATGCAGTTTAGAACTTTCATCCTCTGCCTGCAGAAGTCATGACTCCTCCTCCATCATCCTAGGAGCTGCATACTGCTCACAAACAATCAGCCTGTCGGCCATGTCATACTGCTTACAAGCAGGTGGCCCTTCATACACATCATACTGCTCAATAGCAATCAACCTGCCATTCATATCATACTGCTTATAGCTGTTCGACCTTTCAGTCTTATTGTTCTGCTCACAAGCATTCAGTCTGTCAGCATCACCATACTGCTCATAATCATTCGGCCTATCAGCCACATCATACTGCTTATGAACAATCAATATGTCATCCATATCATACTGCTCATAGCTGCTTGACCTGTCAGCCACATCATACTGTTTATAAGCAATCGATCTGTCATCCATATCATGCTTCTCACACCTGTCCAGCCTGTTGGCCACATCAGACTGCTCCAAGCAATCAACCTGTTGGCCTCATCATGCTTCTCACAAGCAATCAGCCTTTTGGCCACATCATACTGTTCCAAGCACTCAGCTGTCAGCTACTGTACATCTACTGCTCTCACACATTAGGCCTCTTGACTAATACTAGCAGATAATATACTGTATATCGGATATTCAATTTACCATATAATCCATCTAGCCTAGCTCATACTTATCCAGTCCAGTAATTAAAGCATTCCTTTAAGACCTAAGAAATTTACTCCTCAAGGACTACCCTTAAGGAAGCTTGTAGTCTGTGATCTATATTGCAAACTACCAAATAAGTATTCAGTTCACTAACTGCTCAACTCTTACTGTTGGCTTAGCCTTCTTAGGATTGCTAAGACCTAGGAAATGTACTGTCTCCTCCACAGCTGTATTCAATCCCTCTGTCTGCTTGTCTAATCAATTCAGAGCTGCTTACCCTCACAACAACAAGAAATGACTCCTTCTCCACCATTCTAAGAGCTGCAAATGACATAAAAATATATCTCAACTACATGTCTGCTACCATCTGGGATTCCCTAACTGCCTCAACAAGTCTGCCTTCAGAGTAGTGTGAAAGAAATATACTACCTTCTACACTCTTCAAAACATAGACTTTCTACAGTACTATGTTTCTCATGTTCTGGTGTTTGCATCCCCTTCTGCTCTCAAACATTTAGTCTGACAGCCACAACATCAAACAATATATCTCAGGCATACCATTTACCTTATGTCCGTTCATTCCAATTCCACATGCTTTTACTTATCCTAACAATCAAGGCTTTATTCAAGGTTTGAGAAAATCTGCTTCTTGACATCCTTCAAGGAAGCCTATGGATTACAACCTATATTCTTCACTGATGGACTTCTTAAAATATGGAGTTTTGGATCTTTCCTAGATCTTAATTTTCAAGCATTTATGACATTAGCATTTACTGGATTCCTAAGACCTGGAGAATTTACCTCTCCTTCTGTCTTCAATCCTGCAGTTCACCTAACAAAGAACAGTCTCAGGAAAGCATCAGCAAATCACTTTACCCTCACTTTACCAAGCTCAAACTGACAGAAGTACTAATGGGTCCACATATACTATTTTGCAACAACTCAGCTTGGTGCCCTATTCAAGTCGTCTAAAAACTACAAGCTATGGGTAGATATCCTGATTCTACTCATCCTCTTCTGTGTACTAACAACTATTATATCATGACTATTTCTTGGTTCGTTCTTCATGTCAGAGTGTTGCTATATTGTCTGGGTCTTGAGTCCTCAACTATTTTCCAGCCAATTATTCATGAGTGCACAGCCGTCTCTGCTTCATGAGAACATACCAGCTCACATCATCAAGATCATGGTTCACTTACATCATCCTGTTTGAAACCTTGACATCCAAATTTAAACTCTACTAAGCTTATCAACAGCTAGGCTCTTACTTTTTAGAAGTCTGGAGGAAAGGCTAACCCAGTAACCATGGTTCCTCAGAGGATTACCTCACAGGGGTGTTTTTCCTTCTCCTCTATGTTATTGGGTCTAGTTTATGAGTTGGAGGAGGTGGGTTCTGTTACATCACACTTTTGTCCTTTGGCTCTTTTAGCTATCAATTTCTGGACACATTTCAATAAGAAGGGAGCTCAGACCTCCTCCTCCACCACCACCAGGAAGACTCAGCTGATCAGGTGGACACATTTCGGCAAGGAGGAGGCTTGGAACTCCTCCACCACCACCAGAAAGACTGAGATGGTCACTGTGGAGTGAAGATGGAGAGGGGCTTGGAAGTTTCAGCATGCTCCTGTAAGGAGCCAATCACTGCCAAGCCATGCTTCTCTCCCCAATTACCAGCCAATCCCGGTCACTGCTTGGGACTTCAGAAGTGAGCAGGGGTTGTAAATAGCCCCCGCTGAAACAAGCACCACCATGGACACATCTTGGGGAGGAGGTCTTGAACCTCCTCCACCACCATCAGGAAGACTCAGTTGATCACTAGGTAGTGGAGAGGGAGCGGAGCTTTGAAGCTCTGAGAGGCTTCTGTAAGAAGTTAATCACTGCCAAGCAGTGCCTCCCTCCCCGATCACCAGCTAATCCCAGGCATTACCTGGGAATCCAGGAAGTGAGCTGGGGAATTCTTCAGGACTAGGCCATCAAGCAGCCCCCCTACACTGCAGCCCACCACATGAAGGACAAACACACAAAAGGATGCCAGAGTCTGCCCACCAGAGTTAGACCAACGAGGCAGTGAGCAGCCAGCCACTCTGCTCCCTTACTGACCATACCCAGGTAAGCCTGTTTGGGGCTGCATCATAGGGTGGCTGTACATGGCAGACAAACTAGGCATCTGGGGCTAAGCATGCCAGTGGGCTAAGGGGCTTGCTGTTTGCTTGTTTTTTGTGTGTAGTTTGTGCAAACTGACAAAAGGTATTAGTGTGTTTCTGGGTTGGTGGGACTGAAGATAAAATGTTGCCAGGTACTATATGTAAGGGACTAAAGCTTGCTAGGTAAAAATGAGCCTCAGGACTTATGGGCATGTGGTTGCTGGGTGGTTGTAGAATAGCCCTACTGGAACTGGGATAAAAAAAGGAAGGACAAGAAGGACAGGAAATAGGGAATGTGGGGAGTGGTACAATGCCGTGGTTGTGGGGCGGCAGTCTACAGGAAAACCTTCTGGAGGCTGCAGTGCTATCCCATCTGCATGCATCTCTCTAGGTGGTGGGAGCAGGTCTCAAGGCTCCAAGCAGTGCTGGCAGAGAGTCAAGAGAATGTCTCAAGACTTAAAGTCACATTGCAAGGAGTCGGGGGACCATCCCTCTCACCCAGGGACCACCTGGCCAGGCAACGCTACCTCAGAGATTGCAAGAAGGAAGGAGTGGTTTGATTATGGTGGTCTCAAGGGGGGGATAAAGGTGGTAGGATCAGGAAGACTGGGGGGAGTGAGAAACAGGCACACTCCTCATCCAGTGTCACTAAGAAACTCCTATGCCGAGGTGGTGGTCAGTAAGGATGTGGGGTACTGCCTGAATGGAGTCCCCAGGGGTGGAAGGAGGCCCCCATAAAAGGAGGAAGCAACTTCTAGTGGGGGACTCTATAGTCAGGGGAACAGAGTTGGAGGATGGAAAGGGGGTAGAGAGGGAGGTTAAGTGCCTACCAGGTGGATCGGCTTGGAGGGATGGAAAGTGCATCCAGTGGATTGTGAGGGCTATAGGCAGGTAGGAAGGAAGGAGGAGCTGGATGTCATTGTCCACCTGGGGATGAATGACCTAGCTCTGGTGGGGATACGGGCAGTGCAGGAACAGTTTAGGGAGCTGGGGAAGGGTCTCAGGCAGATAGCATGCACTGTAGCCTTTGCAGAAGTGCTGCCTGTGTACAACAGAGGGGAAGGAGAGGGAACTCTGCACTAAGGCCTTCAACTCATGGTCGAAGGAATGGTGCAAAGAGGAGGAGTATGGCTACATTGAGGACTGGGGTGCCACCTGAAGGGATCAGAGTTTGTACTGGGGAAATGGCCTGCATCCATCCACGAAGGGAACGGCAGTCCTCAGTGGATGGTTTAAATGTGTCTTCGACAGACATTTAAAAGTAGCCAAAGGGGTGGCAGAGGCGGCAAGGGCAGAAACTGACCCAACCCCCCACAGGCTGTGACGAAAGGTAGACCATTTCTGAGGGAAAAGATTTCCACCAAAATGAAGGAGAACCAAGGGTGCAAGGGATCAAAATGGGAGAAAGAGGGAGAGAAATAGGCAGTATGAAAAGGAGAGGAAGGGGGAACAACTAGAAAACATAAGAAGGGACGAGAGTAGGAATAACAAAATCTGGATAGTTGTGTGCGTATGCTAGATGTCTAGGAAATAAGATACCAGACCTGGAGGCCACCGTGACTGAGATAGGCCTGGATATTGTGGCCATCACTGAAACATGGTGCACTAGCAACCATAACTGAGAAATGATCCCACTAACCATTCCCACTTATGCCATTGATGTAATTCCTTAACTGAAATGTTGTTCACTGGCGCCCATGGTCTTAGACCATGGCAGTATGAAATTTAAGTTGTTTTATTGATGCTCACTCATTTGAGAGTGGCTGCTCCAATTCACACAACTGTTTGTCTTTGCCTTACCTGTAACCCTCATTATATCTGCTAAATTTGCTTTATTTACGTTGTATTTTGTCTGCTAGTATTGTTTACTTTCCTTTGCACAGAGCTATGTATTGCACAGAGTTCTTTCTGTATTCATGTAATTCCTTTGTACTTGCTGATGTATCTTGCTGTTGCTGATCTTAAACCCTTTGTAAATAGGCTCTGCCTAAGGGTTTTATGTAAACTAAATAAATAAATAAAATTAGCATACCTCAATACACAAGGTTTAGAAGAGATAGGATAGGTAGGAAAGGTGGGGGAGTGTTGCTTAATATTAAGGAAAACATCAAAGTGACACAGCTACAGGGAATTCAAGGGGGGGACAAGGTGTTGTGGGTCAACCTTGAGACTGGAAATGGAGCCACCACTCAAATTGGAGTGGTATACAGATCCCCAACACAGGGAGAGGACTTTGACAAAGAGATGTTGGAAGACATAAGCAAAATGGCCAACAAGTGGAAGGTGGTGCTGGTGGGGGACTTTAACCTGCCTTATGTAGAATGGAGTGACCTACTGTAGCATCAGCTAGAAGCAGAGACATCTTGGACTCCCTGCAGGGGGCATTTCTCAGGCAGCCAATCAGTGAACTCACTCAGGGTGGGGCAATAATGGACCTGGTATTTACGAACAGGGACAGTGTGGTGAACGGCAGTATGGGGAGTCATCTGGGGATCACACAGTATGGTTTTAACATAAGAAAAACAGTGGAGGCCAGCCAAACATGGGCCAGGGTCCTGGATTTCAGAAGGGCTGACTTTTCAAAGATGGGGGAGTGCCTCCGAGAGGATCTGGTGGGGGAGATATCGGGGGGTGTAGGGCAAATGGGCCAGATTAAAAGAGCATAGTAAAGGCAACAAACTTGTACATCAGGCAAACGAGCAGAGGCGGAGGGAGGAGGAGACCAATATAGTTCTTGAGGGGAAATGGCAGAAAAGGTAAGGGCAAAAACAGTAGCATTCAGAAAGTATAAGGAGACTCAGAGAAATGAGGACAGAGAAGTGTATCTGGGAAAATGGAAAGAGGCAGGTGAGGCAGTAAGGAGAACAAAAGCACAAGCTGAAGAAAGAATAGCACAGACAGTATCGAAGGGGGACAAGACATTTTTCACGTATATCAGTGAGAAAAGGAAGACCAAGGGAGGAAGGGATAGCACGGTTAAAAAAAGAGGGAGGGGCTGTGCTGAGGAAGACCAAGAAAAGGCAAACATCTTAAATATTTCTGCTCAGTGTTCACAGTGGAGGGAGAAGGGGAGGGACCATAATTAAGCAACAAGAGCTTGGAGGGAGGAGAAGTGGACACAAGTCCCTTTACAGAAGAGAGGGTCATGAAAGCACAGGCTCATCTGAGGGTGAACAAAGCCATAGGGCTAGATGGGGTGCATCCAAGAGTATTAAGGGAACTCAGGGAGGTGCCTGCTGCACCCTTGACAGACTTGTTTAACAGTTCACTGAAGACCAGTGTGGTCCTGGAAGGCAGATGTAGTCCCACTTCACAACGGTGGTAGCAAGGAGGAGGTGTGAAATTACAGGCCTGACAGCCTGACATCTGTACTAGGGAAATTGATAGAAACACTATTAAAGGAAAGAATTATAGAACACCTGAAATACAACAGACTGCAGGACCAGAGACAGCATGGCTTTATGGAGGGGCGGTTGTGCCAAACAAATCTGAGAGATTTATTTGACTGGGTATCCAAAGTGTTGAATAAGTAAGGGGTGCTGGACGTGGCCTACCTGGACTTTAACAAGGCCTTTGATATCATTCCACATAGGAGGCTGGTAAATAAATTGCGTAGCATGGGGGTGGGCAAAAAGGTGGTAACCTGGGTAAGAAACTGGTTCGGGGATAGGAAGCAGAGGGTAGTGGTAAATGGAGTTTGCGCTGAGGAGGAGACAGTGACCAGTGGGGTACCACAGGGGTCATTACTGGGACCAGGCCTCTTTAATGTCTTCATTAGTGACATAGCAAAGGAACTGGAAGAGAAGTTCTGTCTCTTTGCAGATGACACCAAGATCTGCAACAGAGTGGACACTCCAGAAGGGGTGCAAAGGAAGAAAAAGGATTTAAAATGACTGGAGGAGTGGTCAAAAGTTTGGCAGCTGAGGTTTAATGCAAAAAAATGCAAAATAATGCACTTAGGTCACAGAAACCTGGGGGTGCAGTACAAAATTGGGGGGAAGATACTAGCAATAACCAAGCAGGAAAGGGACCTGGGGGGTAATCATATCAGATGAGCTGAAGGTGGCTAGACAATGTGACAAGGCAATCATGTATTTATTCATTACATATTGGGTTTACAACCTTTGAGTCTTACTCATTTACAAAGGCACCTCATCGCAGGAAGGGCAGACATCAAGACAGTTATTACAATGCAGATTAAAACAGAGGATAACATTACAGGTGCAGTAAAAGGAACATTTGACATAGATACACTTAGGTTACATAAAATAGTAGTTTGTATGTTACTTAGGTTACACAATGTTACAAAATTGTGAGTTACAATCATGGATATAGTAGGTTCTCAGAGAAGACAGTGGGTTACATCCCTATTTTGACCTAGTAGGGAAGGAGTGGGTCTGGGGAAGGGAGAGGCTGTCCAGTGGACGTTGTCAAGCCAGGGAGCAAGGCAGGCGGGTACCACAGGTTACAACAGGGGCTTAGTTGCACCTACAACAGTGGGTATTAAAGATATGGTTCGGAAGGGCTGTTTTGAAGGAGCCAATTTTTGGCAAGTTGGAGATGCAGCTAGGGAGGGAGTTGAACCAGGTGGGGGCTCGGTAGAGAAAGGATCTCTGGGCAAGAGAGGTCTTGGTTCTGGGCACCTGGAAGGTGGCCTTAACAGAGCTACAGGTGGTGACAGATGATGATGACTGCTGTAGGGAGGTGGAGACCCTCGGGGGGAAGAGAGTCCTAGCGGTGATTTCTTAGCGAGAAGGCAGGTCTGGTAGAGCAGACGCTCCTCAAAGTTGAGCAGATTGGTGGTAGTATAGAGAAGGCAGGTGTGAGTGCAGCTGGGGGCACCGGTCAGGAGCCTACAGGCCTTATTGATGGAGAGTTGGATTTTGGAGAGGGCAGTGTTGTCAGCTGCGGCATAGATGGGCAAGCCATAGTCCATGAGGGACAAAACGGAGGAGGTGATGGCCAGCCTGAGGGCAACCTGAGGCAAGCAGTCCCTGTGTTGGTATAGCAGGCCAATCTGAGAGTTTATGGCAGCTGACAGGGCATTAATGTGGGTGTGGAAGGAGAGGGCAGTATCAAAAGTGAGGCCTAGGTACTTATGTGTGGTCACTTGTTCTAGCGGGTGCAGAATGCTGGAAATAATCAAGAGGGGGGTATTTTTAGCTTTATTTTGGTGGTGGGAGAAGAGCATTGATTTGGTTTTCTTTAGGTTAATGACCAGTCTGCGGTCACCAAACCACCTTTCGACTTGGTTATAAGCTTGCTAGAGGGATAATTGGAGGGAGGTGGGATTGGGATGTGAAGCAACGAAGACTGCATCGTCGGTGTAGAGTAGCATTTTACCAGTACATGAGCTGGGGAGGGTGTTGAGGGAGAGACTAAAAAGTACTGGAGCCAGGATGGAGCCCAGAGGGACCCCAGAGTGAACAGGAAGAGTGCTGGAGAGGGAGCCGTTGATCTTGACACGCTGGGATCTAGCAGAAAGGTAGCTAGAGAACCAGGAAATGGGACCGCCAGAGAAGCCAAGTTGGTGGAGAGAGTTAAGTGGAAGGGGTTGACAGACAGTGTCAAAGGCCTTGGAGAGGTCAATGAACACTGCTCCTGCAAGGCTGCCAGAGTCGAGAGCAGCATGCAGGTGTTGGGAGAATTCCAGGAGAGCCATGGTTGTACTGTGTCCTGGGCAGAAACCGTGCTGCTCTGGACACATAATGTTGTACTTGGTTAGGTATTCAGAGAGCTGGATCAACACTACTTTTTCAAGGGCTTTAGAGAGTGGGGGGAGGGTGGAGATTGGCCGGTAATTGTTGGGGGTGGACCTTATGTATGGGTGTGATTTCAGCAGTTTTCCAAGCACCTGGGAACTGACCCAGGCATAAAGACCGGTTTAGAAGGTCAGTCAGGGGGACTAGGACTTCGTCCAAGACCTTATGGAGGATCCTGGAGTCGAGGGGGGTCACTGCTAGGGTTATTGCTGCCTAATGCTTTTAGCAGGTGTGGCCTGGCTTCTTGGGGGGATAGAGTGTGCAGATAGAATGGTTGGCAATGCAGGACCAGAGGGAGAGAGGTGGAGACTGGGTCAAAGAAGCTGCTGGGGAGGACCGAGCTTAGGTCAGAGAAGGCGGTGTTTAGGCAATCGGCTATAAGGAGCAGATCTTTGGTGGGGGTGCCATTGATGGAGAGCTGGGATGGTGGGGGGAGGGGGGCTTACCATTTAGCTCTTTCATATTATCCCAGAAGGTCCGAGCTGAATCCCAAATGGAAGCGAGGGTGGTCTGGTAGTGCTCTGCCTTGGCCCACCTAATGGCCCAAGTGCACTTATTGCATTCTGCGTTGTAGGTCTATCTATCAGATGCCTTTCCAGATTCTACAGCAATGTGCCAGAGATTATCTCTGTTTTTGAGTCTCTGGAGGAGGGGTGGGTGATCCATGGGGCATTGCATTTTTTGGAGCAGATCCTGGTGAGGGGGCGAAAAGGTCACAAGCCTTACAGAAGGAATTTGTGAAGTGGTCAAGAGCTGAGTCAATGTCAGGGGCGCGCTGGATAGGGGACCAGTATTGGCTGGGCTAGGTATTGTTTTAATTTTCTGAGGCCACCAGGGCATAAACGGTGGCGTAGTGTGGCCTGGGACACTGGCTTCAGAGTGGAGGATGACCAGAGACAGAGGACTGAGGAGTGATAGCTAAGAGAGTCAGGGAGGACAGTGACATCCCGGATTTTGTAGGGGCAGTTAGATATAACAACATCTAGGAGAGGGCTAGTGCCAATAGAGTGATTGAATATGGTTGGCTGGGTGACTAACTGGGACATATCCAGGGCAGCAAAGGAGTCCCTTAAATGGGAGGCAGTGGAGGCAAGCCAGTTAACATTGAGATCACCTAGGATGACTTGCTCCACTTTGTGAGGGAGAGATGTGAGGTAGTCAGTGAGGGACTAGACCACTTGGTTTTGATTCCTCGGGGGTACGTAGGAGACTATGAGGAAGAGAGGGCCTCAGGCGGGGTCAGGTGTGATTTTTAAGGTGAGGGCTTGGGCTCCATAATCAAGTTTGGGAGCTGGGAGTGCCTGACCTATGAGGGAGTCATAATGGTATTAGTGCGCAGAACCACCACCGAGATTAAGTTTACTTGATTCTTCCTGTAGATGGTATTTCCAGGAGGGTGATAGCAGAGTCAGGGGTGGATTTGGAGAGCCAAGTCTCTACCAGTGCAGTTATGTCAGGCTGATGTTGAACGACCCAGCACTGGAGGGCAGCGGATTTCTTTAGGAGACTACAAATGTTTAAGGATGCAAAGTGGAGGCCAGTTGCAGTACAGGGTTTGGAAGGGCTGGAAGCCATAGGTCCTGGGTTTGGGTGTACATTATCAGATAATAATAATAATAGCAGTGTGATTATTCTGGTTAGTGGCCGGTGGCGATGGAGACCCTTGGGTCGACACCCAGCTGAGGACTTTACAATCAGGGTACATGGGATAGATAAAGTGCTAGGAGTGGGAATGGCAGGGGAGAGCTGGATCCAGGTTGGGCCTTGGAGGGTGGAGGAAGTGGGGGTGTTGGCAGGGTGGGGGTGTTGAGGGGTCACGGTTGTGTCTAGGGTGGGAAAGGGCCGAGTCACTGTGGGGTAGTCTGGGGATAAGGTGCCTAGTGTGGAGGACAGGTGCTCCGGTTGGTTTGAGGTCTGTACCAAAAGGGTAAAGGAGAGCAGACTTAGTAATGGAGTGTAGGTACCCATAGTTTTATTCCTATAGTAGACAATAAGGGTACAGGCTCACCTTCAGTGAGGGTGGCTGCCACTGTGGAGTAGCGGTAGTGCTGCCAACTTTGGTGCAGAAGGTACAAGGTTCGAATACCCCGGGGTGGGGTGTCTTGAAGCCTAGCGGGGAGGTTGTCTGGGGTTGTTGAGAAGGCTGGGGAGTGCTAGGTTAGCGGTGAAAAAAGGGGTGGAAAAAGTGACTCCTAGTGATCACAAAGGGAGCAGGTTAGGGGTAGATATGGGGGTGTGGTTGTCTGGGGATTGGGTAGGGAGGTTAAGTATTGAGCAGGGTGGGGGGGTGCAGTGAGGTTTTCCAGGCAGGGGGACAGAGCAGCTGAGTAGTAGAGAGTAAGGAGATGTAGAGCAGCTTTGGCATGGTTGGGGGAAAACCCCTCAGACTAAACATTACTTAAAGTGAGAAATCAAGAACATGTCAAGCAGAGGTCAGTCCTAGCATTAATTTCTTGCCAGCAGTTCCTAAAAGAATTCTGGATTGCTGCACATAGTGTGAGGAACACTGGCAAACAGGGGAAAGTGAGATTCCTCCAGGGGTAGATGCCAAAATTCAGAGTTCCAACCCATACCTTGCTTGGAGGGTGAGCTTCAGCAGCTTCTCCTTAGTCTGCTTATCAAACTGCAAAATGCAGTTTGCTTGAGAGGAAGAAGTCCGAAAAGGGCACAGTAGTCCCCTTGCTTGGAGGGTGAGTTTCGGCAGCTCTCAGGAGAGCTAGAGGGAAGTGGTGTTGCAACTATATAGGTCTTTGGTAAGACCCACCTGGAATACTGTGTTCAGTTTTGGAGGCCACATCTCAGGAAGGACATAGACAGGGTGGAGGCTGTCCAAAGGAGGGCTATCAAGATAGCACAGGATCTATATCAGAAGACCTACAAGAAGAGGCTAAAGGAACTAACCATGTACACCCTAGAGGAAAGGAGGAAGAGGAAGGAGAGGGGGGATATGATCAAGACCTTTAAAAATCTCAAAGGGGTGAATAAGGTACATGTGGGAGGCATTTTTCAGAGGAAAGGATGCTCTAGAACAAGGGGCCAGAATATGAAGCTTGGGGGGGAGGTTCAGGAGAGATGTGAGAAAATACTTCTCTTCACAGAAAGGGTAGTGGATGCCTGGAATAGTCTTCCAGTGGAGGTGGTGGGGGCAGAAACAGTGGTGGGATTAAAAAAAAGCCTGGGATAAGCACAAGGGAATCATACAGAATAGGTAAAGGTGAAAGAGAAAGTGCTGTAGACCTGGAAAGGGCTATAGCAGAAGTAATGCAACAAAAAAGAGCAGACTGGATAGGCCAAGTGGCCTTTATCTGCCATCAGTTTCTATGTTTCTGTGTTTAGTCTTGAGAAACTTCTCCTGGCACCTCTATTGAGGGTGGAAATCCAGAGGAAAGAGACAAACCAAAGTAACACTCAATGCAATGTTGCACACTTACACAACTGACAGCCGTACATTGAAATGAAAGATTTCACCTGTGGTTCAATGGGTGGCCGCCAAACTCTACCCCACCCTACATAAACCACACACTCACACATCTCCCCTGCCTAGTGTTTTTCACAACTACCTCCAGCCTCTTCTCCTTCTCCAGTGCTCTGCCTCTGGTGTGGGTCTTTTAGCTACTAATTTCCTTTAGCCTAAAAAAACCACTCCTGGCACCTGTACCAAGGGTGGAAATCCAGAGGAAAGAGAAAAACCAAAGTAACACTCAAACTATCATTGCACAAACAGTTATATAATTGAAGGGATTAGCCTGGGATTATGTGGGGGAAGAGCTCTTCCCCCACAGCCTATTTAATTGAAGCAGCTAACTCCCCGCTCTGCTTAGAGCGAGTCACACTCACTTATCTTGTAGACGGTTGGTTTCCCCTCCTCCTCATCTGCCTCCTGCTCCCTGTCTTGCCTTGCTCCTCCCTCTCCCATTTCTGCTTCCTCCAACCCCACTTCATCCTCTCTCTGTCTGCTTTCTTTCATTTTCTGGGTGGGGGGGACCTTCTGCCTGAGTTCGACCGCCGCTGCTCATGCCTTACCGGCTGTTTGTTTCCTCTGCAACTGGCATCCTTGTTCTCCGATGCTCCTTCTCCTCCTGCATGCTTCCAGTCGCATTCAATGAACTGCAGCATGGCCATGGAGAGGCTGCTCGTACCTCGCTGCTGTTTGCTGCCCTGACTTCTCCGCTTCTCCAGATTTCAATATCTGCTTTCAAGTTTTGCACTGCTGTGGTAGTTAAAGCCAGGATCTTCTATGTACACTTGGGGACCTGTCAGGACTGCAACCGCTGTTTACCTTCCAGCTCTTTGTGCATTTCAGGATTCACTTCCTTATTCTACGAGACATCGGATTTCTTCTGCTTCATTACTGCGAGGTCATTATCAATCATCCATTTTATTTAGCGCTTCCACAGAGGACAGCACCGATGGACTGTATAATCTTGAACCTACTTCTACGATAAATTTAAGGGCAGTGCACCCCGCTATGCTATTCCTATCCACTCTTCCGTATAGCTGGTTTTCTTTCCCATAATGGAACTGTTTGACGCCCTGCTGCACTGCCTCTGCTTGCAATCAATTAATTTAATTGAATTAGTTTTCTTTCTTGCCACTGGTACTGCAGGTACTCTTTGACTTGTATTCAGGATTTTGAATCCGATTTACTGGCCACCAACATTTGTGCTGCTTAAGTACTCGGTCCTAATTAGTTGAACTGCATTCCTGGTTGACACCTTCATTCAGCATTTGCCATTGCTGCGCTGCGCCTCATGCAATCAGTGCTGCTGCTGCCTTGGGAATCTTTCTTGCCCGGTTATTTCTGCATACATCTCCACTACACCTTTGCCTATGTGCTGCAATTCAGGATCCTGATGTTCTAACGTATTTTCCCATTTCCCAGTTATTGCAGTGGTACCATATTTTCTGCCATGTCACTTCATATAGCTAGGATTCCAGACTTCCGCTTGTCCATACTTGCATAGGATTACAGCTTGGTCTCATTCCTGCTGGAGCCCTTTCTGGGCACATGCGCACAATCATTATTATATTACTGTAATAGGGCCTTCCTTTCCCTAATATTGTGAGGCCTCTCTGTACGTAGCTATGTCATTGTTCGACAACGTGCTCGGTGGCAGGTGGCATCCTTTACGTGCTACATATTCTTCATGCTCAACTACTGCCATTCAGCTTATACCCTGGCTCTTCCAGCTTGGCAGCCCTCCTTGGTGGCACCCGTCCTGCTAGCCTACATGGGGTCTAGCGTCACTTGCTCCTCTTCTGCCAACCATCGTGGGCTCTGGCTGCACCGCCGGACACATGGGGGCCTCTATGTGGTCCAGCCGAGCATGCTGGCCTTGTGGGGCTTTGCTGACACTCTATTTACTCTATGACTGACCTACGCGTGGTCCGCTGCACGTCCTCCATTTCATACTTTCTATCGGCTGGCCTTTGTGTGGTCCAGCCGCACATCCTATACCTCATCTGGGCCTGGCTCCCTTTCACTCCCTTGGATGCTTCTACCAGGATGCTTCGATTTATGTGACTCTACTACCACTCCGCTCCTCCTTGGATTCTCCACCAAGTTCTGCTCTTTCTGTGGTCCTATCATGGCTTAAGCATTTCACCTAACTACTTCAGTGCTATCTGACTATTAACTGTGCTTTGTACGCTCACTTCGCTCCTCATAGGGGCATTGGAGGATCCACTAATACTATCTCATTCATCATCATCATCATCATTCATCATTCTTTATTTATATAAGGTGCCTTTCTTGAACCAAGGTGCCTGTACAGGTTACATAAAACAATAAATACTTAAAACAACATTAAAATAATCAACAATCATTAAAAGCTTTACTAAAAAGGTAGGTTTTCAAGGCTCCTTTAAAGCTTTGGACAGTCAGGCAGTTTCGCACCTGACGAGGTAGAGAATTCCACAGGGTCAGGGCCATAAAACTAAAAGATCTTGCCCCTGAAGTTTTTAAGCAAACCCTGGGAATCTCTAGCAATCCCTCATCAGTGGATCAGAGAGAGCAGGGGGGACAGTAAGGACAAAGGAAATCTTTCAGGTAAGCAGGTCCCTGATCATGTAGGGCCTTACAGGTCAGCAAACCAACCCTGAAGGTGATTCACCAGCAAACTGGCAGCCAGTGCAGTCCACGGAGCACAGGCGTTATATGACTGGACCTAGAAGAACCAGTCAACAGCCTGGCTGCCGTATTCTGCACTAGCTGCGAGCGACGAAGTTCAACCCCCGTGAGCCCTAAGTATAGGGCATTGCAGTAGTCCAGGCGGGAGGTAATGAAGGCATGGACCAAAGTTGGAAGATCCTCTGGAGGAACCAGGTGCTTCACCTGGGCAATGTTCCTCAGATGGTAAAAAGAGGCTTTGACAGCTGCTGACACCTGAGATTTAAAAGTCAGACAATCATCAAATACAACGCCCAGATTCCGCACCCGGTCTGAGGTAGTCAGCTGGAGACCCCCAAGCCATAAGCCCTTAGGGTGATCCAGCTAACAAACCCGCCTCACAGTGACCCTGGTCCACAACCAACACCTCAGTTTTTTTCAGGGTTCAACCGCAGCCAACTCACATTCATCCAGTCTTGGTTTTCGGCAAGACAGTTGTTAAAGACCGAAATGGCAGTATCCTGGCCGAGCACAAAGGACATGTACAGCTGGGTATCATCTGTATAGCAATGAAAACCCAAGCTATACTGCCTAATAATCACTCCTAACGGCAGCATATACACTGCAAACAACATAGGTGTCAAAATGGAACCCTGCGGTACCCCGCAGGATAGGGAGACTGATGTCGAGGAAAAAATTCCAGACACCACCCTCTGAATCCTACCCTTGAGGTAAGATCAAAACCACCTGAGGACTGTATCAGACAGTCCACAGATAGATCACAAAGTTCCAATAGCACACCATGGTCCACAGTGTCAAACGCTGCAGAGAGATCAAGAAGGACCAAGATGGAACAGGTCCTTCTATCTCTCGCTATTAGGAGGTCATTTAGCACCCGAACAAGTGCTGTCTTGGTACTATGCCTTTTCCTAAATCCAGACTGGAGAGAATCATAGACATTGTTGTTGGTCAGATGATCATCCAACTGTGATGCAACCACCTTCTCAATAACTCTACCCACAAAGGATAAGTTAGAGACAGGCCTGTAATTTGCTAGACAGTCCGGGTCCAAGGAGGACTTCTTAAGAAGGGGCTAAACTACAGCCTCCTTAAGAGGATCTGGAAAAATCCCCCTCTCCAAGGACCTCCAGACTATCTCAGCAAGGACTGGGCTAATTTTATCCACACAATCCACTAAGAGACGTGTGGGGCCCGGGCCCAAATTACAGTTGGTCGGATGCAGTGATTGGATGACCATCATAGTGTCACTGATTGTGGGGAGGCTGAAGTCAGACCACACAAACAGGGTGTCCGACATCTCCTGCCGACCATCACAACTCCCATTTGAGAGGGTCAAGCAGACATCCGATCTGATTTTGGCAACTTTATCTGCAAAGAACAGAGCAAACTCCTCACACCGTTCTTGAGAAAAGGCTCTTCCAGGCTGAAGACAGATTGGATTGCACAATCTGTCCACTGTCCGGAAGAGCTGAGCTGGTCTATTCTGTGCAGCCACAATCTCTCTGGACAGGAATTCTGCTTTCTTACGAGAGATTGTGAATTGATAGACCACATAGTGGTCCATCAAAATAAGTTTGTCACCATCCAGACCCGATCTCCGCCAGCACCTCTCCAACCTTCGTCCAACTATCCTCAACTCCCTCAGAGTCTCATCAAACAAAAGAGACCTGGGCAAAGAGTGAGAGGATGAACACGAACAGGAGCAATGGAATCCAGGGCCCTGCCACCGCCTTATTATAGGCAAGTACCAGCTCTCCTGGATCCATGCAATCTCTCGGTAAGCCCGATAGGTCCAGCACCGCCATCAGGTCATCCGGGGAAACATCCCTTAATGGACCATTTCCATAGGGGCTGACCTACTAGGAGTGGCATCAAAACTGAACCCAATGGAGTGGTGGTCCGACCAACTGACCGGTTCCACCACCAAGTCGGATATCTCCATCCCCAGAAGGAACACCAAAGCCAATGAATGACCACCAATATGGGTCGAGGAGGAAATAACCTGTGTGAAGCCCAGTGAAATCATTAACTGAAGGAAGTCTTGACCAAAATGCGAGAGTTCATCATCGACCCAGGCATTGAAGTCCCCCAGAACCAACCATCTGGGGGATCCCAATGTCAGGTTGACAATGAAGTTTGCGACTTCCCGCAGGAAAACATTCTCATCACCTGGTGGACGGTATATGAGAAGTATCCTGCGCTCCACACCCTCGCCTAGAATACATTCAAAGGACTTGGTAGTTCCCTCTGGCACCTCCACTAGACCCAGTTCTGTTCTAAAGCAGATAGAAACACCCCCACCCCTACGATCCACCCTCGGGTGGTGTATCACCGAGTACCCGGCCGGAACTGCTGCCGCCAAAACTGGTCCAGCATTTTCATCAAGCCAGGTCTCGGTGATGCACGCCAGGTCAGATGACCCAACAAAATCCGCTATGATAGCCGTCTTGTTTTTAATAGACCCGGCATTGCATAACACCGCCCGAGTAGGATAAGACTCCGAGGATGACCGTGCTACCTGCTGACTATAATCAGAACCCTTGGGTATGGGCACCAGACAGGGAGGTCCCCTTTCCTGGGCCCATTTCACCCCAGGGCATCTCCTTGTCCCCACTGTCCCTATCCGCTCACTCCTTTCCATTCCCCCTCCAGACCCAGCCCCCGTCCTCCTCCCCACAATCCCCAAGGCCCTACAACGTCTATAGACCTCCGGCGATAAGGGGGGACAAGAAAAGGGATGAAGATCCCTGAGCTTGGAGGGGGAATAATACCCGACTGTCCTGTCCTGTCCTGTCCCAGCACATAATTATCACACCAAATAAACAATCCAAAGAATTAACCCACCTCTAAAACTTAAATAAATACAAAGCTCTATAATGAAAGTAAAATACAGTTTAACCAAACCTCAGACTATTAATTTAAGAACTCTTACCCCCCAAACCCAAACAAAAGAATAAAAACAAATACAAAACATTAACTGAATTCCCCTTCCTCACCCTATCCTCTCATCACTGGGGAAACACTATACCTTCTAATCAATAATTAAATTAATTTAATTTAATTCCCTCCCAACCCAGTCCTCTCACCACTGGGAAGAGAGGAAAATACTACCAATATCAAACAATAATATAAACTATAAATCTAAATAAACAGAGTAACTAAATAACTAAATAACTGGATATAGAGTCCTCTCACCACCCAAATATCCAGATAAAATAAAATGTTATAAATCAATTCCTTCAAACCAAACAAAGTATCTATAACTTAAAAATAAAAGATTAAAGTCTGAAATTGAATGTCCCCCAAAATTTCACCAAGCTCTAGGCTGGCCAGTAACCCGTTCACCCCTCTCACAGGTGAAAACCAGATCAATACTGCAGACCGCTCTCAGAATAAGTCAAATATTTTTCTCTCCAAATAGTGGTTCAGGTTTCAAAATGAGCTCCCACTTTCACTTAAAAACCTTAGACAGAAGTCTCATCTTCGAATAAATAAGAGCAGTCTGAATTAAAGTTCACTGCAAACCCACAGAGCAGGGAGGATCCAAAAATCAAACATCCAACCAAATTTTTTTAACTCACAGTTAAAACCAACTGGAATGGAGCAGAGAGAACAGTCCAGGACATCCAGAGGACAGCAATACACCTCCTTCACACAGTCAGGAGACAGAGGATCAAGTTCTTCATGTAACCTGCTAAATTATAGCAGACATCGCCTTCCAACGCCAGATATTCCACTAGTTCAGTACACCTGGCTTCTCTCACCCGGCCACAGGGAGATCCCACCCCTAACCCAGTCCCTCTCCCCAGATCCGCTCACCGCCCTGGCTGCCCGCCAACTGCCGAGCGGCGAACGCGGAAGAGACAAAAGTACAGCCGCCCTACAGCAGTGACACCACGGCTCACCACTGGCTCGAGATCAGGGCTAGGGAAAGGATCTCCCCCAATTCACCAGAAACAGAAAAATGCTCCAGACTCCTGGCCACTCATAGAAGTCTCATCCGTATTGTCCGAGTTGTGGTAAAGAAAGCACGGCTCACCAGACCACTCGCTACTTCCTTGCAGCACTCCAGGCAATCCCAATGGAAACGCGCTGCTCCCCAATCAGCAGACCGTCTCCTCGCTCCGGGCTCCACTCACTCCACTCTGCCCCAACTCCTAGTGCAGTTCCTAGTCAGATCCCAACAGCCAAGATCCTAAAACGCGATCCTTGAACGCGATTTCAAATCAAGACAATAAACTAACAAATTTATCAAACAAACAAAAAACAATTAAAACGGTAACAAGCTAAAACGAACAAAAATAACAGTAAAATAAACTTAAAACAGAACTCTGAACTCCCGCTCCTGAAGGTTAGCCCAGCGTGGCCACCATCTATACCTGCATCCCCAATATTGGAGCCTAGAAGTTCGACTATGTTTACTTTACACCTGTCTTGGCCATCACCGGGCCTGTCACTATTGGTTCTGCATTGCATACAGCTAGATATTCTAGCACCGTACCTATCACCGCTGCACCCGGCATTCGCCCATTGGGCTGGGAGGTTTACCTTCTATTCACTTCTACGACCTGCCTTCACCCATCGGGCTGGGAGGTTTACCTACTACTCGTTTTCTTCTATGACCTGCCTTCGCCCATCAGTATGGGAGGCTTACCTACTAATCACCTGCTTCTCTGACTTGCCTTCGCCCATCGGGCTGGGAGGTTTACCTAGTACTCTTCTGCTTCTACTATCTGCCTTCGCCCATCGGGCTGGGGGGTTTCCTCCTTCTGCTCTAATTCTGCCTCGCCCAACTTGGGGCCCGGAGATTCATACATTCTACTACAAGCCTACTTGCTGCTGTGTTGGCAAGCTGGAAGCTCCTTTCCTATGGATTCGCATCTGGCCGTTTCTTCAATCATCATCTATTCTTGGATGCTTTGCCTTGCCGCTTCCACCGTATGGAATTACTGCTGCTTCACCTTTTCAGGACACTTAGTTGAGCTTCTCCTGAAGAACTTCCTTATCCTGATTGTGCTTTACCGCTCCTTGGACCCTGTGACGCTAGTCCATTTGACTCAGCATCTTCAGTTATCTCCATCTGGGACTCTTATGCTCGACTGTTCGGGTCTCGTCAAGTTATTGCTGCCTCAAACAGTGAATACCTACAGTTTTGGATGTTATTCCTCTCATCAGGTTGCCATCATCTCTGCCACGGTCTCCTCACTGTGATCCCTGCCATCCTTGATCTATTGGATACGTCAGTCCTCAGCACCATTCCATTGTCTAAGTCTGCCTTACAAATGCAGTATTACTCTGCTCTAAACTGACTCATGATACATCTCCCGGAGGCTATATACCACACCTTATTCCTACTGGCTGACCTCCGTAGGTCTGACTGTGTTTCCTGTTACCTGGAGCTAGTCGCCTCTCTCCTTACCTCACCAGCTGATGGATTTGCTGCGCATTGTCGAGGGACTACCTGCCATGCTCTATTTCTACCAGCAGACTTCCCTGGGTCTGACTGCACTTCCCATACCTGGAATCAGCCGCCTCTCTCTCCTACCTCACCAGCTGTCGGTTAAGCTGAGCTTTCTTCAGGGGCTGATAGCCACATCCTGTTCCTTCTCATCTGCCTTTGTGGGTGCAATCCATGCTCCTACTACCTCTCACTTCGGATTAGCAGTCCTACTGCTTTGCTTACTTTTTGGGCTCACCATATTCTACTACTTGGATGCTTCATTCCTCGCACCAGTGTCTCCGATTATCCTCTACAGCTTGCCATTATTCCAGCTCAGCTCTACAGCCCTTGCCTTCATATCAATTCCTAAGACTATACTTCACTTATCAGAACTGGATTCATCAGTCGGTAGCCTGGCTACAAACCTTCTCTCATTACACATACTATACAAGCCCTTTATTAGAAATCAGGAAGTCATACTACTTCTATTCATCCTGCCTCGTTGACGTCAAGTTTGGATGCAACTATCTGCGTCTGGTCTCCTGTATTGAATTCATCAGTCATCAACTTCATCTCCACCATCATACATTTCCTGGATTATGCCCTCTATCAACCGAAGTCCGGAAGAAGGTTCTTCATCTATCCACTCTCCATCATTCTGAATTGTATATGGATTCTTGGACTCGGACTTTATTAGGAGGAAATTACTTCACTGGACATTTACAATTCAGTTCTTTCTTAAGCTCCGTTTATATGGATTAAATTCTACAAATTAGAATTCAGATTTAGCTGTTTAAATTAGTTTAATTAGGATCTCTCTCTCCTTTAGTATGCCCAGAAGGATAGGCAGGTCAGTAGCCATGGGTCCTCAGAGGTTTCCCCCAAAGGGGGTTTTTCCTCTCCTGAGTGCTACTGATCACACTGTCCGGAGTTGGAGGAGGTGATCGTCTATTCCTATCGTAATTAGGTGTTGTCATGCACAACTTCTTCAGCATTCAATTAAAGAACAATCGTTGATATATATATATATATATATATATATATATTCTTTTTGGGGCTTTCATAATTCTAAACCAAGCTTCCTTCCTACAGGTGGGATACAGAGAAAGGCCAAAACCATCAAATATTATCAAACAACTTAATTCAAGCATCCAAGTACCTAAGCACAAACATTCTATACTACTACCTAATTGTCCTCTTAATGCTAGCCTCTGTATCCAACAACCATCTACATCATTCCACTATATATGTTACATAAGCACTGAGCTATGAACCACACATAATTGAAGGGATTAGCCCAGGATTATGTCGGGAAAGAGCTCCTCCCCCCCAGCCTATTTAATTGAAGCAGCTGACTCCCCGCTCTGCTTAGAGTGAGTCACACTCACCCACCATCCTCCCCGACACCTCCTCCTTCTGTGGCACTCTTATCCCCCCGGGGGGCTTTCATAATTCTAAACCAAGCTTCCTTCCTACAGGTGGGATACAGAGAAAGGCCAAAACCATCAAATATTATCAAACAACTTAATTCAAGCATCCAAGTACCTAAGCACAAACATTCTATACTACTACCTAATTGTCCTCTTAATGCTGGCCTCTGTATCCAACAACCATCTACATCATTCCACTATATATGTTACATAAGCACTGAGCTATGAACCACACATAATTGGAAGCCACACACTGAATCAGTTTTACTAGTGAGAAAGAAACAAAGGGAGCAATAACAAGCAGAACTGCTAGAGAAGTGCTTCTCCGTGTAAAATATAAATATTATGGGGGTGGCGAGGACCTCTAAGGTAGCTACCTCCTATCTTTGGCCACAACAAAACATAGCCATGATCAGAAAGATTACCCATCTGCACATTAATCAGCACATATGTTGCATGAAAGACATATTGGACAGCTTTAGAGATTTTTATTCTGCCCTCTATTCTCAAGGTACAGAACCTGATGATGACAGATATAACTTTTTGGCCCTAATGAATTTACCGACACTTATGAAGGAACAGCAGGAGGCTCTCATCCAATCCATCTCTTCGGCAGAAATATATTCAGCAATTAGTAACATGAAAAACAGCAAAAGTCTTCACCTGGATGGGTACCTGTCAACATTTTTTTAAGACCTTCAAACAAGGGCTAGTCCAGCCTCCCCAAGCAGTGCTCCAGTCCATCCAGAAAGGGGACTCCAAACCCCCCTCCAAACTGGCAAAACACAAATATCTCAGCCATACTGAAGCCTTGAAAGGACCCCTTACACTATGGGTCCTACAGACCACTCTCAGTTCTCAACCAAAACTATAAGCTGTATGCCAGCATTATGGCAAAATGCCTGGAAAAGTTAATGCCGGGGCTCATACACAAGGATCAGGCCAGTTTTGCCTCCAAAAGAAAAACCTTTGACAACATTATAAGAACACTATACATTCTGGAATGCTCCAGCAAAACAGCAACCCCTCTTATCCTATTAAATGTGGGTGCCCAAAAGACATTTGACGGGGTGACCTGGAGGTTCCTTCAGCACATCCTGAACTACTTCCACGTCCCGGAGCCCTTCTGCCAAATGACCGAGGCAGTGCCGGAATTACAGGGGGGCTTGCCAGAGCTTGGCCCTCTAGCTCTGAAGTGAGCTCTGGTAGCTCATGCATCACTACCATTGCCTTATAATGGGAAGTGAGGTCTCAGTTTAAAGACAGAGTCCTCATGGCCCACCCCAAACTCCCAAGCTCATAAAGTGTAATTCCAACACTAGTTTGGGGGACTCTACACCACACTCCAGGAGACAGTTAAAATAAATGTTACATACTCGGACAGATTTCCCTGCAGCAAGGGATGAGACAGGGGTGCCCTTGTCTCCCCTACTTTTTGCTCTTTATGCAGAATCCCTGGCACAGGCTATCAGGGTGAATGACAAGATCAGGGGAGTTCAGTTGGGGGGGCATGGAACACAAGGTCACGTTTTACACAGATGATGACCTGTTGGTCTATCTGAAACATCCAGAGTCCCCTCTTCTGGCCCTCTTTGAAGAACTGAAAGAAATGCGGGGCCTACCCAGGTACAAACAGAGCATGGACAAAACTGAAGTATTGCAGATCCACTACATACCCCTTCCCTTCCTTCCTTAAAACTACATATTCTCTTTGCTGGAATCACCTAGCAATACAATATCTGGGGATAGTAATCCTGAATGACCTCACACAGCTCCACAAATAAAACTATGACTCCTAAACCAACACCTTCAGAAGGACATGCAGAGATGGATGCATCTCCCATCCCTTTGATCCATCGAACTGAAGCAATTCAGATGAATTTTCTACTGAGGTTGTTGTATTCATTCCAACCCCCCCCCCCCATTTTCCACCGAAAGAAGGATTTTCATATGTGGGACAAACAGATTTCATGTTTTATATGGAAAGGGAAAAACCCTGCATAGCTTACAATAAACTACAGCTGATGAAACTCAAGGGGGACTTAGCTCTCCCAAACATCAGAGAATACTGTCAGGTGGCCCTTCATGCACATGCCCTTCACTGGCTCGACAACACTTCCACACTCCATTGAAAGGAACTGGAGTATGTGGAACAGAACCAACAGATAAGACTATTATTATTTTTACCTTCCACCACCTACCACAGTCAGGCATGGGACCTAGAAACTACCTACACGTGTCAGGTAATGCATAGCTGCTTGAGAGCTATTGAGATCCCCTGACTTAAGACACACAGCCCACTATTTTGAGATGGTGGCTTATGACCCCCATTTGCTCCCTCACAAATGGACCCTATTTTGGCTGTCATTCATAACTATCAATATAGGGTATGGTAGAACGCTACTCCACATGGAAATCCATGCCCGGACCAGCATTGTCGTGTTGCCCTGACTATGTCACAATCTTGCTGTGCTGCACTGAGTACGTCACTGTGCAGCACAACAAGATCAAATGTCGTCACATGTACGATGAAGGGGCCTTGGTGGTGAGACCAGGTACAGGAAGACATCGATTCTGGAGAACCACAACAGATGGTGGTAAAGTAAGGCAGTTTTACTACTGCTGGAATCTTTTTTTTATACTCAGCAGGTGATTGGTGATTGCCCATACACTTATGAGGCAGGGAACTTCAAGCCATTTCAACTTTTGAAACAGCGGTTTGCCCTACAAAATTCTGATCATTTAAGGTATCTCCATGTGAGACATTTACTTGGGACCCAAATTAGGTTTACAGTGGTCAAGTGCAGAGACACAGCTGCTTCTCCAGTTGATTCTTGCAGTTCAGGAGGGAGGTATCCCAGATCATATAATATCTGTCTGCTATAAAGAGATTCATAGTCTGAGGTGGGAATAACACTGGAAGAAACAAAGAAAAGGTGGGAGAGGGAAATAGGCTGTAGCATACCAGATGCACATTGGACCACCATCTGCTTTAGACAACACAAACTCACCTCCTCATATGTCTGGAGGGAGTATGTGTGAAAGTACATTATACACTATTTTAGGACCCCCCACCTCCCCAGATAATGGGGAAATATGATGCCCAAAGTTGCACATCATGCTGGAGACTCTGCGGGGAGCCCTGTGCTACCCACACATGTAAATTTTGGGATTGTTCTATCTTGCATTAGTATTGGCAGGGCATGGAGAAAGCATTACTGGAACTGATCCCCTCCACAGGGGTACTCACATCTCAAACAGCTATTTTATTACTGCTGCCAGACAAATTAAGCAATAGAATTTCCCAGTCTCCTGCATGCCTCTTGTTGACAGCAGATAAAGAGTCATTTTGAGGCAGTGGCTACAGCCAGGCACCCCCTCCCCAATCAAGACAAGGGACTGGGACGATACTCTGCAGGAGATATACTTTGTGGAAATACTGACACCTGGGCTTTACTTGAAAGTAGATAAGTTTAACAATTTCTGGAATAAATTATAACTCTGGTTGATGGATCACCACACAAATATTCTATGGCATACAGTTAGGCAGGATTAAGGGTAAATCCACATGGGTTTCATGGATTATACACTGCTATAGGGGAATATACCACCAGAACACTGTAATGTATACTTGTATTCATTTTTTGAATTTTTTGGTAATCGGGTAAGGCCCACTAGGCACAAGGCCTGTTTTCAGGGGCAACCCAGGAGCACTGGAGAGGTTAAGTGACTTGCTCAGTGTCACACAGTATACAAGGGGAGCTAAGACTGTGGGAATGAAACCCAGGTCTAATGGATGTACATACCAAGCTCATTCACAGGTTATTACTCTAATCTCTAGGCTATACTACAAACTACAGGCTATACTACGTGCTGCTATAGATGCTGACAATCAAGCCATCCTTCAGGTACCAAGCATCTACTGATAGAGACTGCTGCTATTTCCAACTTCAGCCTGGTTGCACGAGTTTTCCTGCTGCTAAGGACTTCAGCCATCATAAACTCATTGTGTCCTGGCAGGCAGGGGGTTTGGAGGTGAATCAGTGGTCAGGTGATCTAAACGGGTGAGGCATGGCTACATAAAAACCCATGCCTCTTGTGCAGTGCCCGCACATTCGGCGCCCACGCGAGTGGCACTCAGTCATAAAAATCGTCCTTACGAACTAAGTTATTCTAAGTGTAGTTTACTGGACAAAGTAAGTTGCACTGTAAAGCCTTTTTCAATTAGTCTCTATCTTTATGCAAAGTTCTTGAGTATTTAATAGAGTAGGTTTGTTAAGCCTGTTTTAGTTGACTGAGCCAAGTTTTTAATTCAGAAAATTTTTTCCTGCTTTTAATTTTCTATCACTCAAACATCAGCCGATAATAATAAATGGCCAACCTTACATAGTCAATCCTGAATTTACTGAACTTCATGACATTCAAGTAAAAGGGAGATTTACGAAATGCTCAGGCCAAAATTCTTTTGATAGTAAAATTACCCTATACAGAAATGTGGCAGGCTTTTTTAATGTGGGGACGGTTTGGCAATCTTGTGGTGATTAGTAGTAATTTTTCTATCAAGACTAATACTGTGATTAAGGAGTGCACAAAAAGAGAAAAATATAACATCAGTAGGTTGTTATTCAAAAATATTATTGTTCTCCTCTTGTTAATCTTGGGGTCAGTCTATCCTCATCCTGGCCCTCAGTTTGACAATTCTGAAGAGAAGTTCACTTGTTCCCCATATATAAGGGCTTCTTCTATTAAGATTGTGCATTTAGATGTACAAAGTTTACTTGTTAAAAGATGTCATTTTGAAGCCTGGGTAGTACAGCATGATTTTGACATCATAACTTTGTCAAAAACATGGTTAAGCAGTAAAATTCAAGATTCTGAAATAGCGCTTACTGGTTATAATGTTTTTAGAAAGGACAGGGTCGGGAAGGAAGGGGAGAGACCCTGATTTCTGTGAAAGTAGAGTTTAAAACTCAAGAAATTGTATCTATGCCTAATAACACAGGCTGTGATATAATCTCAGTTGATTTACTACTAGGATCTGACAAACATTTAATGCTTTCCTCAGTTTTATTTTCCCCCTGGATTAACAGGGAGGGACTTAGAATTAATCTCAGGGGTAAAGAAAAGCCCGCTGTCCAATAGGGAATGGATTTTGATGGGTGATTTTAATTGTAACTGGGGTTTGGATCAGAATCTCAATGTACTTGAATTGAGAGTTCAACAACTTATTACAGAAACTACAAGGTTTAAATATAGGACAGGTGATAGTTCCACACTGGACTGGGTAGTGGTCACACACCCCAATAAAATAATAAACAATGGGGTACTGCCTGATGACTTAAGTGACCACTACCCCCTCTATTGTGAATGGACCACTAAACAAGTTGACAATCCACCTCATTACATAGAAACTAGAAATGTAAAAAACTTTGAATTCTATAGTCATGGATGCTGCCTGTGAAGAGGTAAATTGGAATTGCCTTAATACTATCAAGGATAATAATGTTTTGTTTGAGACATTCAGTAATCTTTTTAATCAAATAGCTGATAAAGTAGCCCCCTTAAAACAAACTCTAGCCAGAGCCAATAGGGCTGTGAAGAACTACCAAATGACCAAAGTTATTTTCTTGTTGGTGCCATATAGTGCTGTTTAGTCACAATCATCAAAAACTGGCATACTGCTAATTCAGTCCTCTTGAATTTATTTAGTCAGAGTACATGCTGTTGGCTGTGTGTGTGTGTGTGTGTGTGTGTGTGTGTGTGTGTGTGCCCTAGGAATGAGATAGCTCACAGGCTGCAGCTGCACTGTCTGTAATCTGACACTGTAGTCTGATTTTCAGAGGTTCGGTAAATTCCAGACAACATATAATGAGTTAACCCCTAGGTTGCTGAAAGAAATAGAATAAATCTATTAGACTGAGCTGGGCAGATGATAGAAACTGCAGTTTAAAAAGCTTTTTTTTTTGTTAATATCCTGAAAAGATCTGAGGTACAATACAGTAGCATCCCTTCCCTTCAGATGCCTTTAACATAGTGCAGCAAATATCAAAAATCAAATGGGAAGTGCACTGTTTTGCAGCTGTAGAAGAATACTTCCAAATGTCCAAAAAGGGAGTTCCACGATCATCCAGTTTAGAACTACAATCTGATCCCAATAGTGCTGTTGGCTCTGCCCACAGCCCTAAAATTGATAAGGACAAATTAAAGTAAATGGGTGACACATGAACTATTAAAATTAATGAAACAAAGAGACAGAATGTGGAAACACTTTAAGAAAAGCAGAGATTTAGTAGCCTACAAAATTACAAAACACTTAGAAATAAATGTAAAACCCAATTTAGGAGAGCAAAGATACTCTTTTTCAAGAATGAACAGTTAAATTCACTAGGCAATCCCCCCAAAAACCTGGTGGATGCTTAATAATTTACTGGGTAGGGAGACTCAAGAAGTACAATTACTTTGCCAGATGGTGATCAACTGATAAATGACCCGGTAAAAGTATTTAGGATATTTAATAATTATTTGGGGGATCTGGAAAAGTTTAGACTGAATAGTATGGCCTCTGATAATAACATTTACTTGAATAAAGAAAGCAAGAATAATCATCCTTGTTTTATTTTCAAACCGTTTCACCCAAAAAGATTAGAGATTGTGTTCTTAAATGTAATCCCAGACCCCATACTGGTCAGGATGAAATTGATTACAGACTAGTCAAACTTGGAATAAATGAACTATCTATCCCCCTGGCTACTCTCTTTAACCACTCCCTGTGTTTTGGTATCTTTCCACAGTCTTGGAAGTTGGCTACTATAAAGTCTATATTTAAATCAGGCTGTACGATTTCTGTCTCTAATTATAGAGCAATATCTTTGTTGGCACCACTGTACAATATTCTGGAAAGAATAGTTTTTGATCCAGTAACTGATCACCTTGAGAAATATGGACTGTTGTCTAACTCTCAAAATGGTTTTAGAGCCAATCACAATGTGGAGATGTCCTTGGTGGGATTCACAAGCTGCATCCAGTGTTCTTGATAAGGGGCACTCAGCTGCAGAAGTGTTTGTGGACCTCACCAAGGCCTTCAAACTAGTAGATCATGCCTTATTATTGGGTTCTTTTCATGATGTACATTTTTCCTCAGAAATAATAACCTGGTTGGGGGGCTATCTGAATAACAGGGAGCACAGAAAAATTATTGGCCAGAATGTTTCTGATACCTTGATGTGCAACTGTGGTGTACCTCAGGGATCAATTGTGGGCCTCTTTTGTTTGCCTTGTTCAGAAATGCTGCCCAATCCTCATGCAATAAATTACATATGGTTTTATATGCAGATGATACCATTATATTTGAAAATGCAAGTCCAACAAGATTTTGATTTATTTCAAGGGTGGTTGTTGACTCAAAGATTGGTCCTGAATACAAGGAAAACAAAAGTAATGGTCTTTACTGGATCTAGGATGAACAGAGAGATTTCAAAACCTCCACAGTTGATCTTGAAGGGGGAAAATCAAGTTTGTAGAAATTGTAACTATTTAGGGGTAACACTTGATTCCCACCTCTCATTTGAATCACATGTCAGTAGTATTATAAAACAAAAAGTTCACCTCGAGGGTCACTCCAGATGGAATAATTTGGTCATCCTAGGGCTACCAGAAGGGGAGGGAGGAAGGAATGAATCCCATTACTTTTGTGCAAAAAATGTGTGTCAAACTTGCAGGGCCCTCCCCAATGGCCTGACGTACATTGTTGAGAGAGCTCACCAGGCATTAAGGCCTACACCTCCAACTGGATCGCCTCCTCGGCCTTTCGTATTCAGGATATTAAACTACCTGGACAAGCAGATCATATTGGAAAAACTCAAAGATGTCAGGGAAGTACAATGGGAAACTGCAAAAATATGTATAGCCTGAGACCTGCCGTTATTAGTCAGGCAAAAACGTACAGAAATGCATTCCATCGTGGTCAAACTAATTGATGCAGGAGTAAGATTTCGCATGAGATACCCAGCGAAGCTGTAAATAAACAAAGAGGGGCAATGGATCTCTTTTGACATGGTAACCAAAGCTACTACGGAGCTCAAGAAGTTATATCCAGATCTTTTCCGGTGATAAGGGGAACTAGCTGCTTCAATTAAAACTCGGTATGTAACTGAATATTGACTTTTGACTTCAAGAGCAGGACCAGTGTTAAGTCTTAAGAAACCACAATCTTATGGTACAGCTCACCGGTATTTGGAACTGTACCCTGTGTAGTTTTATGAGATGAAAGGACATGAAGGAATACTACTAAATCTAAGGACACGTCCTAAATATTTCTCGTTTGATCTGTTTTATGTTGGTCTATGATCCATGAAGTAATGGACACCAGGTTAAACCTTAAACTGAACAAGCTGGAAGGTCTAAAATTGATTCTGACTACTTACAATTACCAGAGACTTACTTTAGTTTAAAATTATCTCACTTTTACATGTTGTTGCACGATACTACTAACTATACATGTCTACTTGTAGCCTGTAAAAAGCCTTGTTTGTAGTCCTTATGCAGACTCTACGAGCTTATATGTATGTTTTGATTTAGACAGAAAGGAAAGTGGGAAGTCTTATATCAGGCTGCCAGACATTTGTCTACTAGGGGGCTGGGCGGGGAGAAATGTCTTTTGGTGGCGGGTATGATTGCAGCCGAATGATCGAAGGGAGTACGGTCGAGAGGACCGGGGGTTTTGTTATTTTAGCTGGGATAGGATTACTTTTGAGGGGAGTTAGCAGAAGTAGTTTTACAATATTTGCTGATGTTTACAGGGACATGCTAGGTACAATTTACAGTCTGCACATGCTGTGGGAGGACTACTGTCACGAAATGACCCAAAGTTTTCTGTTAATAATTCCCAATTACCTTATTCTTATGTGTTTCAAATTCCATTATTACCCAAGTCTTTTTAAAGAGGGATATCTCCTACCCTAGTCCATAGTTTTAACATATTATGGTGCTGAGGTTTATAACTTGGAACGTTAACGGGGCTCGTTCCCGAATTAAACACCATCAAATACTTAGGCATCTGGAGACACTGCAGTGCAATATTGCCCTATTGCAGGAAACGCACCTACTAGACATGGAAGGTAACCTATTTAGAAGGAGGCAGATAGGATAGGTATTTGCAGCACGCAATGCAACAGCACAAAGAGGAGTAGCTATCCTAATCACCAGGGGCACACAATTTACACTACAGCAAACCCAAAGTGATAAACAGGGGAGTTACATCTTTCTTAAAAGAATCTTAAATCACACTGAACTCATTTTAGGTTCTGTATATGGGCCTAATGCTGATTCACCTGAAGTTTTTATAGCACTAATAAATACTCTAAATTTATTTCCTCGGTTATCTACAATAATTGCTGGAGATTGGAATTTGGTTCTGACTCCAGCATTAGACAGATCAGCCTGTAAAGGGACTAGTCTCTCTCCAGCACAGAGAGCCCTAATGGAATTTTTATCAACCTATAGTCTGAATGACCCACGGAGACTACTAAACCCCAAGGCCAGGGGATATACTTACTATTCATCGGTACATAAATTGTTGTCCCGAATTGATTATTTTTTGTCAATAATCCAATATTAGAGGGCATAATGGGTAGTGGCATGTCCCCGAGAGTTATTTCTGACCATACACCTGTATGGGTTGAAAACACTCTACTGCATTAAATAACTAAAAGTGACATATGAAAACTAAACATGCAGCTTCTCCAAGATGAAAAAGCCTAGCAGTTCCTCAAAGAAGTTATAGTCCAATTTCTAACATATAACCAAGGAGTCATACCAAACACAGATAAACTCTTGTGTGCCCTGAAATGTGTGGTCAGGAGGGAGTGTATCCAATTATCTGCTATTCAGAAGAAAAAGAGGGAAGCCACGGCATCATCCTTGTTATAGCAGATCCACGTTTTAGAAAATCAGCAACTTAATCAAATGGATGAGGAGACCTTAGAACACTTAGCTAAAGTAAAGAACCAATATTCTGAATCTCTAAGGGAACAGACTCAATATATGCTCTTCAAGACCCATGTTAAATATATTGTACAGGATGATAAAGCTAGCCATTTACTAGCCCTCCGACTTAGGAAACAAGAGGAGTCTAGGGTTGTGGAGGCTCTTAACTCCCTTAAGGACAACTCCCTACTTACCACTACTAAAGAAATTGTTGGGGACTTTGAGACCTATTATAGATCTCTATATTCTCCACCAACCCATTCTTCCTCCATCATAGATATACAGAACTACCTTAAAGAACTTCTGCTTCCTTCTCTCCAACAGTCACAATCACAAACCCTTGAAAGAGAGATGACTCAGCAAGAATTATGGGAGGCTATTGACTCATTACCTGATGATAAGGCACCAGGCCCAGATGGCCTCCCCCCTTGATTTTATAAAGTATTTAAAGAACAAATTTCACTCTTACTATTGAACACGTTCACTTATCTACGTAACTCTGGATTTACTGACTCTTCCCTGTTAGAAGTCACTATAATAGTGCTCCCTAATCCAAACAAGTCTCCTCATCTGGTCACTAACTACAGTCCAATATGCCTGATGAATTATGACAAGATTTTGGCTACCAGACTGGCCCAAGTTTGGACCCCATTACTTAGCCCTGAACAAGTAAGCATTAATGTCTGACAAAGGAGGCTTCTACTGGGAATTAATGCATGGTTGAGGGGTTGTGCGAGGCCTGGCTGAGTGCCTACAACCACCAACCATCATTAATTCCCAGTAGAGCCTGACTCCGGAGGGCATTAATACATTTGCAACACAGGAATACTTGTGTTGTTGTTTTCGGTTTTGCAGTTCTGTTCGGCTTTGTGTCGGCGCAGACATCCTCCATATTCTGTGTGTTCTTTTGCTGCTGAGACACCTAGTGGTGCTAGAGCTTGACCCGGTGACCCCGTGAACAATAGTTGGAGCGGTCCTTACTGGGGAATTAATCACCACTCCAACTTTGGTCATGTGTTGTATTTGGTCCAATGAGATTTCTCTATTTGCCGTTTCTGTTTGATGCCGTGTTACAAGTGGGATTTGTAGCTGGCTGCACTTCTGCCGACCATCTCAGGAAGCTGTTCCATGTTCTCTCCACATCCAGAGCTGCACCTTACCCTATGGCAGTGGTGTCTCTGAATGCGGAGAAAGCATTTGACAGGTTAAATTGAACCTTTTTATTTGAAGTACTTAAAATTTTGGCTTTCCCCATAACTATATCCAATGGATACAACTATTGTATGCATGCCCCACAGCAAAAATGTGCTGCAACGGCATCTTCTCAGAATTATTCCCTTATATTCCAGAATGCGCCAAGGGTGCCCTCGTTCCCCTCTACTGTTTAACTTATATCTAGAACCACTATTACTTCATCTTTAGCATTCCCCTGAAGTACAGGGTATTCAGCTTGGGGAATGGGATCGCCACCTGTCAGTGTATGCGGATGATATTATGTTGCATATAACTAATCCCATGACATCCATCCCAGCAGTAATATCCCTTATAGAATCATATTGAGCCCTATCTAATTACAAATTTAACATATCTAAGTCAACAATTATGCCATTAAACTCACATACTTACCTATCTCAAGTCGAGGATCTTCAATTAAAATGGATAACCCAGATTCAATATTTGGGACTTACAATAACTCCTAATTTGGCACAGGTTAAGAAACTAAATACTAAATTAAAAATATTACGGCAAGATCTTGACAGATGGGCCCCCCATATATCTTTCCTTACAGGGAAGAATTAATGTTATCAAAATGAATATACTTCCGAGGCTGTTTTAGCCCCTGAATATGTTGAATCTTTGCCTTCCGCTAGTCCGGTTCAAAAAGGTTCAACAGATTATTTCCAAGTTTCTCTTGAAATCTAAGCTGCCAAGAAGGTCTTATGTCAAATTATGTGCCCCTAAACAAAAAGGAGGTCTTAGTTTGCCAAACTTTTTCCATTATTACTTAGCAAGCCACATAGCTAAGTATTTCTGGTGGTACCCCCCAACTTCTACTGTGTCAGCACTGAATGGGGCACCACCATGGTTACAAATTGAATGCCGAATTATCAAAAACAATGGTATTTCCCTTAACAGCTTACTACATATTGTGCCCAAGTTGGGTATGAAAGAGTTGCTAAATGAGCTAATACGTATATCTCTGAAAGTACATGCCCAACTATGTAAAGCCCTTAAATATATTAACACCAAAGATATCTCTCAACCTATATACCTGAATCCAAATGTTACAATTGACAAACAGTACATAAAATGCAGTACAGACGGTACTGAACAAGAAGTTAGGATTTCAGAATTGCTGGAACAGGGCAGAATTAAAACCTCACCTGAACTCCTTAAAGCTTGCATCTTCCTCCTACTCAGATATTTAAAGGCCTCCAAGTTAGACACCTTCTAATAACTCAGATGGGGGCTAACATCTGGGACATTGACCAAAAAGACCTTCTTAATATGTTTTGTACATTAGCATGAGGTCTGCATGCCATCTCCAGGATCACAGCAGAACTTTATCCACTTATTTATCCAGACATTCAAGGAACTTCAACTTACTGGTCAACCCAATTTCCAGAGAAACAATTCTCCTGGGACAAAATCTGGCAAGCCATATATTCCTATACTTCCAATGATAAACTGTGCCTAATCCAATTTTATATCTTGCATAACATGTATTTTACTCCAGCAAAGTTATATGCCATGGGCAAATTACAAGATCCCAAATGTATTAGGTGCGGTTTGAATGAAGGCACTATTTACCATATGGTATGGGACTGTCCTTCAATTAGACCCCTATGAACTATGATCAAGAATAAACTTGATCCCCTCCTGGGACTGGAGCCCTTTTTTGAACCCAAAATTTGCCTCTTGGGGGAGTATTCCCAAATCCCCATCCTAGAGCAAAGATATGCCATGTCTAATTTCCCACGCAGTAAAACAGTTGGTACTAAGGCACTGGAAGGATCCTCAACTTATTCCCTATGCAGAATGGCTAAATTAATTCTTATACAATTTAAGGTTAGAGAAAATGATAGCGAGTCTAAGACATTGTTCCTCTAGCTTTGACAAGAAATGGAATAAGGTCTATACGTTGACCCTAATTACCAAATAAAAATTAGATAGCCACAGTTATCAGCACAGCAAATGTTCTTCCATTTAGAGGAACAATTGTGGACTTGTATCTAGCTATTAATGGGGGGAAGGGGGGTATAAGGGAACTCAGGATAATAATTTTTTAAGGTTTGGTTGAATTTAAAGGTAGTTTGCATTTGTGGGCTGATATAACCCCAAGGCCTTATTTTATTTTATTACCATATACTGTATATGTACCAGTTTCTCTATGCCTTGTCTTGATCTGTAAGATTGATTAAAACAAATAAAGCATATTGAATTTTAAAAAAAAACTCACATTAAAGTATGTGATACATCTCTCTGGGGTTACTTGGGCCAATGTATTTATGACCAGTGTTCTTCATTGCTGGGTGGTAACCCTAGGACCTGCAATCGGTGGTATGCCATAACCTGAAATTAATGAAGAGCCAGCTGATAATGATGAGATTTCTGCCATAGCAACCAAGTTCAACATCCCAGTAACCACAAATGCTGGGATAGCCACTGAGGATTGACTCACAGTGATGACATGGCACCATCATTCAAACATCTGACTGATATGGAAATAGTGCTAGCAGTGAGCAGAGCTGCAAGTGGATCAGAGTCCAATGAAGAAAGGTGGAACCAAAGAATAACTCAAAAGCCATCACACTAGGAGGTTATTGCAAGGCTGGAGAAAACATTGGAATGACTACATTATCAGTCATCAGAGCTGTTGAAGCACGTCAAGTAACAATCACTGACGTAAAAAAGGTGAGCTTTAAAAAGCACTTTATTATAAATGTAGACCTTGCAGTCTGCCATGATTTTATCATTTAATCTTTTTTAGCAAACACTAACTTACTAAATAAAAATATCAGAATTTAAAAATATTTCAAAATTTTTTTTGCAACCTTGATGTAACAAACATGCCACTATAACAAACAGTTAGCAAGGACCCAATTGTGTTCATTATAGTGAGGGAGTACTGTACTTGGAAAGTATTTGGTTTCAAAATGAAAATCCCTGATTGAGTAAAACTGATGTAATGATTTAAAATGTTAGTAGGAGGATGAATTAATTGTTCCCGCAAAGTGAACTTTAAAAAAAGCTTTTTATTATAAATGTAGACCTTGTAGTCTGACTTTATCTTTTAATGTTTTTTCTTTCAGTGAACACTAACATATTCATTAAATATATCATATTTTACAAACATGGCAGTTTTTTTGGGGGGGGGCCTCAATGTAATGAACATGCCACTATAACAGTCAGCAAGGACCCAATTTTGTTCATTATAGTGAGGGAGCATTGTACCTGGAAAATACTTGGTTTCAAAATAAACATCCTCAATTGAGTAAAAATGATGTCATAATTTAAAATGTTGGTATGAGGTATGAATTAACTGTTCAGACAAGATGAACTTTGAAAAACTCTTTATTATAAAAGTAGACCTTGTAGTCTGCCATGATTTTATCTTTTACATTTTTTTAGCAAATGCTATTTTATTCATTTTACAAGCATCTCAGTTTTTTTTACAACCTTCATATAATGAACTATAATGAACAATTAGCAAGGACCCAATTTCATTCATTATGGTGAGAGAGCACTGTACCTGGAAAATACTTGGTTTCAAAATAAATATCCCTGACTGAGTAAAAATGATGTCATGATTTAAAATGTTGGTATGGGGTATAAATTAGCAGTTCAGTCGTTAGGTTTCCCCAAGTGAATGATCACCATGTACAGTACAAGTACAAAATTATAACTTTGACAATGGTTGTAGGAACACTAGGGAACATTCTTAAAGTATACTATTTACAGTAAAAGTATACAGTGAGCACTGGCATTTTTTTCATTTATGAATTTAAGTTAGAATTCATAATTGCATGTAATATGATACAACTAATGTACTTTTATGGATTTAACTAATTCTGCTCTGCATTTCATCCTGAAATTATCTTCTTCAAATGGTTACTGAAACTGTAAAGCAATTGAAGATTAATGTTATCAAAGAGCAGCTGACACCTTCAAGAGAACCTTAAAAAAAATAATAGTTAGACATAGTTCAGCTTATATTTCACATTAATTCAGTATTTCTCCTCCCCATTATTTATTATTGAGGTAATTTACATGAAAATATGATTTTTTCCTTAAGAGTTATTCTGTCAAGTTGCTTACTCCCCCACCTAAGGTCAGTATACTCTTCTGGTGGCATCACAGTTGGCAACAGCTGGTGATGTCACAACATAGGATTATGACTTCATATGAGAAATGATCAGCTGTGACAGATGAACTCTAAGGAATAAAGATCCTGTGCTCATACAAAGTTCCTCAGTACAGTTGTAGCCATCGATATGGTCAGATAATTCCAGATATTTTGTGATATATCTAAAGAGATTCTGTCTGGTGGATCAGTATTAAACAATGTGGAGGACAAATCTATAGATGATATTATAGGAGCATGGTACCACCCCTACAGAGCTGAGTAAAGTGTTCAATGTTAAACCTCCAACTTTGCACCTTATTACCTGTAGCTTTGGCAGCGTTTGGCAAAATTAGCTGAAATTTTGAATGTGCTGTCTAGGAGGGAAGGTCTAAATCTGTGGAAAGTTTCATGACAGCAGCTTTGCAGTTTCTGAGATCTGCATATGTAATTTTCCTATAAATGTCTATTTTTTTTCCTATACTTAACATGGGATTTGGGTTTGTTCTCATGAATAGCCTACATGGAATGGAATTTATTTTCTGAAACTTTCAGGGTAGAAGCATGCTGTGCCAAAGCAGTGCCTTTGGAAGGTTTGGTGAAAAACTATTAAACAGTTCCAGAGTTATAAACATTTTTTTTCTGTTCTGAGCATGCTCAGTAGGGTTTTTGGGATAATGTTCTGATAATGACACCAAACATTCTGTGTTGCAAGACCATTTTTGATTTCTCACCAATTGCTTTTCACAGCACCAGAAATGTTTTTAGTGATGTGAGAGCCAACATCTTCTATTTTTCCCTCAAAATAAACAAAATCTGGTCAGATCCATCATGGCTGCATAATGAAGTTAGTGAAGTTGTGTGGAATTGTTAAGGAGGTATGGAGAAACAACACAATTATTTCTAAGTAGTAAGATTTGTTTTAGTTTCTGTTCTGAGGAAGGCATACACATTATTAGGAAAATATATGGAGGTGTGCATTTGAATGGAAGGATTAGGAAACTTACAAAAGAACCCCAGAGCAAATGCCACTGATGTATGTGTTATCCCAGATGATATTGGTCAGACAGCTAAATTTTAAAGAAAACCTAACTGCACATATCCCAATAATGCAAAGCATCAAGGGAAACATGCAAATCCCCATGATGGTACAGAAGGCGGCAGTTCATGAAAAAGTAATGGCTGGCATATGTTCAGCCTTGGGATTATTTACACATTTTTTATTTATTTATTTTTTTTATTTTTTAAGAGACATGGGGTGTTTGTCCATGAGATGATGTAAGTTATATTTAAGCAATGTGTTGATGTCAGGAAGTCAGGTGTAATGATGATGGACTGTTAGAGAAAATGTGATATTAACTTTCAGATGGGGTCGCTTTTGATAAGGGCAAGGTAGTTATGCTTGTGATAATTGGAATATTAGGAAAGTATGAGGTCTACGCAGATGTGGAGTACAAATATGCACAGTTTCATAAGTACCCACTCAGAGTGCAGGCAAATGTGATATGCAGGTTTGTTTTAGAAATAGGTAAAAATAGCGATACATGCAATTAATAGAAAGATAGATAATTACATAGACATATATAAAGAAAGAGACACATACACACAGACAGACAGGCAGAATAGGAATGGCAGTGAAGTACTGAAGTGACACCAACCCTACCCCCACCCCGCAGACATGGACAAGCATTGGGGTGTGCCTTTGGATCACTGCCCATAACGCTCATGCCATTTCACCTCACCCTACCCTGCAGACACAGACAAGAGTCGAGGTGTGCTTTGGGGTTTTCAAACTTTACACTCACCTCATTCCATAAGGAAATCTGCTGAAATGGGTACAGTATAAGAGAATGGAGTGAACTTTGGGGTTGAAGAATCAAAGGCACACCTCGATATCTGTCACTGGCTTCAGGGTGGGGATGGGGTAGAATGGCATGAACATTACTGTTAACAATCCCAAGTCACACCCCTGATGCCTGTCAGCCCCTACAGTGCAGGGTGTTATGGTCAGAAACCCTAATGCCCTGGGCGTTTCTTGGTATTTTCACTCCAAGTTTTCAGCATGTGCTTTTTTTGACCCAACTGCATGAACAGTGACACTATCAGTTCATTAGCTGAAAGGAGATTTTGCACAGCGACTGTGCCATTTGGGACCACAGGTGCAAAAACACTTTTTTGAAAAGGATGTAAAAAATGACAGCTGTACATTTCTTGCTTCAGTAACACAAACACACACACACACACACACGCACAAGAACATGCCAGAACACAGCGGCAAAATGATTAGATTTGTCTACAAGCATTATTTTCTATGCAAGTTAGAGCATGGTGAGGTAAGGCTGGAGAACAGTTATGGTCCATGACATAACCACATGGTCAAAATATTACATATTTTAAAATAAGCATAAATGCAAAAGTAACCATTTCAAGAAGAAAACACAAACTGTGACACTTAACAGTTATCGGGTAAGTTAACACATCTGGACTTATTTGCTGCATATGCATCTCAATTGCTAAGGGGGTCCTGACCATGTTCACCCTTCCTCAAGCCAAGATAGCTACAGTATGTCTAACTATAACATAGATGGAAAAATTATGCCATATTTTCAACAAGAAGTTAGCATTTTAAAAAGACAGCGCTGTAGACTGAGAAGCAGCTTGTGTAGGTGCATTCATCATGCTAGCCAAGATATATTCTGGTTGCGTTCCATAGGGCTAGCCAATGGGAGAAGTAGAGGAAAGGGACAGAAATCTAAAATAGAACCATTGAACCCATTTGTGATTCAAAGTTGCATGACAGAAATGCGGATTCCAGAACAGGACACCATATTCCAAATGAGACCTCACCAGTGATCTACACAGTGACATCACTACCTCCTTGTTTCTGCCAGTAATACCTCTCCCTATGCACCACAGCATTCCATGGGCTCTCCTCACAGCTTTAGTACATTGTTTAGCCACCTTTAGGTCATTCAATATGATTACCCTAAAATCCCTTTCCATTTTGATGACCATCAGCCGCCACCCGGTAATTATTCCCTGGGTTCCTGCAACCCTTCCTTATTCAGCAGGCAGTTAGTGCATCTGGACTTATTTGCTGCATATGCATCTCAGCTGCTAAGGGGTCCTAACCATGTTCACCCTTCCTCAAGCCAAGCTAGCTGCAGTATGTCTAGCAATAACATGAATGGAAAGATTATGCATAACCAGTGGGAGAAGTAGGGAAAAGGGATACAAATCTAAAATAGAACAATTGAACCCATTTGTGATTTAAAGTTGCATGACATAAATGTGGCTTCCAGAACTAGAGACCATATTCCAAATGAGGCCTCACCAGTGATCTACACAGTGGCATCACCACCTCCTTCCTTCTGCTGGTAATATCTCTCGCTAATGCACCACAGCATTCCACTGGCTCTCCTCACAGCTTTGGTACATTGTTTAGCCACCTATAGGTTATCCAATATGATTACCCCAAAATACCTTTCCATTTTGATGACCATCAGCCCCCCCCATAATCATTCCCTGGGTTCCTGCAACCCTTCCTTATTCAGCAGGCAGTTAGCGCATCTGGATTTATTTGCTGCATATGCATCTCAATGGGATCCGTACGGTTGCCCAGCATAAGGTTTCCCGACATGAAGTTTACCGACATTGCTTTCCCATCATTTGCTTTCCCCACTAAATTATTTCCTGTTGACAGTTTCCTGACTAGTACTGCAAAACGAACAACAGCAGCAGAAGCACTAATAAGAACAACAACGAAATTTATGCAGATGTGCATATCTTCTAGAGTCTGGTTGCACTGAAGCTCCATTCAGTTTTTTCCTAGCTTGGCTTTGAGGAGACTGCTATTGAAGGAGTGACATTAATGGCAGCTGCTCCTGGAGTCTATGCATAACAGCAGTGGCTCATGGAGTCTGATTAGCTGATCAGAGCAGTTGTCTGGAGCTGCTGAGCCAATTTTCCTAGAAAATATGCCTTTTTTATGAATACCCATGCAATCTCAGTCTTCTTTTGGATGCATTTTTAATGTGGCAAAATAAAATGAAACACAATCTTGCTGTACTTCCTTTTTGATAGTAATGCTGTTTGTTGCTTGCCATGTAAGTATTGTCAGATTCGCCAATGAGTCTTAACAGTTTCCTCAGACAACTGTCTGCCTGACTACGACATAATGTTCGTATCTTTTTTTATTTGGCAAATACATTGGGTTTGGTCTGTTTGGACCACAAAATCTGGACTGCTCTTGCAATGCTAACAGAGTCTGACATAACTGCGGAGATCAAAGCCACCAACCCCAAATATATAACTCAGAGCTGAGGAGAGGGCAGAAAGGAGCCTAAAGTGGCAGTGACACTGCTGGAAAGTGGAGTGGTATAAAGTGCCATCTCTAATGTATACAATACCAAAGAAACACAAGTTCTTGGGGATCTTCTGCAGTGGCAATATCTGTTTTCCTCACCATGGTTTTCTATTAACAAGGCTTACCTCCTGATGATCCCCCGGGCTTTGCTTCCTCTGTAGACTTTTGTTATTATGCAAAACTGCAGCACTACATACTACGTTGTCTCATTCAGATTACAATTTCAATCAAACAATGCTCAGGCAAACATCACATCAGCAAACTCAATTATGGGAAACAGATCATGGGAAATACAGAGTTGGGAAAAGGACTGATGGACAACCATACTAGACCCATCTCAATTGCTAAGGGGTCCTGACCATGTTCACCCTTCTTCAAGCCAAGCTAGCTGCAGTATGTCTAGCAATAACATGAATGGAAATATTATGTATATTAAAACTTATTAATTATGCTGTACATACCCTAAGACTCAAAATGTGTCTCCTTTGGCTGCCATGATGTCTGTGGTTAATTTGAAACAAAAAATGTAACAAGACAATGGCCTCCACTGGAGATATTAAGCAATAGAGCAAACTGCACTCTGGGAAGATTGCCTGGGACAAGATACAATAAAAAAACCTGAAAAACAGGTTCCAAGGAGTATAAACTCACCAGGAATGTTAGAAAAAAGACCACTCCCCCATTTATTCACAGGTGTCAATGAATGCATTTGTTAACCATGCTGGTTCATCTTCTTGCTTCCCTCATGGTAAAACTGTGAAACTACATTTGTGTTATTTTTAATGAGTGATAAATGGCATGTCCAAGGGAGTGGCAGCTCTGATAGTTGTTCCAGTCTTTCTTTTCACTGATATAAACTGAGCCAGGAAAAAAGTAAGTAGGGGAAAAAAACAGCCTTTTGTTTCTACAAGTAGTTGTTAATTGGAGCTGGTATTTTTAATATGTACAAGGCAACTCCACTTCTCAAACTTAAAAGAAAAAATACACTTCATCAAAGTCTATGTTTACCAAGTATTGTGCCCATGATTAAAATAATTTGAACCACCTCCCCCCAAAAATGTGCCCTCACATTAACCTGCATGATTAACTGTAAATAATTAAAACATGTATTTCTAAATGCATTACTAACACCAATGCCTTCAAAGTTTTGAAACTACTAAAAAGGCAAACTATATATATATTGAATATGGTACACAAATATTGTTACTCCCAAAAGCTGAACTTTGTTTTTAGTATATACATATATAAGAAATACCTGTGGCTCTTTCAACCAGGAAGCTGTAGTTTCAGACACTTCTCACTTACTCTTTCCTTTTGAGACACCAGGTGGCTCTGATAAAAATTTGTTCCAAGGGTTTTTAAGTCAGTTTGAAGGCATTAAGTATCTTCTGTTCTTCTAGTCCTTAACAAAATGCATGGACTCCACAGACTTGTTCTGTTCCTTGGTCCAGATCCCCAACTAGTGAGCCTTGTTTCAGCATGATAGATCCACCTCATGCCCCTCCCACATGAATCAAAAAAAGGTGGGGGTGGTGCTTTAAGAACTTCTTGGGTGGAGGTGGGGTGGATCTTACTTCCCCCCAAAAAAACAATGCTGCCTTCCACTATTCTGGTTCCAGTTCTTGTACCACCCATTTAAGAAAGAAAATAGTATTCTGCAACCATTGACTAACATAAAAGCGTATTTATTTGAGGGCAGAAAACATTTCTTGGAGGAGGGTAAGGCGGAGGAGACTATTTACACCTTCAGTCAGTTCCACGGACAGAAAACATGACACCACTCCTTTTGTACATGCAAAACATCTGCAGGCTCCACCTACTGCAGCTGTAAAACATGGAAAATAAATAAAGTAGTGTAATTTAAAAAACAAACAAACACGTGAACCTTGCTAAACAGGACTTGTTAAGCTAGATTCTGATGTTTTATTCTTTAACTAAAAATACCACCAACAGCTTCGAAGTCAGTTGGCATTCATCTGTATCTCCCTCCCCCCAGGTCATGCCTGAAAATAGGCAAGAATTTGTCACCCAGTCAACAAAAATGAACTAACTAAAATAATGGCCAGAAATACCTTTTTGGGCACAGAAAAATTCAGGGTGCCCCGCTTAGTGAGAGGAGCTGTTCACCCACATTCTCTGCATGAGAACAGTGGGACTTTCATGATTTCTGTAGCCACAGCTGCAGTGACAGCAGTAAGCTGATGATCCCCTGTTCTGTATGCCTGTATCAGTCTGTCTGTCTGTCTATCTACCTATCAATTTATCTATCTATCTATCTATTGGATGGGGATGCTCACCCCTAGTACCACTTCTTTCTCCCCCTTCCCCTTCAGGTCACCCGCCCATTGTTCCAATGTTTATTTCTTTTGTTTATAATATACTTCATAAGTGAACTGGGGTACCCACTCCTGGTACTGCTTCTCATTACCCCTCCTCCCCTCCAAGTCATTTCCCCCACTTCCCACTAAAAAGGGGCAGCACCGGGGTGCCCAACCCCAGTGCCACTGAGCAGTAGACCATACTGGGGTGCCCAATCCCAGTGTCAGAATATCAGTATCCCCAGAAAAAAAGAAACCATCCCATATTTTTTTTTACCTGCAAAAAAGGAAAATGGTCGCTGGGTGATCTGACCCCACCCTGACCTCCAGCTCAGCACTCACAACCCCTAGCCACAACCTCCACACCTCCCACTCCCTTACTCTCCTGAACATGTCATCTAGCAAAGATGGAAAGCACAGAAACTAGACAGAGCACCAGGATACTTTGCTGTGATACTATCAGCAAACAGGGCAATTACTGAGCAAAGTCCAAAGCACCCATAACACCGAACAAACCACACAGACCAGACAGAAGTCCAATAAGGTCACATTTATAAAGTGTTGAAAGTGCAATAACTGGCAAAGTGGCTAGTTACAAAGATAATAAAACTGATGTTTCCCCCGGTGTGCTGCCAGGCTTCTTCAGAGTAATTATAGCAGAGACTCAGGTGCTATATTTATACAAATTCAGAAAGTCATGTGCTGATAAAAGACCAATCAAATAATTCTGGTTGGTCAGTATATCCAACCCACACATTTCAAGTGCTAGGAACATCAATTGTAAGATTACTTAGTACAAGACTCAGAGCAGACATTTTGGGTTTTCCACAACTTTGCACATATAATACAGAAATCATTTGCTTGCACCCAGCCTTGAAAGATACTGAATGATCCATATTATCATCTGTGCATTTAAATTCCAAACATCTATTGCACATCTTTTTTTCTTTTAGGCTTCTATGGCTTGCAATATCATCACATGGCTACTATAGTGTACGTATACTGTCTGCTCCAGGCACCAGCATTCTCATTGTTATTCACTACAGACAGAACCAACCCCCCACTGGCTCTATATAAATGTATGCTAGTATTGCATTACACAATCCACTTAGAAATTTTTGGGCTTCCAAAATGCACTCTAACAAGGTCTTCCCTGCCTTCTCTAATATCTATACTATTTTAAAAAGGCAGACAAATCAATGTTGTCATTGAGACCCTTATTTCGGTGTGCCCCCAGTTCAAAAATCCAATAGCTTTCCCTTTGCCCTATGAGTTTATTCAAATCCCCCCTCTGCTTCCTGTTCTGACTTGTTCAATTCCTGTAAAGTGAATTTTGTGCTGTTTTGTTCTATCCCCCAACACATGTTTAGCTATTGCATAGGACAAATCACCCTTTTCTATAGCTCTCACATGTTCCCCCATTCTCGTGCAGAATTTTCTGACAGTTCTGCATATATAATAGGCCCCACAATCACAGTTAAGCATATATATAATGCCACTGCTATTGCAGATAATGAAATCCTTTATTTGTATCATCCTGTTTGTGGTGGGATGTGAAAATTCCTTGCATGTGGGCACAAATTTACAATAAGTACACCTACCACAGCAATGGGTGCCAGTTGGTGCAGGGGCAAGCAATGTTTGCCTCAATGGTTCAGGCCCTGGCAATATATTGCTGACCACTATATCCCCAATGCTTTTGCATTTACAAAATATTGTTCTAGGCCCCTGTTCTACTATAGTTTTGAGTCTTGGCTCCAACTGCAATATGGACCAATTACTACTAATTATCTGTTTTACCTTCCCTGCTCTTCTCAAAAGATCTGTGATAAAAGGACACCCCATAGGGTTATCAGAGACTTTATTAGCATATTGTAATGAATGTTCCCTATTCATATCATTTACCTTCTGAATAGCTGATGCAATGCTCTGTCTGCTATAACCACTTTCTTTGAATCTGTGAATTTGTGCTCCCCTTTTCTGTATATATTCCATTTGTTCTGTACAATTTCGTAAGGTGCACTCCAACTGCCTCTTTGGAATGTTGAGGTCACATGATTAGGATGACAACTGTCAAAATGCAACAAGCTGTTGCAGTCATTTTTGTTTTCTGAAATAGGATTGCACAAACACCTCCTCTTCCATCTTTACAGTTTCAAATCCAGGAAATTGATGGTTGTCTGAACTATTTCATACTTGTAGGTCAAGCAACTACTGATTTGTTCCATCCAACTAATGAAAAATACAAATTGTTCTTTGGTGCCCTTCCACACAATCAAAATATCATCTATAAAGTGCCACCACAAATCCACCTTATGTAAGAATGGGTTTGTGATGGCGCTGTACAGATGATCACACTCCCATTTCCCCACAAACAGGTTTGCGTAACTTGGAGCCATGGTTGTACCCATAGTAGCACCTCTGATCTGATGATACAACTGATTCTGGAACAGACATATCTTGCTGCTGGAGTTGCTGACTGCAATGTGACAAACTAAGGTAAGTGCGGTTCAATGTATTTCAATGGGGCTTTGAACTTTGATCCATAACTTTGTCATTTTGCATATTTTCATACCAAATTTTCAACATAGCCTTTTAGGGACCTCACCTCATGATCAACAGAGATGGAATTATGCAAATCAGGCCCAAAAGGTGATTTAGTGGTCACTTAGTGAAAACACCTTTCGGGTGGGATTTGAAGATTTTCACTGACCTTGTTCATGAGGTGGGGTCATAAGAAGGCTATGTCAAAAATTTTGGGTCTAGATATGTAAAATGGGCAACATTATGTGTGTACATTAAAATATTTCTATGCTCGCTCATAACTTTGGTAATTTTAAGTATTTTGACCCAAAATTTTCAACATAGCCATTTTTCACACCACCTCACAAGTGTGATAGCTGTCATTTTACAAATCCTGCACAAAATGCATTTTTAAACCTGTTGCATGGAATGATGTTTTAGTGGGGATTTGAACATTTCCTCCTACCAGGTTCATGAGGTGGAGTAATAAGAAGGCTATGCTGAAAATTTGGTGTACAAATATGGTAAAATGCCCAGGTTATGAGTGAATGTTGCAGTATTTCAACATTCATGCATAACTTCACTAATTTCAAATTTTCAGCGTAGCCATTTCTCCCCACCACCTCATAAACAGAACATGTGTCATTTTTTAAATCCTGTATGAGATGTGTTTTTATACTTCTGGTTCAAAATGACATTTTGTCTAATAGTTTATGAGGTGAATCATAAAATGAGTATCTTGAACATTTGGGGTCAAAATTTAAGAATACATATACACACACACACATACACACACATATATATATATATATATATACATATATATACAGTATATATATATATATATATATATATTATATATATTCTTAAATTTTTGACCCCAAATTTTCAAGATACTCATTTTATGATTCATCTTATAAACTATTAGACAAAATGTCATTTTGAACCAGAAGTATAAAAACACATCTCATACAGGATTTAAAATATATATATGCTGTATAGCGGCCAGCCTGCCAGCACAGCAGCAAGGTGTCCGCTTGCAATGCTGATGTTTTGGGTTCAGGAATGGACCCGGGGGCTCAGAGGACCAGCCGGGATGGGGAGGATGGAGCATCCCAGGGAGTACTCTCCTCCTCTGGGGGAGGGTTGGGAGAGTGTTCAGTGCATACTTATCCCCTAGCAGAGGCCAATGGGATGAACAGCTGCAGATACCATTGAGTTTGGGAGGCAGGGGGGGTGTCATGCTTTGTCACCTATGTCCTTGTATGTCATGCTCCTCTAGGGACATAGCAGCAAAATTGTTGCCATTGCCCCTCCATCATGCCCTGACATGCTGACTCTGTACCACCTGCTGTGTGTCCCAACCAGTGATGTAGCCACTGCAGTCCATTGGTTCAGCCAGCTTCCTGAGCCTGTTTTAGTGGGGGTAACCCAAGTGGCTCTCCCAGTGGTTCGCTGCCACTGGGACACAGAAAGTATTCCATGGAGCTGCCCGGCTGATGGCCCCATCCAGAGGGGGTGAGCCTGGATTGATCACCACTTTGGGAAGTCCGGGGGGTGGGCAATAGTTCCGGCAGGTCAGAGGCAGAGCCTCAAGGTACAGCAACACCAAACAAATATATATATATAAAATTGTTAACAAACTTTGTGTGTAGTGCCAGTTTTGATCCCAGTGGGTATTCTTTGTGATCCCATGCTGGTGAGCTGAGTTCAGTGGTGAGCTCAATGACCCAGCTGAATGAGGTGAGGGTGGGAATATGGCACTGTTATGCAATACCCCCCAAGCCAGGGAATGAAAAGTACAGGGTTGTGCACATGAGTCCAGGTACCATATAGTGAAGACAACTGTCTTCTTGGCACAAGGCCCAGTACCTCTCCACCTGTGAGTGGCAGAGGGCCCTCTGCATTGGCTGACAGATACACTATTTGCCCTGTGCATCTGTATCTGTGGCCATATAGAAGAGCAGGAACAACAGGGCCCCGTGTTTCTACAGCCCACCAGACAGCACCATGATTACTTCACACCTGTTGCCGCACTTCAGTAGACAGACAGAGTCTTCCCTTGGTGCAGGACATCTGCATCTGTTCAAGCAGGTCCCAGAGGAAATGCTTTGCAAAAAACATTGTCAATGCACCAGTTAGGGTAAATTAACATGACAAAAGTACAGAAATGTGGCATTAGGGTTTCCAACCCTAACTCCCCATCCCACCACCCACCCCAAGCAGCAAAAGGAAAAAAATATTAGAGTTCGGGGTCTCCAGAGTATTGATGACTCAGTGGTAGGGTTCCCCTTGTGGTTGTCAACCTTAATGCTCCTCACATCCCCTCCAACAGTCCATACCCTGTCTCCGAAGCACAAGGCACAGCTCCAAGCCAGTGCCTCATAGTGAGACACTCTTCAAAGGTAGAGAAGTATGTCTCACCACATGTTGCCAACAAAATTTGTTGTAGCTTTCTTCATGCAGGGCCCTGTGTGAAGAAATTAGATCATCTGTGGCATTGTTTGTTAAGGGAACAGGATGGGAATTAGGGTTGACAACCCCAAGGAACACCCTACCACTGATTTGCCAAGACATTGGAGACTTAAAACCCTATTTTTTTTTTTCTTTTGCTGCTTGGGGGATGGGGTGGGGAGTTAGGGTTGAAAATCCAATGCCACATTTCCATACTTTTGTGGCATTAAGTTACCCCAACTGGTGCATTAACGAAGTTGTTTGCAAAAAAATATTAAATAGAAACTGAATTGTGTCTAAACATGATTTTTTTCAATGTTTTCTCAGAACTCAGGTATAGCTAATAAATGTATTGTGCATCTGCCTCATCCCAGCAGTTTTAAACTTGCTTTTATCTATGACCCACCAAACCTACTGTAACCCAATTTTGCTCTCTGAATTTTCCAGTCTCATCTTTCTCCATTTCACTTCTTCAAACACATCCATTACTAACTTCAACATCCACGTTAATGATGTCCCAATTCCTCCACAAGAAAGTTTCCATCTTTCCTACACTAATTTGAGGTTTATAATGGAAAGTCTCAGCAAGGCTTAAGATTTTTATTAGCAAATTGATTTGGGTATTAACATAAGTGTCAAAGGAACACTAAAACATAGATGCAGTATTATTTATGATGTTTATTTTATTGGTTCCGCCAACGTAACAACACTCTGCAAGCTTCAACACGATGTCACACCATTTTTAACATTCCACAAAATATGAGCAATTCTCATATGTCTTTATGCATAAAATTATCTACATCCCATGTTATCTATATAAAATGTTACTTTTAGATGTTCAGTAAACTTGCAAAATAATAATAGACAAAAATGTTGTAGTTGCCATGCTGGTTTGATGATCATAACTGTATATACAATTGCAGCCAATGACAAGTACCACTATTCTCTGTCTAGAACTACAGTATCTAGATATTTCACAGGGAATCCCATTGGAAGGGGCTGGTCCAGAGGCATGGAAGGATGAGGCACTGGATGCCACACCTCATGCCACACCGGTGACCTGGGGTTGGGAATGACTGCAGGTTGCCGGGGGTTGGCAGGGAAGGGAGAGGATTGAGCATCTGATGGACTGCTTTCCTTTCCCAGGGAGGGGAGGGCTGCCATTCTGCTCCTTGGCTGCCCCCTAGTGGAGGCCAGAGGGCAGCACCAGAGTCAGGGTGGCACAAGAGCACAGGTACATGGTGTGCACATGCTTCCACATGTGCATGCTCACACCACAAGGAGGAGGGTTGGGGAAGAAAATGGGAAATAGTGTCAAACATCAGGATGACATTGGTCCTCTGCAGGCTCTGCACCCAGCCAGCTGGGCATGAGGTAAGTCCTGGTGGACACCAGGGTGATGGGGCTGGGGGGACTGGTGGAAGGGGGCCAGATGACACAGGAAGAGTAAAAAATTACTAATAAAAAAATCCCTTTGGAAGAAATGGGGATATCTTAATGATATACATAAGCAATAAGACATGACAAGGTGTGCATTATGGTGATATAACCACACATCTCAGGCTTGTTGTTAAGCATAAAGTACAGATAAGTGTTGTACTAAATCCCACCCGATAAAAGACCAAACATGAAAAGACCGATGACAATTTCCCAAAGTAATATTTTACCGACTGCTGGTAATCCCGAGTACCAAAATACCACCCGTATGTAATACTGTACTTTGGTGCCAGGTACAGGTACAGGTACGTACTCACAATCGACAAAAAATGACCAGGTGAGAAGCAGGTGTTACAGCACAGATGCAAGTATGTGATCCAGGCTACTTTAGGTATCCTGGTTAGCCACACCTGGCTTTTCTCCATGTAGCAGCAATGGCTAAAGCAGAAGAAGAATATCCAGTGAGCCGACTTGTTCCATCATAGAAGGGACGGGATAAACTTTGCATTGGAGGGTACTTGCTAGTTAAAGAAAAGACTCAGGGTGAGCGGCACTACTGGTGTTGCCAGCATTTGATTAAGTTAAAAGCATAATGCCACCAAATATTGCTCCACTCACAGCTTGGTTTGAGAAAAACTACATATTGGGTAGAGTAAGAAGACAAATGCGAAACAGAGCTCCAATTAGAAACCCACCCATTTTCCCTCCAGAACTTTGGTCTGTGCAAGATCAAGTTGAACTAGGTATTCCCAGAACACAGAACAAGGTTGAAGCTTGGCACCACCGACTTGGAGCTTTAATCAGTTCTGCTCATGTCAGGACATATAGATTCATAACCCAACTACAAAAGGAGGCTATAGTCATGGAAACAACATGCAAGAAGATATTACAAGGCTTGCCAAAGTCACCAGCGAAAAAATGGTACTGTAAGAGGGAGAAAAAAATCCAAAATGTGATCATTGTAAAACAACAGGGATCGACACTGGAATTTCTGAGAGGAATCACACATAATCTCAGCATTTAAAAAGTGCGACAGATTTTAGAGTTTTTTTTACCTCTCGGATCTCAAACACTGAACTTCCGAATTCCCCCTGGAGTTTATGATCCAGTTTTAAAGTTTGAATTACAGTCTGAATTTCCCCTGGAGTTTATGATCCAGTTTTAAAGTTTTAAAATTGAATTAAAGTCTGAACTTTTAATGGTGTTTTTTTCTTTATCAGTGATTAACACAGACGAAACTGATGCAATGGAACTTCTGGCTTCAGATGGCACTGCTGTATGGTGAGTTACCTCTATTTCTGTATTGTAATGATTCAGGATTTTGGTGTTTCTGTATTCAGTCATTCGGTATTTTGGTTTGTCTGTATTTAAACAAGTCGGGATTTTTTTTTCAGGATTTTACTATGTGGGATTTTTTGCGGCAGGATTTAGGATGGATCCCGTTGTTAAATGTACCTGAGAGGAGTAACACCATAATGGCAGACACTGGAGTGCATTATTGTTCTTATAAAATGGCTTCTAAATGTCTGACTAAACATGAGTAAAAAGAAAATATTTTTTCAAAAGATAAAAACAAAGACCTTTCACTGAAATATGCTTCCCTTTAAACTCTGAAGTCAGAAATAGCCCATGACCTTGTAACTGGGGGTAGGTGGGTGGTAGCTAAAAATAATAAAAAAACAAAAACTCTATGTGTGGTAGACATTTTTATAAAAACAAAAATTACTTACCTAATTTGCACTTCAAACCAATATGGTATTTTTAATGAAAATGTGTTCATATTAACTGCTGAGTCTATTAGCTTGTTATGGGGAGGTGTTGATTTCATTGAGTAGGTTCACCTTTCCCTGATTTAAATGGATGTGCTGTTGTGAACTTCAGGACTTTCTTAAAGCAGTTTGAGTCTGCCTATGCCCATTCAACTGTGTTTTACCATCTTTTCTCTCCTTGTTTATATCATTGCCTCCCTTCCTCACTCACTGTTTCTTTTTTTCTCTGCCTTTCCCCACATTTATCAGATGACACATTTACCATGGAATACAGAAATTCAAAATTCTGCACAATTCCACTAGTATAATGTTCATCTCCCCACATACACACACACAACAAAGGTGTGGAGTCAGAGCCTCAGTTTTATCTGTGGCCAGGCTAGCAGCAGATATTTTCTTGGTAAGCAGGTAAAGACAGGAGGAAGGAGGAAGACATTTCATGGTCAGTAAAGAAACATTAGTAATAAGAACTATGAACAGTATTTCATTTTTCTTAATTGTTTATTTGTATAAGTGGAATGTGCTAATCAGGAAACCAGCATTTAATTATTGTTTTCTTTATTTAAGCTAGTTTTATTTTTAGGTCCTAGTTGAAGGTTTTTAATGAATAAAGATGGCAGCTGTGTTTGTGAAGGCAGGTCAATTTTGTGCATAGGGGCTTGATTTGCTCACCATGTAACATGGCTAGTAACATGTCCCAGATCTAAGATGTTCAATTATGGTGACATAGCTTCAAACCTTGGAGGGCCTGTTAGCCATTCTGGTGCCTTTTACTTATCCATTTTATAACTAGAGATACAGTATCACAATATAACTACTTATCCATGGCTGTAATTCTTGTGTGTACTTTACACACAGTATTTTACTTTTGCCTTTCTTGTACTTATTGAAATCTGCATGCTGCTGTTGCTTTTATGTATTCATTTTTGTAACTCTGCAATTATTGTGACACTTCTTCCCTTACTTGTTTATATTGTAACTCATCCAATCCTTTTACCATATTGCAACTTCCCAGGTCATGCCTGAACATGGACAATTCTGTATCTAGTGCACGACCTTGGTCACAAAAAATAAATAAATAAACAAACGAACACTGTATATAAACTTAACATGTAAGTCTTTTAATCTTTTATATATTACAATTAAATATTTTTGCATAAGTTGACCAGTTTTAATATAAGGTTTTTCTTTATGTCTTTGTTTCTGTTTATTTCTATCAATTCTTCTTTTATCAATTTCTGCCTTCATTTCTTTCTGAAGCTTTCAGTATTTCCTCCTTTGCTATTGTTCTCCTTGCATCCTGAATCTTTAACTCATACATAAATAATTTTATTGATTTAGCTGTCTGTTTTCTCCTTGCACATTTCATACATTGTTGATCTCTGAATCATTTGTTTTTCTCCTCAGTTTGAAAAAACAATACAATAACAAAATTAAAACCTACCAGTGGCCACCTGATGGCCCTATGGATAGTGTGTCATGCTCTTATGGTGGTGACACTGGTTTGGAAACAATCCTGAGATACAGGCAAATGGACAGCTGATGACTGAGGATTGCTGTGAGTTACAGCTCGCCTTCAACTGAGAGGACAGCACTGCACTTTGGTAGCATCAGCAACCCCTATGTGTAGAACTCTAAAAGGTTCACCTTCCAGCCACAGGGAAAGCTATACATTCATGAGGCCCCCAGTGGCTATAGTGTACATGCCACAGGGTGGTGGGAGGCCAGTATTACATGTGATGAAAACAGCCAGGTACCATCTGAATGAAGGCCACAGCTGGCACCCTTAGGCCTCACCCCTTGAAGCCATAGGTGTTGCCAGGCATAGTCAGTGTACTTTGATGAGTATAGTAAAATCTGGAAAATCCAAGGGCAACACAAGCCTCAGGCTGTGGCAACAAACACCAACACAAACAGAGCCAGAGTGAAATAATAAAGCTGCCTTTTCTCTTCTTGTGCCTGGGAGATTATGCAGGAGCCAGCAAGTGCTCAGTTGAACTTGTGATTGATCACAGTAAGTGGGCATGGGGTAGGGTGGGGGCTATACACTGTGAGTTGGACCCCATGTGGTTTATTCCTTTGGACCTATGTAAGGCTGGCCACCTCTGCGTGGTATAGAGGCTTATCACAATGTATTTTAAACATTGTAACTAAAATCCAGGCAACTTCTATCTGTTTGATAGTGTGTTATAGAAAATAAAATGTGAATTTATTAGGATAATTTTCCTACTACATATTTTTGACTGAGCTGGAGGTGAGGCAATGTTTTTGTGGCAGGGTAGCACATATTTCAGTTTGTGTTAACGTGGGGGGGGGCAACAGTTCCATCAACTCTTGAGTATGAGTTTAAAATTCCTGGCTATGCTCCTGCTAGAAACCCCCCCACCTGCCCTGTATCCTGATTAAGTCATTGAGTGGAGAATGTCCCCACTCACCTTATTCATTTGTTTGTTTCAAAAGTTTCACCATGAAAGATATGCTGAGCTGACAATAAGTCATTTCCAAATGAGTCCTGTGGGGAGGGGTAAAGGAGGGCAATGAAAGCAATCAGGGCAACAAATTACATAGTAGAAAACAAGTATCATATACAAGCATCATATGAAAAACAAAAAGATAACATTTATACAAAATAAGACATAGAATGTAATCCAAGGCACATTACTCGAGATACAAAGTGCTAAATGCTATTATGCAGGGGGTAGGGCAGGGAAAGCTAATTCAGTGAGAGTCAAAGAAATATAAATTAGAGTGCACAGGTAAATGTGGGAGTTAACAGTGTGAGCTAGGGTGGGGAGCATGGATGTGGAGGAGAGTAGTGAGTGGGTAGAAAGTACTCGGTAGAGGGACAGAGTAAGGTATGGTATCAGGTGCAATTGCAGGAGTGCGAGGTGAAATCATGGAGAAGAGAGGAGAGGAGAGAGAGCATTGAGAAGTGGAAGAGCAGATAGATAGGGGGAGGGAATTCCATAGAAGCAGCCTGGCCAGTTGAGGATTTCCTAGAAGCAAGAGCAAGGGAGTGATAGCCAGAGCAATGAAGGGTGTAAGAGGTAGTGGGGGGGGAGGAGAGAGGTAAGGTACGGGGGGAAGTGGGCCAAGCCAGTAATTGGAGATAAAGGAGGCACAATAAGTGAAGCATCTGGCTTCAAGGGAGGGAAGGTAGAGGGAAGAATATAGGGAGCAATGGTAGGTTCAGGGTGGACAGTCAAGAGTAAAGTAACAGAAGTAGTGAGAGGGAATCCAGTCTGGCTAGGGTGGTCTTAGGAGCAGCACTGTAGACAACATTGCTAAAGTCAAAGATGGGAAGGATCATCTTCAGAACAATTGCACAGTGAACAAGAGGAGTAATGCAACCTCTATTCCTGTATCTCTCTCCTGGTTTAGGGTGACGTTTATTGTGTATGGCATCCACATGCCCTGAAAAATGAAAAGGCACTGGTTGAGCTTGATCCCTAGGTACTTACATGAGGGAACATCATTGATAGTTACCCCATCTAGGGTGTGGAAGGAGGGGAGGATAATAAGTCTAGCAAGCTTCTGCCTAACACCAAAGTTCATTGCAGCTATTTTCTTGGCATTGAGGGATAGCTGATTCAGACAGAACCAACACTGAACATTGTTGAAGTCCAGCTGAAACATGGCCATGAGATCAGAGGGGAAGGGACCAGAGGGAAACAGAACAGTGTCATCCACATACATGTGGATGCATGCAGAGAAGCAGGCAGTGGGGAGGTCATTCAGGAAGACCAAAAAGACTATTGGGCCAAGGACGGAGCCTTGTGGGATGCTTAAAGCTAATAGGGTTGCCCTTGTCAAAGATCCAGTTGTGATTAACAGAAAGCGCAAAAAATTCAAAATCTTTCTTGTGGGAGGAATATATGAATCATTGGTCTTCCTACTTCCTAGGTGGGATTACAAGTTGCTACTCTGAATTTGTTTTCTGAGTTCTTTGAGGCCCTATTTATTTGGTCAAAGCATTCTGATTCCCAATTAAATCAAAAGGGGATGGAGAATGTCCAATTTTGGTTCCTATGTAGAACCAGTCTAGTAAGTTGATTTGGATATACTGTATGCCAAAATTCAGGATTATAGCCATGGTGGCTACCATACAGTAGAAAATGCTGTTCAGTCAGAAGAATCAGACAAGTTTAATGTTATTGGGGGCAAGGTAAAGTTTTTCCCCAATTTCATCCAGGAAACTCAGTGACAGAGAAGATGCTTTTTGAAATTTAGATTCACACTGCTGTAGATTGAGACACAATTCATTTTTGCAGGACCCTACTCAACATTGGATGACATTGGCAGATCTTACATTTACATCAACAGATGAACAAGCACTGCAATCTTTTAAAGAGCCAAAACTATAAACTTCTGTCACCAGCAAATTGAGCAATGTACAGGATCAGGATATCTTGTAGGTGTTGGCCCATACAATGTACTATGACTGTGACCCCTACCAGTAGGTAGAAAAAAATATGTAGCATGAATCGACTATTTCTGGTATATGTTTAAACACTAGATGCTTATTCGTGGATTTACATGCTTGTCTACAGAAACAATTGGTTGTTTTACTGATAGCCACTGTTTTTTATTAAGGCTCCTGGAGTTACATTCTCTAGTGTCCCTTAAGATGGAACTAATTTTTCTTTTGCTTGTTATAAAAATAAGTACTGTATGTCAATTGTTTTCTTGTGTTATATCTGCTGTTGATCTTTACATAACATTATGGGCCACATATTCAATGATTAGCACACCTGATAACAGGATTAGTAGGTGTACTAATCAAGATTTGATGCTCCCATCCGGCCCATATTCAGAAGCCCTGGGAGCACCAGCACAAACCTACAGCACCAAAGCACTATAAATACTGCTGCACTTATGCAAATGAGGGTATCCTCTCATGCAAATTGGCACAGCAGTATCTCCAAAGGTTTGTGGTGGTAGTAAACAGCCCACAAAGCAGCGTTATTTACTGCCACCAAAAATTACCTCTTAACAGGGCACCCCCACTCCCAAAGGCAGGGCAGCTATACTGCAGTTAGCCACCCTGTATCCCCCATTCAATTTTAGTATATCTAACCCTGGTGTCCAGTAGCATCCCCCACACCCCCATCACCCATTTAGTATTAGTTGAGTTATACCTCGTGTCTAGTGGCACCCACTTGGTCCATTTTTCCTATCTATTCCAGGTGTTTTATGGTTGCCCCCATCCCCCAGTCACCACTTTACCCAGGAGTCCAGAGATCAGCTAAGCTCAATAAGGTGACCGGCATAGCCTTCCCCTCACCTCCTTGACCAGCCACCATATGAGCTGTCAGGGAGCGTGCATACAGTATGCACCTTTCCCAGGCAAACCTTCTAACACAAAATTTAAAAAAAAAAGGCTGAGATGGACAATGTTCCAACCCAGGAAAGACACTACTTCATTTTGAGGCTCATTCAGTTAAGGGCACTATGGTTAGACTAGCAAAGCAGTGGCAGCAGGTGCTAGAAAGCAGACATTTTGAAAGCAGTGGATTTGACAAAAGATTCAGAGTTCAAACATTTTTACGTTAGGCTTATTTTTGATTCACCTGTTACCACTATTTGCTTCAAAGCTTTGAACTTGCACTGTAATCTGAGCCTCTGTGAAGTGAGCTTAAATTGTGTTTTACCAAGAGTGTTGTTTGCATAATGTTCTGATGTTAGGAAACACAAAGAATTACTTTTGGTGTGATGGCTATGGCAGCAGTCACGAGGCAGTGAGCTCCGTGGTGGGTCACTGATATTAATTTATTTTTCTCAACAACTTTGCCTCCTTCAAAAAGAAAATTGATTATATGTGTGTATTAAATGGACCCAGTTGTTTAGCGGTGGCTAATACACATTACAGGATTACAGAAAAGGAGTCCAGGAGAAAAACGTTCTCTGCAGCTATATTACAGAGCCCTGATCATCAAAAGCCTCCTAAACAGCACAAATTGAGATTCTAAGATCAGTGGCTCCTCGATTGCTAAAGACCAGCTCAGAGATGCAGACCAGGATACCTATTTACTCGAGTTTGCTTCAATTAATGTGATCCTAACAGAGCTTGTTACTGATGTGAAAACCATAAACTTTTCTCTTGAAGCTTTGACTACTCGAGTTTAGGATGTGGAAGTGCAAGTTAGCTTGTTGGAAGATCGGGCTAATACAGAAGATAGAGAATTAATCTCTTTAAGGCCCCATCCACACTACACCAGATAACACTGAAACGCTTGGAAAATGGTACAGAAAGGATCCGGTACAGTGCGTCCACGCCATGCGTGCTCACGGTGTCAAACTGTTACAGCCTGTCCACACAGCTAAAGGTAACGGAACCGTGTCCATCTTGTGTAGCGCTGAGCACATCCCAGCATGCAGTACTGTGACATGCACCAAACCCTGCCCCGATAACCCCCCAGCACAATGGCACCACCATGTCCCACGCATGCCACAGTGCAATGCCGCAGTTGTGGGTGCAGCTGCTGTGGGCTATATCCCTTGCAGCTGGATGTCCAGCATGTCTGGCCTGTGGACAGCAATGGGCATCACTCCCCTGCATCAGGCACCATGTAACACCACCACAAGATGCCTGGCACATATGTACGGTGGACCGAGCAAGTGGTAGCTATGGCTGGTGCCCCATGACTGACTGGGCAAGTGAGCTAGGACCAACGGAGTGATCAGCTTTGGACCATCCCATGTCCCCAGTGCAATGAACAGGCCATCGCCTACAGGCAACAGTACCAATACCTGGATTTGGGACCCACTGCATTGAGGGAGTGCCCGTACATGCTCTTGAAGGGTGATGCCCCCTGTTCCGGTGGCATGCGTCAAACCACCAGGATATACAGGACCCCTTGGCCGTTGGAGCATGGGGACCTAAGGACTCAGGAGTAGTCATTCCAGGCCAGGCCGCAACCTGGCTGTGTTCTATGGCATGGCTGCTGGTGGGTGGCTGTTGTCACAGGCATGCCATGTGACGTGATCCAGGCCCCAGAGGACAGCCATCCCAGCTGATGGCATGCTACCGATGTGGTCTCCGTGACTGTTCCCCAGGCCCTGCCTGTGACCCAGAGGAGTTGCCATGGCAGCTGCTGCCTGGGTGGCTGCCACCATGCACCCAGTAACTGGGGGCAGTTGGTGGGATCCTAGCTGACCTCTGCTGTGGATACCTGTCCAGTGCTCAAAGGAGTATGGCACCAATAGAGGGTATCCAGTAGATGTACTACCATGACGGTGACTACGGGGACAATTGTGTGGGCATATTGTCTGTGGGGCATAGGACAGGACAGCCATCCTCTTCCCACCTGTTACAACCCCTTGGCATTGACAGTGTATGTGCCATGACAGGTAGCAGCTCAGGATAGTGGGGGCATCCTGGAGCTGGGTGGGGATGTGGTTGTGGGGTGCAGAGGTTGTAGCCTCAGCAATGACTGTCCAGTGCCCCTATGTGGTGTGGGACCCACCAGCACATGTCTGCCAATGCCCCCTGCCAGATGCCCTGCACTAGGATGCGCTCCACACCGCTGGGGCTGGGAGCCGGTCGCACGGTGCCGCTGCATGGCATGCCAGTATGCTGGCAGACTGGGGGGACCAATGGCTCCACGGTGGTCCATTTACATGGTGCTCTGTAACGTTACAGCACTGCAACCGTTACAGTAACCATTGTTGAAACCACCTGCTAACAGGTTTCAACAACGGTTATGATAATGGCTACTGTAACATTACCAGTGTAAACGCTTGCCGTTATGGTAACGTTATGGGCACTCTGTAACATTACAGGGAGCATTTTCCAGTGTAGTGTGGATGGGGCCTAAGACAAAAGCTGCAGAAAATGGAAGAAAAAGTGGATGACCTTGAAAACAGGTCATGAAGGAATAATCTTATGATTATAGGCATCCCGGGGGGAGCAGAGCAAATCTAACACTATTCAGTTTGTTAATTATTTTTTGCCAAATTGCCAGCCCACCAGAGGATGGACATACTTATGCTACTGAAAGGGCACACACAGCCCTCCATACCAAACCTAAACAAGGAGAAATACTGAGGGCACTAATTAGCAGACTCCTCAATTTTCAGGATAAGCTGAAGATCCAAGGAGCAGCCTGGTCTCAACCAACATTATACTGACAACAACATCATTTTCAGCGATGTTAGTCAAACTGTTCGAGAGCAACAGAGAGCATATACAGACATAAAAAAGCATCTACATCAGGGAGGAATAACATTTAAAATGCAATTCTCTGCTAGACGACTACTACTACTATCTTTGCCTCATGGTAATTTCTGTTTCCAATCAGCAGATCCCACAAAACGACATTTGCCAGATTCTCGCCCAGATTTATTCATGAAACCAATTTTGAAGACACCTCCGCAAGACACTATGGAACACTAAACAAATTACTGCAATTGTTTTCAAAGTTCATTAGGTTTATATTAACAGATGATGGTATCTTATAGTTCTAACTCATGGGATATCTTTAATTTAATAAGGAAATCTGTATTTGCTCATGGATTACCAAGTAGTTTATATAAGATTGGGATGGTAAAATAATTACTTTCTGCTACTTTGGTACTTTTTTTAGTTCTGAACAAAAGAAGGCGGGTTGCCCATCATGACTGTCCTCCATATACATGGAACATTAACCCAATCCCTACCCGAACATTCATATATCGAGTTTGTTTTTGAAAGTTATGATGTTTGTTGAATCAACTATCTCTTGTGGTAAACTGTTCCACAATCTAGGTGTTCTGATTGTGAAGTAGTTAATTCTTTTATTACTTTTTGCTCTCATCACCTCTAATTGTTTATTGTGAAGTCTAGCTACAGTTTTTCTAGTAGAATATTTAATACCACATAATTTAATTTGCTCTTGATTTCCAAGACTTTTAAATAGTTGTAGTAAATCACCTCGGCTACATCTTTGTGCCAATGTATGTAGTCCTGTTTTATTTAGTCGGGAGTGGTAATCCAAGTTTGTTAGGTGTGGGAATTGCTTAGTGGCTCTACGTTGTACCTGTTCGATTCTGTTTATATCTGATTTCAAGTAAGGATTCCAAAAAGGGAAACCATAATCCAAGTGGCGCCTTATATGGGATTTATAAAGGGACAACAGACAATGTCCAGATCTGGTCACAAATGTTTTGGAAATTCTGCGTAGTAATGCATTTGTTTGGGTTGCTGTTTTAGTACAATGAGTTGAAGAAGTTAATTTATCATTAATCATTATCCCTAAATCTTTTTCTGCTAGTGACGTCCTAATAATAGTATTATTTAAGTAGTATGTTTGGACCGGATTATTTTTTCCAAGATGTAATACTGCACATTTAGACAGGTTAAAGTACATTTAATTTGTTGATGCCCATTTTTCAACTGCCATCAAGTCTGCTTGGAGTCCATGTTTAACACTAAGATTATTAGCCATTCCCCCAAGTTTGGTATCGTCCGCAAACTTTACCATTATATTACTGGGAGAGATAGTCATGTCACTTATAAATAAGTTGAACAGAGTAGGCCCAAGTACAGAGCCCTGCGGCAATCCGCTGGTCACATTCCTGTCATCAGAAAGAGCATCGTTTACCCTCACTCTCTGAGTTCTTTTACTCAACCACTGATTTATCCAGGAGATGAATGAAATTAAGATTCCCAGATTAATGAGTTTATTTATTATTATAGTATGAGAAACTTTATCAAATGCCTTACTGTAATCTAGTAAAATGACATCCATCGGTATATTACAGTCTAAATTATAGCTAATGTAGTTATAAAATGAGATTAAATTTGTGGTACATGAATAACCTGATTTAAACCCGTGTTGATATGAGTCGTTAATGTTTAAAGTTGTCATTTCGTTCTCTAGTTTGAGTTTAATAATTTTTTCCATTAATTTACAGGGTATTGATGTTAGGCTAATAGGGCGTTAATTTTCAGTTTTAGAATGTGATCCTTTTTTATAAATGGATGTAACTATAGCTGTACGCCAATCCCTGGGTACAACTGAGTTTTGAAGAGATTTATTGTAAATTATCGTTAGGGGTAAGAGAATAGTATTTTTTGTTTCCAGTAGAAATCTTGGGGATATATTATCTGGGCCTGGACTAGTGTGTTTTTTTAACGTATTTAAAACAGTCAAAGTGTCCTGTTTTGCGATCTTATTTACTTCAAGGTTCAGAGTTACTGAAATAGCTGATGAGGTTGTTTTTTGTGAAAAGACTGATGCAAAATAGTTATTTAATTCTGTTGCAGTTGTTTTATCAGATGTTATTATTTGTTTGTTAATTATTAATGGTCCAATTGTCTTATTACAGCCTTTTTTTGTATTGAGGTAAGAATGTAAAGCTTTATGACAGTCCTTTGAGTGAGCTATTTTAAATTCAAAGTTACGTTTGGCTATGATAATTTGTTTTTTTAATTTTTTAAGTGTTTCCCTGTATGTTATTAGTATTGAGTTAACTTTAATTTGTGGGGCTTTTTTGAGTTTTGTAAACAGTTTTTTTTTTGGTAATTAACGTCTTAATATTTTTGTTAAACCATTGTGGAATATTTCCCTTATTATTATGTTTATTTTTTTCAGGTATGTATTTCTTTTCTAGTTGAGTTATTTTATCTTTTAAGAAGTCCCATGCTTCATCAGTGTTTAGAGGGAGAAGGATCTGTTCCCAGTTAATTTCATTTAAAGAGTGATTTATTTGATCAAAGTTAGCTTTGTGATATTGTTTTAGTTTAATTTTTTTATTTTGGTTGAGATAGAATTTTATAGAGAAGATTATGGACATGTGATCACTATTTCCTAGGGGTGCTAAGATTTTAGTGTCATATATAGGTGTTTCTAAGTTTGTTATTACTAAATCAAGAATATTATTACCCCGGTTGGATGTCTTATAATCTGTTTTAGGCCTAAGTTTATAATAACTGAAAGAAATTGTTCTTCATGCTGATTTGTTCCTGAGAGGGTGTCCCAGTTTATAGTGGGTAAGTTGAAATCCCCCCAGTATGAGTACTGTATCTTTGTATGCCAGCTGATTTATTTCTTCAGTTAAGGACTTAGTAATTTGTAAATCAGATGTTGGTGGTCTGTAGCATACACCTATGAGTAGTTCATTAGTGTTTGTTGGTTGAATATAGGCCCATACACTTTCTGTTTGTAAATTAATTTCTATCCCATAAGAGTATATATCGTTTCTTATGTAGAGACTTACCCATCCACCTTTTTTTGAGTTTTCTCTGTGTTTAAAGTAGTGTTTGTAACCAGGGAGTTCTGCCATCCATTCTTTTTCTGAGTTACCCCATGTCTCTGTTATTGCTACTAACGCCAAATCTAAAGTTTGGGTTAGAATTTCTAGTTCTGCATACTTAGAAATGTTCATTGATCTTGCGTTTAGAGTAAGAATATTTGCTGTGAAATTTTTGTTATGGCAGTAACTTTTAATAAGAGGCTGGGATTTATTCCCAGTCTCCCCCTTGTTTGTTAGTTTAAATAAGTGTTGATGTATGATGTCATTTGTTGACCCAGTATAACATAGTATTTGTGTAAAGTAATGGGCTAAAAGTTCTTAGCTCTGCTTGTTAGATTTTTTGGTTTGGCTTTGATGGATTATATCTACTTTCATATTCTCATTACGTTTTCTGTTGTACTGAATTGCCTACATTTTTTCACTGTGAAATACTTTATATGCCATTGTCTGTTTTTTTTTATAAATTATAAGGATTGTGGGATTTTTCAAAAGGATTGTTCTGTAGTGTTTTGGAATAACCTGTTTCATGATAGAAGGTAGCTCTGTTCATGAAAATGTTGTACCAAACTGTGACATGAGGGTCAAATTTTAAATAAAAGAGTATATCATTTTTTTAGGCATTTCAACATGCTGTGACCCTGCAGTGAAAAGTGTACTGTCTTGTGGGGTAACTCACTTTGAAATGCCTGAGAAAAATGATCTTTAAAGTTCTGAATGTTATGTGGACACCAAGCATGCATTCTGAATGTTACAGTGGATAGCAAGCTGCAGTGCAAGTTTATAAAAGTTAACAAATTGACATCTATTTGAGAAACTGTATAAAAATGTATTTGTTATGGTGTGGGATAACAGAGGGACACAAGAACTGCAATTCAGGTGCAACCCACTTGCTTTCGTGGGATGTTTCTTTCTTCCAATGAAGAAAAATAAATGTTGCAATGTGTTTTGCACAAAAAATAAAGAAATTAGGCAAGTATAACACTTCAAGGCACTTGAGTGCTTTTTATACCTGCCCCCCCCCCCATGGTCAGGTGACACCAGCATCATCAGTAAGATAAACATTCTTACGTAGCCCTCTTTTTAATTTACACAAAAACTGAGGGCTAAGGATAACTAAGGATAGCATTCATACAGACATGAGATCAAAATAACATGAAGTGGCCCAGCTCCAGAGGCTGTTCTTTTTATTCATAACCCAAGTTGCTCAAAGACAACCTTATGCACTTAAGGTGCCTTTCATTCTGTAGCCTTTCAAAAAGCTTTTTGGTGGTCATATGAACTTGACCTCCCCTTACAGCTGGACCAAAAAGGATATAAGAAAAACAGAGAAAGGGATAGATAAAAAGAGAGGGAAAGGTTTCACCTGAGGGTGGTCTGCCTTCTGGACTAGAAAATATTGAGATAGCTGGAGGAAAGAGTGCTTGCAGCCAAGAATGTTTGCAATGAAACATGGTCCAATTCTATGTCAGGGGCTTCCTCTGTCACAGTATTAAATGTTAACATTCATCTTTTTAAAGCAACGTTTGATAATGTCCCAAACTGAAACAGATTTCAGTTCCAGCGCTGCTTTAGCTTTTCATATCTTCTTGTGATTATTTGCTGCACTTGTGGTTCAAGAAGGGGGCTAAAACCTTTTATAGGTACATTAGGGAGCATAGAAAGACAAAGGGAGGGATAGTGAGGCTGAATAGAATGGACGGTGGGTGGTCAGAGAGTGATAGTGAAAAGCAGGGATACTGAATGAATTCTTCTGCTCAGCATTCACAAAAGAAGAGATGGGGAGGTACCTAATACAATTAACAGAAGCACTCTGCATAGGTGGGGTTGATCCCAGACCTTTCACAGAAGAAAGGGTTCTGAAAGAACTCCTAAAACTCAAGGTGGACAAAGTAATGGGGCCTGAAGGAATTCACCCCAGAATTCTAAAACAATTAAGGGGAGAACTAGTGACACCACTGACCACCCTTTTTAACAAATCATGGGAGGATGGTGTGGTACCTGAGGACTGGAGGAGGGTGGACATGATTCCCCTTCACAAAAGTGGGAGCAAGACAGAGGCAGGAAGCTACAGATCTGTCAGTTTGACCTCTGTGGTAGGGAAAATGATGGAATCACTTCTGAAGGAAAGAATTGAGTACCTAGAGGCCAGTGGGGCAGAGGACCCAAGGCAGCATGGATTCACAATGGGAAGGTCATGTCAGATGAATCTGATCGATTTCTTTGACTGGGTGACCAAAGTAGTAGACCAGGGAGGGGCCATGAACATGGCCTACCTAGACTTTAGCAAGGCAATTGACACAGTCTCACACAAAAGATTAATAAACAAATTAGCCAGCCTGGGGGTGGTTCCCAGGGTGGTAGCCTGGGTAAAACATTGGCTAGACAACAGGACACAGAAGGTAATAGTAAACAGAGTCCACTCTGAAGAAAGGGGGTTACTAGTGGGGTACCGCAAGGTTCAGTACTGGGTCCAGTCCTTTTTAATGTCTTATAAGAGACATTGCAGAGGGACTGGAAGGAGAAGTATGCCTCTTTGCAGATGACACAAAGATCTGCAACAGGGTTGATACACAAGGGGGCATGGAAAGGATGAGAAGGGACTTGGCAAGGTTGGAGGAATGGTCAGAAGTATGGCAGCTTGGATTCAATGCAAAGTGCAAAATAATGTACTTGAGAAACAAAAACCCAGAGGAAGAGTACACCATGGGTGGGGAGATAGTAACAACAACAAAAGAGGAAAGAGACCTGAGGGTAATGACATCAGATGACCTAAAGGTTGGCAAGCAATGTGAGAAGGCAGTAGGGAGGGCTGGGGGATACTGGGATGTATAGGGACAGGCATCACCAGCAGAAAACAGGAAGTTGTTATCCCTCTGTACAGACAGTTGGTGAGACCCCATCTGGAGTACTGTGTCCAGTTCTGGAGACCCCATCTCCGCAAGGACACAGACAGGATGGAGGCAGTCCAGAGGAGAACAACTAAAATGGTGTAGGGTCTGCAAGAGAAGCCATACGAGGAGAGACTAAAGGAGCTTAATATATATACCCTTGAGGAAAGGAGGGAGGGGGGGACATGATAGAAACTTTCAAGTACCTCAGTGGAATCAACAAAGTCCAAGAGGGTAGCATCGTTGAGAAAAAGAGATGCTCAACAAGGGGACACAATTTGAAGACAGAGGGGGGATGGCTCAGGGGCAATGTGAGGAAGTATTTTTTTCACAGAGAGGTTCGTGGATGCATGGAACCACCTTTCTGAGGAAGTTGTGGGGTCTAAAACTGTAGGAGAATTCAAGAATGCATGAGACAGACATAAGGCAATTCTTGTGGGGGTAGGCAGAAATAGGCTGTTGGTTAACTAAGATCTGCAACTTATCCAGTAGGTAGGGAAATGGGCAAACTAGGTGGGCCAAGCAGTCCTTATCTGCCATCAAAGTGTATGTTTCTATGTTTCAATTTGGCTTTCTGTATCCAGAGTTAACAGCTCATGAAAAAGTCTGTGTTGCCTGACCACGTCGGTGTCCTGTTTTCATGGCCATATGTATGATCCATTCGCATGTCACTGCAGAAATTTGACTGTAAAAAGATGTCTGTCTTCAATGAATTACACCACCTGCCCGATATAAAATGTTTTTGAATAGTACACTGCATAGAATTGCCCAACTTCTATTTTGTCTGGGTTCATCTTTTTCTTTTGATTCGGTGGAAGTACAGTGTGTTTTGCAGTGGTGGAGGGGTCTGTTGCATATGCGTCTGAAGCAAAAGAGTGTTCTGTCAGTGAAGAGATGGAAACATTGTTGTGATCCATCACTGGAGTGCTGGAAGCATCACTGGGGTCTATTGATGGAGTTGCTGTAGCAGTTGAAGATTTTTTCAGTGGAGTGCTGGAATCCACATGGGGGTCCATCTCGGGGGTTGAGACACAGGGGTCCATCACTGGATAGCCAGAAGCATCCATGGGGTCCATCACTAGAGTTGAGGCACAGGGGTCCATCACTGGATAGCCAGAAGCATCACTGGGGTTCATCGCTGGAGTTGCAGAAGCAGTTGAAGGATCTAGAAGTGGAGTGCCAGAAGCAGTGCAGGGGTTCATCACTGTAATTGCAGTCACTGATGTGCCAGGAACAGGGTCTGAATTCATCCTGTGAGCAGGCATTTCAGTGCTGTTTCTCACATGTGAAATTGTGAGCCTCCTTACTGTCCATGGTTGTACACGTTTATTGTTCAGACATGGGCCATCATCAGTTTGGCAGTGGATACAAAAATAACTTAAATTTCTGCTGGTCACTACACCAGGCACCACAGTCTTCACACTTTAGATATGTTGAGTTCCAGGGACAGGTTTCACATCATTTCCTTTTGTCCTTCTTATGCTTTTGTTGGGCACCCAGAAGAAAGTTCTTTGGTAGTGTCTGCACCCCTTAGTTGGAGGTACTAGTGTTAGATTATTCCGACAGTACATAAATAGCTCTTCCACTGTGGAAATGACTGCACAATGTGACACAACAGCCAACGTTGCCATTGATTTAACAACAGCACTCTGTCCATTTGAAGGGCCCTTCCCATTCCTTGATCTGAAGAACGCCCTTTCAATTGAAAATCCAAATTCTTGGGTAGTCATTGAAATTGCATTGAATGCCCTCTTTGATTTATATTGGCTCCCATAGCCATTTGTAAAATGTACCTCCTTTTCTATGATTAGGTGCCAGGTCTTTGTGAGATGTGTGTTGGACATGTTAATGAAGTGCCAAACTGCATGGTGGTCATGTGTGATGTCCTGTGAAATGAATACCAGGGATTCTGTGGTGGTACCTTCACAATGAGCACATCTGTAGTATGTAACAATGGGGTGCTCTGTAGCTTGTTCATGTTCTCAGTGGCAGGATTGGCTCTCGTTCTGGTATTTGCTGGCACAGTTTTCAGCGAAGTCTGGCACCATGATAACCCATCCTTGAGGTGGATATTTATTAAGCATTTTGAACTGGTACTGTTGCCATGCAGCCACATGCAGGTGGCACCCCAAAAATTGAAGATCTTCTTTAAGCACATTGGTAAGTTGTTGTAGTGTTGTCAGCTTGCTGTTCAGCACTTTTTGGGACATTTTTGTTTCAAGTCCATCTATCTTTTTGGTCAAAGTCATGCTTTCCCACCAATACCACCTTACCATTTCTGATCCATATTTCCGCAACAGTTCCTCTGTGTGCTTATCTACTGCATTAACAGTACAGCTGTCACACACCTTATCTGCACAGCCTCTTCTAAAGAACCTGTTACCTACTTCCTTTGGACACATTGTCAGCTCCACAGCTTTGTATATGTTCAGGACTTTGCACTCATTCATTTTATGTTTATCAGCCATGCGGTTTAAAGTGTGTAGTTTTAAGGAGACATATTCGCAGTACTCGCACAGGCACTGGTCGAGCTTCTGCTCTTTGGCGAGTTTAATATGTGTTGGTTGCAAACTGTTGAATTTCATTGCATCGATATAGCACTCTGAGTTTTTGTTTAGAAATCCTTGGTGCAGTGTATTGAGTGGTTTAGAAAGGAAGGCTTTCACACACTGGCTTCTTTTCAGAAACCCCTTCTTGTAAGGTAGAGGGGTGGCAGACTTTACAAAAAAAAATCTAACTTTATTGGCCATTTCCAAAGGCAACAATGATTTGTGTATATTTTTCACATGCTTCTGTTCCCTGTGCATTACATTCATCAGGGTTGTCCAGCTGATTCCAAGGGTTCTGCTGGCATCATGTAGCATCTTATATTTTTCCAAAAACAGAAGTGCTCATACCTATTCACCTTTCTGTTTTTGTCCACTACTGACTTTCTCCTTTGCAACCTCCAACAGTTTCTTCCCCAAATTTCCACAACAGGCCATGTTTTTTCCTCTTTTTACCAGTGCTGCTTTCTTTGCAGGTGAACATGTTGTTGTCAACTTATCCACTGTACATGCAAAATGGGTGGGTGACAGTGGCAGTGCTGATCGTGCCCTTTGAAGTGCTTTCTGGATGGCACGATCAGATCGGGGGTCCTCCACTGCAGCTGCATCAGGGGTATTAGGTATGTTTACTTACACTGAAACTGTGGTGCCAGTCTGTACTTCTTTGGACTCCTTGTAGATCTGTCATCTTTCTTCATTGAGTCTCCTCTTCCTCTGCACTGACATAGCTGAACATTGCTTTCTTTTTTATTCCCTCCATTTCTCTCTTTCCTGTTGCTTTCTTTGTTGCTCTCCTCTTGCCTCTCTTCTTGTGGTCAGTTTGCAAGCAACTGCACACTCTGCATTATTGGTTTGCTCCAGTTTCTTTTGATTTTGATATTCTCTGTGCTTCTGTGCTCACAGCCTAGATTTCTCTTGGTATTCACCATTCTTCTCCTCATCAAGATTCTCACCGTAAGCTTTTGAATGAGCTTTGTAGGTATTCAGATACACTTCATAACATTCGAGGTCATTCTTGATGCCATCTCTGAAGCGTTTACTTCTCTCCTTTCCTTTCAGCGGAGTGGACAACATTCTTAGTCCAGCATTGATCAAGGATGCAGCAGACACACATGGTCTTTGGCTACGTTATGATTCCATTGTTCAGAAGAAACTTGAAGAGCAGAATGATTCAGAATTAATAACACACAATAGCTTCCTCTTTCACAGCTGACATGGCCTGCGCAACAGGGCACCATTTCTTCACTACAGAGAAGGACAGAAGGAGAGCAAACACACACTGGTTGACTCAGAACAGATGACATGATGGAATGAAGGCGTTAGTCACATCAATTGTGACCCTAGGAGATGCAGTGATGGAAGAAAGGAGAACATATCAACAGCCTCACAACATAAGAAACAAAGGAGGAAAAGAGAGGCACACAAGTTTCCTCAGAAGAAATGACAGAAGGAAGGAGTGTGCACATCAGTTGCCTCAGAATAAATGATGGAAGGAAGGAGAGTGCACATCAGTTGCCTCAGAAGAAATGATGGAAGGAAGGAGAGTGCACGACAGTTGCCTCAAAAGAAATGATGGAAGAAAGGAGAGTGCACGTTAGTTGCCTCAGATGAAATGATGGAAGGAAGGAGAGGACACATCAGTTGTTTCATGCAAGATGAGAGACAAGGAATGTGATGAAGCAGAGTGGTACACTGCAACAGGAACTAAAAGCTCTGCATGCATTATGTGAATCAAAAATCGGATGCACGGGTTCTGCCCGGTGGCACTTGAGGGTTGAGGCGCTGGACGCCACACCTCACTCCACATTGGTGACCCGGGTTAGGGAACGAGCCTGGGTTATTGTGGGTCAGTAGGGGAGGACTAGGATTGAGCATCCGATGACTGCTCTCCTAGTCCTGGGGAGAAAGGGTGAGTGCACACCGTGCTCTGCTGGTCCCTGGGAATGCCCGTAGTACTGCAGTTGCGCGTTGTGGGAGAAGTATGGCAGATGTCTGCACATTAGTGCGTTGACATCCTTGCACATCTGTGCTTCTATCGGGGGGGAAATCAGGGGGAAAATGGCAGCACAGATCTGCGGCAGCTTGATAATCGCTGTTCCACCAACCGACGATGCCCAGAATAGCATGTGCCGGTAATGGTTCCTCGCCAGGTGCGGGAGCTATGGGGGGGGTGCCCTTTCACAGGCAGAGATGCATCTGCCAGCTGGGCTTGTGGAGCTTTGGGGTTGGAGGTGGAAGGAGCGGTGGCTGGATGAAGAGCAGGACTGTGGCTGGAAAGGAGAAAAATGTTAAATGATAAAAATCAGACGCACGGCAGCAACCAAAACCAGACATTACACAGCAAACCATGGATTTAAAAGGGAAAAAAGTCCACAACACACACCACATGGTCCCAACATGGCTGGAGCTGAGGTAGAAAACAAAGGCCTGCTAAACATCCAGCCATGTTAATACCATACAGTGGGTGGTTATGAAAAATCAGACGGATGTCAGCAGCCAAAACCACATAAATGAAAGAGCAAGAAAAACAGATTTAAAAGCACAACATTTTTCTGGAAGTACAATACTTTATCCCATCCCCACCCCCAAAATAACCACAACCCACATGGTCTCAACATGGCTGGAGGTCAAGCAGCAAAGAAAGGCCTGCTCAGCATCCAGCCAGGTGGAGATCACGCTGTGGGTGGGTGCACAACATTGGACAGATGTCAGTGCCCAGCACCGCAGAAATAAACACAACATGCAAACCAACTTAAAGAAAAACATTTTTACGGCCATTCCCCTGTCAGGGGTGCACTATACCCAGTTGTAATGCTTGCCCATTGACAATGTGGAGTGCAACAGAAACATTAATTCCCAAACAATACTTTAAACTATCCCCACGCCCCAAAATCACCACAGACCACATGGTCTCAACATGGCTGGAGGTTGAGCAGCAAAGAAAGGCCTGCCCCACATCCAGTCATTTTAAGGCCATGCGGTGGGTGGTTTTAAAAAATGTGCAGATGCCAGCACACAAAAGCCCAGAAATGCACACAGAAAATCACATGTTAAACAAACAAACATCTCAGTAGCAGGCAGGCCGATCAATATCCCCCCCCCACAACCACACTGCACGGTCTTAACATGGCCGAAGATGAAGGAACAAACAAAGGCCTACCCAGCCATTTTAAGACCGTGCGGTGGAAGGTGGTAAAGATCCCAGATGAACGTGCTTACACAACATGATAGAGACCGAGCAAACAGTGGCAAAGCAAACAAATATCACACCATTACAGCAAGCCAAACAATACCACCCAACCCACCACAAAAAAATCCAAAATGGAGGTAGCTATCTAGCTAGCTAGCAAAATGTAGCCCAACACACACACATCTATTTAAGACCTCCAAGAACACCCACACAATACAAGAAATATTACCACAAGCTAAATTTACAGCAGTGCACATTGTACTCAGCAGCTTGCAAAATTATTTTTTTTTGTCTTTCATTTTGGGAGCCTGATCACAGCAGCCCCCAATAGCTCAACAGCATCACTCACTACCTCACACCAGCAGCCCAGCATTTACCCCACACCAGCAGCCCAGCATATACCCCACACCAACAGCCCAGCATATACCCCACACTAACAGCACAGCATGTACCCCACATCAGCAGCCCAGCATTTGATCTCTCCCCCCCATACCAGCAGGCTTACCTTGCCTAGTCAGCTCCCAAAGGGATCCATTTCAGGCATCAAGGCTGTCTGGGCTCTGTTTGAGGGGCAAAAAAAAAGTGGGCTACCATTTTTTGAAAACAGCCACTCGGGCTGTTCCTAGCATTCTCTAGATGCCATATCTCAACTTCAGGGGCTGTTAAGAATGTACATGGATGTCACACATGCTGCTATGAATGCACTCAAGAAACAGCATCATGTGGTGTCTGCAACACAAGAAATTGACCCCACACTGCAGCAAACAATTCACTGTCCCTCAAATGTCCTGCAGATTAAGCTGCATCACTGCTACGTATGCAGCACATCGATCCCCCTAACCCTAGCACTGCAAGAAAAGAAGGAACACTTACCTTTGGCATTCCAAGCGCACTTCCGGCAGGCAGGCTGGTACATTGTTTGTAGTGCACAGTACCTGCTGACACAGGGACATGATGACTTTTTATTTAAATTAAAAGTGAACCAAAAGGGCCAGGCAGCTAGAAGCACCATCTTTTATACCCCTCACAGCCCACAGTTTAAATGGGGCAAACGAGAATCCCGAGGGGTGAATGCAACCAATAGGCATGGGGAGGAGTGTTCTGAATGCACTAAATGAACCCACAAACACAATTGGTGGAGGGCTAGAAACTGATAACCTCACAAAAAAATTTTAATACCAGGCAAGATTACATACCTGGCATTGCAAGAAGGGCACATATGGCAACAAAACAGAGACATAAAGAAAAGAATGCAGCATGAATTAAGTATGAGAATTGTGTATGTTCTAAACGTACTAGCAGGAGACGCCAGCTGCTACGTTCAGAATAAGTTCTTCAGGAGCATTGCACAGTAGGAGAAAAAGTGGAAAGGGCCTAATCTGTAGAAAAAAAACAACAGGACAGCATTTAGTTACTTGAAAACAAGCTTTATTTTAAAAAATACTTGCCAGACATTTTTGTAGACACACAGCAACAACCTATGATTTCCCATGTCACAGTTCAGGCTGAAGAAAAAGGCTGTCAATTGATGTTGGACTGAAAAAAAAATCAAGCTTCCTGCCAGCTGAGGACAACAATTTTATCATATGTATAGATACACAAAATAAAGATTAAAACAGCATTTGATACTTTAATTTTTTTCTTCATTTTGCTTTACTTTATATTACAGTGTGCATATTGCCATGGCATCAGTACTAGGTTTTCATGAACACACCCAGTTACACTTTTCCGGTTCATACAGATATGCTGATAACACTTTATTTTAAGTGTCCTTAACTACACTGAAACTACTGTATAACTACAATGTAACTACTATGTAACTTCTGTGTAGTTATATGTAACTACAATGTAGTAGTTAACTAGTTACACATTTGCGGTTTGGTGTAGTTACACAATTTGCATGAACTGGTTGTTACTACAATTACTGTTGCCTCCATTCTGCCTCAAATCAGTTCTGTCTGGCAAACGTAACTATGTATGTTGCACTTTGCAACAGCTGTTACATGTGTAGTTACACTTCCAGTATAAATCAATATGTGCTAAAAGAGAGAGACAGTTGTGGTTACATGTATAACTACCACTTCATGCAATTTGTATAACTACACACCAGGAAAGGCCCCTACCTGTGTATCCTTCACCACCCACCACCACTCCACACAGCAGGTCGGTTGTAAAGCATGGTATGTAGCCATGCCCCACCCCCAGCCACCCACCTGGGCTGTAGCAGGCCAGGAGTGTGGGTGCAGAAGAGATGTGGCTCAATGCCACAGAAGCAGCACATTTCTTAGTAAATACAGCACTGTTATGAGTCAATATGTAATTATGTAAATTATTTTTATTGTATAACTAACCAATGTAGTTGTATAGCAATTAAGAATATTATTATTAAGCAGTAAGTGCATGAGGAAATGATTTCTGAAGGAAAGCACACATCAGAACTACAGTATTGACATTCTGTGTAAGTGTATAGTAGTTGCACCCTTCCTTGTATGCTTTAAGTGTCAGTTTCTATGTACTTACTTTGCAAATGCATGTTAGTTTGGAATTAACTGTGGAAACAATATCACAGAAGCAGCACATTCCTTAGCAACTGCAACATGGTTACACCCTTCTCCTTACACGTTAAGTGTCAGTTTCTGTACACTTACTTTGCAAATACATGTTAGTTAGTCATTAACAGTGGAAACAATGCTACAGAAGCAGCACGTTCCATAGTAACTACAGTACTGTTACACCCTTCTTCTTACATTTTATTTTAAGTGTCAGTTTCTACGTACTTTCTTTGTAAGAGCATGTTAGTTAGGCATTAACTGTGGAAACAATGTCACAGAAGCAGCACATTCCTTAGTAACTACAGCACTATTAAGAATCAATAAGTAATTATGTAAATTAATGATTTTTGTATCATATAGCAATTTACAATGTTAGATTTCATGTTTATTTTTAGTTCTTTTTTTGTGGGGGTTGCACAGTATACAAGTGCTGGCTCTGGGATTCAAACCCAGTTCTCCAGTTTTGCAGGTCAGTGCTTTTAACCACTACATGATGCTGCAGTAACTTCATGAGGAAATGATTTCTGAAGGATAATTTTAAGTGTCACTAACTACGCTGTAACTACTGTATAACTACACTGTAACTGCACTACTATGTAGTTCACTAGTTTCACAATGCATGTTGTGTACGTACATAACTTTAAATGTGCTGCTTCTGTGAGATTGACCCACACCTGGACTGCACCCACACCCCTGTCCTGCTGCTGCCCAGGGGGGTGGCTGGGGTTGGGGCATGGCTACCCTTCAATGAGAGTCCTAATTCTTCTGTACCTAAAACTAAACTGTCCCATTGTACAATGCTGAACCATCATAAGACTGACTGATTGTACATCATGTATACTGCACCCGCACTTTAGTTGCTACTCTATTGTGTTTCAACTGTATTCTTGCACTTAATTGTACCTAGCTGTACTCAATATATTTAATTTATTCTATTTCCTGTACCTTTCTCTGTTAATGCAAGTGTATTGTTTGCATTACCTATGTACCATCTTTATGGCCTGGGTCATGCCTGAAAATGGTCCACTGAATCAGTGCATCTACCCAGTAAACAAACAAACAATTAAATAAATATCACTGATCAGCTGCGTGGCATGATGGTGGATGATGCTAGATACACATAAGTTATTAATCCCAAACTGAAATAAATAAAATACCGGGACACTTCCTTGGCCATTACATGCCCTTCCCACTAGCTGAATGAGAGGGCAGCCATGGCACCATCATTCACACCAAGCTATCACAGCCCCTGACTATACCATGAGGGCTTGGGGCATGGTGGTGAAGATGTGCATGTAACGGCTAAGGAAGAGTCCCTGCATGTGTATCTGGCACCACCCACCATTACTCCACACAGCAGATCAGTGATATATATATATACACACACCCCTTTAACCTTAAAAGTGCTACTCAACCCTAACTATGGTAGTACTACATTATATACTATATATATATATATATATATATATATATATATATATAGATACCCTTCAACAGTTAAAGCTGACCTTGACCAGTAGAACAATGTAACCATTATCCCTTTGGAGAAGGGTAAGTTTAATAAAAATGAATATATTAACAAAGATATTTTACCCAGTGAATATGTAAGCAGTTCAGCTCCTGAGATATTGGTTTCAGGATCTTCAAGGGATAATTACACAATTTTTGTGGCAAGGCTGTAAAAAGCGACTTTATTACCTTTGACTCACCACCCTAAATACAGAGGTGGCCTTGGTGCCCTAGATTTTTATGTGTACTATCAGGAGGCTCAAGGTGTAAAGTATTTCAGATGGATGATACAAGAGAGGGAATGATCAACCTCTTGTATTCCTCTCTGGTTGACTACAGAATGCGATCTTTGTGGCAAAAACAGAAGTTCTTTAAGAGCTTTATTTTATCTTAAATGTAATCAAATACCCAAACAATTAAACTGTACTCCAATAGGAGTATCTCTAGCAATTTTTGGTCAGTTTAAAAAACATTTAAAGACTCCCATTGTAAATTTATAGGAACAACCTCTTTGGCTAAATACCCATTTTAAAATGGAAGGTAAAGTGCTATCTAATTCTGCGTGGCAACATAAAGGTATTGAGACCCCTCTTCAGTTAAAGAGCTACTGACGCCTCAAGGACAAATTTGAAGAACATAATTACTAGGTACAATTCTGCTTGCATTCCATATGTAGTCTATATATTTCTATTTCCATTATTTATTACTAAGTCAGTTTGCATGAATATGTGATCTTTATGCTGTAGAGTTCCCTTATAGTTCATGTGCCTCTGTACCTTACTCCCTACTTCAAGTCATAATCCTCTGTTGTGACATCACAGTCTGATGCCATGAGAGAAACTGTGATGTCACAAGCAGTGCATTATTACCTCAGGTAGGGAGAAAGCAATAGGAACAGATGAACTATTCGGGAGCAAAGACCCTGTTTTCATGCAAATGACTTCAGTAATAAATAATAAGGAGGAGGAATACAGAATGAATGTGAAATACAAGCTGAACTGTGTCTACATATTATATTTTGTTAAAGTTCTCCTGAAGGTGTCAACTGCTATTTAATACAAAGTAATAATTGGCTTTCTTTCTAATCCTTAAAACAAATATATGCCCTAGGCAATAAGGAATGTTTCTTTCATTCTCAGTTATGTTATCTACTCTCATCTAAATTGGGCAAACTTAATCCTATAATAGATTACTCTATTTTTTGGCATTATTGGGGAATTTGAGCATGGAAAGTTATGCTACATCTAAAATATATAAAACAATTCAACAGGAATGGGCTCATAAATATGGTCCTTATCACAATTATTGACCTACAATATTATGATTGACATTAAGCGGCCTGCAAAGGACAATTATTTGGCAAAACATCTATTGATATATTAAGTTTGATGGCTACTGATATACCCAATTTAAAATTATACATGCAATTTATAACACTCCTTTCAAGCTGCATAAATGGGGAATTGTATATGCACCTGCAGGTACTAGGTGTAAATCAGTGGAAGGTTCCCTACTGCATATATTATGGGACTGCCCAAAGGTCCAGCCACTTTGGATGAAAATTAAGGATGTATTAGATCCAAATATGGGACTGAAAGAAGCTTTTACAGTAAGGAATGGTATCCTAAAATTGGATATCAGGACCTAGAAGGCTCCGGGCATTACCATTTTAGCTTAATTACAATGGTTATAAAAAAGATAATTTTGAGACACTGCTTAGATCAAAATACCCCATCTTTTACTGAATGGTATAAAGAGATGTTTCAAATATTACATATAAAATGTATGTTGGCATCAATCAGGAATTCTTTTCAAACTTATCTTCAATGCTGGAGCACTCTGGAAGCCTGGCTATTCACCCTTCTATCACTAGACTTCTGTTGTTCGTATGTCTTCTCTATACTTTTTTTATTTTTTACCCTGTGTAATTAAGCTCTCAAATATAGTACAGATGGAGAAATGGGGTGGAAATTGGGTTTGAGGATTTTGTGTATATATTCCTTTTAAACATTAACATTTGTACTGGGCTGTATTATTGTAAGTTGGAAAATCAATAAAGTTTATTCAATTTAAAAAGAAACACACATAATTGAAGGATTACACCCCACCCTACCCAATTCTGATGTTTTCCTGTTGTAGTTCCTCAAAACTAATAATTGTACATGAGTACAGAAAGAATTCTTGAAGCTTGGAAGATTTTTGATTGAATCAAAAACCTTCACCGAAAAGAGGATCCAACCTTTAGTTGACCGATTCTTTCAATTTTCCTGATGTTGGCTAGTGGAAGAAAAGAGGAAGTGATGATGACTCAAAGGATTATTTTTGGCCACAGCTATTGATTACAGGAGCGAGGGGTGATGAGATATAGGCAGTGTAACAATATCTTTATTGCTTGCTTGCTGCTGTGGGTGGCAATAAAGGAGGTCGTTGCAGTGTAAGTCTTCACCTTCAAGAGTTTCATAAAATCATCAGTTTCCTGCAAGCTACAGTACGCTCTTGGAAAATCACAACTGTCTAGCATTTTCTGAAGAACCCATACTCCTTAACTACTTTAGCCATGGTGTTCATTGCATTTTTTAAGGTGCTTCTGACTTTTTGGTCAACTGTTCAACCAGGTCTATCCATGCTGCCAAATATGCTACCTTAGGTTAAAAGTGATCAAGTTCCTATTCATCTCTAGGACAGATTTTATGAGTTGCATTACAGTTTTATTGGCCATCATGAGAGTCACCTCACCTGAGGTTGTGGTACTTGGGCCTGGTGGTACCACATGACCCATCCATGTCTTCTGCTACTGCATTGTCTTGGGTTTGAAGAGGTCTAAAGACACAGCTGGTCCCTTGGTATTACATATGCATGTATTTGCTGTTGTGGCAAAAACTGGTTCAATAGTTTTAAGAGTTTGGTCAAAACAGAAGAATTCTCCAATTATAAAATGCTTCTCTCACACAAAAATGAATGTACAGTGGTACTTATTGGTGTCAAGCAGTCTTAAGCAGAAGCAGTATCCCACAGGAAATTAAATGTGGCATCTCAGATTGGCTATCCTGTGTAAATAAATGGCTCGTAAATTGCTTTGGGATACAGTATATGAAATGCATTACATAAATATAAATTCTATACTATTCTACAGGTCACATGTATTTGATTAAAGTACCATTGCTTCTGAAAGGTGCTAAGCTATCCATCTTACTTTACACTAATTTCTTCAATCTCCTCAACATTTTTTTTTAATGTTTCCTCCATAAAGCTTACACCACTGTGGGGCAACTTCCAGATTGTCATTGACAAGGAACCCATGATATGGATGCATTGGGCCAAGACTGGGATCCGCACCATTGGAGACCTCCTGGTGGATGGGTATACAAGTCTGGACTCATTTTTCAATTTAAAGTCCAAGTGGGGGCTCCCTGGGAAAGACTTCTGGAGATACCTGCAGATTTGTAGTGCCAGCCAAATATACATCAAATAGAAGGTACAGAGTGGGAGCACAACCCCAGTGGCCGGATGGATCTCTAGTCCCAAAAATCTAGCCAGTAAAATCTATTCACAAATCAGAGACACCCTTCCATCACAATCTGGTATCTCTAAGAACAAATGGGAGCAGGTCTTACAAATATCAATCAGTGAAGAACAGTTACAAGAGTGTTGGAGGCTAGGGCACAGGTCTTTCAGAAAGGCAAATAGGTTAATTCATAACAAAATCCTACACTTGTGGTCCAGAACCCCAGCAGTACTTCACAAAGCAGGTATGTTAAATAATGATCTCTGTTGGAGATGTCAACTCCCACGAGGGGACATATTACATATATTATGGACCTGCCCCAAAATGCAGCCCCTATGGACTCAGCTAAGCTGGCTAGGCACCCAGGTGCTGGGGAAAACTCTTCCAGTGTAGCCCCACTCCTGTTACTAGGTATGAAGTCCAGTGTACCTCACCTGACTAGGTCAGAATTTATGTGGGTTGCACTACTATCCATGCAACTCAAATGCCTTCTGTTATGTGACTGGAGACAACTACATGTTCCCTTTATGCAAGAGATTTTATCATCGCTTACCCAGCTGACCTCCATGGGCTGGCTGTCTCATATAGCCACGAACACCTTACCAGAGTATGAGACTTGCTGGCTACCATTTGTCAAGTACATGACTACCAAAACAGGGGTTGGGTGAAGGACCCCCCCTTCCACACTTTAGCTCGATGAAGCAGACTTTGGATATGATTGAGGTAAGAGTAAAGTTAAGTTAGGATCTTGTTATGTATATAGTTGTTAGTTAATCCTGTTTCTTGGTTATTGCCATGTTTCTTTGTTGTTTTTATTTTTTTTTTGCAGGGTGACTGTTGCCTTGTCCGACATCCATTTTTTGTACACAAGTATTCATAGATAGAAGATGATGAGTGAGTGTGTTCTATATATATATATGTTTGGCTTTTAGCGTTCCTACAATGCACTTAAACTGTAACAACTGTCTGATTCACCTTGCTTATATCCTGGTCCTAATTACTGTATCTGCACTGGTTCAAGTTTTGTAAAGAGAAAAGTCAATAAAAAGTTTAACTGTAAAAAAAAAATGTTTCCTCCATTACATCTTCTGGATTGTGGGGCCATACAGAGAGTCAATTTGCTTGATCAGTAACAGATGATAACAGTGAGCAGTCCTCTTGTATAATCAGTGCCAGCCACAGAGACACAAAGCAGTATTTTTACAATGTTTATCATCTTAGTATATATAAACCATTCATACCTATCAGATCCATTACAGTCAGCATGACATGCATAAGAAACAAAGGCAGTTTGGAATAAGGGCAGTTATGTAGAATGCACAATATAAAAAGGCAGATAATTTCCAGTTTTTTTTTTTGTTGTTTTTTTGTAACTTGCTCCAATACCGTACCTATGTGTAATCTGAGGAAAATAAATCAAGTGCAAAGCATCATTGGACAGGATTTGGTGGGAGGTGAACTGTATAAGAAATCTCTTTTTTTCACTTTATCTTTTTATTGAAATTCAAGTATATAAGAAAGCACACATCTAATACAATAGAAGACTATCCTCCATGTAAGGTATAAAATATCACTTAACAAAACACAGTATTTAGGGTAAACATATTGGAGAAGCCTTATATACATGTATTGATAATAAAACACAAACCTAGACAGGATGTAAGTGGAGAGCAGAAAGGTTATAATCAATAGGGTATTATAGGATCAGAAATAGCAACCATGTACGAAATACATGCTAGGGCTGGCTATGGCAAGGCATTCAGTAAATTGCAAAAAAGTGATAAATGTGGTAATATGAACAATGTTCAGTAATGGAGAGGTGAAGATAAGAGAAAAGTGTACAAGGAAAGAAAGAAGAGAGAAAAAAGCAAGGGAGAAGGGAAGGAGAGAGGGAGAAAACAGGGAAGAAGGGAAAAAAAAGAGGAGAAATCTGTGCACAAAAGGTTTGAGAAAACCTAATCTGAGAGCAAAATAAGGAGGGCTAAATATCCCTAAGAATTAGGTGTCTAGAAGAACTAGATTTGATGTATCTGAAGTAATCCTGCCAACATCTGTCATATACAGTGAGTCGGTTATGAGTAACATGAGATAATCGGTCTAGGGAGGCATACTGAGAGAGGCTTTGAAGAACATCTGAAAGAGAAGGCACCAGAGTTGATTTCCATTTCATAAGAATCAGACGTTTGACCAGAAGAGAAAGTATGTTTAGCCATCTAAAATTTGCATGTGAGAGGAGAGAGCTATTGGGGATAAGGATGCCTGGAAGGAATAGCTTGGGGTCAAAAGGTAGGTTTTTGTCCTGTTACTCTGGAGGCAAGTAAACAGATTTTATGCCACAGCTTATTAATGGGAGTGCAAGACCACAAGATATGAAGTAGATCCCCATTGGCCAAATTGCAGCACCAGCATTTATTATTATTTAATAGGCCCATTCGTTGAAGCACAGAGAGGGTTCTATACCAAAGATGTAGGATTTTAGTTTGTATTAAAGAACTACGGGCATCTTTAAAGGTATTATGTGCAACACACCAACAATTACTCCATTGTATGTCTGAAATATTGTAGTTAAGAAAAGTACTCCATTTATTTTGGCCTGTATAGACTGATCAGGTAGATTATCAATAATGTCTTTGTAAATGGTGCTATTTAATTTTACTGATAAATTAGTCCAGTGCGAGATGTATGGGTTTAGAAGAGTATGCCTATACACTAAACTAGAGAGAGAGAGTTATAAGCTGCCTGAAATTGTAAAAACTTCCAGAAGTCCTGTTTAGGAAGTTTCCATGTGTCCTGCAAGTCTGAGAATGATCTAAGAGTGAATGAATTCTGGTCCAAGATATTGCTGAGAAATAAATTGCTTTTGTTCCTCCATGTACGACAGAAAATTGGATGATCTTCTAGAGTGAGCAGTGGATTGCCCCATAAGGGGGCATAAAACCAGGGTGTTGGATTGGATTTCAGGAATTTGTGGGTTAGTTGCCAATAAAGAACAGAGGATGATATAGTTGGGTGAGATTTTAGTTTAGAGGAAATGGGATTATAAATGAAGGAAGTGGGAACTTCTCCCAGGCACAATGTGGATTCCATTGTAACCCACAGTGGTGAGTGAGGGGAGGGTTTCTGAAACCATTTAATGGTTTGGGACATTCAGAAAGTCCAGAGGTAGCCTTTGAACCAGGGGAGTCCGAATCCCCCTTTTTTCCAATGAGATCGAAGTTTGTTGGGTTAAATCTCGGTGTTTTCCCATCCCAGATAAAGTTACCTATTAATTTATCAATTTTAGAAAACAAGGAGGATGGTAAGACTAAAGGAATATTGGCTGAGAGGTAAAGAATCTTGGGAGAAATGGACATCTTAATGGCTGCAATTTTCCCCATAAAAGAGAGATTAAGAAGCTTCCATCTGTCCAGAATTGTTTTGATGTTATCAAATAAGGGGTTAAAGTTAATGTCCCATATCTTCCCTAAGTTACTAGTAATTTTGATTCCTAGATATGTTATACCCTGTGGTGACCAGTGGAATCCAAGAGGTATGTTCATAAAGGGGCATAGTTTGTGATTTGCCATAATTCAAAGCAAGGGCAGAAATTTTTGTAAAATTATTAAGCAAATCAACCAACAGGGGCCCAGCCTCATTCAGGTTTTCGAGTAAGATTAAGAGGTCATTCACGAAGGAGAGAGAAACATATCTTGAATTGCTCACAGGTATGCCCATAATGCCAGAAGATTAACGTAAACAAGCAGTCAGGGGTTCCATGGCTAAAATAAACAGGGAAGGTGGCAGAGAACAGCCTTGTCTAGTTCCCCTTGCTAGATGAAAGTAAGAGGAAAGGGTGGAATTAGTAAGTACTTTAGCAACAGGGGAGTTATAGAATAGCTTGATCCAGGAGCAAAAGGTATGAGAAAGACCAAAATAAGATAAAACTTGATGAAGGTAGTCCCAGTTTAAGGAATCAAAGGCCTTCTTGAAATCAATAGCTATGGCTGCAACTGGTGTCTTGAGGGATTTGATTTTGTGAATTAAATTAAACAAGGAACGTAGGTGAACGTAGGTGATCAGAACCAGATCTGTGTGTTTAATAAAAGCAGCTTATGAACAATGAGTTAACTTGGGAATCAAGGATTCAAGTCGACAAGTTAGTAGTTTAGCAAATATCTTCCCATCCGTGTTTAATAAAGAGATGGGCCTGTAATTTGCGGGGTGAGTAGGGTCTTTTTCTTTGTAAGGGATTAGGGTTATGATTGCTTTGGTGCAAGATGGGGGAAGCGTGCCAGTATTGGAAGCTTCTTGATAAACATTAAGAAGAAGGGGACATAAGGTGTCAGAAAACATTTTATAGAAATTGACAGGGAATCCGTCACCCCAAGGGGATTTGCAGGATTTCAAGGAAGACAAAGCTTTCTGGATTTCCTGAAGCAAGAAGGGTTCATCTAAAGAATTTGTTTAAAGAGTAGAAAGATGTAACGATTTAAGGAACTGTTAAATTTGTAAAGTAGATGGAGGATTTGTGTTAGAGGAGTATAGTTTTTGATAAGAGGTTTTCATGATACGGTTTATAGAGGGGTTGTTGGAGTGAATCGTACCCTGTTCTTCTTTTAGGCTTAGGATATGTCGTTCTATTTGTTGTGCTTTGAGTTGTAAGAGAGAAGTTTCCCATTTTTATCACCGTGTTCCCAAAACTTATATTTAAGTTTAAACAAGGCCAGTTCGGTTTTATGAGAAATTAATTAGTTAATTTTAACTCTAAGTTGAAGAATTTCAAGATGAAATTGAGAATCAGGACAGTGCTTATTAGAAGAAAAGTATAAATTCTCTTTAGCCTTAAGAGATTTTTCCCAAGTCAGCTAGCTGTTTTTCCCTTACTCTTTTCCTATGTGCAGCATAACTAATAATTTTCCCTCAAATCGTAGCTTTAAGAGCTTCCCATACAGAGGACATAGATGATTCAGTTGGGGTACTGTGAAAGAGGAAGTCCTGAATTTGTGCTTTGATCATGGGTAAGAAATTGGGATCCCTGAGAAGGAGAGGGTCCAGCCGCCAGTAAGAAGATTTAGGTGCTAATGGGCCCCACAAAAGTTGCAATTTGACAGGGGGAATGGTCCGAGATTATGGTGGGAGAGATGGATAAATCAATAGTTTTTTCCATTATAACAGGAGAGGCTAACCAGTAGTCAATTCTACTGTACGTCTTATGCAAAGAGGAGTAAGAAGTAAATTCTCGATCGTGTGGGTGAAGGAGGCGCCATACATCAGCTACTCCAACATCTTGCCTTAGTAATGAGAGGGCTTTGATACTTCTAGGGTGGGCCTCTGTAGTGGGGCTACTTCTGTCAATACTGGCTTCTAAAACTAAGTTAAGATCCCCTCCAAGAATAACTGGTGTATTATCAGTGTTAAAGGATAGAATCTGTTGAGCTAAATTATGAAAAAACTCCCGTGGAATCGGAGTTGGGTGCATAGATATTAACAAGCAGAAGAGGACCATAGTTGGTATTCTGTTTGACCATCACCCATCTGCCGTCAGTATCGGAAATGGAGTTTACAAGGGACCATTTGAGACTCTTGTGAATAAGAATAGCAACTCCTCTTTATTTTGAAGTATAGGATGATTCGTAGATATGACCAACCCTATAAGAAATCTCTTAGCAGGCACTGGAGTCTGCTGACCATGTCCCCCCTACTCAGACCACACCACAGCTGACTTTCACACATTAAACATAACAATAATCTTTAAAATCTGCACAAATGAGTTTGTCTGACAGCATGAGGTGATGCAAGCATACTGTAGCTTGCTCCTAAAAACTGTAATGAGCTAAACCCTTAACTTTCAGTTTCATTAGATTCTGTCTCCAAAGGTGGTGCTTTTGTAGTTTTGAGAATAAAAAAAAATTTGAAAAATTATTAACATAATATTAAGTTTCGACAGCCACACATCTGCAGTATATTTTTGACAGTTTTTCATATAGTGTTTTCAAGTGCCAGTAATCACTATGCAGCTAGCAGTATAACTAACACCCTACCTCCCCCCTTCCTCGCTGTTCTTTCCTGTGGCACTGGGAGCCCATTTCCAGGGCCACTTAAGTGTTACAAATTTAAAAAATGAAAACTGGCAATGGAAGCCCATCCACGCTGCCACCAAACTGTGATGTTATTAACATTTGTGGCACAGGGAGCCCAAATGAGCTCTAGTTGAGCTCACAAAATCCTCTCTCTGTACTTTATAACTGAGGAGAATCCTTCAGCTTTTACTGAAGGTGACACTATTAGCATCCAGTTTAAAGCGTAAATTATTTTTAGCTTAATTTTTTAAACTTGTAAGTAGTTTTATGTGGCAAGGCACTGGGTAACTAGATTGCAACAGGGTTGGGTAAGTGAGCGTAGTGTAGTAGTTAGTTTTTATCATTTTAAGGGGAACTTACTGTACACTGCAGAGGAGTGCCTCATTTTCAACTATCTGGTGCCATCTTCTAATAGCGATGCCTGCAGTTTGGAGAGACGCCTATTCCCAGACACAGTTGTTTGTGGTGCCTGTGTTTGGGGGCTCAACCAGTGACTGGCAGGTGAGCCACTGGTTGGTGGAGGTAGCTGGGAGCAGAGTTTGCAGAGCTGTTGTGGTGATGTGAACAACCAAGGATCTGTTGAGGTCGATGGCACTAGACTGAAGTCAAATGGATGGATGGATGGATGGATGGATGGATGGATGGATGGATGGATGGACCTGAGCGGTTGTGCTGTGCTGTAGAATGAGGTTCTGTTTCTGACTTTGCTGCTGATTTTGCCTCTGGAACAGTTGGATTTGGCATACCCTAAGGAGTACCACTTCATGGCTGGTTGATGAATATTCACTTGGAAGAACTATATGCTGCAGAAAATGATGGTGAGCGCTTTGTTTCAACTGTGGAATAAGCTGGCTCTTAGTGTGTGCTACCCCACAGTTAGTCGGTGGGTCTCTCGTTTTTAAAAGATCAAACCTTACAGGATTTGGGTGGTAAGAGCACTATTCCTGTTGTTACAGTTATTGATGTCACTGTCACTGATGTTTAGGAGCAAGAGGAGGCACAATGCCCACATGTAGCTACGTTATGATTCCAGTCTGCTCATTTGAGCTTATAAGTTCCCTTTATGTTTTTCTAGAAGTTTGTTGCCCCTTACCCCTGACTTCCAGAATTCCCTTATGTCTATCCCATGCATTCTTAAATCCCGTGATTGATATTAATTCAATGCTTTTAAAGTCCATATTTAATTCTGTGAGTAATCCTGTATCTTGCATTATATCGTACAACAACAGTAAGTCTCCCCTTTTTCTATGTAGCTGTAGGTGGTGCAAGTTGAGTTTCTTTAGTCTGCTCTCATAAGAGTCATCCTGCAGCCCTTTTACCATCCTTGTCACTCTACGCTGAACTCTTGCCAGATTTCCAACATCCATTCTGCTTGCTGTTAATGGTCTTAGGTCAGTGGCTGAATGGTTGTTGTATGTGTTAACACAGGTTTGTATTAGAACTGATTGAGTGATTTGGTTGGATGTGTAGGGAATAGGCCGAATGGGAGTTCTTCTTTATGACGTGTGATTGGGAGGTTATTTTAGTTGATTTTATTTTATCTGAGGGTGGGTTGGATAATTGAAGTAGGGTAATTTTAATCATATAGAATCAGCAGCTAGAAGATGTGCCTTGGCTTCAAACGCCTGCAAATTACCTACTCAGTGTCCCTGCTGCATGGCCACTGCCCTTTCTCCAACCCCTCTTTACCAGCTGCAGAGATTAAATGCTGTAGGGAGTTCAGGATTGGGAGAAGACAGGATGGTAGGTAGTGGGAAATTAGAGGTAAAATGGGGGTGAGCCATATCAGGGTGGTCAGGACCAGGAGGTGCCCTGGAATGAAATGGGACCTTGAGAGAGGCCAGACATGTTTGGTATCCATTCCCAGGGCTCCCACCAGACCAAGTGGGCAGGTAGCTGTTGGGTTGGCAACCTTCACTAGTCCCCTTCAGGTGGTTCCATGTAATGTCAGAGCGATTAGGAACAAGACCGCAATTATTGTGGGCTTGATTTCCTCAGTCAATCTGGCTTGCATTGCAGAGACCTGGTTGGGGAATGACGCAGGTCCAGTGTTTGAGACGTCGATCCCACCTGGGTTCTCTGTAGTGCACTGCCTGAGAAGGAAATGCAAGGTTGGGGGAGTGACCATCTGTTTTAGATCCAATCAGAACTTTTCCTTGTACCCAGTGGGTTCCACTTCATCGTTTGAATGCTTGGCTATACACGGTTGTCCAGGGCAGGTTGCAGGATCCTCCTCATATACAGACCGCCAGGATGTGAGGGGTAATTTCTGCAGGAAGTCATAGACTTTGTCGCTGATAGGATGTTGGAATCATCCAGATGATTGATTCTGGGTGATTTCAATGCCTGGGTCAATGACGAACTCTAGCACTTTGGCTATGACTTCCTCCAGATGATGATTTCACTGGGCCTAGCACAAGCTGTTGCTTCTGTAACCCATAGCCATGGCCATGCCTTGTACATAGTGTTCTCACTGAGACTTGAGGTCACTGACCTCAAGATTGATCTAGTTGTTTGGTCCGATCATTGCACAGTGGAGTTCTCATTCAGGGCCCCCCCGTTAGTCCCTCCTCCTGTTGAGATGGTACACTACCAACCTTTGAAGAGGTTATCCCCAGAGGGAATGATGGTGGTAATGGACCTTTCTGGCCTATGTTGTTCACAGTGTACATGTTCCCCAGGGTGAGGCCATTAGATTGTACAGCTTGAGTTTTCACTGGTATGCAGATGATACCCATCTGTATAGGACATTTGCCCCTGGGACCAGTGACACTGTGGAGGTTCTCAATGAATGTCTGGCCAAGATCCAAGACTGGATGTCATCTAGCTGGCTGAGACTCAACCATGACAACACAAAGGTGCTAGTGATTGAACATGGTCACCGGTATGATACGAGTGCTGCCGGGGTGGGAACAGGGTTTTTCCTAGGCCTTACCCCTTTGGCACCTTCCACTAAGGTGAAGAATCTGGGCATTATCCTTGATGATGGATTAACACTTGAGGCTCTGGTGTCATCCATCGTCCAGAGTGGTTTTTACCACTTAAGGAATATTGCTCTGATTAAAGCCTTAATTCTACCTGGTGACCTGCCCTCAGTGGTTTATGCTTTTGTAACATCTAGGCTCGACTACTGTAGCACTCTATACCTCAGGGTCAGTGGAGGGATTCTCCATTGCCTGCAGCTAGTGAAAAACGCAGTGGCCAGTTTGCTAGTAGGCCTTCTGAGGTCTTGCCATGTGACTCCGGTTCTGCGTGACCTGCACTGGCTTCCAGTGAGATGGAGAATCACCTTCAAGATGGGCTTGCTCACCTATAAGGCTCTAGATGGATCAGACCCTGGCTGTCTGAGTGATCTGCTACCTGTCTGCCCTGGGTGCTCACTCCGCTCCTCCACTGAGGGCCTTCTAGTGCTTCCAAGGACCCGGCTGAAGACCTCTGGAGCTCATTCATTCGGTGTGGACAGCCCAGTCCTGTGGAACTCACCTCCAAGATCCTTGAGGGAGGCCCCATCGGTGGAGGCATTTAAGTGGGGTCTGATGGCGCAACTGTTTAGACAAACTTTTGAGTACTATTTGTGACTTTTATTAATTTGCTGACTACTGAATTGTTAATTTATAGAGGTTTTATTTTCTATTGTTGTTGCTCATTATCGCTGTCATTGACTTATGTTTTGTACTGTTACATCTTTTTTTTTATTTAACCTTCACCTACTTGTACAGTGCCCAGATCCTCCGGGAATGGGCACTTAATAAATAATGTTTTATTTATTTATTTACTTACATACTATCCCAAGTGCCATTAAATTCTGATGTGATAAACACTTGTAGCGCTGGGTGTTCATTCCAAGTGCTGCTAAGTTAACCCCCTATTTTCATTTGTGACAACAGTAGCCATTCCTCAGTACCACAAAAGATACCTCCCCACACACTGTTTCTTGCACTGTGAGACCATTCTATGATGTCAGTAAAGAAAGAACAGTTACTGACCATAAAAGTAGATCTTCAAGAGAATCCTCTCAGTTGAGCCACCATCAAAGTTAGAACCACCTGGAAACTTTTGTTAGCTGGGGCCACCCACATTGATGTACATCAACGTTGCCGGTATAACATGGTTAGCTCCATCATACTTCAGTTCCAGGCTGTCGACAAGCTCTGAGCATTATCACACTGGCAGGGACAGAGCAAACCAGAATAATAACCAGGCATATGTAAGAGGGTATGAAACTGAATAAAACACCCTAAAATGGCTGTGAAAGAGTACAGAGTGTGAGAGACCAGGGAATACTATTCCAATAAAACCACCTGAGAAGAGAAGGAAGAAGATGAAAGGGTGAGTTGTGGCTCAATTGAGGAGTTTCTCTTAAATATTTGCCGTTACAGTAAGTAACATATCTCCTTCCATTGAGCTGCCTCCATTGAGCCACACCACTGGAAAGATTCTCAAGCAGTATCAGAAGCAAAGAGGGAGGCAGGAATGATCAGTAGGAATATGTACACAGTAAATCCAGCACTCACCACCTCTTAAAGAAAAAATGTTGCTCTCAAATACTGTATGTAGAAAAAATGTACCTGTTTTATTAAGGTGCCAAGATTAAAAATGCACGCCTTGATGCATTTTGGAGGAGATCCTTTTTCAAAAGGCTTGCTACAGCATTAGTTAAGTCACCTTAAATACATGTAATATCATGTCATAAACAACCGTCATCAAAAAACATGCAAATGTGCTGACAAAGGTGAATAAAAAGATACTGTGTCTGTTCTGGCACTGATTTGTCTTAGATCATGTTTACTATAACTTTGTTCTACAAACCTGGAAGTTAAATCCTCAGCTGGTCATTCATAATTCTTTTCAGTGCTGCAGTTACGTTTTAACCTAAGGTATTGTCCTTTGGGTATGTTTTTTACTGTGTGCCTAGGATGGCAACTTGACACTAGTAATAGTGTGTTTCTATCATTTTCCTTTCTGTAAATATCAGTGGTAATATTTCCCTCTTGATCCTTAGTAACACTTAAATCCAAAAAATGCACCTGCTGTTGACTAGCCTGATACAAGAATCTCAGGTTAGGATCTGAGTCATATAAGTAGGTAATAAAAGCTTCTAACTCTATTAGAATCCCTTTTCAAATGAGCAGCACGTCACCAATAAAATAACGCCAACACTCTATTTCATCAAAGAATGGGTTAACCTCATTGTCCCTTATTACTTCAGACTTAGAGTCAGAGCCAACTTGGGTTCATTGATTAGGCTGCCCAGCTGCTGGAATAGCTGGCACATCCAAAAGAGGGTGCAAATGCCCTTCCTCTCTCCACTTCCCTTCCTCTCTCCCCCAGGTCACACCTGGAAATGAGTCTCAACTCAGTGTGCCTGTCTTAGTTTCCAATTTTTAAATAAATAAAATGATCAGTTCCATAGATGGGACTTTTAAGAGCCAATCGTCCTGATATGGGAACACATATAGAATTTCTCTCAGGAGCACTGCGGCCACCACCACAAAGCCCTTAGTGAAGACACACAGCACCAAAAATAAGCCAAATGGCAAGACATAAAACTGGTAATGAGAACCCAGTAGCATAAAGCGAAGATACTGCCTGTGACTGTGCAGAACCTTGGTATGAAAGTAAGCATCCTTCATAGCCAGGGTGCAGAACCAATGCCCCTGCAACAGCAGAGGGAGTAGGGACTGAAGAGAGATCATGCAGATCCACTTGTATTTTAAGTACAGGTTTAGGCCCCAGAGGTCCCAGACAGGATGTAAGTCACCTGTCTATTTCAGAACCAGGGAGTACTGACAATAATAGCCTTGGTTAAATTCTGTGACAGGCATGGATTTGATGGCCCACTTGCAGAGATTGTCTGGGCCTCCTGGGGAGTATGCTTTTATGCAGTGGGCAGCAATTCCAGGACACATCCCTGCTGAACTATGTACAGAACCCAGGCATCTGTGAAGATCTCTCTTCACTTAAATAGGAAGAGGGAGATGCAGACTCCCACCAGTATCCTGGAGTCTTTGGAAGGGATCAGGGGAGGTGGAAGGGAGTCAGAAGGCTCCAGGGATGGCAAAAGCAGCACCAGCACCTTTGGTGACCCTGGCATGGGTAGGGCTTGAGGGCCTGCAGGAGACTGCTAGGACCCATGACTAGGGCCATGGAAATAGCCTTGGCCAGGACAGGAGTACGGCCAACAATAGAAATCTGACCATGACCATGAGGCTTAGGGTTAAGAGCATGGAGAGAATGGAGAGTCATTTTGGAAGACTACAGTTCTGCCAAAGTGGTATCAACATCTGGGCCAAATAGTTGCTTGCCACAAAATGGGGCACTGAGTAGTGAATGCTGGTAAACCCAGACACTCAAAGCCAAGAGTATCTCCTAAGACAGATACCAGAGGCAGCAGAATGAGCCACAGCATCAGAAATGTCATAGGCTGAACTTGAAAGATGCTTACCATCATCCAGATCATGGGCAACAGTCTGCTGGGCCTCATTGTTAATGGGTCCCTCAAACCGCTTTAGCTGAGGTGGACATCCAGCGGCTATTCTGCTATTCAGTCATATATGCCTGATAGTTTGAAATATGAAGGCCATTGATCATTGAAGAATAGGTCCTCTTGCCCATAACATCAAACTTCCTAGATTCTTTATCAGGAGGAGGGAGTTCATATGTCAAGGTGCTTTGGACCTGTCATAGGCACCCATAATGCTCACTGAATCCATCTCATGCTATGAGAAACAGAAAGGCTTAGTGTTCAGGCAGAATACTGCTTATCAGCCTTACAAGGCACAGCAGTCAGGGCACTGGGCCTATGCCAAGAAGTCATAGTGGCATCTTCCAAAGCTGAATGAACGGGAGGTATGATCACAGTAGGTAGGGAGAGAACTTCCAGGAATTCGTAAAGATTCCTCCTTTAAGAACTCTCCTCCTCAGCAGTAAAGTCAAGTGTATCCTGCATCTGTCTGAGGAAAGCCTGAAAAGAGACATCCTCAGGAGGAGAGCAATGGGTAAATACCCCACTCTCTTCATTGCAGGAAGAGAGGGCAGAGCTGGAACCTATGCCCACAGGCAAGGGCAGGTCACCCACCTTCTCCTAATAGTCCTCCTCCATGAGATCAGGATTATACTCTTCCTCCTTTTCATCATCAGGGATGACAATGGGAGGCTGCATTGGATCCCAAATGGGAACCGCCGTTGACAGCCAGGTGTCAATGGAGGAGGAGGAGGCCTGGTCACAGATGTTGGCAGCACAGGAACTGGAGCCAGTGCTGATGATGTCGAAGGACCAGCAGGCAGGTCAATGGCTTAACTGTTAATGGCACAGCATGTGGCAGGAGTTGCGCGAACAGAGCTGACATGGTCTGGAGCAAAACCTGTGCATAGATGACACCCAGAGAATGCATCAGTGATGGCAACATTGACAGTTTAAAGCCCATCAATGGAAGTTGCAGAAAACCTCCCATAGAGAGAACTGAGTCAGTGCCAAACCCCGACCATGGTGTCTCAGAGATGGCCAGGTGGACAACAGAATTCCTGGGGCCTAGCAGTCTGGGCCCAATATTGTAACTTGCTTTGTCACCTTTATTCTTTAATGGAGACTGGGAATGAGCAGAAGAAGCCCCCAACTGGAGTCCTTATGTTTCCCCGAGTGGTGTTGCTTTTCTGCATTCTTTGAGGATTTTCCCTTTGATTTTTCTGTTGACTTCAAAGTCTGTGGTATAGATTTCTTTGTTGCCACCAACCAACAAGGTTAGAGGTGGGATATCAGGGAACCAGGGCCAAAGGAGGAGCAGATAAGGCTAGTACCTAAGCTGGTGATGAACGCTTAGCGTTCTCCATAGCTGTTTCCTCAAGGAAGGTTTTTAAGTCTTTTCAGTGTCACCTCCTCATGGCCTGAATAAAATTCTGGCTGAAATTACAAAAAACACCTGCAAATGATGGCGAGTTTTGACATTGCTCCTATTGAAATCTAACAATCGGTTGATGGCAGGAGAAAGAACTGAAGCATGATGGGGGTACCGAACTATAGGGGTGATACCAGCATATGTCAATGTGGGCAGCCCCAGCTAACAAATGTTCCTAGGTAGTCCAGAGGCAGACGGCGTACAGTTCCTGTGGTGTGGCTCAATGGAGGGAGATGTCCTCAAATATTTAAAACACATCTTTAACCCTCAACTCCTCCTCCCCCCCCCCACAGTAAACTTCTTGTGGCACTGTAGCCCATCCATCATAAAAGACCCCCCTCTCTGTTGATTCCAGCACTGGGAGCCCATCCCTAGTGTTGGTAAAGAATGAAAAATAATTCTTGTTAATGACACTACCATGTACTCCCTCCTCCCCCTCAACATCTTGTGGCACCAGTAGTCAACACTGGGTGCCGTAGAAGACCACGCCTTAAAATGTTCACCAACCCAGATGGTGACTGGCACAACTACTCAACTCACATCCTTGACTGTTTACTATTTGAATTATATCATTGTAAGCTGCAAACTAATGAACAGATGCAAAATGTTACTGCCTGGGGGGGGGGTCAGTGATGCTTGGAATTGCTTGGCACATGGAATGGGGATGAGAGGTGTGCCTTGAAGATAGAAACTGCTTATTTTGGGATAAGGTTGGGTGGATACAGCTGGATGCCAGGAAATACTTGGAATGAGGATGAGGTGAGGGAGGGTGAGTGTCACTAGATGCCAGGTACTGCTTGGCACAAGGATGGAGTGCCACTGTATTCCAGAGATTGCTTGGCAGAGGAATGGGTGCAACTGGATACAGGATTGTTTGGCCCAGGGAAGGGGTGCAATTGGATGCTCAGGATTGCTTGGAAGAGGTATGAATTGAGGGAAGATTGTGCCATCAGATGCCATGGACTGCTTTGCATGGGACAGACTGAGTGATAAGGGGATGCCACTGAACGCCAACAACTGTTTGGTGTGCAATGAAATCAGGTGGCCAGTACCACTGGACATCATGTACTGTTTGGCACAAAAAGTGTTAACAATGCCAACATGGGTTTTTGAACATCCTTTTCAAAAAGTATGAAAAATAGTAAGGCATTCTGTTAAAGCATCAGGGCTAAAGAATAATGTCACAAAAGTAGGGAACTGCAACATTAGAGTAAAAGTCCTCTGAATCTAAGTGATTGTGTTGTGTGATGTCCCTTAGAGTTTGAACAGTTACTCAAAGTAGCACTCGTGTTACCCTAACTTTATAGTTTTTTGGTAATTATTTTTTAAAAGAAATCAGCAAATCAGAAAGCAGTAGGTAAGGTGGTTTTGGACCTGGGAGGTGGTTGAATTCCATAGCGGCAGATAGCTGGTAACAAGGGGGTATAATACTGAGCAAATAATCAAAAAAGGAAATGGGTATACCACTGCATACTGGAGAAGGGGGAGGGGCAGATCATCTGGCAGTATGGGGACTGGGGATTTGAATACTGGGGTAAGGAAGGTATATCAGCAGATGGGGAACTGAGGATTTGTATACTGAGACAGGGAAGATGTTAGCTGATTGTAGGGAGATTTGGGAAGCACCTAATGGAGTGACTGAGGGACTCCAGATGTGGGAAAGATTCGAGGATTTTTGAGCAATGGTCTGATCTGTGTCCATCTAGCCCTAATCATAGCCTATTTTATGACATCATAAGCCCTTCTTCTGTATAAAGTCCTTACTCCTGCCGTGACATCATCAGCCCTGGGTTGCCATAGCTCAACATCTTTCTCTCTAACTGTGGCTAAAATACAGACATTACTAATGTAGAATTTAATCAATGTGCCCAGACTACTTCTGTTTGCTTCCATTTCGTTCCATCCAGCAGAATCTCAATAGCTGTAGAATAGTGTCAAATTGTTGCCACTGCTTCTGTCTGTCCAGGAGAGTAAAAATGTTGCCTTACAGTGAGACTACATCTCCCCTTCAAGAGGTAGTATTTTAGTATAGAAAACACCACCCTGAGTGTGGTGTCCTGAAAACCAACCCGTTTATTATCGTTGATACTGAATACTACTTCCACATAGGCGACTGCACTCCAAACTGTGTTACCCCATTCGTTACTACATGTGAACAAAACTGTTTAGTAAAGGGGCATTCCAGAGAAAAGTGCAGTTATGTTTCTAAGATTTGACCACAAGTAGCTCTTGGTCAATATCTCTCTTCTACTGCTTTGTGTTTTGGGGAATTATGTGCCCTCAATTTCCCGTGACAACATAGCCGTCACAAGTTCCACATGTGATTAGATATCCTTTTATTCAATTCAATTCAATTTTTATTTTACTAGGAGAACCACCATTGAGCGAACTCATTTACAAGGTGGTCCTGGAAGGATGCAAGTGAAGTATAATACAGCAAGATTGCAAACACAAAGTAATGGCACTGGACTTTACAAATAAAGGACAATGCATGATGAGCATTTAGAGTAACTAATGGCATAATTCTAGGTTTGCGGTACTAGGACAAGTGCATTAAGAATAAAAACGCAAGAGATCTAGGGGGACATTGTTGACAGTAGAGAGGGTGAAAGGCATCTGAGGGTGAAGGAGGGAGTGGAGGTGAAGATTAATACATCTTGTATAATGCATAATGGAGCCTGTTCCTTATTTGCTGGGCAAAGGGGAAAGAGTGGCTTCAAGAAAAAATGTGTACTCAGTATAGACATACAGTAGTTCCCTATCACACCCTTCCACAGAATCATAGGGCACCTGCCATTGTCTCAACTTGATAAGGATCAATCTCCTGTACAATGGAAGCCCTAAAGGCTTTCCTGGTTTTGGCAATTTAATCTTTCCTATTTTCCATGCTCCCACATAAGGGATAACCACTCCAGAACCAAGAGAGACCAAAACTTGTGCATATTTATTATGGCTCCTCCTAAATTTGCCTTTGTAAAGATTGCTATATAAAAGACCAATGGGTACATCATCCCCAGACCACCTTCTGAGGATGCCGGTACGTCACACTTCTCTTTTGATTTGATTCAGACAGCTGCCCCATACTTCCTGGAAAACTACACTATATATCATCTAGCTTCTACCTCCAAGGAGGGGTGGAATGAGTACTGATTTAATCACACTCTTTTACATTTGGTAATGATTTTACCCTTCCATAAATTAGCTTCCTCTTGTGCTGTTTCCACACAATGTCCTCAGTTCAGTTTTATGGAATCTACAGGTCCAAACATAACACCGAATACAGTAATGGTTTGATTTGTAACTTGTACACCACCAATGTTGTAACAGGCTTGTCTGATAAAGTCAGCTCAAATATACACTCCCTTACATTTCATCTTATGTATTTTTACATCTGACCCATGGAATATTCCTCCAGTACCCTGACAGCATATTCCCATCTCTTCAGAGTCCAAAAATAGACTGATATTGTCAGCACATGCCATAACTTTGACCTTGCAGTGAGTACCACCGCTAGGCCCACAATAGATTGCGCAGACTGGGTTTTTTATAATACAGGATCAACGGTAAGTACATAGATGAGAGGGCTCAATGGACAACCCTGTTTCACCCCAAATTGATATAGGCAGTGATAAGGTAGTATCGAAACTTTCCTATCCAAGACTTCAATCCATTCAATGAAACATAAAGGTACCCCATATTTTTCTGACACTTTGTATAAAACTGATTACTCACTTTATCAAAAGCTATTCCTAATCCAAAGTCAGGGGAAAGCTAAATGTTTTGTTTGACTGCCGTCTGCTAAACACTTCTCTGATGGTAAACAGATTTTCCTGTGCGATTCAGCTGGGGAGTCTGCATGTCTGGGACAGGTATATTACTTGGTGGGCTACAGGCAACAGTCTGGCATTGAGAATCTTGGATAATATCCTTATTCATTAAGCACAGGGGCTGCCAATTTTTCAAATCCAGTCCACCACCTTTTTGAAAATATGTCAAGAAAGCCTGCAGCACACCTTTTGATGCTCTGTTACTTTACAACATTCCATTAAATAAGGTCACTAGTCATCGGTCAGACTGGTTTCGCCCATCGTCTTCCTAAAATCTGGAATTCCTTCCCCCCTGAAATATGACACTCCTCCTCCTCCAACTACTCCCTTATCTCTGCCTTACACAATTACTTTTCCCTCAGCTGTTCCTGCTTTAACCCTCCCTAATACCTATCCCCAGTTTCTGCCTTCCTACTATGACCCCCCCCGGCAGGGTTCTCAACATCCTGAAGGGGAAATCATGAAATGGCTACCCCTTCTCCTCATATTCAGTTCTTGCCTCTCCTCCTCTCTTCTCGACCTGCCCTTCTGGGTCACCAGTGTGCACAACCTACCCCATCCTTTTTACTCCAACAGCACTTGCATACTACCTCGAGCCTGCACCTGGTACACTCATACACTATAAATGGTTCTATCGCATTATTACTGTTTTGTTCATGTGTATGTTCTTTTGTATGATTTTGGATATGTATTGTAATTTACTCAATGTTCCACTACTGTTTATTGTACAATACCTTGTGTTCCAACTGTTACACAATCTTACAATGTTGTATTGTTTGTACTACCCACATACTATTGTAACTGATCATCTTTCACAACCCTATGTAACCCCTTCCCCCAGGTCACACCGTTTGACAAGCAACTTATTGTTTAGTGTGCCCTCCTGGTGAAACATTTCAATAAATAAATAAATAAAACTAGTTCAGGTCCTACCAGTGCACTAAATGTTTTGCAAAATTCACTGGACAGACCAGCTGGTCCTGGTGCCTTGTTATTTGACAGTTTTTTAACAAGTTGCCTGTACTTCCTCCAGTATTATTGGGTTAGTCAAGCTGTGTATCAGAGCCTCACACACCTCAGGTACTTCAATGTGTTCTGGAACATGCTCTTCACTCTCTGTCAGGGTTTAAGTGATAAAGGTGTCCTAAGCTTAGGTTTCCACCTCCTCTAAAATCCCTGGTGTGTCTTCCACAATCCTGCCCTGCTGTGTTTTGATAGATTAGATTACTCTGTGTTTTACTCATTCCTTACAACTTTTGAGTTGATCAGCAGGCTGTTTCTTTCCCTGTGTTCCAGCTCTTAGTTCAAAATATACTTTCCCTATCATATTGATATTCTTTCATCCTATGTTTAACTTCTATGATGGAATTGTTGTCTATGCCTCTTCTACTAGCCTGCATGGAAATAAGATGGGTCAGTTTCTTTCTGAGACATTAATACTTTGAATATGAATCTGTTTGGCACTGTTTCCCATGCCTAATAAAGACATTCTTTAACTCAGTTTGTGTCTTATAGGTCACAACTCCCTTTCTTCACCTGAACAAACCAGACAGACAATGTGCTTGGAGGAAATGGCCATAGCCAGTTATTTATGAAACAGCCAATTAGAATTGGTAAAATGATGTACTATATAATCAATCTGACATGACATGCACAGTAAGGTAGTCACAGCTTATCATTTGATAAACGTATCAACCAAACTATATCGGCCCACCATTCTTCTTTGTAGGGGGCCGACACATTGGGTATGCCCTCATGAGGGACTCTGACCTCCGATGTATAAGGGATGGCTTTTTGTGGGCCATTCCCCAAGGCACCCTTCCCTATCAGAGGGTTCCATCAACTGTGGGCCAAAGCACAAGAGTTATTTGCCTATGACTGGCACCCTTAATGGTAACAGTCACAAAGTCATCACCTCTTTGCAGCCTCAGGACAATCCACTTGAGAAGGTATGAGATTCCTTGTTACCCCCTCTGTACAATTTTTCGAGACTTCCATGCAACCACATGATAAGCATCACTCTGCTGCTCAGTTGCTGGATGAACAAATAATGCTCACCCCCCACCAGAACATCACGCCATAACTTCTTCCAAAACACATCATAGGTTCATTAAAAATTATCATTACCTAGATTTGATAAATGGATTCCATCTTTAGCATAAAACCAGGGAATCTTTGCCATAATCTCATCATGTTGCAATACAAGTCCACCAATGGCATCCATAACTCACCTCATGGCCATGTTTGTCAACCCATGCACTTTCTCAGTTGCACTGGGATTTCACGCTTGGTGCCAGTGCTGCCTTTAATTCATGTGCAACCAAATGATTTACATATTTGGCCATTCCCAATGTAAAATTGGCAAGTCATTTTTATGTTTGCTTCAGCACATGTGCAAGAAACATATTGCAGCAGCTTGCTATAGTAGTGAGTTGTGGAGGTGTGGCAGTGTTGTGGAGAATGCCAGCTGTCCATTTTGGGGCTGGTCTCCATGGCACCAATTGAGGAACACAGTGTCCATGACAGCAGTATTGTAGCCTGCCACCAACTTGAAAGAAACTCACTGCTGCAATCAGGGAGTGCCCCGTGTTTAACAAACAGCTGTTTTTGCTGCTGGATCAGTCTCTGATTCCAACTGCGAATCACAGCTTGCCTTGTCTGGTGTCCCATTTCAATAAATATGGGGCAGCTGTCACTGTCGCTGTCCGCCTCTCACAGTCCCCACAAAGCCAACAGGGGTGCCTAATCCCCCTGTCAGCATGCCCCCTCCCAAGTTAATTTGCCGATTGGGGAACCCAATCCCCATCAGCATAATGCCCCATTTGTTTTAAAGAAACATGACTTTGGCTATCGCCATCCGCCTCTCACAGACCCCATGAAAGTCGACAGGGGTGCCCAATCCCCCTGTCAGCATGCACACTCCCAAGTTCACCTGCCAACGGGAGAGCCCAATCCCCATCAGCATAATGCCCCCCCCAGTGTATTGTGTGCGAGGGGGGTGCCCAATCCCCCTTGGCTCATGCACCCCCTTCCAAACACTCAGTATGTGCCAATGGGGTGCCCAATCCAATCGGCTATAGACCCCCCTCAAGAATCACTCAGGTGGCATGCTGGGAGCCCACCCAAGTGTCCTAAACCAGCTGTAAATAAAGAAAACCTTCCCTCATTGTTTGATATTTTTTTAAACCTGTAAATAATTAAACGGTCCCTCGCTGTCAACGGTGCTCCCTCCCCCAACCCGCATCCACCCGCTGCGTACCCCACCTCCCCACACACCCTCACTCCATACTTACCTCTAGAGCCCGGTGTGATGATCTTTGGTGGACCGGGAACATGTCTGCACTCTTCAAATCTGACCACCAACTGAAGAAAAGCTGTATAATGGCATAAATGCTTTTTTTCAACTTACATGGATATCTCGACCATTTTTCTGAATTTTAGCACCGAATTTTCAACATGGGGTTCTTGGGACCCCATTTCATGAATTCAGTGACTGTCATCTGGTTATTCGGTCCCAAAAGGTGATTTCACGGTGACCGAGCTAAATCACCTTTCGGGACCGATTAACGAACCGAAAGTGTTACTGTTTATGAGGTGGGCTCCCAAAAAGCCAATGTTGCAAATTTGGTGAAAAAATTCCAAAAGATGACTGTGTTACTAGGGTGTGTTGTGCCATTTCCACGCACACTCGTAACTTTGCAAATTTGTAATATTTTCACTCCAGCTTTTCAACATTGGCATTTTTTTTACACCTCTTTATGAACAGTATAGCTGTCATTTTTCACATCCTGGCCGAAATGTGTTTTCACACTTCCGATGCACAATAGCGCGGTCGCTGTGGGAAATCAGTGTTCAGAAAGATTAAGAAAATCACAGTAACACTGTTCTTGAGCGGAGGTCCCAAAATGCCTATATTGAAAATTTGGTGACAAAAGTCCATAAAATGACTCTGTTATGAGTGTGCATTGTGCAGTTTCCATGCACACTCATAAAATTGAAAATTTGTAATATTTACACTCAAGATTTTTGACATTGTCAGTTTTGCACACCTCCTTATGAACAGTACAGCTATCATTTTTAATTTTCACATCCTGCCCAAAATGTATTTTCGCACATCTGGCGCACAATGGCGCGATCGCTGTGGGAAATCAATGTTTGGGACAGATTAAGAAAATCATAGTGATAGTGTTCATGAGCAGAGGTCACAAAATGCCTATGTTGAAAATTTGGTGCAATAATTCCACTAAATGACTGTGTTATGAGTGATGCCTTGTGCTTTATTTTTTCACTCCAGATTTTCAACACTGCATCTTCTTCACACCCTCCCTATGAATGTTACAGCTGTCATTTTTCATTATCCTACCTGAATCGTGTCTTTCACATCTGGCGCAGAATGGTGCGGTCGCTGTGAGAAATCAACGTCCGGGAGAGAGTGACAAAATCACAGTGCCACTGTTCATGAGCAGAGGTCCCAAATGCTTTTATGAGGTGGAGGTCACAAAAAGGTCATGTTGAAAATGTGTAGTGCAAATACCAAGAAACGCCCAGGGTGTTAGGGTTTCTAACAAGCACGAGATTAGAGGGAGGCAGAGTAAGGGGTAATGTGAGGAAGTTCTTTTTCACAGAAAGGATGATGGATGCATGGAATGGCTTAACGGCCTACCTCAGGAAGTGGTGGATATGAATACAGTGCAGAGCTTCAAACAGGCATGGGATAGGCATAAGGGAGCAATACAGATGAGTGTGAATAGATAGGCCATTGATAGAGTAAAGGCCTATGGCATATTCATAAGGTAGAAAAAATGGGCAGACTGGATGGGCCTTGCGGTCCTTATCTGCCATCAACTTTTATGTTTCTATGTAACCATAATGTCCCACCCTATACAGACTGACAGGCATCAGGGGTGTGCCTTTGGATTTCCAGCTGTAATGCTCATGCCATTCCACCCCCCATCAACACCCTGAAGCCAATGACAGGCATCGAGGTGTGTGCCTTGGACTCTTCGGCCCCAGAGTTCACCCCCATTCTTCTATGCTGCACCCGTTTCAGTGTATGTCCTTATGAAATGGGGTGACTGTAAAGCCAAACACCCCAAGGCACACCTCAACACTTTTCGGTGTCTGCAGGATAGGGTGAGGTGAAATGCCGTGAGCGTTATGGGCGATGACCCAAAGGCACACCCCAATGACTGTCCATCTTTGCAGGGTGGAGGTGGGGTTGGTGTGAGTTCAGTACTTCACTGCCATTCCTATTCTGCATCTGTCTGACTCCTGCACATCCAATGCTAATTTCAGCAAGCAAACATTCAGCATTGACAAATGCTTGTTTATCTCTGCTGTTGTTCTAGTGACTTCACCATTTCAAAATCATTTCCTCCCAGATGAATGACCTGTGTATCTGGGTGGCCATGACACTGAACTTTAACTGTGATCCATGGGAGCAAATCCCACTACTTCCTACCCCTCTGACCCATCCAGTGAACTAGTGTATGCTGTGGATCCATGAAGAGATTCTTGCACCATTTTAACTGCCGTACTCTCACAGCTGCCCCGTGCACAAAAGAGTGGCCACAGATCCACACTCGTTAACTCCAAGAGTCATGGCCTGTTAAAACAAAACAGAAGGTTAAAGCAACTGTGGTCTGGCATATCTCTCAAAAGCTTGGGACTTCCAATGGCCCAGATCTGCACATCTGTCCACTTCTCTACCCTAGCATATGAGGCAACACATATTCAAAAGGAGTGGGTTTAGACCCACAGGACACTCAGGGCCTTGTTCAGCACATGGCAAAACTAAACAGCCACCTATGAAGGTGCCAACCACAATGGTAACACATCCCAACCTTGCATGAGAAGTACCAGACTACTTGGCCACCTGCCAACCTGTCAGTTTGGGACCTCCCAGGCCCCCTTTCTAATATTATCAAAACTCACAAGTGGTAGTCAGCACTCGGTCACACTCTAGATGGTTCTCCATAAACAGATGGAAGAGACATCAGCCACAATCTGTCTATTATCAAAAAGGTAAAAGGCCTGTACAGTGTCTGCCTGGTGCATAACCCACAAGACCATGCCCGAACCTGCTAGAAGCTGCCCCATAGCTGCCAGCATGGACCTTTCCTGCCTCCCGTGGAGGACATACAAGCACAGCTTATCCACCAGGGATGGGCCACGAGTTCCCCCATCTTGGGCCACCCGTACAGCTAAGAAATTCTCTACCCCCCCACTATGCCACCCTCATACTGGGCAGTGAAGAGACCTGAGTAACTCGCAGGCTTTAATTTAAACTTCCCCAGGATACCTCCCCACTTCTGTAGCCAGCTCTTGAAATCTCTGCCACTGGTTGAGAGTTCCCTGGATTGCCCTGCTATCTCATCGCACAATGCTGCAAAACAGAAGCACAAACAAAACAAGAATCCCTGTCTGTGGTTTTAGCCTTCTCTTCCACTGCACCACTGGGTACACTGTACAAAATTCAAGCGTTAGTAATGTTGCATTAATAGACTAACCCTCTTGGAGAGGTGCAAGGCATACTTCCCAGTATGAGTTCTATAAGCAATGCCCATAAGCAACCTTGTAAGAAGGGCTTTTAACAATAAATAAAGCTAATTTTTATTAATGAATTACAGACTGACCAAACTTCAGTTGGTACCACCAGGACCATTATACTGAATAGCCTTCAATTACAAAAACATATTCCTACCCTAAAATAAACAAAATTAACAGTACGTTCCTTTGGGAATCTGGCTTCCTAAGAGGAGAGATGCATGAAGGCACAGCTTTTAAATTACATATTTACTCAAGCAGTTGCTTATTCTCTTCTACTGCATAGAATATTTCACATTTTATTCATGTAATCAAATATGCTACTGTATCTTAGTTGCTCCTTATTCACAATGAGAGGATTAGCACTTGTCGAAGAAAACATTTTTACATGGAATTCTCCTCATTTGGATAATTCCTGCTAAAATAACTACCAATTTTCACATAGTAGTAGTTTCATTCAGACTGCAGTTGCCCTCTAGACAACCCAAAGCCTTTACCCATTGGCACTGTAATACATGACAGGAAATGACTGCAAACAAGTCAAACTGTGTAAAACAACTTCGTCCTGCTCCTATTGAGTTTCATTGTAGCCACCTACAGCCCTTCCAAAATGTGTTACAACTGTTGCCTGCATGGCCCTTTGAGGCACCCTGCTGGTTCCTTTTTAAATGCCTACCCCTTTAATTATGCCTTGGGGACACCCTGCTTCCAATACCCCGAGCCTGCCAAATCAGTTAAGCCACTTGTGGCATCACAACTACATCTATATAGCTATATAGTGGACTGACGTAAGGCTAGTGGAGACAAAAGCCTTCTTTAGTTACAGAGAGCTTCCACCCATCATGTGGTCTTGCCTCAGACTGAGGTTTCCTCAGTACCCCTGGAACATTACAGGCTCTGTTAAGCACGGAAAACTCATACATTGTCAGCTAGGTCTCTAACCAAAAGGCCTGCACACATTTTTTATCAGTTACAAATCCTATATTGTCATCCAATGAGAGCATACTATATACTGTACGCAATACGGTCCAGATCAGTCAGTGACTGGCCATGGCAGGGAGGTGTAAGCTGTGCCAGTCACCAGCACTGGTTTGGTTGGGGTAGGGGTGCAGGGAATTGGTATCACCTACCACCTGTCCCTGGCTACTAGCCACCAGGGACAGGGGATCGGGGCTGGTCTGTTGCATCAGCGATCGGTGCAGGGGGGAGGATCTACAATACAATTAGTGGGGTTCAGGTGATTTGGCAGTGTTTGGGGCTATGTGATGGGGGGGCCACTACACTATTGAAACATGCTGGGGTTTTTAAACTTTATGGGGATTGGGCAGCGGGAGGGGGGCACGACACCATGGAAAAGGGCATGGCAGAAAGGACATTTGGGAAGGTGAGCAGAGCTGGGGAGGGGGAACCGCTAGACTACCAGGGTTACCAGAGGCATTCCATTTTTATTAGGATGCAGATAGGGGCCGGCTGGGGGGAGCCACTAGACTACTAGGGTTCCCGGGGAATGTTACATTTCATAATATGAGGTTCAGGGCTGGGGAATGGGGCCACTACACAATGGTAACATGGATGAGGGGGTTGTGTAGTCAGTACTGTGTTTGGGGCTTTGGTGGGAGCTGTGTACCCGGCCCTTGCTATGCATGGGACACAAACTTTACATTGATACATACATAGGTACATAGATACTGTCGGCAGATAAGGGCCTATGGCCCACCCATTCTACCCATTTGAGCTCGTAAGATCACTTTAAGTTTTTCTAGAAGTCTGTTGCACCTTACCCCGACCTCCAGGATTTTCTTATGCCTATCCCATGCATTCCTGAGTCCCATGATTGTTTCAGCCCCCACCACTTCTTCAGGCAGGGTGTTCCAGATGTTCACCACCCTTTCTGTGAAGAAATTCTTCCTCACATCTCCTATGAATCACCCTCCCTCCAACTTCATCCCATGCCCTCTAGTCCTGGAACATCTTTTTCACTGGAAAATAGTGCTTTCCTGTACCCTGCTCCTCCCTGTAAGATACTTGTATGTCTCTATCATATCCCCTCTCTCCCTTCTCTCCTCCAGGGAGTACATATTTAAGACCTTCAGTCTGTCCTTATAGGACTTGTGATACAATCTCTGTACCATCTTTATTGCCCTCCTCTGAACCTTCTCCACCCTGTCTATGTCCTTAAATAGGTTAGGTCTCCAGAACTGAACACTGTACTCCAGGTGGGCCACACTAGTGTCTGGGCCAATTTCCCTCAAAATGGAAAGCTGCACTCATCACGCTCATTCTTAAAAGCAGCGACCGCACCCAGCTGGGGAACTACCGCCCCATCTCAATACTGCCCCCCTCTCCAAAGCCTTGGAGAAAATTGTGGCCATGCAGCTTACTGACTACCTCTCCAAATAATGCCTACTCTGCCCAGAGCAGCATGGGTTCCGCAACAGCCACAGCAATACCACAGCCCTCCTAGAGTTCACCAACACCCTCTATTCATCTCTTGACATGGGCCATACTGCTGGTGCCATTTTTATAGACCTTTCCAAGGCATTTGATATGGTGCACCACACGCTTCTCCTGGATTCACTCACCCATATAGGCCTGTCTCTGGGGTCCACTGGTTGATTCACCAGCTACCTGTCTAAGAGAACCCAGAAAGTTAGGCTCGCCCACATATAGTCCTCCCCCCCCTTCAGGTCAGTTCAGGAGTCCCACAGGGCTCAATCCTAGGCCCCTTACTGTTCTCCCTGTTTCTCAACTCCCTACCCAAGGCTTGCTCTGGGAAATTGATCCTGTATGCTGATGATGCAGTCCTCTACAGTGCCCACACCAACCCCACCACTCTCCGATGTGCTCTACAAAGATCTTTTTCGGAAGCTGAATCCTGGTTCATCCAACACAGGCTAGTCCTTAACTATAAAAAAATGAAATCTATGGTGTTCGCCCATGCCCAAAATAGGAACAAGTGGCTCCCTCTGCTTATACTGAACTCCCAAAATGACCCCCTTGAGCAGGTTACCACATTCAAATAACTGGGTATCACACTAGACGTTGGGCTCACTTACCATGACCACATACAGAAATTGAGCGCTGCTATCAATGTGCGGATTGGTCTACTCCATCGCTACAAGTGCTGCCTTCCTCCCTCCAGAAGCCCTACACCTAACAGTCGCTTCATCAGTCCTATCACTAGTAGACTATGGCATCATAATCTGTGGTGCAGCTGACAACACACACCTTAACAAAATCAGGCTGGCCCTTAATAAGGCTTGTAGGCTAGCCACTGGGTGTGACAAATTCTCACACACCTGCACCCTTTATTCCACCACCAACTGGCTAAACGTTGATGGAAGGTTCAAATATCAGACCTGCCTTTTTGCTAAAAAAATCTCCGCTGGCCTACTTCCACCTGCTCTTACCCCCCTGCTTCAACCTCCCCAGTCCACCCGGCAAACTTAGCAATCTGCGACCACTCCCTACTGGGTTCCCCACTGCAAGACTTCCCAGGGTCAAAGAACCTTTAGGTAAGAAGCTCCTGTCTGGCTTAACTCACTCCCTAGCTCCCTCCTCTCTGAACCTAAACTGGTATGGTTCAAGGCCCACCCGTGAAACCTACTCACCAAAGATGCAACCTGTGACTGTCATTAATGCCAAAGCACAGCCTGTCTCTCCCAAATTGGACTTTGGATCTTGCTCTGGGCCTGTCATCCCTATAGCATGCTATATTTGACAATAGACTCCTAGTCCAGCCTAATCTACATATGTAATCAAGTAACTGCCTGGGCATGTTCTGATGCCACTGATTGCTTTGTAAGTGTCTAAACTGTCAATGCAATTCTCCTGTGTCTATGCAAATCTTCTGTGCTCTGCATTGAAATTGACTGTTTACTCCATTATTTGTATCCCTTGATACAGTACTGCTTGTGGTACATGCTTCCTTGTTACTATTTAGTTCCTGTTGTCATTTCTGCATTTAAAGCTTGTATTGTACTGTATTTAAAGTCTCTGTATCTCTGATGTGGAACCTTTGTAAAGGAGTCTATGACTCAAAGGTATGCAATCTGATATTTTAAATAAATAAATAAATAAATAAATAAGTATAGTGGAATTATGACCTCCCTTTTCCTGCTGGTGATGCCCTGCCTATGCATCCCAGCATCCTATTTCTTTACCTGCTGCCTTGTTCCACTGTTTTACCTACCTTGAGGTCATCAGAGATGATAACCCCAAGATCCCTTTCCTGTTTGGTGCATGCTATATCCTCACCCCAACTGATATGTTGTTCCAAGGTTTTTGTGACTCATATGCATTATTTTGCACTTTTTTGTGTTAAATTTCAACTGCCAAACACTTGACCATTCTTCAAGCTTCTGCAGGTCCATCCTTATTCTGTCTACGCCCTCTGGCATGTCCACTCTGTTACAGAACTTCGTGTCATCAGCAAACAGGAAAATTCCACCTTCTAGGTCCTGCACAATGTCACTGATGAAGATGTTGAATAGGACCGGTCCCAGCACTGACCTCTGTAGCACCCCACTGGTCACTCTTCCCTCTGTGGCATGGCAGCCATTTACCACCACCCTCTGTGTCCTGACACCCAGCCAATTACCCACCCACCGCACTACTGTCCTGCCCACACCCATATTTCCCAGTTTAACAGCCTTCTATGCGGCACAGTGTCAGAGGCCTTGCTGATGTCCAGATAGTCCATGTCCACTGCCCTCCCCTATCCACCTCCCTTGTCAGCCAGTCAAATAATTCAATGAGGTTGGTCTGGCATGTCCTCCTCCCCCCCCCCCGGTGAAACCATGCTGCCTTGGGTACTGTAATCTGTTAGCAACCAGATGTTCCACCAATCTCTCCTTCAGTAGAGCTTCTATGATCTTCCCCACCACCGAGGTCAGACTGACTGGTATGTAGTTCCCCACTTCCTCTTTGTTCCCACTTTTGTATAAGGGGAATATATCTGCTGTCCTTCAGTCTATGGGTACCTCCTCTGTTCCCAGTGACTGGCTAAACAGCATTGCCAGAGCTTCAACCACCACCTCTCTTAGTTTCTTTAGGACCCTAGAGTGCACCCCATCCAACCCATTGCTCTATCTGCTCTTATTCCTTCCAATTTGTTTAGGACCCTTTCCCATGTAAAGGGACTTGTGTCCATTTCTGTGCCTTTCCCACCCCTTGTACTCCCTTCAGGCCCGTTTTCCTCCCTTTCCTCAGTAAAGAATGAGCAGAAATATCTGTTCAGTATGTCAGCTTTACTGTTGTCATCCTCCACACTGCTCCGTCCTCCCTCTTCAGTCTCACTATCCCTCCCTTCGCCCTTCTTTTTTCACTTATGGACCTGTAAAAGGTTTTGTCCCCTCTAACCACTGATTTTGCCATGTGCTCTTCTTTCTCAGCTTTGGCTTCCTTTACTGACCTCCCTGTTTCCCTTTGCTTCTCCTGGAACTTCTCCCTATACCCTTCTGATAGTGTCTTTTTGTATTGCCTGAATGCAGTTTTTTTGGCTTCCACTTTCTCCGCTATCTCCTTGGAAAACCATAATGGCCTCCTCTTCCTTTTCCCCTTGCTAACCTGCTTAATGCATAATTATGTTGCTCTTGTAATCCCTGTTTTAAATATTGCCCACTGTTCCTCCACCCCTGATTCCCTCCCCATTCCTATTAGTGCCTCTTTTAAGCATGTCCCCATTTTCCCAAAATCTGCCCTCCTAAAATCCAGGATAAGTGTTTTTGTGCAGATTGGTTCTGTTACTTCTGTGATTTCAAACCACAGTGACCGGTGGTCACTGTTCCCCAGGTGCTCCCTCACTGTCACCCCAATCACACTGTCCCTAAGGTCCAGTATTGTCTTTTGCTGAGTTTGTTCCATAATCGGTTGTTTAAGGAAGGTACCCTGAAGGGAGTCCTGGATAAATCCTGCTCCTAGTTGATGCTGCTGCTGCTACTGGGAGGCTCCAGTCCACATGTGGAATACTGACGTCTCCAACCAGCACCACCTCCCCCTTATCTGCCATCCTTTGGATGGCTAGTGATAACTCCTTATCTGTCTCTTCCTCCTGGGCTGGTGGTCTGTAGACCACCCCTGTGCAGATGGCTGACCCAGTTTTCCTTTCCAGCTTAACCAAGAGTATCCCCCCCCCCCATTTTGTTCCTCCTGGATCTCTGTGGCCTTTATGCCATCTTTCACATAAAGTGACACTCCTCCTCCCTTCCTGCCTGTCCTGTCTCTTCTGAATATGTTGTAGCCGGGTATGGCCATCTCCCAGTCATGGTTATCATTACACCAGGTCTCTGTGATGGTCACAATGTCCAGGTCTGACTGCGCCATGGCAGCCTCCAGATCTTCCATCTTGTTGCTAAGGTTCCTGGCATTGATACACATGGCTTTCCATGATGTGACCTCCCTGGTCTGTTTTGCTGTTCTACTAGAGTCCCTTCCCTGGCTGTCCTTTATCCCTGGTTCTCCCTGCTGTCTGCCCTTCCATTGTATTTTGTCCTTTTTTTTCCTATCTACCCCTTGGGTGCCTAGCTCCATCTTTTGCACACTGCTTTGTAGTAGTATCTCCTTCTCCTGTTCTCTGGTTCCACTGCTAGCTATGGGTGGTGGGCAATTAGGTACCCTCCTTGCTGACCTGCCACACCCCTTGGCTAGTTTAAATGCTTGCCCATGTAGCATTTAAACTTTTCATTGAGTGCTTGGATTCCACTTCAGGATGGATGCAGGCCCTCAGGCATGAACAAGCCCCCATCCCCCCAGTCACCAATGAATCTGAACCCTTCCTTGCAGCACCAGTTCTTTAAACATGTGTTAAAGTTCCTGGTCTGTGCACCCCTATGCACCTCAATTCCTCTCACAAGTAGTACTTTTGAGAAGGTGACAGATGTAGCTACTTGGTTGAGACCCTCCCCAATTTTCTAAACTCTTCCTGAACTTCCTTAGGCTCCCCGTTTGCCAGGTCATTAGTTCCTAGGTGGATAATGACATCCAGCTCTCCCTGGCACCTGGTAGGCACCTCACCTCCCTGTCTAGGCAAAAAAACTTCCCCATGCATAGTTAAAAGCAGGATCTGGAAAGTGTAACTATCCAAGTAGCGCTGTCATAGAATATATGTGGATGGGTTGAATATTGCGATCAGGGGCATATACATGAGGGACCCTCATTTGTATTCCTGCATTGCAATATTCTGTACAGTGCGCATAGAGTGTGGCAAGGGGCACATTGGGGCTTTTAATATTGCACACATTCCCCAAAAGCCACACAAGTCCAGGGATGCACGGCCCATCCAGGGATGCACTGTATATCTCCTTTGACAATGTGTCCCTTAACATTTAATGATACTGTGGTTAAGTTTTTTGCCTAGACACATGCGATGGGATTAAGAGAGGTAATACCAACTAGCTTTCTGGTTGTGGATCATTGCCTGCTCCTAATTCTCTTAGCCATAGAGGGACTCTGAAGCAGACCTCTCTATGTTGGAAAAGAATTCCATCAGAGAGGAGAACACCCAAGATTCTGAGACTTCTTCCTCTTCTTTGGTGTCCCCCCACACACACACTGCCTCCTTTCCGGCAGCACAGCAAACTGGTTTCTTAAAGGCACCTGCCCAGTTGGTCTTAGTTTTAGGTTATTGGTACGGCCCTTATTTCTGCACCCAGCCATGTCCATCTCTTCCTCTGGGGGGAAGGAGGTGAGGCATATCTGCCTGTTCTGCTGCTTGTTCTGTTCTGTCTTCCTCACCTCCAGCTTTTTCCTGAGGAGAAGGGACCTGTACCTGCTCTAATGGGTATAGCTTGTTTTCTACTCAAGGTGTGTGCTAGGTCTGCATTTCCTTCCCTGAGTTCCTGTGTTTGGAGGACATTTCAGTATATTTGGATGCAGGTTCCAAATGGATGGGTCTGGGCTTGGTGGCCTTCTCTGGCTCCCCACCCCTTGTTCTTTCTTCGTGGGAGGGTCCTGTTCTTTCCTAACTTCTTCCGCTTTTGCAGCTGACCTCTGAACAGGTTCTTGTTGCTGTCCCTTTAAAATTATCTGCTCTTGGTCTATGGTGCTGGCTCTATTGTGAGTGGCCCAAGGGCACTAATGGAAATAGTCCCCCTGTTCCTCACATAACTTCACCAGAAAGGGTTGGGGGGTAGCCTGTGATGATGGCGACCACAACTGAGCATTTTCAAAAAGGGCTACTCAGTCACAGCAGCTGTGCACAGGGCTACCAGACAGGGAGGGCGACTGGATAGGGGGTTTGGCAAATATAGTGACAGGATGCTTCTATACATACACACGCACTGAGGGGTTGGGAGGAACCATGCCTTGTGACAGGCAGAAGGGGAGGGAGGGTTTGTCGGGTGTAGTGCGACAGTGGGCTGCCGAGCTGGCTGTGTGGTGTGGTGGGTTGGTGGCAGGCTAGGGTTGAGAGGGTGCCAGGTTCGGTTCTGGGTAAGCTGTTTTTTTGTGCTGGTCTGGGATGGATTTAAATTTTTTTTTCCTTTTGCACCCCCCCAACATGCACCCCCCTGGAGTTAAGAATTCTTTAGTAGGAGGGTGCGGGGGAACACCCCCCACATAAAAAAAAAATCTAAGTCTCCGGCACCCTTTTGCTATTCTCCGCAAGTGTACAATGCTGAAATTGATTTTTGCCGATGTACACTCGCCCAAACGGTGATTGCCTTTCCGCGATCACCATTATCGCATGGACTAGTTGGGGCACTGAGGTCCCTTGTGGCCAAATTCAAAACATAAATTGCATCTAGACCTGTCGCAAACTATACTTAAATGAGACCTTTCCCCACAATGAGGGCATGATTTTGCCTGCCAGGGGTAAAAACACAAACCACAGTCTTTTCCCAGGTAAAAACTGCTAGGAAGATGTTGCACTCTGTGTTTGCGTTTTACAGCCTCACCTTGATCTTCCACCCACCCATCCAAGTTCTGAATCCAGAATCAGAAAGGGTCATTCCAAAATGTCACATTTTTGTTGTAACCAGTATGTGATATCAGTGAGGTTTACCCCTTCATTATGGAATAAAATGGTTATGTGTTTCACAGTGGAGCTTTGTAAGTGGTATTGCCACACAAGGGGCCCAGCAATGGTTCATTGACCACAAATTGGTAATCAACCTGAAAAAAACATAATCTATGCTCTTTGCCCACCATCAGAATACGACCAGAGATACCCCCCTCCAGATCCTCCCCTGCACCCAGGTGCCCCTCGAACAAGTGACTATGTACAAATATTTGGGTGTCACCTTTGACCCTGGCCTCACCTTCCACCACCATATCGCTGTCCTCTCATCCACCACAAACATACGGATGAGCCTCCTCTACCACCACAGGGACTGCCTGCCCCCGATGCACTTCATATTGCAGTCACCTCATTAGTTCTGTCCCTGGTAGACTATGGCCTCCCAATTTATGCTGCCGCTGGCAAAATTGCCCTCAACAAAGTGCAACTGTCCATTAACAAGGCCTGCAGGCTCCTGTTAGGTGCGGACAGGTGCACCCACACCTGTTCTCTCTACTTGCTTGCCAACATCCTCAACTTTGAAGAGAGGCTCCTCTACCAGTCCTGCCTGTTGGCGAAGAAAATCCTCCTGAGTCTCTCCCCCCAGGGGTGGTCTCCTCCCTCAGTGTCACCTGCCCTGTAGTATCTACCTGCTGTACCTGCAAACCCACCTTCATAGTACCCAGAGTCAAGACCTCACTCACACAGCGGTTTTTCCACTATAGGACCCCACTATGGTACAACTCCCTCCCAGCTACTATCACCAGCCTCGCTAGAATAGGCCTGTTCAAAATTGCCCTCAGAAACCATCTCTTTGCCTCGCACTGCTGCAACTGTTGATAGTCCAAGGCCCCACCCCCACTCTTTCTCCAGCCACCCACAGCTCCCCTGATAATGTCCCTTGTACAGCTAACCGTCACCCCCTGCAGAGTGTCTATTTCAGCACTACCACTCTATATCCCCCCACCCCAGCAAAAATCCCATTATTTTACCAAGTACCCTACCTGTCTTCCCTCTATTGCTTCCCCTCTGGACTGTACCTCAGTCACTCTATAGGGAAATCTACCTTACCCTTTCTACGCATTGCCTGCTCATGTACCTATGTAACCGTATGAAGCTATGTTATTATATTCGTCTGTAACTATATGGTGTTCTGTTTGTATGTAATCTGTACTTTGTCTGATGAGGAGCCTTTGGAAATGAGTCCTTGACTCAAAGGACTGTAATTCAATTTGTACAAATAAACAAATAAAACAAAACTGTATCTTTTAATTTCTGGTACATCTCCCAGAATCTTTGTAAAGACTCTACTCTCTTGAAACTGATGTCATATACTGTACTTCTTCCCCTGGCATGTGAATGAGGGCATACAACTCCATCACAAAGAACCCCATTGAGTTTTTAAGCAGGGTTCTTGCCACAGGAATTCTATCAGTGGGGGGGGGGTTCTACTCCTCCAATATACCTCAGGTAGACTGCATTTGTGCATTGTGCTGGATCCCAAGTGCCCTGAAATAAATCAGCCATCTGAAATGAGCAGTCTCTCACTCCCAGTTGCCCTGGATGACCCTTCCAAGATGTCCCTGTGCCCTCCTCCATGGTTGGTCTATGACTACCTGTGCTTACTGAGGCCCTCTAGCTTTCAGCTTCGAGGCCTACCCTCTGTGAGGGTTTAGGTGCACTAGGACCAGCTTGATCTGGGACATTATCAGAGCGTGAGGGCCTCACCTCTGAGGCCTCTGTATTAATGGGTTCTGTCCCTGGCAGTGAGGGTAATGGGATTGGCAACCATGGTGCCGCCTAATCAAACTCCTTGTTGCTACACTGACTGGGGGAAGTCATGTTGTCAAGACTCATGAGATTCTCTTGGTTTCCTTCCCCTGTACTCCCTCTGTATTCACGTTACCATCCATTAAACAAATCATTTGCATTTTGACACACATTTCCACCAGCATTTTTCATTACTGAAATCTCATGTGCATTTGTAGTGACACATTTGTGAATGGCAAAGTTCCAGCAGATCCAGTCCCTACAGATGGTATGCAAAGTCCCATCCTGAACAGCAGCCTGCCTGTTCCAGTTCTCTTCAGTTTCCTGGTTGCCACCCAGTGTAGATTGTTTTCCTGCTGATGCAGACTCTGTTAGACCAGTAATGTTTGTCTCCCCTTTAGTCAATTTAGTAAAGTTCTTCTGACCTCATGATACCTTTTAAGACAGCTGCCTATGCATCCTTCATACCACTGCATTTTGGCTGCACATCTGAACAGAGGGCAGGGACCACTTACTGTCAGCAAGCTGCTCTAATTTTCACAGCAGTCGGAGCCTTTAATGGGAGCCAGCCAAAGCCATTGTGGGAATGCTCCCACCCTGCAGCTCTCAGAGCACTTTCCGCAGACCATTCAGTGCCAGCAGCTTGTGTGGGCAGCAGCCGGCCATGCCTCAGTCTCAACATTCACAACATCCTTTGCCTTTTATGAGCGGGGTTATGCTAGGGAGGTGTCAATAGCTGTTAGACAACTGTCTGACAGTGTGTTAGTTTCAAGAGGCTGTCGCCCTGGTAGCAGACATTTTCCAGTCAAATCCTTCACAGTCCACTCCTCTTTTTCTGGCATGAGCTAGAGCAAATTGTGCTTCCAATCAGACATGCATCTCTCCAGTTCCTTCTCTTCCTGACCTAAAGACTCCTGGTTAGCCTTCACGTTCGCTTCCACCTGCATCTCTTCCCTACTCTCTGAGGTAAGTTCTGGGTATATCTCTTGGGACACGTCTGAGGATGAGGGTTGTGTAGCTGCATTTTCTGAGGAAGCAGCCTTCCTCAGCTTCTCCTCTTGCAAAAGGTACCTTGCACATGATTGTTAGGAACATATACTAAAGGTCTGACCATCAGTTTGTCGGAAACACCAGGGTTAGGATCTCCATTCCTTCCTCCACTTCCTGCTTCCTTCTCTGCATCTGCCATCTTGGCTGCCTGCCAGACTAACAATGGTTCCAGTCTAGCAAGAGTAGAAGAATTTTATTATAATTAATGAGTCTCCCCTTTTTGCCATAGGGAGACCGTGCCATAATTCGCCATTATAAAGGAGCATTTATAATGGCAAACATGTGCACGGTTCCCCTCACTCTGCGCATGCGACCGCTGCAGTGTCTCTCTTTCTGGCTCACAGCTTCCTTCTCGCTCACCCAGCCGCCAGAGAAACACAGCAGTAAGTCACTTAAAAACCAAAAAAAGTGTTATTTTCTCCAAATAGAGGACAGCAAAATATATTTTTTTTTTAAACTGTAAAAGGTCTGAAAATTAAAATCTGTGGACCAACTCACTGACCAAAAACTGAACTGGAACACGGCTGCACCAGAACAGCTGCTATTTTATATAATTGCTGTGGCCAAAAAGGGGTGACCCAGCAATTATATAAAATAAAATATGGGGTAGTGTGTGTAAACTCAAAGTTTACACACACCCTCGGGGTTAGATGCTTTGCACATACTCCTTGAGCTTCGCTCTGGGGGCTTATGTAGCATCTAATCTCTCGGGTGTGTGTAAACTTCTCATTACAAACACCACCCCATACTTTATTTTATTTATAATAGAAAACATAACAAAAAATGCAAAATAAAGTAAGCACACCTACATAAACAAAACAAGTAAGCAAAAAATTATCAAAACTAAAAAGTAGAGCATTAAGTAAAAAAAGAAACAAAAAATACATCTACTTCTAACCAAATGTCAATTTTAACTTCTAGAAAACCAAGTTAATTCAAAGGTGACCACCACCCATTCTCCAAACCCCTCTTAAGCTAAACAAGAAATACTTTTCCATAAATTAGTATACTGTTTGGCATAATACAATTCTTTCAAAGCAGCTTCACACATTTTAATAGTACAAATACAAGGCAACCTCATTTGCTGTAATATCAACTGGCATCTCTCCTGCCATTAAAAACTTAGACAGGTGAAGAGTAATGTTAAAGTGCTTTTATGATATTTCCATAACTGTACTGGAAATTCACCTAAAACAAAACATTCACACGTGAGTCTTTCATCAGCGGACATTTCCATCTCCTAGCTAACAATTTCCAAAACCCTATAATAAGCGTAGATGACAATAGAAAATGTTCTAGGGTCTCAGTGTCAGCTCCACATTCTGGGCAAGTGCAGGAACTTTTCTCCACTGCCTTATCTTTATGGTTTCCATGAACATTTAACTTCCCATGGGAACAAAGCCATAAAAAGTCCCACATTTTCTGAGGCACACGTTTATCCATTAATTGGTTAATAACTACAGAATTCTTTTGTGGAGAGCAGTTCTTGAAAATAAACTCCTGTGGGCACATCTGAAGCAAAATACTTCTGTATAGTTGTTTTCTATGTGACTGAAGAAGATGTAAACTGATCATTTTCCAGACACTCAGTTTCCGCAAATTCGGAATACCATAATAAAGAAGCGTCATAGCTTTTAACATGGGGGGGTATTTGCCCAGACTGAGATATATTTTCCTATATTCTTTAGTACCCAGCAACTAGCCAATACTCTGGAAAACAGCACATATCATCCTCATCCTAAAAAAAGGTGATACTACTCTGCTTAACAACTACACATCCATATCAATTCTCCCAGTACTGGCAAAGCTCCTGGAAAAACTTATCAATAATCATGTGAGAGAATTCCTCAAAGCATTAAACATCATAAATCCACTACAATTAGGTTTTGAACCAAAACATACCACAGTCTCTGCCCTAGCTAAGGTTACTAACAATTGAATAAAGGCAATTGATACCAAACAAATCATCAGAGCTATTTTTCTTGATCTCAGCAAGGCGTTCAACACTGTGGACCACAACATCCTGATGTACAAATTATCCAAAATAGGTTTTGGCACTGCCTCATTAAACTGGTTCTCAGACTATTTACCTGGCCAGGTACAACAGATGAAAGCAGAAGGCCTCTACTCTACTTGTATCCCCCCTCTTTAGAGGTGTCCCCCAAGAATCTGTACTTGGTCCATTACTGTTCATGATATATATTAGTGACTTAGGAGTGACAGTCACTGATGCCAAATTAAACTTCTATGCAGATGACACTGCACTATATATCTCCAGATCCAATATTAACACTGCATGCTCAGATGTCTAAAAAGCTTTCAATAAATTACAAATAAACCTTTACCACTCTAAACGTCTATTAAACACCATCAAAATGAAGGTCATGTTCATTGCCTCATATAAGGCAGCAACACATCATGATCCTATCCCAGCAATCATAACTCTACTAGGTGAGACCCTTGAGGTAGTTGAAAAATACAAATATCTCAGGATATGGATCAACAATAAAATTTCCTTCACTGCCCATATAGAAGCACTATGCAAAAAACATCAGGTTAGACTAGGTTTTTACTACAGAAATAGGTGCTGCTTCCCACATGACATTCACAAGTGTCTGGTCCAGGCAACCTTCTTACCGGTTCTTGACTACACTGATCTTATTTACTGCCATTGCTGAGTTTTTTCTCTTGCAAAATGAGATGTAGTCTACCAAAGGGTACTTTGGCTTATAATGTGTTTAGGACCTCTCACCAATGGAAGTTGCACAAGGCTGTAGGATGGCCTTTATTAACAACCAGGAGATTACTAAATCTGTACACCTGGACATACAATGTCTTCTTAAATGACCTGCCAGGAGGCACTGGCCCAGTGGCACTGAGGGTTGAGGCATTAGATGCCACACCTCACGCCATGCCAGCGACCTGGGTTCGGGAACAGACCCAGGTCATTCAGGGGTCAGCCAGGGGGAGGTAGGGATTGAGCATCCAGAGGACTGCTCTCCTTTCTTGTGGAGGGGAGTTTGTGCTGTGCATGTCAGCACAACAAGAGGGTCTTGGCCCATGCCCAGGGTGCTTGGCTTCCTCCGCAGAGGTGGAGACAACTGCTGCGCCCATTGCATAGGCGTGGGCATGGGGGAGAAAAAAACAGAGGAAAATACCGGGAGCCAGCAGGACTCATAATGGCCCCGATGGGCCGGAGGATGCACTCCTCTGGGGGGAGGGTCATAGCCCCTGCCAGGTCTGTAGAGGTGGTGAATTATGTCAAGTTAAAAAAAATGACCTGCCAGGATATATCCTGGAACTGTTCAAAATGTCCCACGGTAAATACACACTTAGAAAAAAAAAATTATATAGTCCTAGATATTCCAGCATACACCACACAGATAGGGAAATCTGCAATTAGTTGTTTCCTCCCCATCCAATGGACCTCATTGCAATTCAGTCTAAGATTTTCAACATTGGTAAGCCTTAACATCTTCAAGATGCTCATTGAAAAATTATATATGGAAATCTGCTTGTGTGGCTAGTGTCTTTTCCTATTCTACCTGTGGCCCTAAGTTGTTGTTATCAAATGAATGTTATTGGCATTGCCCTCAGTAGAGCTAGCACAAGCTGCTGTATTAAATGAACCTTACACTGTAACTTCATATATATCTGCACTTATTTCTCCTTAGTTTGTATAAAAGGGATTAACCCACAACAGGGTATGGGTTTACTGAGCATTAATCCATGCTGAGGGTGGGGGGGTTGAGCCACGAGGCAAAGCTGAACACCCAGGCATGGATTAATGCTCAGTAAACCCATACCCTGGAGTGGGTTAATCCTCTTATAACATAAGCAATGTTATGTTAGAGTTTTACCTAAAGAAATGGTAAAATAAAGCCCTGTGAACATGCAACTGTGGGTATATCAGAGATTAATCAATGGTCAGGTGATCTGTTTGGGCAAATCAGAAGACAGAATTTTCTAAACCCTTTTTATAAATAGATTTGATATACATTTACTAATGTACTGTTTTGTGAACCAAATTAAGTCTTTGTACCTCTGTGTGCTGTAATCATTGTTTTAAGTTTCCATGTTGTCCTACCCAGGACATCCTTGTACATGTATCTGCTCAATGGAGCCTTTTCCTGGTGAAATAAATACAAATACAATACAAAATACAATAGCCAAAGCATCTGAGGAACTCAGATTCATCTTAATAGCCCCACTAATAAAAATATTATGAAGAAAAACAGTAAGGTGCATCATATTAAGTCCTCCTTTATTTTTTGGTAAATAAGCCACCTCCCGTTTTATTGAGTTAAGGTGGCTACCCCAGAGCATCTGAAAAAAGATGCTAAGAAGTTTTGTTTCTAATTGAAGTGGTGGTGGAAAAACATAAATACAGCAGACTAGGCAAAAGAAATTGCCAAATAATAAAGATCTGTTTTCTTTTGCCAGTCTCCATGATTTCCATCTAGTGACCTTTTTTCCCCCAATTTCTAATTTCTCTTCCTGGTTTAGTTTGGCCATGTCTCCTTTACCAATTTTGTACATAAAATCTCAATTTTGTCCTTACTCAATGTAATCTCAGGTACTTAATGTTGAGAAAGGGAGTCCAGTCCCAAAACAATCCCCACACTTTTCTGTAAATTAAATCTTGAACCAGAGGCCTCTGAGAAATGACTGAATACATCCAGCGCTAACTGTCCAGGCACCATGTCTGCTATAAACAGATAAACATCATTTTGTGTACGCCATCATTTTTACAGGATCCTGTCCTAAAGGTGCCTCAATCCCATTTATCCTAGGATCTACTAGAACTTTTCTTAGTACTAGCTCTAAAGCAAAAACATTCAAAAGGGGATTTAAGGGGCACCCTTGCCAAATTCCTACCATAACTGGTATTCAATTCCCCAAATGACCTTTTATGATTGAATACTGCAGCTGTTGAATATAGCAATCTTACCCAAGACACAAAACCTGGAGTTATTCCCTAAAGTTGTAGTACCGAAAATAGATACTCATGTGACACTCTGTCAAAAGCTTTATTCTGGTCTAAAGAAGAAAACCAGATATATTGTTTAAACCAGTGTATTCAGTCACTTATCTGATAAAATACAATGCCTCCATAATTATCCTAGTCAGGATGAAGCACGTCTCAAATAGTAAAATTAAAGAACCAACCACTTGAACTAATATGTTATTTAAAATTTTATTGAGAATTTTAAAACCAGAGTTTGATAAGCAAATCAGTATCCATTTCTCTCCTTTTAAATGGATAAAATCAAAATTCCTTCAGTAAATAAGGGAGATACTACCATTTTTAAAAGTATATGACTGTAGGACACTAATAAAAATTCTGCCATATAATATCAAAAATTTTTATAAAAATCATTTGGCAGTCCTTCATTGCCTGGAGATACCGCATTCTTTAAATTTGACAGTACCCATAAAATTTCCTTATAATGAGCTTACATAATTCCTCACTTTCTTTTACTGATGTCAGGTCTGAAAACTTGGTCAAGAAACTACTCACTGGGACCAAAGTAGATGCCAGGCCCCATAAGTATCCAGTACATGAGCTTCAATTAAAGAGAATAACCCTGGAAGGTCAGAAATCACCTTTCCTGAACCATTTAACTCCTTAAATATAAATTGATCTGTTCTCTCTCTGCATGTAATAAAGGGGTCTCCTATGGGTGATTTGTGTGTGCCATACCTTAATTCTGCATCTAAACTAGCTGCTCTGTCATGCTGATTGTTACACATCTCTAGTTTCAGTAGTTGTACTTGTTCAGAAAAATCTCCTTTATCAGTGGCAGCTGCTTTCAGTACTTTATACAGTGGACTTCTCAAATCCAAATACTTCAAATACAGTATTTTGTCTTGTGCTGTTGTCTCCCAAAAGCTTGAAACCAACTCCTGTTATCAGTTTTTGTCTCTTCCCACAATTCTAATGGATCATCACAACAGCACTGAACTGATTCCCTGGCTTTAAATAACATCGTAATACCTAGCTGCACCTTAGGGCCCAACACAACTGAGGTATTGAACCTCTGTCTATTACCAAATGTATCCTATTGGTGTCCAAATGCAACCAAATCAGACAGCAACATACATTCCAAAAATTCTACTGAAGTTGTCTTATATTCTTTAATGGTAAGATGGGAAGAAAGGAACCAATAATCTATTCTGGTCACTAACTATTCTTTAAAAAATGTGGTACGCCCAGACAATGATTGACTCCTGAAACCATCAAACCAGCTGTGGTCACCATTTTCTTTAAAACTACTGAGTCACAATAAACAATTTTTTTCCTATTACCTGCTTTATAACAATATCTAGCCCACAGTTAAAATTGCCTCCTAATAAAATCGTCCAAGCAGTAAAAAGATAAGGAAACCTGATCTCAAAAAGCAGCACCTGGTCTGCCTTCATCTGTGGGACATATACACTGACACACCTTAGCCTGTGCCCAGGCCATTTCACATCCAGCAATAATGCTCTACTCAGGCTAATATCAACTAATTTATCAATTAAAAAATGTGTTCCTTTAAATAATATTCCTACCCTATCTGCCTTATCCTCACCAAAAGACCAAAAGGATGGTCTCCAATGCCAGCCCCTTTTTCCACTGGCTCATATCATAAGTAGTGATTATCCAAGTTTCCTGCAAAGTGCAAATTTGGAAGCTCTCTTCCTGTAATAATGGAAAAATGGCTGCCTTCTTCTGCTGATTCCAGAAACTATGGACATTTAAGGAGATGATTTTCAACTGATCCTTTGACTAAATAATTAACAACTCCATCAAGTAACTCCATCTCCCTTATCCAATTTCTCCCACGGTCTCCTTTGCACTTTGACTGTGGAAATTTCTACATCAGACATTGACTGAGAAAGGGAAGACCTTGAAGAAGATGCATCAGAATCTTCCTCTCCTAAATTGTATGGGGAGGAGGAGAGGATGGCCCTACAGGGGGACCTGGAGGCTCTGGAAAGATGGTTTAGAAAGTGAAAGCTGAGGTTTAATGCAGGTAAATGCAAGGTACTACACCTGGGGACCAGAAACCCGGGCTAAGTGTACACCCTGGGGGGGGAATGCTACAAGTCTTGATGGCTGAGAGGGACCCGGGGGTGGTGGTGGATGTCAAGATGAACAACTTGGAGACTTGTAGGAGGGCAGCAGCCAAGGCCAACAGGATGCTGGGATGCATCGCTAGGGAGATCACCTCCAGAAGGAGGGAAGTGATGCTCCCGCTGTATAACTGCTTGGTGAGGCCACACCTCGAGTACAGCATGCAGTTTTGGAGGCCACACTTAAAGAGGGATATTAAACTCCTGGAGAGGGTCCAGAGGAGGGCAACCAAAATGATTTGGGGCTTGGGGGACAGGACCTATGGGGAGAGGCTCAAAGAGCTAAATATGTACACATTGGAAGAGAGAAGGGACCAGGGGGACATGATAGAGGTCTTCAGGTACATGAAGGGGTAAATAGGGGAGGAGCCGTCAGGGTACTTTGAAGGAAGGAAGAGGGGGCAACTAGAGGGCATGGGTGGAAGCTGGAGGGGGGGAAGATTCAGGAAAGAAAGGAGGAGGTGTTACTTCACTGAGAGGGTGGTGGAGTCATGGAATGCGCTGCTCAGGGGGCTGGTGGAGGGGTTCAAGAGGGGGTGGGACAGGTACAGGGGAAGGGTTCTGGAAGCAAAATCCAGTGCAGCGAGAATATCTGGAACTGGGAAGGGAGAACCCAGAGAAGGCGAGGGGGGCAGCAAGGTCAGCTCCCAGGGTGGGGGCTGACAAAATGAGCAGACACAAAAGACCATTAGGCCTATTCTGCTGGCATTTTAGTATGTTAGCAAATCAGAATTCCCCCAGTTTCTTTTACTTTGTAATACTGCAAATTTGTTGGACAAAGGGACTAGGTCACTGTCTAGTGAATGTTGCTAGTCATGAACTTCGTCTAGTGGCCATAGGGGCCACTTCTGTTGGAGAGGGCATTCTTGCTGTTTCCATCCTCGAACTCTGGACAGTCCCTTTTTCCAGAGCAGCACTGTAGATTTCAGAATCCTTATCCAGCTCATGTGTCACTGGTGCTGTTTCTAGATGTGGGACAACCACCTGAGGGGGAGAAATAAGTGCAGCACTGCTTATGTCCTGATTAGCAGATTGGGGGTCAGCTGCTTGCTCCTATGTTGTTAAAAGGTGAATTTGGTTCGCAGCAGGGGAAGCCTGCCTTCTATCTGCAGGTGCATCTGTAGACCCAGCTTGCTGTGCTTTTTTTTTTTTTTAAAGTGTATCCTGATCATATCAATCATTTCTATTTTGTGCAGCCCAAGCACAGTTATGAAAGGAGTGACTTTCTCTTCACAGAGATTACATCTAAGTTTCTGCATTGCATACTAATGTGACCAAACTCCCTACCAAGTCCACAGAGTAATTGATCACAAGCACTGGCAAAGTGTGTTCTGTCTTCACACTTGTAGCAAGCCTTTAGTTGCCCTGCATAAAAACATACTCATTTGTCCCTCCCCCTCAAAAAAACTGTTGGGAAGCTGGGCAATACCTTTTTCAGTCTGTACCAGGTTGACTCAGAACCTCCATCCCCCAGTCCAAATGAATTTCGTGTCCATAATGGGTTCTGGAGCCCCCATTACATCACATCGCTGTCACAACCAAAAATGAATATCCCCCACATGTACCCTCTCATTTCAGAACATCATTTTGACTGTTTCAAAGATCAACTGCAGTGTTTTTAAAATGATTTTACTGTATTTTATTTGCTCACCATGAAAACAACCACTCCATATATATTCCAAGTAATGTGCGGGAACAGTCATTTCTCATGTTCAGATGCTGTTTTACTGCCTGTCTTGTTTGAAGGTTTCACAGAAAATCCTTCAGACATTTTCAAACCAGCTGGTGGACTCTTGAGTGAGTGCTGTTTCCATTCAAGCAATTACATCATTTTCCTCAAGGTCCTGGCAGCTCAGTACCTCATATTATGACATTTAAAAATCAGTCTTTGCTTCCAATTTTTTGGTGCTGGCCTGTATTAATCAAATTATTCCAGTAAAACAACATGAGTAAATATCTGTCAATTTCACTAATCTGATCAGCACTTGGTGCACAGTATCATCCCCCCCCCAAAAGAAAAAATCAACATCATGACAGGCTCTTAACATGAACATTTTTGTTTCCTTTGTTCTCTTCCTGCCCTGAATGAAGCCCCAACAGCTTCATCCTTATTTTAAACTGTTGTCCCCTAAACATTATTAATTAATCTGTGAAAGTAACTAAATATTTATCTGTAATGCTGTATTGATAAAATTCAATAGGCAAAGATCCTCAGACAATTGAAAGTAAACATGAGTTGTTGCCATTTTGCAATCTGATGTACGTGTGTGTGTGTGCGTGTGCATGCATGTGTGTACTGAGTTGCCAGAACCTTGAGGAAAAGTATGTCATTGTTGCCTGAATGGAATGAGGACTCACCCAAGATTCCGTCAGCTGGTTTAAAAATGTCTGAGGGATTTTCTGTGAAATGATAGATAAGTATAGTAGATACTTTATTTGTAGAGCACCCCTCTCTGAGGACTCGAGGCATTGTACATTCAGAGCAATGCAAATTTATAAAATCATACAAAATGAGTAAGTTAACTGGGAGTAAACAGTTAAAATAATCTGTCTATCCCAATTTAAAAACATTACAGTAAGTTTTTAACCATTAAACGTCTATTGGAACAAGAATGTCTTAAGACCCTTTTTAAAGGCTTCTACCGAGGGAGCCTCCTTCAAATAACCAGGTAATGAGTTCCACAGGGTAGACACGGCCACCGAAAACACCTGGTCTCCCAAGTGCCACAACCTAGCCCTGGGATCTCTAAGGAAGCAACCCTCTGCAGAACAGTGTGCCTAGTGTGGCTGATAGGGGACAAGGAGATTTTGAAGATAAACCAGCCCCCTTTCTTGCAGGGTCTTGTAGGTCAGGAGCCCTACCTTGAAGACAGTCCTCTACCTGACCGGCAGCCAGTGCAGTTTGTGGAGGACCGGGGTGATATGATCACACCTTTTCGCACCCATCAGCAATCTTGTCACCATTTTCTGCACCAGCTGTAGCTGGTGAAGGTTGCCTTCAGATAACCCTAGGTACAGGGCATTGCAACAGTCCAACCTGGACGTGATGAAAGCATGCAGCAATGTAGTCAGGTCCTCAGGCAGGATCAGGGCTCAGATACAGGCAATATTCCTGAGATAGTAAAATCCACTTTTAACCACGACTAACACCTGAGCATCAAGTGTCAGGCCATTGTCCAGGATCACGCCCAAATTCTTCACCCGTCTAGACAGAGTGAGGGGGACTCCCCCTAGCACTAAGCCAGGGGGTATCCCCTCACCCCCCCCCCGCCACAATGACCTAGCTCTACCACCAGTGCATCAGTCTTGTCTGGGTTACATTTAAGTCAGTTTTGAGTCATCCAAGCCTGGATTTCCTCTAGGCAGCTGTTAAATGACTCAGGAAATCTGATGGACAGGCAGGCATACCAAACTGCCGAAAACAAATGCACCTGGGCTGTTCAAAAAACGAAAGTCAAATACTATAGAGACGCCCTTACTGCCTGCTGGGGTTCGTCGCTCAAGTTCTGGGACAATATAAAGTCCCTGAATGGAAAGTCACAGACACCACCCCAACCCCAAATCACTAAGAATGGGTCAGTCACCATAGACCCAAAAGAAATTGCTGATACGCTCAATAACAGTTTCACAGACCTCAGCTCTGTCCTCCCCCAAAACTTTTTTGACCCAGTATCCAATGCTGCCCAGCCCCACCTCTCACGGCCACCTTTCTACCTCTGGACTGTCTCTCCACATGAGGCAAGGACATACCTTACCAAGGCCCTAAATGGATCCAGCCCCCTGAATGATCCTCTTGATGTTAAGCTGCTCTGACTCACTCTGGGCATACTGCTTGCCCCCCTCACCACTATTCTAAACCTCTCCCTCTGTCTAGGACAGTTCCCAACAGCCTGGAAAAAAGCAGTAGTCACCCCTATCACCGGGTAATTACCACCCTATCTCCATTCTTCCCCCACTCTCCCAAGCCCTGGAAAAAATCGTGGTAGACCAATTGTCAAGCTACCTAGATACGCACAACCTGCTATGCAAGGAACAACACAGTTTCCAGGCTGGGCATAGCACTACCAAAGCTCTCCTGGAGTTCTCAAGCCACCTGCACCTCACCCTCGACCAAAGGCACATTGCGGCAGCCTTGTTCATTGACCTATTCAAGGCGTTCGACACAGTCAGCCATCCCCTCCTGCTTAACACCCTCACACAGTTGGGTCTCTCTCAAGGACCACACGAATGGTTCACCAGTTACCTGTCATCCAGATCTCAATGTGTCAGGATCAACAACACTATCTCCAGCTAACGCCCCACCTGCTCTGGGATCCCACAAGGCTCCATACTGGGGCCCCTACTTTTCAGCTTGTTTTTAAATGCTCTCCTTACCTCGTGTACTGAAAAAATTCTCTTGTATGCAGATGACACAGTCATCTGCACTTCCCACCTAGACCCATTGGTCCTACAGACCTCTCTCTCCAGTCTGTCTTTAGCCAGACAGAACACTGGTTCACTGAGCATAGGCTGATACTGAATCTAAAAAAAACAAAGACCCTCCTGTTCGCCCACCATCAAAGTAAGCTAAAACATGCTCAAATGTCCATCCAATCCAGCTCGCACTACACCCTGGAACAGGTCTCATCATACAGGTACCTGGGTGTCATCTTTAACTCAGCCCTCTCTTTCCATGCACACATTAGTATGCTCACGTCCACCACCAATGCAAGAGTTGGGCTCCTTTATCGCCACAGAGCCTGCCTCCCCCCAGGCGCCCTAAGGTTAGCTATCACATCATTGGTATTCTCCCTAGTTGACTATGGCTTGCTGGTATATTCTGCAGCCGATACCACAGCCATAGATAAACTAAAAGTAGTGATCAATAAAGCCTGCAGACTCCTAACTGGTGCTGACCAAATGACACATACCTGCACCCTCTACTCCCTTGCCCAGATTCTTAACTTTGATGAAAGGGTTTCTTCAAAAGTGGTCTGACCAGGGCCTCTTTCAAGACCGATGGAAAGTCCCCACTCCTCAAAGAACTCCAGACAATCTCTGCAACCACTGGTCTGATCAGGTCCAAACATCCAACCAAAAGACGGGTCAATCATGGGTCCAGATTGCATTGTGTAGGTCGCAGCCTCGAGACTATTTCCACATCTTCCACCCCAACTAGCTAAGACTCTTCCCAGGCAGGAGGAGTGTTTAGACACAGCTCAGGACAGGCCCGACATCCCTTTCAAGAGATGCTCGAGGAGACCTTGGCCCTGAGAGAGGACACTTTGTTGGCAAAGAACAGAGCAAGCTCCTCGCACCTAGTGCTTGAACCTGCCTCACTGACATGGAGACAGGCAGGATGTAAAAGCCCGTCTACCATGCGGAAGAGCTGAGTTGGTCTGCTACTTGCCACGGCAATCTCTCTAGACAAAAATTCAGTCTTTCTTCAAGCGATGGCCCCCTGATAGTCAGTATAATGCAATTTCAGGGCCAATTTGTCCTCCATCAGGCCAGATCTCCTCCAACACCTCTCTAACCTCCAGCCCCTAATATTTAATCCCTGGAATTCCAAATCATACCATGGAGGAGGTCTCCAGTGAGTAGACTGGGGATGGACATGAATGGGTGTGATTGAGTCAAAGGCCGCAGCGACAGCCCCATTACAGGCTGCCACTGCCTCTCCGTCCCAATCGCACACGCAGCCCACACAATCTATGGGTCCAGCACTGCCTGAAGTCCTACCAAGGAAACCCCTCTTAAAGGGTGGTACTGGACCATATCCACAGGGGTGTAACCATCTGGAGGGGCCCTAAACTTGAACCCCACAGTGCTGTAATCTGACCACACAACTGGATCCACTCTTAGGTCAGTAATATCAAGCCCTAAAGAAAAAACAAGGTCCAATATATGGCTACCTAAATGCATTGATGTCATAACATTCTGTGTCAAGCCCAGAGCCTCCATACTTCTAAGGAGATCACTTCCAAATCCTGAGAGCCAGCTGTTAACCCAGGCATTGAAGTCCCCCAGAATCAGCCATCTGGGGGACTCCAACACCAGGCCGGCGACGAGCTCATCGATCTCCCGCAAATAGGAGAGCATTAAACTAGTATCTGTACATGACAAATGGCAATTTCTTCATTTCATATGTAATAAATAAAGCCTGGTTGTCCTTATGCTACGAAAAAGGAGTAAAGTTTGTAATATAACTGCAGTTGATTTTTGTTTTTTAGCCATTTCTTTTCTCCTCCTCATTGCCATGGCCATCCCTTTTTTCCTCTGGAGGGAGCCCCCAGCCCCATCTCCCAGCATCCACCATCCGGTGCTGGCCCATACCCTCAGGGCTTACCCCCAGTGGGGCTGGTGGGGTTCCCCAACCCCCAGCGGAGACCAGATCCAGTGTGGCCTGTGCCATGGCTAGCTGGGAGGGGAGCCTGTGAGGCACCCTCCATCATTCGCTGTGGCAGCATCCATTTCCTGTTTTTCTCCCCAGGAGAAGAGGCGTGCAATGATGCCTGCAGAGAGAGCACACATGCATCTGCACGTGCTCCCCTCCTAGCATCTGCCCCATCTCCTCCCCCTTTCTACAGGGTTGGTGCACTTGTCTCCCAGCCTCCACTAGGGGCCAGTCACACGCCAACCACTGGCGACCCCCCCATCCCTGGAGAAGGAGAGCAGTCTATTGGATGCTCAATCCTTCTCCTCCCCTGCCTACCCTGGTGGCCTGTGCATGTTCCCGAACATGGGTCGCCGGTATGGCACGAGGTAAGGTGTCCAGCACCTCAGCACTACTGGGCCGGCCTACTGCAGTTGATCTTTATTAGCTAGTGTCCTAAAGGGAATAGCAAGAAATGAAGCCCATAATGGACTATATGTTAGTTGATTGTATTTAAGACCAAACAGGTCCAAACTGTGAGGGGTTTTAAAACTTAAATCAAAATTGTCTTCTCCTGAAATGTGTATCAGGGTGTATATCTCAGATACATAAAAAACATTGACTTTTTCATTAACTGTCTGGCCACAAACACTCTTATCATGACGTTCTGTCATCCCATCTCTATAGCAGAGGCAAACTGCATTTTCTTGGGGACAGGTTTTGTCCTGTCCTGAAAAAGACTAGTATAAGGACCAGACACTGATCCAGGACCTGAACTGTTAGTATTACCCTGGGTTTCCTTATCATACCCTGAAGTTTCAGTCCCTGAAGGGGGGACTCCAGTCATAGAAGGAGGACCTCAGTCTCTTATCCTCTGGAAGTTGAAGGCTGCTCATCATCCTCTATTTGTACCTCCTGAAGAGGTAGCAGAACTCAGTCAGTTGAACTAGATGCTCTAGCCTCTTGTTATCTAGTATTCTCCAGTGGCTACCCTCCCTTTGAGGGACAGGGGTCACTGGGAGGGACCAGAGCTGGCTCTTGGAAACCACTGCCTGTAGCAGTCATCACTGTTGACACTGTACTCCTTATCCCTGTACCAGTGCCTTCCCTCACCTGCCCTTGCACTTCATCTCCTCCTCACATTCCAACCCTTTTGGTGCCAGAGTTTCTGCTGTGGTCTGCTCCCAGTTCTCTTGCTGACACTTCTGCTGTCCTCCTGTCTTCTGCAATTCACCTTCCAGAGCACCAAATACATGTGGTGCCTTTAATTGCAGTTCATGCTCCAAATGGTTAGTCTCCTGTCATGTTTCTACAGGCAAAAGCAACTACCCAAACCCAGAAGTCTGCGACCACTCCATTACATCTTTAATCACAATTTTGTTCTGCATTGTCTCCCACAATGTCCCTAACAAAACCATATCAGTCTTCTTTTCTGTAAGTAGCTCTGCAGTCTGCTGTAGTCCCAAACATCCTTCTGGGAGAACGCTCATCAGTTCACCAGCCATTCAATTAGTAGAGTCTTGTTTTTTCACGGATAGGTTTGGGAGATTACTACTGGAACAGGGAATGAATTGCTGTCAAGTCCTTCTCCAGTGCAGCTCAAGTAAGTGGAACAGTTCGGGGAGAGTGATCAGTGTCAGGACATACTGAGCAAGCCTCCACCACCATGTCCACCTCTGCCATACCAGAATTCATCATCAGATCCACCATTTCTTTTAGAATTGTAGGTGCTACTTGGTGTCCCAAGAGCTACGTTGTCCAATTCAGGTCCAGAACCCATTTACCGGGGGATAATGTTTTCTGACCTGCTCCTTTCAGTGTTTTTTAAGGGGACCAGTCCTTGCCATGTACTGATACACATTCCAGAGGTTTAAAGACTAATAACACCTTCTGTCCATCTACACGCCCCTTTCTGTACCCTATTGTTCTACTCCGCTGAATACTACTGCTGGATGCACTGCTCAATGTATCCCCTTCTGCTTGACTCTTCTCTGTGCCAGCCCTGGACCTACTATGTATAGCACCCGGGCATTTCTTTAAGGTAGCTTTTCCTTTGATGTACCATTTCTCAGCATCAGCTAGCATCTGTACCAAATGTTGTTTCCTGTTTTGGAATTGCAATTTCAGCTGCTGTTTAGCCAAGGCAATATCCTCAGGTTCTGTTTCAATAGCTGCTGTCTCGAAATCCATACTTTCAGAACATTGTTGGTACTCCAGCCTAAAATACACCAAACTCCTCCACTTCACCAGGATCCACCATCTTGGACTTCAGGCCAACAGTTCCCTCTGTCCAAGAGTAGGGGAGTTTCCTCGATGTCCCAGACAAATTTTCCTCATTCACTAAAAAAATCACCAACAGCTTAGTCTGGTTCAGTTTCAGTTGATTTGCATCTGTATTCCACTCATGAGGCTGAAAATAGACAATATTGTCTAGCCCTCCTTTCCCAGTAAACAAAACTAACTAACCAACTAACCAACCAAGCGTGGGGTTGTAAACAAGTGTTTTTTTTCCTTGCTGGCCTTTTCCTGAACTTTCTTATGATATTTTAATAATTAGTTTCTAACTATATCAACCCCAGCTCCTTATAAAAAGTTCATCTTTTTTTATATTTGCATTATTTTGTTCTATGCTCCCACACACTCGCACCAGTTGATCTCTCCTGCAGGTCTCCAAGGACTGTACTCAGCCCCAGGCAACCCCCATCCACTCACCACCCCACATCACAGCCCACCCTCAGGGTAACCTGATGTATCCCTTGCATCAGGTGAGTCCCTTCCCTGCAGAGGGAATTAGCCTTACCAGCCTGCTTTGTTGGCCCTGGGTGCTGCTGGGGCAGCCATCAGTGGTCCGGAAGCTATGGCAGAGAGGGTCCAGGAAGCCATCATCCAATTGGCCAGTGCACCTTTTTTCCTGGTTTTCTCCACCCCTCCCACCACGTTGTTGGCCTATGGTGGCAGCCAACCTTGGGCAGGGGTGTGCAGGGGGCGTGTCAAGACCGCATGTCCCCACAAGCACGCAACCAATCTGCCCAGAGGGACCTAGGCAGAGCTCACCCCCCTCAGAAGGGACGCATCCATAGGATGCTTGTACATCCCTACCTGCCATCCTCCACTCCTGGCACCCAGGCTTGGGGCACGAACCTGGGTTGCCAACATGCAGAGCGAACCTCTTCACTCAGTGCCAGTGAATCGTCGGCAAGTTCACCTTTTTAAAAAATAAGATTTCAATTTATGGTAACATGAATTATTTTATGTTCCAAGGTGTCCAGTGCACCTGTCTGTAGCAGAAATAAGACTGCTGGGACTAAAATGACATTCTGTTTCCAACTGAATGTTTGAGACTTACTGTAGAAACAATTAACAGCAGAAATCATATGGTCTTCCCACCCTACCTAACCGCACTGTTGCGGCTCTCAGAACTTAGGGCAGAGACAGTAGTGACAAAACACAATTCAATGTCACATTTCAACATCATATTTTAAAGTAAATAATATGTTCATATAAATACATCTCAGTAGTCAAAATAACACAAAGTTAATGTTATAGTTCAACCCATCAGCGTTTAAGGCATGCACATTTGGCTTTGTTGAATTTAGGGCATGTACTGTAATTCACTTCTGGTAAATCATTTAATCATAACAAACTAGACCCTCCCCTTGTTCTAAGCCCTTTTTTATCTTCTGACGCATTCACAGGCAAAGTCTGCAAAAGCAAGGAAGATTAGGGATTGCAAGGCAAGTTATTGCAATGTGTGTGATGCTAAATAGGTTAATGTCCCAGAAACTTCTCAAAATCCTGCCAAAACATCATGGATTAGTTAGAAGATTGTCCAGAATAACTTCAATATTAAAAGAAAAAGACAAATCTCTTTTAAAAGATATTTTTTGAACTCTTCATGAGTGAGTTTTTGTCAGTGTAGAATGAGACCACACTCACAGGATGAAAGATTGTGTCAACACAGATTGAGACTGTGTCAACATAAACTTACTTCACGTCCAATGTACACTCTGCTTTGACAGCGTCTCACTTTCAGCTGATAAGTCATGACTTTCCTGCTATAAATCTATGGCTCTGATGCTACAAGAGGTTAAGGTTAATACAACATAGTATGAAGTTGCTGAGACATTTAAAAACATTAATTATCTGAATTAAATTTTTTATGTAAATATTTCCTTTATTTAGAAAATAGTTCTAATGAATAACATTTGTATTTTTGTGTGTGCAGATATACAGGAAAATAAGAGATGCACGAAGAAATGTACGTATTTTGTTTTCTATCAATTCTTGGATACTTCTCTGTTATTTTTGAAGTGATGAAATTGAAATATATCAAGTAGTACTCCATAAAGTTATGACCACTCGCTATGTAAGGGTCAGACTCTTGAGTTCTACTAGCCCTAAATTCAATTCTACAAGCACCTACTTATGGGGGTTCTGATATGCCTACCTCCCTCCCATCCCTTCCCCACACTCACACTTGTAGAACCCCAATCCCTGTCTAAGCACATCCCCACATCTCATTTGCAGACTACCCATCCCTGTGAAAGCACCTCCTGTTACCCATTTGCTGACAACCTTCCCATCCCCATATTTGCTCAAATCTAGAACAGACGGTTTGATACCTTTTAACGGACCAACAAGGATGTTACAAAAAGAACAAATTGCTTTAGCTTTCAGATAAACAAGTCCTTTATCAGAAGCTTTTTTTTTTGTTAGACTTTTGTTAATCTCCAACCCTGGAGAACTTTTTCCAGCGACCTTAAGAGCTCCCAGCCTCTACCTCCCTCCATGACCACTCCTCTCCCCTTGTGTCACCAAGCACCACCTCCGGGTCTGAACCCTCTGGAGGTAGAGCCCCCCCCCATCCACCCAGGGTGCTCTATCTTATAGGGCAAAGTGCCAAGCACATGAGTCTGGCTATGGAGAAGAGATAGCCCGTAACTGGGAGTATGGGTTGTGGAAGGTCGAGGCGCCTTCATCTACCCCGAGGATTGGGTTTTTTCTCTTTTTCATTCCCCCCCCATGGAGCCTGGCCAGTGAGGCAATGTAGTGCCGTAGCTCCGATCACCTCTGGCATATGCCGCGCTTGCTCAGTCGGCGATTATCCAGCTGCCGCCAGAGGTCGCTCCATAAGCGACCGCATCCCACATGCTCCCCAGGAAGAGAGGCAGTCCTCACGATCTCTTCCCCACCAACCCCACTGACCCCTGGCTCGTTCCTGAACTCTGGTCGCCGGTGTGGCGCGAGGTGTGACGTCCAGCGCCTCAACCCTCAGCACCACCAGGCCGGCTTTTTCTTCAGAAGCTTAATGACAGTATTTAGAAAGTACCATATTATTAACACTTAGAACATGCAGAAAAAATCAGAAATAATTCTCATTGGTTTAAAACAGGCATTCAAAACATAATTAAAGTGACATCAGAGAGCTTGAATATCTTAAGTGTGCTTTCAGCTGAACCAAACTTAAAAGTCAAAGGTTGTCCAGAGATGACAGCAGGCAGAGAGTTCAACCCACATATATTATACCATGTATCAGTCTAATGAATAGCAAAAAACACTAGGATTCTATACTCACTAAATAACATGTCAAGTTAAAGACACATGCTACCAGAGTGAGGTACGAGCACACCAGTGGAAGCCAGCTTCAACTCTGCTCAGAACTCTGTTAGTTTGAGAATAAGGCCAATGACAACAAAATGACCCTGGATAAAATAATTGCATGTCAAAATGTAATATATTAGCAAGTAAAAAATAAGCCCCAAAAATTACAACAACAGAAATTTTCTTTACATGGCATACAGAAGGATTAAAGTGATGTTTACCCAAAGTGAGTAAGTGTATCACACTGATGAAAGTACAACTAGCTAGAGAGATATTCCCAACATACTCTCAACTAGCTAGCATGTTCCAGAAACCTTAAGGCTTTCAGTGTTGTAACAAGATGGTATGAATGATAATATCAATTGTCAGTGTAAGCGCCAGATAAAAAGAACTACTAGTCAAGGACCCCCAAGAAATTGAGACTATGCAGTCTGATATGTACAGATTTCAATAAATTGTCAGTGTATAATAGAAATAATACATTTACAGAAACAGTCTAAGGAATCTAAACAAGAATTCATAGGAATTAAATCTCCCTTCCCCCAGGAAAGTAACTACTTAAGAGGAAATATATGTACATGAATCCTAACACACCGTCAATTGCACCAACCACTGCAATAGCTACCCAAGAGGAAATACGCCTATCATGAACCCCCAAGTAAATGAGACAATGTGTCTTAATAATTACAGAATGTAAAACCAGAATATGATGTACTCAAACTACAGAACTAGCAGAAGGAAGTAAATATCCACTATAATATGAGCCCAGAGTCCTAGCCACTGTGACACCATAATGTCATGTATCTGAACATAAGTTTACCTCAATATCTATGTGGGGGGATTGTATTCCTAGGAATTCTTGTTTAGATTCCTTAGACTGTTTCTGTAAATGTATTATTTCTATTATACACTGGCAATTTATTGAAATCTGTACATATCAGACTGCATAGTTTCAATTTCTTGGGGGTCCTTGACTAGTAGTTCTTTTTATCCGGCACTCACACTGACAATTGATATTATCATGTATAAAATCTTGTTACAATACTGAAGGCATTAAGGTTTCTGGAACATAATAGCTGGTTGAGAGTATGTTGGGGATATATCTCCAGCTAGCTGTACATTCATCAGTGTGACACACTTACTCACTTTGGGTAAACATCACTTTAATCCTTCTACATGCCATGTAAAGAAAATTTCTGTTGTCATTTTTGGGGCTTATTTTTTGCTTGCTAATATGTTACATTTTGGCATGCAATTGTTTTACCCAGGGTCACTTACTTGTCATTGGCCGTATTCTCAGACTAACAGAGTTCCGAGCAGAGCTGAAGTTGGCTTCTACTGGTGTGCTCTTATCTCACTCTGGAAGCATGTGTCTTTAGCTGACATATTATTTAGTGAGTAGAGAATTCTATTGTTTTGTTATTCTTTAGACTGATACATGGTATAATATATGTGAGCTGAACTCTCTGCCTGCTGTTATCTCTGGACAGCCTTTGACCTTTAAGTTTGGTTCAGCTGAAAGCACACATAAGATATTCAAACTCTCTGACATCACTTTAATTAAGTTTTGAATGCCTGTTTTAAACCAATAAGAATTACTTCTGTTTTTTCTGCATGTTCTAAGTACAATTAGTATGGTATTTTCTAAATAACTGTCATTAAGGTTCCGAAGAAGGACTTGTTGGTCCGAAAACTAAAACAATTTGTTCTCTTTGCAACATCCTTGTTGGTCCAATAAAAGGTATCAAACTGTCTGTTCTGGGTTTGTTCTTACTAAGACCAATACGGCATTAAACAGTTTGTTTGCAGTATTAGCTCATAAATCCTCATACTAACTAAATGCTGTCATCCTCCCACCCTTGTGCAAGCAGAACCTAGTAGTAAATAAGTGGTAGTAGAAAATTATTTTGAAACAGGATAACAAACTTAGGACCCAGTGGCCCTATTTTAAAGGTTGTCCTGTAGGGTTACTTAATCAGGGTTACTAGATCATAATATACTAACATACTAGATGCCAGCAAAGTAGGCCTCATGGTCTATGAGTCTGCTCATGCTTCAGAACCCTGGGTGGGTACCGAAGCCATCCCCCTGTCTCCTTTTCCTGTTTCTCCTTCCCTCAATCCCACCCCCCCCCGGGCAAGCCAACCTCTGTTTCAACCCTTGCCTATACCTGTCCCACCCTCTCTCGAACCCTTCCACCATAGAAGCCAGTACCAGTTCTCCGGGCAGTGCATTCCATGGTTCCACCACTCTCTCTGTGAAATACCTCCTCCTCCTCCTCCTTCCCCCCCTCATCCTTTTATGTTCGAGCTTCCAACTATGTCATCTTGTGATTCCACCCTCCTTCAGCCTGAAGATTCCATCTCGATTTACCTTATTAATTCCCTTGAGGTACCTGAAGACCACACTCACGTCCCACAGGTCCCTCCTCTCCTCCAGTGAGAACAGGCCGAGCTCCTCTAATCTCTCATCATACGTCATCTCTCCCGGGCCCTGGATCATTTTGGTTGTTCTCCTCTGAACCCTCTCCAGGAGTTGGATGTTCCTCCTTAAGTGCGGCCTCCAGTACTGCACACAGTACTCAAGGTGTGGTCTAACCAGGCCATTGTACAGCAGCAGAATCACTTCTCTGCTCCTTGAGGTAATCCCCCTTGCGATACAGCCCAGCATCCTGTTTGCCTTGACTGCAGCCCTCCTGCACTGCTCCGAACTATTCATGTTGACATCCACTGGGACTCCCAGGTCTTTCTCCCCTGCCGTGGCATGCAACTCATCCCCTACCATGGCCTGCAACTCATCCCCTGCCCCAGGGTGTGCCCATGTTTGGGGTTATCCCACCCAAGGTGTAGCAACTTGCACTTGGAGGAGTTAAAATTCAATTTCCAAGTGAAGGCCCACCTATCCAGAGTATCCAGGTCCCCTTGCAGGGCCAACCTCCCCTCCTTCCCCTCTAAAACTGCACCCAGCTTAGAGTCGTCCACAAAGAGACTCATGTCACACCCGATATCTTCCCTGATATTGCAGATGTAGGCATTAAACAGGAGTGGCCCCAGAACTGAGCCCCGTGGGATCCTACTAATGACCCCCCCAGGAGACAAGACCTCCCTGCTGACCACTACCCTCTGAGTGCGACCCAGCAAGCCAGTTTCCAATCCATCTGACCATCAATTGGCCTGCCCCCATCCCCCTCAGATTCTCCAGTAGGCCATTGTGAGGGACCGAGTCAAATGCCTTGCTGAAGTCCAGGAACAGTACATCCACTGGTCTCCCCCTGTCGAGTTCTGATGTCACCCATTCATAGAACATAGAATATCTTCCAAATACTTTAACCCTACAATTCCTAAATAATTCTCTGTGTAACCCCTCACCCCTGCCTTTTTAGCAAAATGACAGGTGGCATGCTGTTGAAGCTGACAGCACTACCTGGTGGGGACTGGGTTCGGGGAGGATGAGGTTACTCGGCACAGGGGACCTAGGTTTGGCTACTCTGAACAGGGGCACCCAAGTAAATCCGAACACAGGAAGCAATAACTGTAATGTCCAGAACCAGGAATGGGATTCTCCAGTGTGGCTTTTATTCACATCCAAGCTGAACAAACAAAGCATAGACGGACCCCCATGGGGCTACATTCCTGGTAATGCAGATTAGAGACAAAACAGAACACTTTATCACTATTTCCAGCCCTCAGGCTCTAAACCCACCAGGCACACAGCCCGTACTTACACACAGCTTTGGGTACACGGCCCCACTTATACACTACTTGGGTTTTCCCCACTGGCCCGGCTCCCCCGCCAGCCACTTGATCCGCGGTCCATTTTGGGAATGAACCAATTATCCTGTTGTGGCTCTCCAAACCACACTAGAGCCTTCGACTCCTAGAGAGAATTTTCCTTACAATCCCACGCCTGGGTACTTCCTCATCACTGGCCAAGTGCTGAGGTAAAGTAGAACCACAGAAGAAACTCAGAGGTGGACCTGGTCACTAAAGATGGGGCTACCCACCTCCAGCTCCCACAGCCCATACCCGCCATTTTCTGGAAACTGAACAATTCCTTTACTGAACTTTCAAGCGTAGATTCTGGGTAGACATCTGTCACATCTCCTCTACATATCATTTGCATCCCAACAAGCTCTGGACTTGAACCTACTTTTAATTTGTTAGCCCATTACTCTAGGCTTCCACTATTTTAGTAGTTCAATCTCACATTGTCACACAAGTCCCAGGGTGAAAAACATAGGCCCTTTTAGCAAGAGCAAACACTCACCCTCACGTTGCAGGTGCCCCACAGGCGACTCACAAGTCTTCTTGTTCTCCCAAATAAACTCTGGAACACATAGGCAGCTTTTCCTTTACAAGCAGAACTAGGGGGTTGCTCCAGGAATCTGCAGGGAACCCTTTCCTGCCCTCCCCCTGGAGGGAGGGGGCACTGAGACCCGAAAACAGCAGTCTCCACTACTTCAATTATCTTCTGTGTCTCTCTTTAAGGTGGAGAGACACACAACCTTTTACTTAAAAGTAGCCCTCTGTCAGGGCTGAGGCTCCTAGAGCCTTCACTGAGCTGCTTTCTCAGCAAGCTCCCAACTTCACACTGAACTGACTCACACTGACTGACTGACTTACTTCAAAACCTCCCAACGTTCTATACCAACTCCCTTGCTGCAGATTCCAATGTGGTTCATGCAGCTGCGATAGTTCTATTGGTGATGTCATCCCTCAGTCTCAGCTGAGACTGAAACAGAGTGAGACAGTGTGAAACCCATTTAACTGGAGTTTCAAGCACTGCCTTCCCTGCCTACCACTAGGTCTTACTGGGATTCTAGTAACCCGGGTAACAAGGGGTATACCGTTGACCGGGAAAATGACTGTCCGCAGTCATTATTCGGCCTTAGGCTATCCCACCCCATGTGCTACCTGCGGAGGGGGGTGATCAGGCCCCCTCCTACCATGTGCAAGCACAGGCAGGCAACACTAAGGGCCTAGAGGCCTTTAGCTGACATATCAGCCTATACACCATCCACTTACTATGGACACCCAGTGGCTCTGGTAGAACTATCCAGAGCATAGCCCTGATAGATCAGCACTGCGGTCCCTATGGCCATTCAGGACCACAGGCTGTCTATCCCCCCTAACCCTCTAGGGAAAACCTATCTGCCTTTAACCTAATACCCCCAAAACAAAAACAACCCAGGGACCTCCCCGACCTTGGGCAACCTGCAACCACACACCATTAAAATACCACATTTTATACTATTTTACTGTCTTCTCCCTACCGCCACAACCACACCTGTGGAAGGAAAAGGGTTAATACAGTAACAACAACAATAACACCACAGTACTTTAAATTTCTACACACTAAAGCACTGATGAGGAACTCCGATGAACCCCACCTCCTCTTCTTGTCTTCTCTTCTGTCTTCCCAGGAACACCTGTAAGAAAAAGAAAGACAACATACGCTCCTAATCTGCATACACAGTCTACCTAGAACCCCTACCATCAAAACACTGAAGAATCCCAAAAAGATATATATTTTTTTTTTTTTAGAAAAAGGTAGAAAAAACAGTATTTACATTAGAAAACAACGACATTATTTACAATACACATGTTGGGAGGATGGAGTGCCCTAAAAGTCCCAACTAGTGACCACAATGCCCAAAGGCTAGTCCAATAAAGAGTCTCTCCTGGGCCGGAGCCCGGTGAAGCACAGTTCTAACAGGCCAAAGTCCCGAAGGGGAGAGTCTTTGCGGACAGTTCACCCATTTTGGAGTCTGCTAGTGTAGGGTGTGTACTACAATGTCATAAAAGATAGAAAATTTCGGACTTACCAGCCACTTGATATATGAAAAATTCTTAACCAACCTGCACCTCTGATGAAGACTCTCCCTGGCAGCATTTCTTCCGATACAGCTGGGCGGACATCTTCCGGGAACCACAGGAGGGCACATCTGGGAACTGCTAGGGTGATGTCATCTCTGGAGATGGAACCTTAGAACAGGAACAAAAAGAAATCAGCTGGTCTGACATCATCCAATTACCAGGCGATGAACAGGATACAGCTGGGCTGGTGTCCTCTCTGGATCTGAAGTCATCTGGTGGGCCAGTCGATGGATTCTGGAAAGGCCAGTACACTGTAGACTGATGAATATGGGGCACCTGAGTCCTGGATGTCCATATTGGTGAATCAATAAAGGCACTTCACAGTCTGGTGTGGCAGTATTGACTACCACTGCTCGGCTTTCCATTTTATAGGCATGGGCACATTTGCTGGGGGGTCCTTGCATTGAGGCCAATAGTACCGGGGGTCAGGAGCTTGAATTATTACCCCATCTGGGCGCACATAATTCACACAGTGGGAGATTTCATGACCTTCTCCATCTACTATTCGCACTCTGTCCATAAACAGTGTCCTGCCTCTCTTCCACTGAGTATACTTCTCGTGAAACAGTCTGTTCTTTACATGCTTGTTGGCCCCAGGATGCACACTTTTCATTGCTTCATCCCAGATCCAGGATTTCCTGCTGTTCTCAATCTCCTCCCAGACTTTTCAAGGAAAGGTTGGAAAGGTCATACCATAGATCTCATTTGCCTTTCTACGAACCAGTCTCTCCTCTTTACTAGCTTTGGTCAATCTGAGACCGCTGGCCTGGCTTGGGGGTGGCCAGTCCTGGTTCTGCCAGCTTCGCATTCTTAAAGAAATTAGAAATGGATCCCTGACTTCTTCCTCTTGCAACGCCAGGGCAGTGGCATCACCACTTTCTTCCATACATTCCTCCGAGGCAAGATCTTGAGGCTGTGTACCCATTCCTTTTTCACAAGGCCACATAGGTTCCCCCTCATCTTCTTCTTCACTGAGGATCTGAGCCCAGGAGTGAGCAGTCGTCCTCACTCCTGAGACTATCCACTCATCACTAGGCACGGAGATCGACACCTCCCACTCAAAGGCCTCCCGCATCTCATCTTCTCCTAAGAGACTTGGGCTAGGCCCCCCCCCCAGGGGTCTAGTGATGCTTTATCCAAACTTTCCTTCTGGGATCCAGCATCTGAAACTTCAACTTCTGGTTCCATCTCTAACTCTGCACCCTCTAGCTTTGTGCCACACTCCCCTGAGGGGCCTTCCTCCACAGGCTCCGCCTGGTGCTGTGTGCTACCAACTGCAGGTTCCTGAACCTTTGTCCATGTGGGAGCCAACTGGATTTGAGGTGCTTTATACAAGCCATATTTTTTTAGGCATCCAGCACAGTGAGGAATCATGAAGACGTCCCTTCCAGCTCTCAAGCATATTTGACATACATGCACTGGATATCCAGGAACCGCCACATGAGGAGGCAGTTGTCCTCCATAGCACCACTTTTCAATATCCCTCAGTCTATTTACTGCTGCTGTTACTGCAACCCAGGCATGATCCGGGTAACAAGCGGGTCTTGAGGCCATAACTGCAGAAAAACAAACAAAAGTTCACTGTAACTGAAAGTCCCAACTTTACTGAACACACTCTTTAGTTGTAAAATGGCTCCTCTGCTGCTGTGTTTACTTTACTACCCCACCCTGTAATGGCAGCGGCAGCACTCCTGTGCATCAACATTCAGAATCTGGGTCAAGCCACTGCGCACCCGATTTACACAAACTACTGATAGCTTTTGCTCAAACTGCACAACTTGCTCTGTTCTTGCTTTACACACATTCACAGGATTTTCCATGTACTTTTTACATGCTGGTAACATTTATTTGATTCACAGTCCCTTAAAGCTTCAGGTTTTTAGCACAGGATTGCCTGTATTACTAGTGCTGCACATTGGCTACAACCCACAGTCTCTCTCTGGCTTCAAACTTTAAACTGAGGCTGAATTCATTACTATGCAGTCAATGGCTTAACAGACTTGCACTTGCTGGCAGGACTTGATACAGTCGTTACTTGCAAAGCGACTACACTGCTGCACACACATTTATATGGCATAGGGCAGAAAATCACTGTTTGAGCAGTTTCTAGGTTGTTACTTACTGTTATCAGTAGCAGTTTGCTGCGATGGGGAAAAATGGCTTGCAGCCAGTTCTTGGAGGCCTCAGAACAGAAACGGGTGGGCAGTCCTGCAGATCGTCTTCTCAACCACCACTTTTGCAATTCCGACGATCGATTAGCGGGTTGAGCCCAATTTTTTTTTTTTTGCTCCTCCCTTTCCTCCTGGCTGCCCACTTCTTCGGGTCCCTATTGCCCCTCCCGACTGCCTGCCCTGACTCCCACACCAGCTGCCAACCTCATATGGCAGTCTTCCCAGGTAACCCGGCATATCCCTTTTGCCGGGCGGGTCCCCCTCCTCCGAGGGGGAAGGCACCAGTGGGGCATCCAGTACACTACTTCATTCAGCCCGGGGTACTGCTGAGGAGCGTCGGTCCTGGGATCGGCGGCAGTGGAGGGCAGAGAGACCGTCATCCAGCCAGCCAGGAAGTATTTTCCTGGTTTTCTGTAGGGAGTGACGTCCTGATGTCAAGGCATACGCCGACGTCTGTCACTCCCCCTTAAGCAACGAACCAGGACGTCACAGCTGTGCTCCCAGCCTCCGCTAGGAGTCAGCATGTGCCAGTGCGCATCCCCACCCTCCCTCTGGAGAAGGAGAGCTGTCCCCGGATGCTCCATCCTTCTCCCCCCGGCCGGCCCTCCAGCGACCCAAGTCCGTTCCTGAACCGAGGTCGCCCGGCACATGACCAAATCAACCGCCCGGCGCCCGACAGCCAGCGTTGAGCCCATTTAAACTAGAAGTCTATTTTACAAAGTTTACAGCGATTTTAACACTCCAACACTCCTCCACTAGCCAGTACACACACTCCACTCACACTCTCTCGAATGCTGGGGCAGTCACTGTAGAGCTGGCTGAGGCGGACTGATCTCAGCCTGTCCAATCACCACGCGCCATGCAAATGAGCCTCTTCTTCCTCACGAGGGTTCTTCTCCTCACGGCGATCATCGAGCAGGCAAATTTAAACTGCAGAATGCAACTTTTTTCCTTTACCAACTGACTCCACGGCGGGAGCCCATTTCAGCCATTTAACATAGCCATTACACCTGCAAGTCTCTCAATTCTTTCAGAAAGCATTTCCAACGTCCAGGGCACAATTTTCCTGTTGCTACCCCTAGTCTTCCACACTTTTCTTTACCACAGTTCATTTTAAAAGCATTTCAAACATCCAGGGCACAATTTTCCTGTTGCTACCCCTAGTCTTCCACACTTTTCTTTACCACAGTTCATTTTAAAAGCATTTCAAACATCCAGGGCACAATTTTCCTGTTGCTACCCCTAGTCTTCCACACTTTTCTTTACCGCAGTTCATTTTAAAGCAGGCAAAAACACTGTAAACAATTTGATGCAGGACAAGGGCACACTCTTTGGCTTTACTGCTCCTTGGTAAACAGTTGGCATTTTTAAACAGCAGCATAAGATCCACAGCACACAGCAACACTAGTTACTTGCTTCAGCTTTTGGGCTACCCACTGCCAGATAGCCAAAACGCTAGCCCCCTTGCCCAAGCACCTTCCTCCCTGAACAAAATCCAAAGCGATGCCTCCATTTTTGTAACCCCTCACCCCTGCCTTTTTAGCAAAACATCAGGTGACATGCTGTTGAAGCTGACAGCACTACCTGGTGGGGACTGGGTTCGGGGAGGATGAGGTTACTCAGCACAGGGGACCTAGGTTTGGCTACTCTGAACAGGGGCACCCAAGTAAATCCGAACACAGGAAGCAATAACTGTAATGTCCAGAACCAGGAATGGGATTCTCCAGTGTGGCTTTATTCACATCCAAGCTGAACAAACAAAGCATAGATGGACCCCCATGGGGCTACATTCCTGGTAATGCAGATTAGAGACAACAGAACACTTTATCACTATTTCCAGCCCTCGGCTCTAAACCCACCAGGCACACAGCCCGGACTTGCATGCAGCTTTGGGTACACAGCCCAACTTGTACACTACTTGGGTTTTCCCCACTGGCCCGGCTCCCCTGCCGGCCACTTGATCCACGGTCCATTTTGGGAATGAACCAATTATCCTGTTGTGGCTCCCCAAACCACACTAGAGCCTTCAACTCCTAGAGAGAATTTTCCTTACAATCCCACATCTGGGTACTTCCCTCATCACTGGCCAAGTGCCTGAAGTAAAGTAGAAATCCACAGAAGAAATCTGTAGAGATGGACCTGGTCACTAAAAATGGGGGTCCACCCACCTCCATCTCCCACAGCCCATACCCGGCCATTTCTCTGGAAACTGAACAATTCCTTTACTGAACTTTCAAATGTAGATTCTGGGTAGACGTCTGTCACATCTCCTCTACATATCATTTGCACCCCCCTACAAGCTCTGGACTTGAACCTACTTTTAATTTGCTTAGCCCATTACTCTAGGCTTCCACTATTTTAGTAGTTCAATCCCCACATTGTCACACAAGTCCCAGGGTGGAAAACATGGGCCCTTTTAGCAAGAGCAGACACTCACCCTCACGTTGCAGGTGCCCCACAGGCGACTCACAAGTCTTCTTGTTCTCCCAAATAAACTCTGGATCACATAGGCAGCTTTTCCTTTACAAGCAGAACTAGGGGGTTGCCCCAGGAATCTGCAGGGAACCCTTTCCTGCCCCCACCCAGAGGGAGGGGGCACTGAGACCCGAAAACAGCGGTCTCCACCACTTCAATTATCTTCTGTGTCTCTCTTTAAGATGGAGACACACACCCTTTTACTTAAAAGTAGCCCTCTGTCAGGGCTGAGGCTCCTAGAGCCTTCACTGAGTTGCTTTCTCAGCAAGCTCCCAAATTCACACTGAACTGACTCACTGACTGACTGACTTCAAAACCTCCCAACGTTCTATACCAACTCCCTTGCTGCAGATTCCAATGTGGCTCATGCAGCTGCGATAGTTCTGTTGGTGATGTCATCCCTCAGTCTCAGCTGAGACTGAGAACAGAGTGAGACAGTGTGAAACCCATTTAACTGGAGTTTCACAAGCTGCCTTCCCTGCCTACCACTAGGTCTTACTGGGATTCTAGTAACCCCGGGTAACAAGGGGGTTACATCTGTCTGAGGAATCCTTTAATAACATGGACTATAATCGAATTACTTCCCCATACCCCCAACTACTGCCATCCCTCATCCCTGTGTAAGCACATCAGCCACATCCCACTTTTCATTTGCCATCTGTTGACATGCTGTCATGTCTGCATAAGCACATGCCACCCTTACCCACATGCTGACATTACCTCTGCCTATTTAAGGTGCTGCTTTCCAATGTCACATAAAATCAGATCAAGCATGGACTCCCATCTTTTTTTTTTCCAATTGTTTAACCAGGTGAGACACACTAAGCTGAAAGCTTTTTTTACAGGTGCAACCTGGGAGCACAGGGAAGTTAAGTGACTTGCTCAGGGTCACACAGTATATGCAAGTGGAGGCTGTGGGATTCAAACCCAGGTCTCCAGATTTGCAGCTCAGAGCCTTAAACCACTGCGCTATACTGCCTTCTTTGTCTGCTGCCAGCACAATGCCTGACCCCAGCGTGTATCTGCCAAAAAAGGACTGAGCATCTGAAAAGTCTTCAGTGTCTGTCTCCTCTTTGACCCATTGAAACTGCCACCACCACTGTTGCTGTTCTGTGATTACACCAGTGTTCCCTTTAATAATATGTGGGCTCAAGTGGTGCAAATCGATCCCCACCAGCGCTGTGCGCCGGCTCCCCATCACCCCCACCACCACCCTTGGTCGACATCTAGCTATATACTGTCAACCACGTGATCATCTAAAACCAATCAGGGCACTTTGCCATCTGCAGCTTATACTTGCTTATCACTAGAGGGCACCCTCTCACTACTTTCTCTGTTACACTCCCAAAACTGGCAGCACGATGTACATCTTCTGGATCTTAAACCTATCCATCTTATTAATAACACTCTTTTCTCACTCCCATCCTACTCTCCGTGTCGCAAAATCCCTCTCCAGGGACACATACAGTTGCCTCAGCACTTACTACCCCAGAAATACAACCCTGTCACTTCACCTGACTCCTCCATCCCCAGTTCTACTAAGCACCAATTATACCTCTAGTCTAAGCTTCACCTTAAGCGGGTCTTTACTGGCACGACCTACACCCCCCACAGTCACTCACCCACTAAACAGCCCCAATCCACTCTTATCCCAAGCCCTATTAGCCCAACTAGTCCTTACCATCCCCATACCAGTCAGGCTCCACAAATTTACTACTAATCCACACCTCCGCTTAACTCTCTCCAAATTGTCCCGGAAAGCTGCTCTCCAGCATGCCCTCTTTCTCCTCCTTCTTATCTCAGGGAACGTACACCCCAATCCTGGACCTACATCAACTAGTGTTCCCAAGGGGCGTGGGCATGGTGGCCTACTACTGGCCTCCCTAAACATATGCAGCCTACCTAGGAAGCTCATGCAGCTTCAGGGATGGATCGTCCAACACTCCCCTGACATCCTGGCCTTATCTGAAACCTGGCTCTCCAAGAGTATCCCAGATGCCTCTGTCTCTCTAAATGACTACGCCATCTTCAGAGCTGATAGATCAAGCAAGAGGGGTGGTGGTTGTGCCATATACACCAGAACTAATCTGCAGCCCCTACTATTCCCCATGCCCTCGCCATCTTATGGGGCCCAAGCCATAACAATCAAAGCCACCCTAGGCAATCCGGGTAAACCGCTATACATTATGGCAGTCTACATCCCCCCCTCTAACCAGAAACTAGCCTTTGACTCTATACTAGCCAGCATCACTCAGCTCCCACCCAGGAGTGAACTGATTATTATGGGTGACTTTAATGTGAATTGGTTATCCCATGCATCTGCCTCATTCAAAGATGTAATCCGTGCCTATGACTTGACCCAGTTTGTCCAGTCTCCCACCAGGCAGGATCCCAGGTCAGGGACTTCCACCCTTATTGACCTCATCTTTACAAACCTTCCCCATCACCTCTCCAAAATTAAAGTGCTACCGGACGTGCTAAGTGACCACTCTCCCGTCTCCTGCTATTGGTCAAATAAAATCACACCCAGCCTTCCTAAAATCTCCATCCAAAGGCACCTCAAAAAAGGAACCCTCTCTCACCTTAAACTTTATCTCACATCCTGTAACTGGGCACCTGTTCACACTGCCCATTCCATTGACGCTGCCCTAACCTCCTTTATTAACATTTTTAACAATGCCTGTGACATATTTGCCCCTTTCTCAAAACAGGTCATAAAGAACAGGGATACTCCCTGGATCTCGCAGTCCCTAATTGAACAGATGCACCACAGAGACATCCTCTGGCATAGGGCACTGAACTCCCAGCTTCCCCATGACAGACAACTCTATAGAGAGGCAAGAAACAAGTGCACCTGGGCTATTCAGCTAGCTAAGTCAAACTACTATAAGCAAGCACTCACCTGCACATGGGGCTCTGGGAACAACTTCTCGAAAAATGTCAAGGAGCTCTGCGGGGAAACCATCTCCCCAACCTCATCACAAATACTTGACCATGTAGCCCTCTCCCAAGACCCTACCACCATATCCAATGTCCTAAACAACTCCTTCTCCGATCTCAGTCACATCCTACCACTTAACTTCTTTGACCCTATCCTCAATGGCCCCACTAGCACTTCCCCCACTACCACTCTCCCTCCCTTCCGGCTGAGAATCATCTCCTGTAACAAGACAAAACACTACCTATCCAAAGCCTTGCACAACACGAGGTACAGTAGTGACTCCCTAGACCTTAAAATTCTCCGTCTAACTCTTGACAGAGCCTTCCCCTCACCTCACCAAAATATTAAACTGCTCCCTGCACCGAGATCAATTCCCTATGCTCTGAAAAAGGGGAATTATCACGCCAATCCTAAAAAAGGGTGATCCAACCTACCCTAGTAACTATAGGCCCATCACTATCCTCCCCTCCTCTCTAAAGCACTCGAAAGAATTGTGTCAGACCAGCTTAACGAATACCTGGCCAAGCACAATCTGCTTTCTCCCGAACAACACGGGTTCAGAGCAGGTCACAGCACTACCACTGCCCTTCTCGAATTTACCTCTTACATACACGAGGTGCTGGATCAGGGGTCAATAGCAAGAGCAATCTTTGTTGACCTGACCAAAGCATTCGACATCATCAGTCACCCTCTACTTATCCACTCTCTCCCCTCCCTCTATCTCGCCCCTGACGCAGTAGCCTGGTTCAAAAACTATCTCACTGACCGGACACAACAAGTCAAAATCAGCACCACCCTATCCGCCAAGCTACCAGTTCTTGTGGGTGTCCCTCAAGGGTCGATTTTGGGCCTTCTACTTTTCACCCTCTTTCTGAACTCCCTCCCAAAGGCCTGCAGTGGTAAACTACTGCTTTATGCAGACAATGCCATAGTATACTGGAAAAATATCAATCCTAACTCTCTTCAAAATTCTCTGCAAGGCTGCCTTAGAGAACTAGAATCCTGGTTCACTGATCATCAATTAATACTAAATTACAGCAAAACTAAATCTATGATCTTTGCCCACCACCAAAACCCCAACAGTAATGACCAGCTTACTATCTCAAATTCTCAGGGCATCCATATTGAACAGGTCCCTAACCTCAAATATCTAGGCATCACACTGGACACATCCCTCACCTACCACAGACACACTGACCACTTCTCCTCCTGGGTTAACACCCGGCTTGGGATTCTCTACAGACACAAACCCTGCCTTCCCCCCAGGCCTTATGGCTGGCAGTAACCAGCTTAGTCCTATCTTTGGTCGATAATGGGATAATAATCTGCTGTTCGGCGGACCACACAGCCCTTAACAGTATCAATCTAGCCCTCAGCAAAGCCTGCCGACTAGTCACAGGCAGTGATAGATTAACCCATACGTGCGAACTCTATAAGCGAGCAGACTGGCTGACCTTTGAAGGGAGACTAAAGTACCACACATGCCTTCAAGCCAAAAAGATCCTAATGAAGCTTGCACTCACTAGCCTTCACCCCCCTCATCCAACCAACCCCTCACAGAAGCACCCCTAGGCACCTGGATAGCACCCCCCTCTTAGTCCCCCACTGAAGGACTACACTAGGGCAAAGGTCTTTCCGTTATCATGCTCCCCTCTGGCTTAATAACCTTCCCTCTTCCATCTCCCTGGCCCCTAGCCTTGGCCTATTTAAAAATTGTATTAAGAGACTTCTCCTAAACTCGGAGTATGTGGCTGCTAAGATCAATCCTCCCTAATTCGGTATGCGATTGAGAAATAGCATCTCTCATGACCCAAAACTAGGCCTGGGTAGGCCTACAGAATCGTAAGCTGTCTCACTTCTCTCTATGACCCAGGGTCCTTTAACAACCCTAGAGATACTAACCAAGCAATGTAAATTCCTGTACGATGTAACAATGTAAAATTGTCTTAATGTGATGTTCAGCTTAGTGTAGTATGTTCAAAACTGTCTTAAGTACTGTGTCCATTTTGTATTGACGTGGAGCCTTTGCAAAAGAGTCTTCGACTCAAAGGATTATAATTCCGAAACTTCAATAAAATAAAAAAAAAAAAAAAATGCAACCCTCTACACTGCCACTGAGAGGCCCAGGTTTATGATCAGATTCATATTTCCTACCTTGTGACCAGCAGCAAGATAGGCAAATTACAGAGGCAAGGCACTCATCTCCTGGGGTGAGGAGGGCTCGGGTTACTTGGCACCCCCAGCCTGGTCAACTGTTTACTTATCTGAAAACGTATTTATTGATATAAGTGCATATGCATTTAAAATTTGGTGATTAGGATAGGCACACCAAGTCAGAGCTCCATTTCATGGGTGAGCCTGAGGAGGGGTAATAACAGAGTGTGAGACAGCAGAAAGAACACAAAGAGAGTAGCAGGCATGTGTACAATAACAGTAAAATGTGACGTAGCAGGTATTTATTTATTTATTTTATTGCTTGAATATACACCTCTGAGCAAAATGCTCATTTGCAAAGGTCTCTCATCAAAGCAACAGTACAATTACAAAACTTCTAGACACTTCACAAGTAACAGATTAGCACAGGCACTGACAACATAAATTTGGTTACATAACATCATAATGCATAGATCAAGGTAACACTTCCATGAGTCTGGATGTTCGGGTAATGAAAGTGCTGAAACTTTGGCAGCAGCCCTGCAGGGCATTGTCTGAGGAAAGATATGTGCACTTTTATGGCACAGGCATACCTCTCAACCTCCTACCTCATAAATCAGGGACAATGCTTAAAAAAATCAGGGACAAAAGACTAAAATCAGGGATACATCTTCAAAATTTGTGATATCCACTCAGGAAGCAGGTAGAATAAGGGCCTTGGTGTAAAATATATTTTCTAATGAAGAACAAGTCTGTAACTTTAATTTCTGACATTATTTTATAGTTACAACCCTCACTGTTTGGTCACGGAAACACCATTTTTAGGAGGGACAAAGTAAAATTTTGAGGCAAAATCAGGGGACATCCCTGAAAATCAGGGACAGTTGAGAGGTATGGGCACAGGGAGTCAGTAGGGTAGCACAAACGCACGAGGTCAAAGAGAGAGGATAGTTTTGGTGTTGCTGTCGTGTCAGTGTGTGGCAGGGTGATGTTAGTGGGGACCATGCGACGCTAGTGCAATGTTAGAGATACATTGCGGTGTAGGTGGCAGGTGCCAGTGCTTGTGGGGACTTACTGGGAGGTGCAGCCAAATTTGGTCCCAGGTAGCAGCACTTTTAGTAGCTCCATTTAAAGTGGCCCAGCTTAACAGGTGTCTTTAGTGGGACCGGAGGTTTGCTAAGCCAGCTGGGGGCTCTGGTTGCAAAGGAACACTTGGCTAGACTCGTTCTGTTGTAAGGCACAGCCAGGGTACCACTTGAAATACCTCTGGTAGGGTAAGAATTTTGGGCATGGCTTAGGAGAGCTTGCAGTCCTTGGGGATCAGACCCATAATGCTTTCATACCTAGTAGGCAGGTCTGGTATTTAATTCTGTCATGCAGGGGGGAGCCATTTTGCGAGGGAGTAAAGTGTGCATGTCTGTGTAAGTTTGTCAGTCCCGGTTACAAAGTGGCTGGCTTTGTTCAGAACTAACTGAACCCTGTTTAACACCGCATCTGAGGCACCACCATAGACTGTTAAACCGTAGTCTACTAAGGGGAGGATTTAACTTGCGACTGCCACTCTTTTGGCTTCTGGGGTGAGGTTGTGCCTCTGTGTATAGAGGGCCCCCAGTCTCCTGTTTATGTTGCATATGATTTGATCCACATGTGTCACAAACGTCAGTGCCTGGTCAGTTGTGACCCCAAGATATTTAAAAGAGTCAACCTGGTCCAGATACTCTCTCTTTTTGTTGCGGATGTTGAGTGGAAGTAGCTTAGCCCTCCTCTGTGCACTAGAGAAGAGCATTGTTTTGATCTTCTTGTAGTTGACCACTGGCTTATTCTGCTGGAACCATTTCTCGAGGAATTCAAAATTGTGCTGAAGGTCACGGGTGAGTATTTCCTGGCAGGGGTTACTTGCACTGATGATTGCATCATCTGTGTATAGTATGACTGTGGAGCTAGGGCAGGCTTCCGAAGATGGTTGATGAAAAAGCTGAACAATAGTGGTCCCAGGATGGAGCCTTGGGACACTCCTGAAGTGACAGGTCTGGCATCAGAATGCTTCCCATTTATACTGACCTGTTGTGTTCTGCCTGAGAGGTAGTTTTTAAACCAGAGTACTGTGTCTGAAGAGAGGCCTAGTAGGTGCATGTACAGTTACAGTAACAGTAACATGCGACGTGCAAGCAGCAAATTATACCACTTTAAAATGCAAAATGTGCACAATACATTATTTACCAAGGCAGCAAGGCTGGCACTAAGGAAAACATTCATAATGTTAAATAAGGCAAGTAGCAAGTACCAAAACTGTGAGTAAACAAGAATATACATATTACAAAATATGCTGAGATATATTATACATGATAGGCAAAAAATAAAAATTACGTACCTACCGTAATTATGATCTTTCTGTGTATCTTCACCATTCATCCCAGATGGTTACTGGCCGGAGATCAGGACCCGGAGCCTTTTTTTTTTTTAGGATAGCGGACGACGAGCATCGGGCGCTTCCCGAGGCCGACGACTCACGGGCGCCGAGGATTAGCCGCTAGGCTGCGCCGACGCCGCCTCGCCTACCAGTTCTGAGTCGCTGGAGAGGTAAGAGGAAGGGATGGAGGGTGGGACAAGAGAGTCCAAGGGACAGAAAAGGAAGAGAAAACTGAACTAAAAGGAGAAATAACAACTGAGAGGACAGCATAGAAGAAATAAGACTAAGGGACTGGGTAGGGGCCCCAATCTCTGGAAAAGGAAGAAGGGAGGGAAGGGGGGGGAGAGAATTTAGGAGAGAGTGAGAGGTAACAAGGATCCAGGACCCTTGTCCGTCACCAGGCTGTATACGCACTGCAAGGAGTAGCAAAGCTCATTTGCCAGAATTCAAGGCACAGAATAACTGGCAATACCCCAAAAGCAGAGTCGGCTATTCTGGAGAAGGACAGGGTACAGGGACCCAGTACTCCCTCTGTAAAGATATTTGGTGAAAAAAAAAGGGAAATCTTTTTTTTTTTTTTTTTAAAAGTTAGATGGCTAACAGAAGGAGTGCAACCACCAGCTCTCACCCCGTAGGAGTGAAGATATGTAGTAGAGAAGGAGTGCCACTCAAACTGTACCCCTTAGGGAAGAAACTACCCCCTGTGTGTCTCAACTTTATCCCACTCAAAAAGAGGGGTAGGCACAGAGGGAGGAGGATCCAGAGACTGAAGCCCCAGGTGGATGGCGGGTGGGATTGTGATGAATGGTGAAGATACACAGAAAGATCATAATTACGGTAGGTACGTAATTTTTATATCTTATCTGTGTCAGTCTTCACCATTCATCACAGATGGGTGAGTACCAAGCACCCCGAAGTGGGTTGATTCATTGCACCCTAATCGACAGAGTCCCTTAGCCCTCAGTGGGTGACACACTAAGGGGGGGAACCTTCTGGGCCTGAAGAGGCCCAAGAGTGGGGAAAGCGAGACGGGTTCCCCCCGGAGGGGGAAGGAAGTTGCCCCGACAAACGTCGTCTCGCCCTACGGGAAAAGAGATAGGTTCCCTGGTGAGCGGAGCAAATCACCCTACACCGGGCCAAGGCTGACAACCGGGAAAGGCGAAGCCACGCCAATCTCCTGGTGCAGATCACTGTCCCTACAACCCTGGTAACTACCTCATTGGCATCGTAAGATGCCCTTGCTTAGTGCCTTGCTAGCTCCAGGCCACGTGCAGAGAGTGCGATGGCTTGCCTGGTTTGCTCCGAGTCAGGCAAAGCAGCTAGTATCTGACCTAGTGCTGACCACAAGAACCTGTTGTAGACTGCATAGTGGGCCTGATGAGCAGAGATGGAGAGAAGCAACCGTGCCGAGTAGAAAGTCCTCCTCCCCCAGAAGTCAAAATCCAAGGAGTCTTGATCTGGGGGCCGGTCACGTGGAGGGCTTAAAGCTGCAGGGGTGTCCAGGTGCCAATCCGGACTCATGGATGAGGCATAGAACCTGGAGACCCGGGAGCAATACCTCTGGCTGAGGTCCCTAGGGGCAGGAACTCCGGAGAAGGGCCTCTGTCAGAAACGCATGGATGCCTCCCGAAAGGGAGCAGGCCAGGGCGGCACCACAAGGGTGGCTGCACCGAAATCGCCTAGAAAGGCGTGCGCCACATGCTCAGGATTGCTCACAGACAGGGGAGAAAGGTGAAGGTCCTCCATCATCCTCACGAGGAAACACTGATACTCTGAGAGATCAGCAGCAGAAGAGATATGGACAGATGGTTCCTCTCCCCCAGAAGAGGGGGATGAGGAGCTGGAGGTCACCATGCATTCTGAGGGTGGCTGCTCCGGGGGAGGTTGAAAAACCTGGCTGTCCATGGCCCTAACGTAGGCAGGGAACCAAGCAGCCACTGCTCAGAACTGCTCCCAGGTGAGAGGGCCGCTAGGACCAAGAATGCCTGGGAGCACTGGAGAATGCGGCAGAGGGATGGGGTAGAGCTGAGAGAAGAAATCGACTGACCTCTGCCAGGGCTAGGGAGCGGACCATGGACACCTGAGGAGGGTGTCCTGGAAGACTCTGCAGCCGACAGCTGTACAACCACGTTGGTACTGCCTAGGCTGAGCCCAGAAGAATCCCCCCAGTGAGGTGACCGGCGCCGTATAGATCCAGAAGGATGGTCCCCTGCCTCCAAAGAATGGGACCCCCTCAAGGAACCGGAAGGGGAAGGGCGGAAGTCCACACTTCGGCTTGGTCCAGGGCCGGTGGACCCCAGAGAAGGGCCGACCGCTACTACACCCCACCCCTCGACCCCTCAGAGTCCGAGAGGGTCCTGGTCCTCGAGAGGGCCAGCCTAGGTAGCTGGCAGCTCTGGGCTGCCCCCGAAGGGAGACCCAGGGTAGCACCCTCCCCTCCTGTAGACTTCCCAATGGGCCCCAAAGTTGGGCATTGAGACACACTCACGGAGGGGGTACCACCGCCGAGGGGTCAAGGAACCTCCAAGGCCAGGTTGTATGGCAATGGTGGCACGCACCATAGCCTGCTGGTCAGTACCACTGACCCCAACCCGGGAGAACCTGATGCCTCTGAAGGGGCTGGCTGTGACTCGCCGTTGAGACCACCCGGCTCGCCCTCCTCTGCAGACAACCCCGAAGGGTGTGACTGCCCGTCCGACTCCGAGCCCGACTCCGACTCCAAAGAGGTAGAGTCTGAGACCCTAAGCCAAACGGTAGGAGGGCGAGGGAAGGCGACCTTACCAAAAGGCCCAGTAGTCAAAGCAGTGGCCGAGGCGGCACCTGCAGCCCACAGCCCCGCACCGGGCTGACAGGCGGCAGGCAGCTCGGGCCAAAGGTCCTGAGCCAGGGCCAGCCGGGGCCCGCTTAAGTCCACTGGCACCGAGGCGGTACCAGGAACAGAGATGGCGCCGACGGGCAGCTCCCAGCAACAGCCTGCGTGACGACATCGCCAGGTTCCCTCGGTGCCGGGCGAACGCACCGAGGACTGAAGCGCGCCGACGGCTCTGAAGGCGGTCTTGGCTCTTAACATGGCACTTACTCAGGCCTCGGCGCCGCGAGCAGCACCCAGAGCACCAACGGCGTCGAGGTCGGTGCCGACAGATGACCTGATGGGTCCCACGACGCTGCGCTCAACCTCGGCGCCGAGGATGCGTGCCGAGGCGGAGACATGCTAGTAGGTGTCGACCAATCCAGGGCTGGCAGCACTCGAGTAGCGCTGCACCATGAACAGCGCCGGCGCGCTCCATGGGCGCCGAGAGACGAAACGCCGACAGGCCCACGGCACCGCAAACGGCGCCAAAGGCCCCAACGCACCAACCGACGACGCCGAGGACGTCGCACCCGGCTCTGAACACGGGAGCGACACCGGTGGAGCTTCACCTCGGCGGGCAATTGCCATAGTGGCGCCTCCCCGCCAGCCTCCGGAGAGCGGGACGCACCTCCTGGCGCTGGGTGGGAGGAGCCTCGCCAAGGCTAGGCTACAAGAAGGCAGTTCCTCCTCCTCGGTCCGTAGTAGAACTGGAGGGGACCCGGAGGAAAGGCTAAGAGAGCGCAGCTTGGCCCGACGAGTGCGAACCCTACACCCGAAAGTCAGCGGAGCTCACCCTACTTTAAACGCGCGCTGTTCGAGGATGCGGTGGTCCATGGAGAAGCGGCGTCGCATCTAATCCATGTCGTGAAGTGGGCCAAGACACGCGAGACACCGTCATGCTAGGGAATGGTAATCCGAGTAATTACAGCCACAGGCACCGACACATAGGGGCCTCGCCTTTAGAAGGTTTCTTGCCTCCGACCGCCAGCATGACCTACAGAAAAACACCAAACAGACCATGTCGCTATACTTTAAAATAAATGGAAAGATCTTACCGGCGGCGTCGAGGGAGGCAGAACCCAGTACTAGCAGGAGACCAACGGACTGGCTGAACGAACAAAGCGCGAAAGGCTAAAGGCCTAAAACTCTTCAATTTCTTCAGATGGCTTCCACGAGAGTGACCTCGATGGCGGGGAGGCAAAGAACAGTGAGCAGGCGGAGTCACGCGCAGCCTAGCAGCAAATCCTCGGCGCCACGTAGCACGCCGGCCTCGAGCGGGCGCCAATGCTGCATCAGCTCTGCCTATCCTTTTTAAAAAAAAAAAGGCTCACGGGGTCCTGATCTCCGGCCAGTACCCATCTGTGATGAATGGTGAAGATTGACACTGATAAGATACTGCTTGGGTAAACTAGGTGCGATGAGGTAGGGCTTTAGCTAGTGTGAGTGTTAATTTGTCATCCAAGAAAGACACAATTTATTTTTTATTTATTTAGTTTTTGTTGACCGGGTAAGTGCACTAGACAAATTCTGCCTATTTTCAGGCACAGCCCAGGAGAGGGGGATACAGATGAATGCCAACTGACCTTGAACCAGATTAAGCTGTTGGTGATATTTTTAGTGAATGGGGAGAAACTTGGCCAGGGCACCAGGGAAATTCTCCTACTCTTTTTCGAGAAGTGCCATGGGATCTTTAACATCCACCTGAACTACCACCAGAACAGGCAGATGGGACCTTGGTTTAATGTCTCATCCGAAAGATGAGTAAACTGTAAGTAGCTTGTTTCCAGATATGTCTGGATGGGGGGGGGGAGTAGATGCAGTAGAATAGTACTGTGACAGTTAATTTAAGGTCAGAAGGGACTATAGTTCCATCAAGTCTGCCTACCCTCCCCATTTTATAATCAGCAAAGAATAAATGTAGCTGATCCCAGCAATCAGGTACTATTGGTGGAGGGGTCAGGGTACTCACAATGTCTCTGGTGGGACCACAGGGAAATGAAGGGAACGGAGCAACTTTAAACAGTTCAGACAAAAATGCAGTAACTCACTGTCTATCAGAAGCATCTTCTGACAAGAAGTGGGGGTTAATTTAATACTATATGTGCTCCCTAACTGCTCCCTGGCATAAGAGAACAGCAAAGCCACAGTCGACCTTATGGATGGTACATGATCTCAGAAGGGGAACCACAGTTCACAACCACTTCATTGTTGCTGTTTCATTCAGCCAGTTGCTTACTTGTAGATGTTTATGTAACATATATATCTAGCTGCATTTAAAATAGTTTCATAAATACCATGCTGGCAAGTCTTTGACTTGGCACAAACTTAAATGGCTTCCACTTGGGAGGCACTCAATGTCTAGAAACCAACCCATAAGGGGCATTTATGAATTCTTCCACACTCCACCTTTGATTTGTTGCCTACAAGTATTACTCTAAGTCCTTGATCATACTGGGACCCTGGAGGGGAACTCACAAAAGTGGTAATAAATGTCTCGATTGGGTTACTGAAATACCACCGTAGGACCATAGCTGGAACGAGATGCAGAAACCCCGCACTCCCTCAGCCCAAACAAGGCAAGTGATGCTATTAACTTTGGAAATCTATGTTATTTTACCTGGAATCTTTCCAACATTGACAAAACACACACTGTCATAACTAAGTCCCCTTCCCAAAAGGTCACTGCACTTAGGATCCCAGACTGGGAATCAGATAGAATGGGAGTTACTTAGTGGCTTGGGCTAGGGTCCTTGCATCAGACAACCCCTCCTTGGCACCCAGTTTCATAGAAATGGACACCAAAACCAGTGGTGGGGCAGTGCTTGGGCAATCCAGTTTTGCCTCAGATTGATGCACACTCCACACTTACCACCATCTATCTACTGTGGGGTCTTTCCACCCAATTACTTGGGGTCTCTGCAACACTGATGATGATGACGGTGCTCCTTCATCTTGACTCCAGTACTATCAGCAGACTGGGATGCAACCCCACATTTCCTCTTCTTCTTCTTCCCATATCTCCTCATGACTCTCCTCTTTTCTTGTCCTTGTTGGCAGACATAAGACCCACAAGGTCCTACAGGGAGATCTCCTTGAGGGAGATCCCGCCCACATTCCACTATTGCTACATCTTCCTGTACAACATCTCCTGACAAACTTCTTGCACACTGTTGGTTGGCCAGTAAGGAGATCCCCTTGAGGATGGTGGCCTCTTCTTCTTTACACTGCTTTTTATAATGTTCTTCACTCAAGTCAGAAGCTCTTGCTTCCGCTACCCAACAGTTTGGCCACACACTCAATCTGGTGTTCCAGCTGGGTCTTGAGGTTGATAACCTCAAGATTGATCAGGTTGTTTGGTCTGATCACTAAATCGTGGAGTTCACATTTGGGGCCCCCCTCCAAAAGTCCCTCCCCTGTAGAAATGGTTAGCTATCACCCTTTGAGGGGCTTGCACCCAGCAGGATTGTTGGCGGTAGCTGATTCATCTAAGGTTGATGCAGCATGTGCGACTGGTACCAGAGAGATGGTTGCCACCTATAATAGGATGGTTTCGGAAGCTCTGGATGCCATCGCACCAGTTTGCTTGTGACCCAGGTCTTCTCATGTGAGATCCCCATGATTTGACATGGATCTCAGAATGATGAAGATCAGGGGTCAGAAGTTGGAGTGTCGCTGGTGGAGGACCCGGCTGTAGTCTGACAAGCTGGCCCTGTGTGCCCACTATGGTGAGTACCAGGGGAAACGCTCCTGTAAGAAGGCAGAATTTCTGTCCAGGGAGATTGCTGCAGAGAGGAACAAACCTTCTCAGCTGTTTTGAACTGTAGGCAGGCTTTTACATCCTGCCTGTCTGCAGCCGAAAAAAGCTTTTTCATTCACTTTATGTGAAGAGTTTGTTCTGTTCTTCTCCAACAGAGTGTCGTCCATCCGGTCGGGGATTCCACCAGTTAGGCTTTTGCCTAGCAGTGGTCAGGCTGGGGGGAATAGAGGCACTCCGCCTGTCTGGGAAGAGTTTAGGCCAGTTGAGGTGTCCGATGTGACTAACGTGATCGTAGAGCTGAAGCACACATTTTGTGAACTGGACCCAGCCCCGACACGGTTCTTTATGGGATGTGTCAAGGCTGTTGGCCCAGTGTTCACCAGGATTGTCAGGTGCTCGATGGCAGAGGAGGTTCTCCCAGCTGCCTTGAAAGAGGCACTGGTGAGTCCCCTCTTTGAGAAATCTTCTCTCGAACCCGATGTCCTGGCGAATTACCGTCCTATCTCCAACCTGACTTTTTTGAGCAAGGTTGTTGAGAAGTTAGTGGCACAACAGCTCGAGGATCACCTGGTGTCCTTAGACATTTATAAGCTACTTCAATCAGGTTTTCAGGCTAGACACAACACTGAAACAGCTCTAGTGAGGGTGCATAATGATCGCTCAGGGCTAGAGATAGAGGAGACATGTCAGTTCTTGTGCTCCTCAATCTCTCCTCAGCTTTTGACACTGTGGATCATGTTGTTATTGGATCAGCTCTGTGAGTTTTGTGGACTCGCTGGCACTGTCATCAAGTGGTTTGAGTCTGTCGGTGCAGCGGTTGGATTTCTACTTGCAATGCCAGCGACCCGACTTTGGGAAAGGACCCAGGTCATTGGAGGGCCGGCCGGGGGGGAGAAGGATCGAGCATCCCTAGGATTGCTCTCCTTCTCCGGGAGGAAGGGGAATCGAGTGCTCAGTGCACGGGTGGCACCCAGTGGAGGCTGGGCTCACCACAACGCACTGACACCAGCAAGACTTCAGGGAGGGGCGAACGCCAGCTGTCATTGCACATCCCCGCCCTGCTTACAGGGGGAATAAATGTTGCTGGCTCGTCTCCATGGCACCCTTCCCTCTGGGCCCCGATTAGCCTCCAGTACCGGCTCTCCCAACCAGATATTTGTAGTGCGGAGCTGGTAGGGGAACAGCTCCGCAACCCCGCCCTCTGTCGGGCAAGCCAGGGGTGACTGTGGAGAGCTTGTTCATTGCCGGAGGTGGGGTACAGAGGGGCCATGACCAAGGGCTGAGTTAGTCCTATCTCTCAGACAGGGTGCAGCAGGTGGTAATGGGGAATTTCTCCTCCTCCCCAATGCCTCTGTCTTGTGGAGTTCCACAGGGCTCAATCCTGTCACCAATGTTGTTTGCAATGTATTGCAGTGCTTGCAGTGTATATGCTGCCCCTGGGTAAGATCATTCAACAATACAATGTGGGGTTTCACTGCTATGCAAATGATTCCCAACTATATTTGTCATTTGATCCCGGAACATCAGGAGCTGTGGATGTGCTTAACATCTGTCTGGCTAAAATTAATGACTGAATGGCTTCCAGCTGGCTGAGATTCACCCTGGCTAAGACCGAGGTGCTGGTGATCGAACCTGGTCATGGGCGTGATGGTTTGCTGTCTGGGGCTGATTCTGGTCTTGTTTTGGGTTCTACTCCATTGAAAGCCTAGTATAGCAAGGCAGTGGTCTAAGGCTCTGAGCTGCAAATCTGGTGACATCCAGCAGACCAGACCTGGGTTTGAATCCCACAGCTTCCACTTGCATACTGTGTGACCCTGAGCAAGTCACTTGACCTCCTTGTGCTCCCAGGTCGCTCCTGTAAAAAAAGCTTTCAGCTAGTGTGCTATACCTGGTTAAACAACTAAAAATTAAAAAAAGCCTCTCCAAGGGTACGAAATCTGGACGTGATCCTTGACAGCAGGCTGACTTTTGAAGATCAGGTGTCATCTGTTGTCAGTAGTGGTTTTTACCATCTAGGGAACATTGCCCAGATTAAGCCCCTCATTCTGCCCAAGGACCTGACGACACTAGTAAATGCCTATGTTTTCTCCAGGCTTAACTACTGTAACACTCTTTACTTCGGGGTCATGGGAGGGACTCTTCACAGACTGCAACTATTGCAGAATGCAGCAGCTCTGCTACTGACCGGCCTTTCTAAGTTTAGTCTTGTGACCCCTGTTCTGCGTGCTTTACACTGGCTGTCGGTCAGTTGGAGGATCCTTTTCAAGGTGGGGCTTCTCACCTACAAGGCCCCAAATGTTCTGGGTCCTGGCCATCTGTTAGAGCTTCTGACACCGGTGATCTCTGCCTGCTTCCTCCATGCCTCTTCGAGGAGCCTCCTGGTTGTTCCCAGGGTATGGCTCAAGACTTCTGGAGATGGTGCTTTTAGCATTTCTGGGCTGTCCCTGTGGAACGCATTACCATCTGCAGTCTGGGAGGCCCCCCTCAGTAGAGGTATTTAAACGGAGGTTGAAGGTACACCCTTTTGGCCTGGCCTTTAATGAACACTGAATCTTAACATACTGTCCAGTCCCTTTCTATGACAGTTTATCAGTTTTTTAAGTGTCTTATATTTTAGCTATTTTAAACCGCATTAATGAACTTTTATATTTATGCATTGTATGTTTATTTTATTTTTCTGTGAGGCACCCAGTGCCTCCAGGAATGGGCTCCATACAAATAAAACTTGCCTTGCCTCTTTGCTTCAGCTCTGCCTGCAAAAATGAAACAGCTGCTCAGCTCCTTTTGCAGACTAGCTGAACCCAGAAAATGAAGCCCCAATGCTCTCTCTCATTTAGCTATTCTGCAGAATGCTAACTTCTTGCTTCCATGCAGATCAATAACTCCCAAACACCTAACTCTTTAAGTGTAGATTGATCATAACAGAATGTAAACTGCATAACTTTACAGCACTCCCAGTCATTGCGTAGTGGGTTACTGTCACCTGATAGGCTAGTGATGTACATGTGCCTTCAGTATGTTGTAAGCTAACTCTACCTGTGTTCCCATGATCCCTGTGGGCTCTTAGTTGTTTCATGTGCATCACAGAGGCTAGAAGCCCAGTTCTGAGTTCCATAGATTACCAGAATCATTTTTGCTAAGGTATGGCTATTCGGTCACATTTTTACCTTTGTTTCTGTGCAATACTGTAAGTGACCTGGATTTTAATTAGCTTATGAACATTTTAATACTTTTGTGCTGTTTTTTGGCTTATTTTAGTGGTTCCTATGACCCCACTGTTATTTGCATGCTGGGGCTCTAACGTGCCTCTCCACTGTTCGACTGCCTGCATAGAGTTTGAATTCTCTACTTCTGCCAATGTAAATGCTCATTATTCTGCTGCTTTGTCTACTTGTTTGCATGCCTTCATCATTGTTTGCTTGATGAGCTGAGTTTGTCAGCTAGGAGAGTGTGATTTTGATCATGCAGCAATAAAAAAAAAAAAAAATCAGTCAGTGCTAGTAATATTGTCTTTCCAGGAAATCTTCACCCTTGATCAGGCACTCCACAGCTTCGGCACCGGCTCCGATTCCAAGCCGGCTATGCATGCCATCCTGCCCGTCCAGACTCAGGATAATCTCCACCCTTGATCGGGAGCTCCACAGCTGTGGCATCAGCTCCAACTCCAAGCCAGCCATGCTTGCCATCCTGCACACCCACTCAGACTCAAGACAATCTCCGCCCTTAATCAGGTGTTCCACAGCTGTGGCCCTGGCACTGACTCCAAGCTGGCCATACTTGCCATCCTGCCCACCCACCCAGATTCAGGTCAATCTCCGCCCTTGATCGGGCACTCCACGACTGCGGCCCTGGCTCCGACTCCAAGCCAGCCACGCTTGCCATCCTGCCCACCCAGACTCAGGATAATCTCCGCCCTTGATCGGGCACTCCACGGCTGCAGCTGCAGCTCTGACTCCAAGCCAGCCATACTTGCCATCCTGCCCACCCAGACTCAGGAAAATCTCCGCCCTTGATCGGGTGCTCCACGACTGCGGCCCCAGCTCCAACTCCAAGCCGGGTGTGCTTGCCATCCTGCCCATGCAGACTCAGGATAATCTCCACCCTTGATCAGGCGCTCCATGGCTGTGGCCCCAACTCCAAGCCAGCCATGCTTACCATCCTGCCCACCCGCCTAGACTCAGGACAATCTCCGCCCTTGATCAGGTGTTCCACGGCTGTGGCCCCAGCTCTGACTCCAAGCCGCCACACTTGCCATCCTACCTGCCCACCCAGACTCAGGACAATCTCCGCCCTTGATCGGGTGCCACACAGCTGTGGCCCTGGATCAGACTCCAAGCTGGCCGCACTTGCCATCCTGCCCACCCAGACTCAGGACAATCTCCGCCTTTGATCGGGCATTCCACAGCTGCAGCTGCAGCTCTGACTCCAAGCTGGCCATGCTTGCCATCCTGCCCACCCGCCCAGACTCAGGTACACCAGCATTCTGTACTGGGAAGCCCAATCTTTGAGCCAAAAGAAGCCAATTGGCTACCTTGCCTGAAACTGACTCCTCACTGGCTGCCTAACATAGTTGCTCTATCCTGATTGGCTTTGCTCTCCACTCTCGGCTTCAGTGCTTATTTTTAAACTACTTTTATTTATTTTAAATGCTGTATTTCATAGTGGGCATTTTGTCCTGCCCACCACCCTGGCCCCGACCTCTGTTAAGTACACTTTCTCCCCCTCTGCACTCCCCTAGTCTCTGTCTCTCCTCTCTCTCCTTCCACCTATTATCCACCACCATAGACCTCCCCTTAAAGTGATGCGTGGTGTTAATCTACTGCCCCATACCGGAGTACAAGTCACTAACTTGGGCATGTACCCTGCTTTATGCATAATTACTAGTCACTCCTGAGACTAATAGTTTTCCTCTCCCTGAGGTCTAAGTCACAAGTCCTCTCCCCATGCCTACCCTCCCGGTGGCAACTCTTCTGCTAGCAGTAACCTCTAATAAACCAATTTTTCTTCATAGTATACCATCTTCTCTTTTCATACAACACTGATATTTTAGTCTGTTTGCAGCCCCTTGCAAAACCAAGTCATAAAATGGGTATGCACAAGCCTACCTTACACCTCCTCCTAGCCTCATATCTACTCACATCGGCCCTCCTGGCCCTCTACCCTAATGGAAACTCCTAAACTTCACCAGTTCCACATGTCACTCATACAAGCTCCTCAAACCCCCAACCAAGCCTGCACCCTGTAACTCATCCATCCACCTCCCCCCTTGTTGGTCCCAGTATCCTGCCTCTCCAGATGCTTACCATCGCCTCACTCATCAGGGCTGTCAGACCAGCCCCCAAAGCCATCCTGCACATCAGGAGATTTAAACTCCCTGCTGCATACTCCTTCCTCCTCCTCATCCTACTCCTCTCTGGTGATATCGAACCCAACCCAGGCCCCCAGGCTGGTCCCCAACCACTAAGCTCCTATAAAGCTCTCTTAATCGCCCACATTAACATCAGAAGCCTCCTGCCTAAAATTGACCAATTAAACTGCTGGATGACTGAGCATTCTCCTGATATCCTATGCCTGACCAAAACCTGGCTCTATGCAAGGACCCCCCCGACTCCTCCTTAAGCTACCTAACTACACCCTACTCAGGACCATGGCAAAAGAGGAGGAGGTGTAGCCATCTACACAAAACAACCCCTCTCATGTTCAGTCACTTTTAAGGAAGCACATCCTAGCTCCAACAAAATCCTCCTGGCCCAACTCGCCCTACCTGCCTCTCTACCTATATTTATTGGGGTGCTTTATGCCTCGCCCCATCTCGCACGTGATTCTCTTGTCTCCACCCTAGCTACCTTACCTGAGCTGACCTCTAAAGGGGAACTGATTCTGCTAGGCAATTTCAACCTGGACTGGCTTGCCCCCTCCTCAAAGGCCCATGTCTCCAAAAATAGAGTTCCTTAATCTTACTCAACTGCTCAATGAACCCACCCGCTACAACCCTGACTTCCAAAACCATTCTCTAATACACCGGATCCTCACTTCCCACCCACACAGGGTAACTTCTTCTGGTATCCTCACAAATGCTCTAAGTGATCATTGCATTACATACTATATCAGAAAAACTTGTATGCCCAAGTCTGCTCCCAAGTACATTAATACATGCTCCCTAAATGCCCTGGACATTGAATCCCTGCTAACCTGCCTTAGTCATGCTGATTGGCACCAGGTGTACTCAGTCCCAAACGTCAGTGCTGCACCTCTCCAGCTTTCTGCACACATTTACGAAAATATGGGACTCCAACACCCCTCAGAAAAAGTTCAGGGTAAAGAAACGCCACCATCAATGGATCTCTGCTCCCATCCTTGCCAAATGCAAGGCCAAGGACAAATCCTGGACTGTTTTCAAATCCCACCCAAATCCTAAAAAATAGGCAAGCCTACAACACCCTTCACAATGGTTCCATGTCATAATAGCGATCGAGAAACAGTGATCACTATTATGGCGAGTGTACATCGCCGAAAATCAATTTTGGCGATGCACACTCGCAGCGCCGAAAAAAAGGCACCTGAGACTACAGGTCTCATTATTAATGCGGGTGGTTGTGCCCACTGCACCCCCCACTTATGGATTCTCAACCCAGGGGGGTGATGTTGGGGGTGAAAACTTAACAGCCACATGCCGCCAGGCGGCAAAAAAAACCTGCATCACGCCGACCAGAACCCGGTACTCCGTACCTCCCAGCCGACCACCCTCCTCATAATGCCAGTGATCCAGCTCAGCAGCTGCTTGCCGCAACCCCTCCCACATGCCATCCCTCCCCTACCTCTCCCTCCCCATGGGTGCACGTGCATGTGTATACCTGCTAGTTTCTGTCACGGTTTTTGCCAACCGCAATATCTGGTCACCCTCCTCCCTGGGTAGCCGTGATCATGGTCATCGACATTGAGTTGCTGTTTTTCTAGGTGCTCAATTTCAGTCGCTATGTTCATGGACTACACTTCACAATGCATGCACAAAGGCTATAAGACAGGCGAAAGCAGACTACTTCAAGTCTCAACTGGCTCATGCCCATCCCTCTAAATTCTGGAGTGTTGTACACTCCCTTCTAGATCCACTATTACAGCTCAGCTCCCCTGCCTTCATGCAACATGGCCAGCCTGTTACTGACCCCATCAGCATTGCTGTCACCCTCAACAAATTTTTCACTTCCTGCGCTGCGCAACATGGTCCCCTCAATCCTCTGTCCCCTTTCCACCCCCTTTCACATCAATTTCAAATTCCCACCTATCTCCAAACAAGAGGTCCTCACAGCCCTCCGCTGATTAAATGCCACCAAATCCAGCCCAGATGGGATCCACCCAAAGCTCCTACAGATCTCGGTTCTGGCAATCACTAAGCCTCTCACCCATCTACTTAACCTCTCCTTCTCCTCAGGTTCAGTCTCTCAGGCCTGGAAATCTGCCTCTGTTATTTCCCTCCACAAAGGTGGTGACTCCTCTATGCCTGGAAATTACAGGCCAATCTCCCTCCTTCCTGCTCATGCTAAGCTACAGAAATCCCTGGCCCATTCCAGGCTATCGGAATATCTCACTACAATCAATCTCCTATCTCCTCACCAGTCAGGATTTAGGAAACAGCATTCTACTATCTCCTCACTCCTGCATGTCACAAATCACATCCACACTGCCTCTGACCAAGGCTTTCTAACTGCTGCAGTGTTTGTCGACCTGACCAAGCCTTTGATTCCATTTTTCACCCTCTCCTCCTCTCAAAACTTGAATAAGCAGGCTTAGCTCCTATCACCGTACAATGGTTCAATTCCTACCTTTCCAACAGGCTACAGTCAGCCAGAATCGCTGATGTCTCATCCCACCCCCTCCCCATTCTAGCAGGTGTACCACAAGGCTCTGTCCTTGGCCCCATTCTCCTCTCCCTCTTCATAAATGACCTTCCCCCCTCCTGCACAAAATCCAGCATACACATGTATGCGGATGACACCATTCTCTGTACCTCTGGCCTATCATTACATGAAGTTCAAACTACCCTCCAATGCGATTTCAACAATATTCAGCACTGGTTCAGACAAAACCAATTAAAATTGAACACCTCCAAAGCTGTATCTATGGTTTTTGGCACAGTGCAGAAACTTAGCAGATCCCCAACCCCCCATCACTTCCCTAGAAGGTACCCCTCTAGTCCAGGTCACTAAATACAAACACCTGGGTGTTTGGCTAAACCCCCACTTATCCATCTCATCTCATATAGATGCAACCATCTCTAAACTGTGCCCCACACTTAGTATGCTATACCAGCACAGAGACTCCCTCCCACTTCCTGCCAGGTGCCAAATGTTAACTAAAATGATCCTCCCCATTTTTGATTACATAAATGTGGTCTACTGCCCTGCCCTTGTAAACACCCTATCCAAGCTTATACCCTCCTAAACTCTTTCTGTCGCTTCACTACCAACTAACCCCTTCGAACTCATCACTGCGATTTATACTCCTTTCTTGGACTAACCCCGTTGTCCCACAGATGTTTTATCTACTCCTTCAACCTTATATCTAAATTCTAGCTTAACATGCTACCCTCCTACCTGTTGGACAGTCTTTCCTTGGCCTCCCACACCCCTTATGGCCTGAAACACAGAAATGAAAGATCCTTCAACATACCTCGTCCATCCTCATCTGGAAAAGCCACTTTCTTCTACTGGCTCCCCAGTCTGTGGAACAATCTAGCCCCCTCCATTAGGAACTCCTCCTCGTACTTCACTTGCAAAAAACAACTACGCCTCCTACCACCTACCCGCTGCCTCTGTCCCAGGTGACCAATTTCTCCACTCCACAGACTCTCCAGACTACTGTCTCCAAGGCATTTACTATTCTACGATCACAAAGAGTGCACTTACTATTGTATATCTTGTCTCATTTTGTCTCATGACCTGAAATGTTCAAGATTTGCCGTATTTCTGTTGTTTATGAATTATTGCTGTACCTAGTGTCTATTGGTCCAAATAACCTGCAATGTCCAATACTGCTGTATCTGTTGTTTATGAAATACTGCTGTAACTGTTGTCTAGTTGGTGTAACCGTATTTACTCCCATCCCCCCTCCTCCTGGGTCGCACCTGGAATTGAGCCTCGGCTCAGTGTGCCTTTCCTGGTTACCAAATGGTTAAATAAAAAAAATTGTGTTTCATCACGTGCACTTCATTTTTACCAGTCTATCTGAGAGATATGCAGAGTCTGTTCTATTGCAGCACGCAGATGATGTCTTTTTAAAATGCTGCCACTCAGCATTTGCTGTTCACACGCTAGCTTGTGCACCACATTAGCTAATCAACCTCCCCCCATGAGTGAAGTCGATTCCAGCAACATCATTGCCTGCAGTGGTGGGCATGTGGGGCCCCTCATGTTTGGTTCCAACAGTGCCCCAACTTCATACTCACATGCCAGGTCATGGATCAATCGTGCTCTTGATACAGGAAGCAAAGAATATGGCCTAGGCTTTCCCCAGGGAGCAGCAAGCATGGCATGCCACACGGTTCTCTCTCATGAGCAAAAGCAGCAGCAGGCAGCCCAATTTAGTATGAAATCCTCTCAGCATGTACAGTAGAGTAAGTGCATTTGACAGTTTCCAGTGGCATGAATGCTTCTTTAGGTGCTGGAGATACCACAGAAGCTGCACACCATAGAGACAGAGAGACCGCTGAATGGTACACACCACCTTACCTATTTGGCACACGCATGGCAGTAATCACCATCTTAGTAATGGTTCCCAGCCCAACCATCTTTCCTCTATCTGGTGCATGCATGAACCTGGTACTGTCTTGGGGAGTAACACTCATGCCATCAGTAGATGTCATCTCATGTTGAACTGACCAGTGCATGCACTGATGTCACCAAGTTGCCATTTTGTGTATTGCTTCTTATGCCTCGGGTGCCATTTTGTGCCATGCAGTCTGGCACCTGCATGCTTGAACCTCACCTACTATTTTGGATTGGGATCATGTCCGAGCATGTGCAATAGGCAGACCACCATTTTATATAATGGTCCACCTCAAGAATTCACTTACACAATCAAAAACTTTAAGGAGCAATGCCTCTGCTACCTAACCAGTTTAGAATGCAGACTGCAGCTAAATAAGGGTGGCATGCAATTTTGCATGGGAAGAGAGACTCCTTTTTTGAGGAATCACCGTAGAATCCCTCTCTACTTGCATTAATCATGACTTAGGCATTAAATCATGTGAATACTTTCTTGCTAGGAGCAATTTGAGGGAAAGGCTCGCCATTTAATTTATACAAGAAGTATTAAGCTTCATGCAAACGCACAACTTTTTCAAGTGTAATGGGGAATTCTACCTACAAATATGTGGGACAGCACTAGGCACCTCAATGGCACCTCATTCGCCAACGTCTTTCTGGGATATCGGGAGGAGACACTTGTCTTGACAACAGATACAACCCACACACAGATCACATCAAAAAAATGGCAGCATTATATTAATTATATGGTCTGTCTGTGAGATGAGACAGAATAAGAAACCACAACATTTCTAACATGGTTGAACCATAATGACCTCAGTCTTTGGTTTACTAGCACCATAAGCAGGCAGAGTTTAAATTTCTTAGACGTAACTCTGAATGTACATGGTAATAACCATGTGTCTAGCAAGAGCTACAGAAAACCAGCAGCCATGAACACTCTATTAAGAGCTGAAAGCAGTCACCCTAAAATCTTGCTCAGTTCGATTCACTATAAGCAGTTCCTAAGAATTCATATGACTTGCTCTAGAGACTTGAATTCTGAGCAAATAACTAATGAACTAGGAACAAGATTCTTAAATAGAGGTTATAAAAAGGAACTGTTGGATGAGTGCTTAAACAAGGCCAAAGAGGATAATAGAACGGAGCCACTGAAACCCAAGAATAAACAAGCATTTGTCAATGTCGAATGTTGTCTCGCTGGCATTGGCATTGGTAGTGCAGGAGTTAGAGATGCATAATAGGAATGGCAGTGAAGTATTGAACTGATGCCAACCTCATCCCCACCCTGAAGAGACACATTTTCAAAATAGGCATTTTGGGACCTTCCCTCATGAACAGTGGCACTGTGATTTTGTTAATCTGTCCCAAAAGTTGATTTCCCACAGCAACCAGCCATTCTGCGCCACAGGTACGAAAACTCATTTTGGGCAGGATGTGAAAAATGACAGCTGTACTGTTCTTAAGGAGGTGTAAAAAAATGCCAGTGTTGAAAATCTGGCTTGGAAAATATTGCACATTTTACGGTTACAAGGCTCGTGGAAACTGTGCAACGCATGCTTGTAACACAGTCCTTTTATGGACTTTCATCACCAAATTTTCAACATATGCATTTTAGGATCTCTGCTCATGAAGAGTGTCACTGTCATTTTGTCAAACTGTCCCAAAAACTGATTTCGCTCAGCGACCATGCTATTCTGTGCTGGAAGTGTGAAAACACATTTCTGCCTGGATATGTAAAGTGACAGCTGCACTGTTAGATAAGGAGGTGTGGAAAAATGCCAATGTTGAAAATCTGGAGTGAAAATATTACAAATTCACAAAGTTATGAGCGTGCGTGGAAACTGCACAATGCACGCTCGTAAAACAGTCATTTTTGGATTTTTTTCACCAATTTGCAACATAGGCTTTTTGAGAACCCACCTCATGAACAGTGGCACTGTCATTTCGTTAATCATTCCCGAAAGGTGATTCTGGGCAGTGACCATTAAATCACCTTTCAGGACTGAATAATGCCATGACAGTGACTGAATTCATGAGGAGGGGTCCCAATAACTCCATGTTGAAAATTTGGTGCCAGAATTCCTAAAAATGCCCAAGATATGCACCAAAGTTGAAAACCCCCTATTTATGCCATTATACAGCTTACCGGCATTTCTTCAGTTAGCGCTCGGCTTTGAAGAGTGCAGACATGTTCCCGGTCCACCGAAGATCATCGTGCCAGACTCCGTAGGCAAGTATGGGGTGATGGGAGGAGTGGGGAGGCAGGGTGCGCAGAGGTTGTCACGGGCTGGGGAGGGAGCAGGACAGATGCGAGGGACCATTTTCTTCTCTTCTTTTACAGGTTTAAAAAAAAAACATTGAAGGACTTTTTTTTTTTTATTTACAGGGGCATTTGGCATGCTGGGGTGGGCTCCCAGCATGCCACCTGACTGTTTGGGGGGGCTAGCCAATGGGGATTGGGCACCCCCGCCGGCACATACCAAAGTGGGTGCCGTGATGGACCATTTACTTCTTTTAAAGAGTTTTAAAAAAAAAAGTTGCGGGACGGGTTTTGTTTTACAGAGGAATTTGACATGCTGGGGTGGGCTCCCAGCGTACCGCAAGTGTTTGTGGGGCTAGCTGATGAGGGATTGGGCACCCGCTGCTTGGCCATACCTGACGGGGCAAGTGCTGAGGGAGACTGGGCACCCCTCGGGCACACAACAAATGAGGGCATTATGCTGACAGGGAGTGGGCTCCCCCATTTGCACATGAAATGGGTTAGGGCATACTGACAGGGGGATTGGGCACCCCCCAAACTTTGGCATTGTGGCAGGCGGTGCCGCCATGTTTGCTTCACCAGCAAAGGCACGTCGGAAGGTGCTGCTGCATGATGAGCTTGGCTCTCATTGCAGTGGACCTTTTATTTGATCTGGTGTCCACGTTACATGTTGCTGGTGTCAGTGCCTGCAGCTGCCTCATTGGGGAATGAGGGACGCACCTACTGATGCGCGCCCTGCATTCGCCCACAGTGACTTCTCCTCCAAATCTGCTACTGCTGCAATATGTTGGCTGCACAAGCACGAGCCAACATAAAAACAGAAAGAAAAAAGAAAGTTTTCTTTGTTATCACTTTTAACCAACTTTCGGAGAATAAACTCTATTGGAGGGTTGTATATATTTAAAACTGACCATAATCCACACCTTATAGATGGTATACTTCTTGTTTAATTCTTAAAATACTAACATACTATTTGCCAGCAGATTAGGCCTTACGGTCTATTGAGTCTGCTCGAACCTTAGATCCTTAGTTGGGTGCCGAGACCCTCCCATCCCTTGTGCTCCAGAAACCCGTATCATCCATTCCCAACCCCCCTGGGACAGGCCATCATCTGATACATCCACTTTCTGTGTCTGTCCCACCCTCTCTTGAAGCCCTCCACTGTGGATCTCTGAACCAGCTCACCAGGCAGTGCATTCCAAGGGTCCACCACCCTCTCAGTGAAAAATCTCCTCCTCTTTCCCCCCTCACCCTTCCACCTTCCAACTTCAAACCATGCCCTCTGGTCATACCTCCCTGCTTTAGTCTAAAGATCCCCTCCATGTTTACCCTATTTATTCCCTTGAGGTACTTGAAGACCTCAATCATGTCCCCCCTGTCTCTCCTCTCCTCCAATGAAAACAGGCAGAGCTCCTTAAGTCTGTTCTCATACGTCAAATCCCCTAGCCCTCGTATCATCTTTGTTGCCCTCCTCTGTACCCTCTCCAGGAGCTGTATGTCCCTCTTCAAGTGTGGTCTCCAGTACTGTACACAGTACTCAAGGTGTGGTCTAACCAGTCCATTGTACAGTGGCAGAATCACTTCCTTGCTCCTAGAGGTGATCCCACTTACAATGCATCCCAACATCCTGTTTGCCTTGCTAGCCGCTCTCCTGTACTGTCTAGAGTTATTCATACATGCGCCCACCATGACCCCTAGGTCTTTTTCCCCATTGAGGCCTCCAGCGCCTCCCTCCCAGGGTGTACCTGTGTCTAGGGAGCTTTCCAACCAAGATGCAACACCTGCACTTGGTGATATTGAAATTTAATTTCCATGTGTGAGCCCAGCTTTCCAGGGTGTCCAGGTCCTTGCAGGGCCAACCTCCCTCTTCTCCCTCAACTACTGCTCCCATCTTGGAGTCATCTACGAAGACTCATTTCACACCCTATACCCTCCCTGATGTCCGATATGTATGCATTAAACAGGATCGACCCAGGACCGAACCCTCGCGGTACCCACTACCAACCTCTCTAGGGTTCAAGAGCTCCCCACAGACCACTACTCTCTGAGTGCGTCCAGCTAGCCAGTTTTCAATCCATCTGACCATCAAAGGGCCTACTCCTAACCCCATCAGTTTCTCCACCAGACCATTGTGGGGGACAGAGTCAAACGCCTTGCTGAAGTCCAAGAATAATACATCCACAGGCTTACCCCTGTCCAGTTCTGATGTTACCCATTCATGGAACTCCACAAGGTTGGTTTGACATGATCTACCTGGCACAAACCCATGTTGCCGACTATCCAGACCTCCTACCTCCTCCAAGTACACCCCCAATCGTTCCTTTAGTATACTCTCCATTACTTTTCCCACCACCGAGGTCAAACTGATGGGTCTATAGTTACCTGTTACTTCCCTCGACCCCCCTTGATGGATTGGTACCACACGTGCCTCTCGCCAATCCCTAGGTACCCTCCCTGTCTCAAGTGACCTGCTGAAAAGCTCCGCCAGGGGTGCAGCCAGTATGTCCGCCAATTCCCATAGTACTCTCGGATGAATGTCATCCGACCCAGGAGATTTGTCTTTCTTTAGGGCCTTGAGGGCTAACCACACCCTTTTGGTGGAGATAGCATCATCCGTCCCCTCCACCTTACTGGCCTTTTTATCCTTACCCAGCTGTGACACCCCTGGGGTACCTCTCCTCTCTTGCTCCATTTCTGTTGCTCCCCTGATCCCACTTACTGACGCTTATCCCCTTCGTGTTTGCTTTGTAGATATCCCATCCCCTCCCTAGTGAACACAGAGGCAAAGTACTCAAGAAATAACGCCTGGTCCCTGCCTCTACCCACCCTCCTTCTGATCTCAATCTGCTGAGATGGCCCTTAGTTTTTCTCCGCCTCCCCAATGTACCAGAAGAACCCTTTTCCTCCATGTATCCTGTGCCAGCCGCTGCTCTTTACTGGACTTTGCTCCCCTCACCATACGGGTGACTTTTCTAGATGCAAGCTGGTACATTTCCTTATCCCTGTCCCCTCTTGTTGTTTTATATTTTTTGTAGGCCGCCTTCTTTTCTCTGACTGCTACCTGTACCTCACTGGACCACCAGCATGGTTTATGTGACCTTGCTCCCTTACCCCAAATCACCCCATCATTTCACCAGAAAACCTCAGGCTTTTTCAAGGGGATTTAATGTTGTATTTTCTACAAATAAAATTAAAACACAGTAAAATAATAACAGATTTTACCATCATATTTCATAGCACATATTTATATAAACATTGTTTAACTTATATGCCAATCTATACCTTATCACTGCATCTTCCTACTTTTAACAGGTACATTGTTTAAGCTTCTTATTACTGTTTTTGACAGGCTGTAATAAATACAGACATTGGTACTTAACATATGTACTTCCATTACCAATTAATTAACATAGGGTTAAATACAGGATATTGGAATCCTGTTCTCAGATTCTCACTAAAAGTGCTGCACTTTTAGCTCAGTCTCCCTTACACAGCATCTCTAAACTTCTGCTCCAATTCTTAATATTTTTATAAATATACCCCATAACAAAGCTATTTTTTTGTGTAATATTTGTATTTGCTTTTTCAATAAGCTGCTACATACAATCAAATGCATAATTTATTCATCCAACTGTCGCCAGTGTATTCTGCAGAGATCAGTCTCTTCACTTCATTCCACACAATGTTTCATTCAAATTCTACAGAGTTGCATTAGATTAAATTAAACTAAATTATATTTATATTAAATAACATAACAGAAAATAAGATCAAATAAAGTAAAATCAAAGTGCAACCAATATACTCATGCGTAATACATCCATTCTCCTACTCCTTCCTATCTTTTCCATACTTTTCTATCATTCACTTTTATCCTCTCTCTTAGCCTTCCTTCACCATGTTCATTACCCTCTCCTTTGACACTTCATCTTTACTACTTTCTATATACAGTACCTCATCACTTCGACCTTCCCTTTCTTATCCTCCTGCACCTTCCCATAACATCCAACTTTCTTCCTCCGACAGGGAGGCCAAGAAAGGGGCTGAATGTCTTTCGAATCCTTCTTCTTTTCCCCCCAGCACATACGCCAGCCTCTCAAGCCCCAGTGTCTGCAATACTGTCCTCCACCACCCTTGCACTGTTGGTGCAATCTAAGAAACCCATGTGTTCTGAATCCCATGTCGAGCCAGGACACCCTGATCCACCTAGGAAGTAATGCCCATTCCTCCTCTTCCCCATTCTCCACCCCAAATAAACATCCCAAAGGGTCCATTGGCAACTCCCTCCCAGCAATCTTTCCCTCTGTATCAACCACCTCCCTCCAATATTTCTGCAGTATAGGGCATTCCCAAAAACAGTGCACATATGTTCCCCTTTCCGAGCCCCACCTTCCACATAAGGGTGACACTTCAGGGTGCGCCTTATGTACAATTACTGGTGGTAGATACACTCTGTGAATGAATTTAAAGTATGCCTCCTTATATTTGTTGCATATCATTATTCCGGAGTGCATCTGAAGCAGTAATGTCCAATTCTGCTCTGATATCTCCCTTCCAAGGTCCCTCTCCCACAATTTCCTAGTTCTTACTGTCCTATCTGGGAGTATAGCCTTCCCTCTCTTAGCCGCCAGGCCTATAAACCCCTTTTCCTGCTTTTGAGCTGCATATATCATACCCTCTACCGGATCCACTTCATACAGCCCTTTGTTTTCTTTTTCTAGGCTTCCCATATATGCCCTGGTCTGGAAATACCGGAACCTATCCCTCTTATCCCTTCCTACCACTTCTCGTAGCTCCTGTAATAAGCAGAACCATCCTTTCACTAATAAGTGTCCCAAACTTCCTATTCTCTTTCACTCCCAGTTCCCATAGCCTGTATCCTCCATTCCTGGCAAGAAATATGGATTCCCTGCCACCGGCATCAAGAGTGTCTCTTTTCCTTGTATCCACCCTTTTCTCTTTAACACCTTCCAGGCCAACAATACTTGCACTACCATGGGATTAACTTCTTTTCCCATCCTCTACACCCTTAACCCCCTACTATGGAGGTATGCTGTTAGTTTACCCTGTGCCTCTCCCTGTTCCAATTCCACCCATCTGGCCACTTCAGGTTTATGTACCCAGTCCGCCACATATCTTTGTTGTATAGCCAAAAAATAATTTTCCAAGTCTGGAAAGTTTAAACCCCCTTTTTCCTTCGCTGCCTTTAACCTCCCCAGGCTCACCCCAGACGCTTGCCTTTCCAAATAAAAGCAGTAAAGGCCTTCTCCAACCTATTCACATCCTCCTTGGACAGGCCCAGGTGTAGCATTTGTAAAGGATACAAGATCCTAGGCAGCACATTCATTTTTATTATATTAATTCTGCCCAACCATGACACGGGCAACTGTGTCCATCTTCTTAGGTCCATCTCTATAGTTTTTATCAATTTAATATAATTGAGATTGTATAGGGACCCCAAGGATCTACCAACCTGAACCCCTAAATATGTCATACTCACCCCCACCACTTTGAGTCCCCATTGTCTAATCTCCTCACCCATCCCCTTAGACCACATAGCTTCTGACTTTCCCAGATTAATTTTATACCCAGATAATTTCCCAAACTCCTTGATTAAGGCCAAAAGTGGGGGAACCGAGCACCTAGGATCCTTCATAAACAACAGCATGTCGTCCGCGTATAGCACCAGTTTCTGTTGTGAGCTACCTTCCTCTCCCACTCCCTGTATGTCCCTGCTTTCTCTAATTGCCACCGCCACAGGCTCTATTGCAAGTGCAAACAATAGTGGGGAGAGTGGACAGCCCTGCCTTGTACCTCTCTCCAAGTTAAAACTCTCCGACCTGCCCCCATTTACTACTATCTGTGCCCTGGGCTTTCTACACAATGCCTTTATCCACCCCAGGAACGGTTCACCCAGACCAAACCTCCCCAATATTTCAAACAGATAGTTCCATTCCACTCTGTCAAACGCTTTTTCTGTGTCCATCGAGAGGATCCCTATATCTTCCTTTCCCCTTCCTGCTCTCCAAAGTGCATTAAGCAGCCGCCTCATATTTTGATACGACTGTCGTCCCTTAATAAACCCCATTTGGTCCAGATGAACCATCCCCAGGAGGATTTCCTCTAATCTGCTGGCCAAAACTTTAGCCATTATCTTCAAATCACAATTCAACAGTGATATTGGCGGATACAAGGCACACAGGTATGGATCCTTTCCCTCCTTTGGTATGAGGTATATACTAGCATCATAACATGTATCCAGCAAGCTAGCCTCCTCCATCCCCTCTCTGTGTTGGAACACTCTGCACAATACCTTTGCAATTCGGACCCCCATCAACTTATAATATTCCACTGGATACCCATCCGGACCACTAGCTTTCCCTTTCTACAACTTTTGGATAGCTTTCATCACCTTCCCCTCTGTTATTGGTTTTCCTAACCATTTCCTCTGCATCTGTGTGGCTTTTGGGACTCTTATTTTCTCTAGAAATTCTAACATCCTTTCTTTTGTTCCCTCATCCTCTGCATGGTATGATTTTTGAAAAAAAAGGACCTAAGGGCTTTCCTTACCTTCTTTTCTTTACTCTGTAGGATACCCTTTTCATCTCTCACTCCCATAATTCTATTCATCCTTCTGTGTCCCTTCATAAGATTAACCACCATTGGCCCTGGTTTATTTCCCCACTCAAATATATACCTTCTATTAAACAGGTTAGCTCTCACCGCTTCTAATCTTAGATGTGCATTTAGAGCTTCCCGAATCACACCCAGTGTCCGGACGGCGTCCCCCTTTTCCCCCTCGAGCCACTCTCCTCTCCAATTCTTTTAATTTACTTCCTAGCTCCTTTCTGTGTACACATCGTTTTTTCTTTATATGGGATACGTATTCAATAATTGCTCCCCTCATAAACTCCTTACCCACTTCCCATAGTATGTTATTCGAGGTTCCCTCCTTATCATTTGTTGCCATAAACGAGTCCCAACTATCCTCCAAGTGTTTTCTAAATTCCTCATTCTGAGCCAAATAAGTGGGGAATTTCCATGTAGGAGGTATCACCTGTCTTTCTCTACCTTGTATTTTCATTATCACCATAGCATGATCAGAGATATGTATTGGGCTATGTTGTACCTCCCACATCCTCACATACCATTCCCTCATGGCATACATATAATCTATCCACGTCCATGTTTTATGGGAGTTGGAAAAAAAAAAGTATACTCTCTCACTCCCGGGTTTGCCGTTTGCCAAACATCCACCATTTCCAACTCCGCCATCCCCTCTTGCCATTGTTGCATTGCTCCTGAACTTTTCCCTTTCCCCCTCAGAGTGGTCCATTTTCGGGTCCATAGCCCAGTTCAGATCCCCCATTATTAGTCCTGGGAATTGCTCCCATACCAATAAATCCAGAAAAGAGGCATAAAATAGGTATTCATATACCGCTGGGGCATATACTGATCCCAAAGTGATCTGCTCCCCATCTAGGGCTCCCGTAATAAAAATAAATCTCCCTTCCTTAGTATCTCTAATTATTCTCTGTACCTCTAGGTTTAGCCCTTTATGTATTAATATTGCAACTCCTCTTTTGCACACTGAGGCCGAAGCAGCATAGCATCTCCCCACCCATCCCCGAGCCAATTTAGCATGCTCTACTTCTGTTAGGTGCGTTTCTTGCAGCAAAGCTATATGGGCTCCCCTCTTTAAGAGCTGTCAGCAGCATAGACCTCTTTACTGGATTGTAATACCCTGAACATTCCAGGTAATTACATTAACATTTTTGCTAATCGACATTCACATATATTCCTTCTTTCCCTTTCATCATCATCTTTCCACCAATAGCATGATAATTTATACAGCTAACTTCGTTGGTTGCACTTTGTTCATAATAGACAAAAAACCTCAATAACAACACATACAATTTCACTAACACTTCAAACATATAACTATGTACATATATCCCCCTACCTTTCTTTCCTCCCTGACCCATTGGTCCCCCCACCATACCCCCCTCTTCGTCTTCCCTCTACTAATTTCTCCATCTTCCATTTGAACTCCTCCTCCTCCTCCTTCCACTTTCCACTGCTCCCTTTGTTCCTTGCCACCCTTCTTTCCCTTCCCACCCTCTCCCCCTTCCTTTCCTCCTTGAGATTCCCTTCCACCTAATTCAATCCTTTCCTTCCACCCTCCTTCTCCTTGCACATTCCCCCAATCCTTTGACACTAATAGTCTCCCTGACTCAAGTGTCTGCCTCATCCCCAGGTACTGAAACAGGCGCTTCCGCGCTCTCCCCCACCGCAGCCATTTTACCTTTGTGCCTCTTGATATCCATCGCTACCTGCTCCCATGTTTCCCTTCTCCTTGCCCCCCCAAATTCCTTGCTGCCCCATCCTGTTTCCCTTCAAGCTCTTCCCTTTCGGTTTCCCCATCTCCCTGCTTTGTTTCCTTCCCCCTTTTTAATTTGCACCATACATATGTTCACCAAATGGTTGGGGGTATCAGTAAGGGCAGCAGGGAAAGCAGGCCATGCCTAAAAAACAACACGCTAAGCCCCTCTCCCCATCCTGCCCTCCTACCTGCACCCAGACATTGTTCCAGACAGTTTCTCTCTTCACTGGTTTTTCAGGACTCTCCCTCACATCCGGATATCTCCACCACTTAGTCCAATTTCTCCTCCCGCCATGTCCTTGAACCTTGTCTCTGTCCATATCCTCCACATCTCTCTCCGCCATCCTCTGGGCGCTCCACCATTTTTATCCAGTTCCTGAGCCCCCAGTCCTATTCACACGTGGCAGTGTTCTCATCCTTTCCAGGTCTCCCTCTTTCTCCTCCGGCATGAACTTTAACACCAGAATAAAAACTCCAGAACCAAACATAAATGAGCAATCGTCAGCAATTACACCCTTACTCCTTCACTCAAGTCCCAATACAGAGCTCTCGGCTCCATTTCTCAGCTCTTAAGATGAATCTCAGCACAGTTTTGTCTCAAACTCCTCACAAACTCCTCTGCTTTTTCCACTTCCCAAAATGAGTACATGGCACCTTCGTGCTTTATTTTTAAAGTGGCTGGGTATATCAGGAAGTTTTCAACTTTCAAGTCGCTCAGTTGCTGCATGATACTATTAAATTCCTTTCTTCTTTTTAGGAGTCTGGCCGAATAATCCTGCGACATAAACAGGCGATGGCCTTCATATTCCACCCTTCCCTTCTCATGAAATGCCTTCAACATTAGTTCTCTGTCTTGGAAGTGGTAAAACCTGAATATTATCTGCCTCGGTGGCTGGTCATTTGGGGGTTTGGGCAACACGGCCCGATGGGCCCTCTCAAGCTTAAATTTTCCCTTCGCTGGTTGGAGGCCCAGTAGTCCAGGCAGTACTCTTGCACAAAAATCCAGCACACTTTCCCCTTCCATGCCCTCTGGTAACCCTCTCAATCTTAAATTCAGTCATCTGTGGTAGTTTTCCTGATAGTCAAAGGCTTCTTTTAAATCATTCAGCTCTTTCTGGAGTGCCACCACAAGCCCAGGAGTCACCAGTAGCTTGTCGTCCATATGTGAGATTCTCTCCTCCATCTCTGTCATTCTGTCATTCTGCCAGCCTGCACCACTTGCTGCTCTTGTATCTCCTGCAATTTTAGATCAAGCTTTCCTTCAAGTTTAACTAGCTGGGACTCCAGCGCTGCAATAATCTGCCCCGTAACCTCTCTCCCAAGGGCTGCAACCTCTGCTGCTGATAGGGAAACTAGGCCGTCACCATCGCCCCCTTTCTTTGTATCTTTTGCCGCTGTCCTCTGGCTCTTGGAGGCTCCCGATGCCAAATATTCGTCCATCCCAAGTTCACACACCATAGGCTGCATGCTTTCCACACTTTTGGGCACTTTTAGCTATTATTTTTTATATTTAAAGCCATGATGAGGGAGCAGTGAGGAATTTCGCGTCCGTTCAGCTAGCTGCTCATTAGCGCCCCCCAAAACTACTATTTTAATAATGTTTTATGTTACATGAACTCAAATTATTTTTTTAAATCCTTCATGATCAAGTAAATCAACACCCTTGTGCTCAATAATAATTCTCAGTTCCCGTGAGTGAATCTTAACTAATGTGTAAGCTTTTATCCCATTTCATTCCTCTTTGACAGGTTAAAACTGCTTCTTTCCATTATCCAATTTTTTGTGTAACTCTGCTGCTACTGTGCACTAAGAGACATATAAAAATATTCTCTAAGTACCAACATTTTAAGCTTGTTCAGCGTGCTATCTTAATTCCAATTTTCAGCTGTTTGCTGTTTCTAACAGATATTACCTGCTGTGTGTAAATTTAGCATGTTCTGCCAAAAAGAATGCTGACAAGAGGACTCGCACATCCTCTCCATGTGATGTGTGATGTGCAACGTTATGCCTGTGTGAACCTCAGCATACTGACATCAGTTACTAAGAAACCATAAACACTGAGCCAGAACATAACGTGGGCCCATGGTGGATTTAAAGGGTCAGAGGACTTCTTACCTAATCAAATACTAAAACAGTGTAATCCATTGCAGTTTTCATTCTAGTTACATTTCATGCATTTAGATAATGCCAACATGTTCCCAATATTGTCTCACTGTATTGGTTTTGGCAAGAACTACTGTTTTAGTCCCACCACAGCTCATTTTCTAGAATTTTTTTATCCTTTTCAAATGAATTCCCTGAGGGTGGATAGTGGATCTAGAAATGCAAAATGGGCTGCATACAGATTCCATTTGCCTGGAAATCAAAACAAAGTTACTATAACTAATGAAAACATAGTATCATTCTGATAGTAATTCAGAATTGGGGGGGCACCATATTGCGATATATAACAATTTCAGAAGTGGTGTCATGGAAGTACAGAAAGAAACATGACACAAATGCTATTTTATTCCCATACTGTATCATTGTTACTTATAACAATATAAATTGCAAAAAACTGCATTAATGCTCTAGTTAGGGATAAAGCCACAAAAGTAGGGGAATATGCCATTAGGGTTTTCAAAGCTAACACCCCACACCCACCCTACACACACCAACAGGCATCGGGGGTAGTATGCCTTGGGGTCATCAGCCCTAATGCTCACCCCATTCCATAAGCAAATAAGCTCAGAGGGGTATGGTATAGGAGAATGGGGTGAGCATTAGAGCTGATGACCCCAAGGCACACCCCGATGCCTGTTGGTGTGTGAAGGATGGGTGTGGGGTGTTCACTTTGAAAACCCTAACACCACATTTCCCTAATTTTGTGGCTTTATCCCTAACTAGAGCATTAACACAGTTTTTTGCAATTTATTTTCTTACTTTTTTAGATATTATAGTTGTATCTTTATTGGTCTGTGGGAGCGCAGGGCCCTCTGGACCCTGCACACCCATCCCTCCATAGATGTGGATATGTATGCAGCTGTGGAAGTACAGGGCTTTCCAGGCCCTGCGCTTCCATTTATAAGGCCACAGTGACCAAATTGTCAACATAGCCATCTTATTATCCCACCTCATGTACCCAGTACAGAAAATGTTCAAATCCCTGCCAAAATATAATTCTGCGCAAATGCAACACCATTCCATGCCACAAGTGTGAAAATACAGTTTGGGCAGGATTTGAAAAATGACAGCTGCGACATACATGAAGTGGGGTAATGATAAGGTTATGTTGAAAATCTGGGATTAAAATGTTTAACATTTCTAAAATTACAAGTAGGCATAGCAAAATTGCAATGAATGGTCATAACTTTTGCATTTTTTAATATTTTGACCCCACATGTTCAACATAGTTTTCTTATAACCTCACCTCATAAATCCATAGCCGAAAATCTTCTAATCTGTGCCAAAATGTCATTCCATGCCATAGGTGCAGAAACACGTTTTAGAAAAGATGTGAAAAATGACAGCTATACTGTTCATGAGGTGGTGTGAAAAATTGACTGTTGAAATTTTTGAGTCAAAATATTGAAAATTACCAAAATTATGTGCATGTGTAGAAAAATTTCAATGAGCACACATAACCCGGCCATTTTTAGGAATTTGTTCACCAAATTTTCAACATGGCCTTTTTAGGACCCCACTTCATGAGCAAGACAGTTGCAGTGTTCATGAGGTGGGGTCCCAAAAAAGCTAAGTAGAACATTTGGTGGAAAAATTCCAAACAATGGCAAAGTTATGAACATAAGTTCAAAATGCCATTGAAATACATTATACGACATTTATCTTTATTCCTCAGTTCGTTGTTTAGCTTAGAAGAGAGCATATGAGTCCTGGTCCACAGAAGATGACAGCCAATGATGTCCAGTGGTAAGTATGGAGTAACAGGAATGTGGGGTGCTCAGTAGGAGGGTAGGGAGGGGGACGGGGAGACAACAAGGGACTGTTTTCTTTATTTCAGGTGATAAAAAAAGATGTTATAGAAACATAGACCTTGATGGCAGATAAGGACTGCTTGGTTGACCTAGTCTGCCCATTTCCCTACCTATTGAATAAGCTGCAGATCCTAGTTAACCAACAGCCTGCTTCTTCCTACCCACACCAGAATTGCCTTATGTCTGTCCCATGTATTCTTGAATTCCCCTACTGTTTTTGACCCCACAACCTCCTCAGGAAGGCAGTTCCATGTGTCTATCACCCTCTCTGTGAAAAAATACTTCCTCACATTGCCCCTGAGCCATCCCCCCCGTCTTCAACTTGTGGCCCCTTGTTCTTGCACATCTCTTTTTCTGAAAGATGCTACCCTCTTGGACTTTGTTGACTCCCTTGAGGTACTTGAAAGTTTCTATAATGTCCCCCCTCTCCCTCCTTTCCTCGAGGGTATACATATTAAGCCCCTTTAGTCTGCCTTCATATGGCTTCTGTTGCAGGCCCTGTACCATTTTAGTTGCCCTCTTCTGGACTGCCTCCATTCTGTCTATGTCCTTGTGGAGATGGGGTCTCCAGAACTGAATGCAGTACTCCAGATGGGGTCTCACCAACTATCTGCACAGAGGGATAATAACTTCCTGTTTTCTACCTGTACATCCCAGTATTCCCCCAGCCCTCCTTACTGCCATCTCACATTGCTTGCTTACCTTGAGGTCATTTGACATGACTACCCCCAGGTCCCTTTCCATTTTTGTTGTTGTTAATACCCCCCTCCACCATTGTGTACTCTTCCCCTGGGTTTTAGTTTCCCAGGTGTATTACTTTGCACTTCTTTGATTGAATCTAAGCTGCCATAGTTTTGACCATTCCTCCAACCTTGCCAAGTCCCTTCTCATCCTTTCCACACACCCCCGTGTATCAATCCTGTTGCAGACCTTTCTGTTGTCTGCAAAGAGGCATACTTTTCCTTCCAGTCCCTCTGCAATGTCACTTATAGAGACATTAAAAAGGACCAGACCCAATACTGAACCTTGTGGTACTCCACTAGTAACCCCCGTTTCTTTGGAGTGGACTCTGTTTACTATTACCCTCTGTGTCTTGTTGTCCAGCCAATTTTTTTACCCAGGCTACAACCCTGGGACCCACTCCCAGACTGGCTAATTTGTTTATTAATCTTTTGTGTGGAACTGTGTCAAATGCCTTGCTAAAGTTTAGGTAGGCCATGCCCACAGCCACTTCCTGGTCTACTACTTTGGTCACCCAGTCAAAAATCTATTAGATTCATCTGACATGACCTTCCCACTGTGAATCCATGCTGCCTTGGGTCCTGTGCCCCACTGGCCTCTAGATGCTCAACAATTCTTTCTTTCAGAAGTGATCCATAATTTTCCCTACCACTGAGGTCAAGCTAACAGGGCTGTAGTTTCCTGCCTCTGCTTTGCTCCCACTTTTGTGAAGGAGAATCACACCATCCTCCCATGATTTGTTAAACAGGGTAGTCAGTGGTATCACTAGTTCTCCCCTTAGTTCTTTTAGAATTCTGGGGTGAATCCCATCAGGCCCCATTGCTTTATCCACCTTTAGTTTTAGGAATTCTTTCAGAACCCTTTCTTCTGTGAAAGGACTGGTATTGACCCCCCTATCCAGAGTGCTTCTATTGATTGGATTAGGTACCTCCCCCTCCTCTTCTTTTGTGAATACTGAACAGAAGTATTCATCCAGTATCCCTGCTTTTTTGCTGTCACTCTCTGCCTACCCACCATCCCCTTTATTAAGCTTCACTATCCCTCCCTTGATCTTTCTTCACTCCCTAATGTACCTATGAAAGGTTTTACCCCCCCCTTCTTAACAGAGTTGGCTATATTTGCCTCAATTTGGGCCTTTGCTATTCTGACTGCCTTCTCAGCTTCCTTCTGCTTTAACTGGTACAGTTTTCTGTCCTGCTCCTTCTGTGTTTCCTTATACTTCCTGAATGCTATTTTTTTCTCCATAACCTTCCCCGCCACCTCTTTTGAGAACCATCGTGGTTATTTCTTTCGATTTGATTTGTTTATTTGCTTCACACAAAGGCCTGTTGCCTCTGTGATGGCAGTTTTGATATTTCACCATTGTTCCTCCACCCTTCCTTTTTGCTTGTTTGCTAGTGCTTTTCTGAGGCACTCTCCCATTTTGACAAAGTCAGCCCTTCTAAAGTCCAGTACCCTCACTTTTGTATGGCTTGACTCTGCAGCTGAGTTTATCATGAACCACACTGTTTAGTGGTCACTTGTTCCCAGATGGTTACCTACTTCTAGATCCAAGATCCTCTCTCCATCCCGATTTGAGAGTACCAGGTCTAAGATTGCTCCCTCCTCAGTGGGTTCCAACACTAGCTGTCTGAGGCATGCCCCCTGTAGGGCATTGAGAATGACCCTGCTCTTGGATGCGGCTGCAGCAAAGGTGCTCCAGTTAACATCTGGCATATTCAGGTCCCCATCAACAATGTTTTCCCTTTTTCTGCCATCCTAAAGATGTCTTCTTTCATTTCCTTGTCCATTTCCTCACCCTGAAACGGGGGTCTGTATATAACCCCCCCATACGGATTGTGGTGCTATTTCCATTCTCCAGGGTGACCCACAGTGCCTCCTCTCCTCCCTGTTTACCCTTTAGTTCCATTACTTTGATCCTTTCCCTTACATAGAGAGCTACTCCTCCACCTCTTCTACCCTCTCTGTCCCTCCTGTAGATTGTGTATCCTGGTATGTTGACATCCCAGTTATGGTTCTCTGTGTACTATGTTTCTGTGACTGCCACAATATCCAGATGTCCCTCTTCCATCAAGGCCACCAGTTCAGGGAGCTTGTTACCCAGACTACGAGCATTGGTACTCATTGCCCTCCTTTTATTGATTGCCTTATTTCTTTTAGCCCCATCACTGTCCTTACTGCCTTTTTCTCCATTTATCCCTGCCCTTCTCCCTATTGACTTCTCTATCTTGGTTTTTACCTTACTAACTACCATGAATTTTGTTTGGGTGGGCTAGGATTTTCCTGCTCCTTTTCAGTGCCTCCCCCCTTGGCTAGTTTAAATGCTTGCCAATGAAGCATTTAAACCTATCACCTGGGATCCTGGTTCTCTTCCTGGACAGATGCATACCATTGCACCAGTATAGGCCTGTATCCCTCCAGGTGGACCCCCAGTCCCCAATGAAGCCAATACCCTGAGCTCTGCACCAGTTTTTCAACCACTGATTGAATCCCATGGTGTGGAGCACCCTAGCCTCACCCATGCCATAGACAGACAGCACCTCTGAGAAGGTTACTGTGCATGCTACTTGTTGAAGGCCCCTCCACAACTCCACAATCTCCTCCTGCACTGGTCTGATCCCTTTCCCAGCCAGGTCATGTGTCCCTAGGTGGACAATGATGTCCATCTCCCTCCCTCCCCCGTTCAGCTGTTCCCACGATCCTGAGGATTCGCTCCATGTTCCTGCAAGTCATGGTGCCAGTCAAGCACCTTACCTCCCTCTCCCCCCTCACCCAGTTCTATCCCCCTAACAACTGAGTCCCCCATCAGGAGTTGTTTCCTTCCACTGTGGGGTCCCATGTCACCCTCCTGTGGGTCTCCATTGTGGAGGTTCCCAGCATTCCTCCTTGGTCTCCACTGCAGGTGCCTCCATAGAGGAACCACACTCTGCCAGAATGGTGTATGAATTATGGAGAGGTACAACTGGAGGGATGCATCTCCATTCCACCACCCTCACCCTCCCTGAGCCCACTGTGGTCCAACCACTGTTGGGGGACTGTTTTTCATTTTACAGATACAACAAAGAACAGCAGGAATTTCTTGATTTTGGGGACAATGGGAATGGGCTCCCCAGTGTCTCACACTGCTCAGGTAGAATGTTGTACATGCCAACATGGGGATTGGGGCCCCTGATGTCTGCCACCAGTAATAAAACAAAGGGGTGAAGGTGGGGGGACTAAAATAAAAATTGGGGGACAGTGATTGGAGGGTGGGGGGTGCTGCTAGACACCAAGAACAGCAATCAGAGGATGGGGTTGTGACTAGATACCAGGAAAAATTATCAGCAGGTGGGGGGGTGCCACTAGACACCAGGGACAGTGATCAGCAGTTGAGGGTAAACACCAGGGAGAGTGATCGGCGGGTGGGGGGTGCCACTAGACATCAGGGAAACAGCAGCTCACTCTTCTCACTGCAGCTTGCAACACGAGTTCCAGCTGCAACTGCAAAAGTCAAGAAATCCTGTTGTTCTCATACAGAGACCTCAGGGAAGCACTCCTCTTGCTAAGCTGTGCACCTGGGATTTGGAGTGCCCAGAAAACATATTTACAGGCACAATATTTAAAAAAAATAAATATCAGAATCTAGCAAACCTGGTCCTGTTTAGCTAGGTTCTGATGTTTGTTTATTAAAACCACGGCATTTTTGTGTTTTTTTCCACGTTTGTCAGTTCATGGAAGAACTCAACAAGATGGTGGTTGGCATGGCACTTCAGTGGTGTGAAATCAAAAACCAGCATTTGTGGCATCAAATATTTACTTTCACACAAAACGTTATCTCAAAACCCCTACTGCACATGCGCAAGTCTGAAAACACTAAAATGGAAAGCCTTATAACTCTAGAACCCCTTGAAATGTTTTCATCAGACCTGTCAAAGGCATGGCCTTGGGACATGACACATGTCCCCTGCAAGTTTGGGGCAATAGTTCCTTTCCATGTAGGTTGTAAGTGAGAGCAAAAAAAAAAAACAATGTTAAGTATAGCAAAAAATTTTGTTTTTTTCCAGAAATGACACATGTATCTCAGTAACTGCGCAAGCTGCCATCACAAAAATTTCTGCACATCAAGACCTTGTCTCCTAAACAACACATACAAAATTTCAGCTCATTTCGTCAAAGGGAGCTAAAGATATTCATGTGCAAAAGTTGAGGTTTAACGTTAAACAGGCTACTCTACCCTAATTATAGGAGTGCTATTGTGCCCCTATAATATTCCTTGCATAAAAACTTTGTTAATGCACCAGTTATAGTAACTTAACACCACAAAAGTAGGGAAATGTGGTGTTAGGGTTTCCAACCCTACATCCCCCCCCCAAGCAGCAAAAGGAAAAAACATTAAGGTTTTGGGTCTCCAGAGTCTTGGCAACTCAGTGGCGCGGTCTTCATTGGGATTGTTAACTCCAATGCTCACCCCTCACCCTCAGCCCTCAGCCTCTTGTCCAAAGCACAAGGTACATCTCCAAGCCAGTGTCTTATAGTGATGCACTCTTCAAAAGTAGAGAAGTATGTGTCATCATGTTATCCACACAATATGTTGTACCTTTCTTCATGCAGGGCCCGCAAAGCCCTGAGTGACAAAAGGAAAGCATGTCTGACATTGTTTGCTCAAGAAACAGGGTGCACATTGTGACGCTTGGCCAGCTGGTTATGATTATTGTATGATATTTGTAAAATAAAAATATAGTATGAGATCGTCTCACCTAAGACAGTCTGTGCTTCCATGCCCTTCCCCCCCAGGTTTCAGTGAAGCTACAGGATATGTAAACTGACCAGGAGATCTCTGTAATGTAATTAACTTCCTTGAAAAATTGCATTTTCCGGCCTTTTTATAACCTCATGTTTTTGAAGTGGAAATCAAATGTGACTTTATAACTTCAGAAACAGGACATTATTAGGTCGATTCCTGTTGTTTTTTTGTTTTGTTTTGTAACACCTTGGTGCCAGTGTGGGATTGCTAAGTTCAAAGGAAAGGCTTGATTAAAGACTGTCATAACTTAGGAAATGTCTTTTTCTTCTGATGTCACATTATTTAAAATACCTCCTGATGGGAAATATTGTTTGTACTCTTTTGATTCTAAAAGGAGGCGCTAGATGACTCACAGAAGAGGTGTGGAGACACAGAGTTTAAACTGATACTTGTGTCTGAAATAAAAGTCATATCATCTTGGGACTCTAGAGAGACACAGCTCTGTGATCTAACTTTAAAACGCACTTCCAGAGGTAATACCTTAGACAGCAAAGGTCTAAATGTACTGTGGAAGGAGTTTTTGTTTTGTACTTTCCCTTGTTCTTTTATGTGATTGTGAGCTCTTTGATATATTGTTCTATGTTTACATTTTTCATATTTTTATCATCTTTTAGTAAAGTACATTTTCTTAAGATACTGCCTGGGTGTGTCTTCCCAGTTCTTTTTTCATGTGATGTATACGTGATTAAGTCTGACAGCTGTTTGAAGGGCTTGATGGTGTTACTAAACTGAGAAAGGTAAGAATATACCTAAGGTCTCTTAATAGAGTTTTAAGGGTTCATTTTGGAAGCTTGGCTTGGTGCCCCTGGCAAAAGATTGTACCGCAATCCCCGAAGAGGGTACATATCTGAGCCTGTACCTTGGGTACACTAGCATAAGGGTCACAGTTTGAATCCCCCCAGAACTTGAGACTAAAGGTGATTTGGACCCAAAAGCAGACAAGAGAGTTACCCTGTCTGTTACCTGTTCACACTATTGTGCTCTGAGGTTGGCACTGTGGGAGCAGAGCGCCTGAGCTGCTGAGTGTGTTTGTGACAAACATTAGGATTGACAACCCCAAGGAAGACTCCACCTCTGATTCGTCAAGACATTGGAGACCCAAAACCCTAATGTTTTTTCCTTTTGCTGCTTGCGGGGGTGGGGGTGGGAACTTAGAGCTGGAAACCTGTTGCCATATTTCCCTACTTTTGTGGTGTTTAGTTATCTTAGAAAATGGGCTAGATTGTAAGAGCTCTTTGATTGACTGAGAGCCACAGCAGGGGGGTACATTAAGTTTCAATAGACGCCACTCAAAAACAAGAGCCAATTCAGGGTGCCCTATTACTTGTGTTAACCTTGGGCACCCTGAATTTCAACAGCCACCATTTTTCTCCTCGCTTACCGGACCAGTTGAAAGCTGAGAAGTTCCTCCATACAGCACGTCCTCCATCCTGCCCCTGCCATCGTAGAAAGTTAATTTATATGTTCTTAAGAAAAACAAACTGCATGCTCTTCAAAAACCATAAAATTATGCACCTCATATTTTCTTTCCATTTCTTTCACTGCGTGCCGTGACTCCACTACCACCGCTTACATCCCCAATGCTGATTGACCTCCGATCCAAAAAACAGAAGGCTTCCTCTCTTGTCTTCATTAAAAAAAAAATGCTGATGAAAGAAAAACAAATCATACAACACTGACACGCTGAATCGGACCTCACATTTTCCACTTCCTGCTTTCAATTAGCAGGGTCACTCAAGCTTGCGCATGTAACTAGCGCATCTCCAACCAAAAACTAAAGAAAATAAACAAAATGCTTGCAGAAACTGCACTGAACATGTCCTCAACTATAAACATGATGGCAACATAGTTCTGAATTAAAATTTAATATCACTGGTATGTCTTCCTTTGCACCATTTGGTGGAGCGGGGGGGAACAGTAGAACAGAATGGCTCTTTGAAGGGTGGCAGACCACAAAGGGAACAGCACTGTAACAGAGGAACTACTTTACCACATGTGTATTTTGTTTTCTACTGTATTCCTATTCATTTTAAATACCAGTTCCTCTATTATTTTCACTATTTCACTATTAAGTGCAATAATACCCTCCAGGGTGGGCAGTAGGGCAATACCAAACCATCCAGGGGCTATAAGGCCCTCCACCTGTGGCGTCAAGCCTCATTAGGCCCCTGGGTGGTCCAGTATTGCCAAATACTGCCCACCCTGTCGGGTATTATTGCTTGCATAACTGGTGCATTAACAAAGTGTTTGCAAAGAAAATTCTTCCTTTTTGAGAAAGTGGAATGATATTCTTATTCTTGCGTGAACAGATGTAGTTGCTCTGCACCAAGGGAAGACTTGCAGGCCCTGCCTTTCTGTGCAGCAATGGATGTAAAGAATTCATGGTGCTGTCTGGTGGGCTGTGGAAGGGTAATGCCCAGTGGTCCCTGTGCTTCCATGTGGCCGTAGATACAGATGTCTACAGCAACTGCCCAACTTATGCTCTTATCCTATCCTCCCATTGACAAAGCTGCCTCCGGCTGCTATATACTAGTCCCATCTCACCTCCCCCCCAGTCCTCACACCTCCTCTCATATCCCTCCTGCTTTCAATGTTTCTTTTCTTCCGAGCCTCTCTTGACCTCTATGTACCCTCTCTTCGTTTGTCCACATGTAAAAAACCTCCTTTATTGTGATTGCTTTATGCTGATATTGTAACTCCAAGACTTTTCAGTTGTTCACATGTAAGAAACCTTGAATTAACATGTCAAAATCTCCCTTGTGATTGCTTTATGCTGATATTGTAACTCCAAGACTGTACACCCTGACGTGGAACCTTTGTAAAAAAGCCTAGGCTCAAAGGTACTTTGTAATCCTAGACTTGACTAAACAAATTAATTAAACAAAAGACCACACTCTCCACTTTTTAAAAAGTGCTGTCCAAATACACAGCCAGGCAAAACACAAACAAACAGTGCATAATAAAAAGCCTTTTTTTGGAGACAGTGGAGAGTGCAGTCTTGCTGTGGACATTCGTTATTTTAGAGCCGCACCTCCGGTGAGTGGAGCTGGAATTGCTGTACTGCCTCAGATACAGATGCACAGGGCAAAGACTACATCTGTCAGCCAATGTACAGGGCCCTCTACCACCCACAGGTAGATAGGTGCAGGGCCCTAATGCCAAGAGGGCAGTTTTCTTCACTATATGGTACCCATGCCCATGTGGACAACCCTGCACCTTTCATACCCTGACTGGGGAGTGTCACATAACAGCACCATCCCCCCAGCCTCTCCCGATCCAGCTGGGTCACTGAGCTCACCCACAACTCAGCTCACTGGCACAGGATCACAAAGCATGCCCACTGGGGTCAAGGCTGCCACTACATACAAACTTTGTTAATTATCATTTTAATTTTAAAGATACTCCTTTAATGATTAGCCTCATAAACATGACATGTACAATTTATAGTATATTGGCCAACATTTTTATTTCACACCAGAAGTGTTAAAATACATCTCATCCAGGATTTAAAAAATGACACATACTACGTTTATGAGGTGGCATGTTAAAATGGCTATGTTAAATGTTTGGAGTCAAAATACTGAAAATTAGCAATACTGTAATGTTCGCTCATAACCTGGGCATTTTACTGTATTTGTGCACTAAATGTTCAGTATAGCCTTCATATTACCCCACCTCATGAACCCAGTAGGTGCAAATGCTAAAATCCCAGCTGAAACGTCATTTCGCACCATGAAACATCATTCCACACCACAGATGTGAAAACACAGGTAGTGTGAAAAAATGGCTAAATTGAAAATTTGGGGTCAAAATATTTAAAATTACCAAAGTCATGAGCAAGCATAGAACAATTTCAATGTACATGCATAGCTTTGCCATTTTTATATATTTTGTCCCAACCTTTTGAACATAGCATTCTTATGACCCCACCTTATGAACAAGGATGGTGAAAATTTTCAAATCCTGCCTGAAAGGTGATTTCACCAAGTGACCACGAAATCACCTATTGGGCTAATCTACATAATTCCAGCACCATTGATCATGAGGTGGGGTCCCCAAATGGCCACGTTGAAAATTTTGGATCAAAATATACAAAAATGACAAAGTTATGCACCAGAGTTCAAAACTCCATTGAAATACATTGAACTGCACTTACCTTAGTTTCTCATACTGCAGTCGACAGTTCCAGCAGCAAGACGTGTCTTGGATTGGAGAGTGGATATATGCAGTGGGACCTGTTCGGGTGAATGAGGGTGTGATGTGTGTGTTGGGTTTGTGTGGGGGTGTGTGGGTTGATGAGTGCTGAGTGAGGGGTCAGATTGGCAAGGGACTTTTTTTATTTTTTACAGGTTAAAAAAAATAATCAAGGAATGGTTTTCTTTATTACAGCTCAAACTCACATTCCAATATGGAGATGGGGATCGGAGGGGGGGTGCCACTGGACATCAGGGAATATGTAAATTTATACGGGAATGGTGATGGGAGGATGGGGAGTTCCACTAGACACCGGGGAATTAATATGGAGATGGGGATTAGATAGATAGATAGATAGATAGATAGATAGATAGATAGATAGATAGACAGACAGACAGACAGACAGGGCAGGCAGACAGAGAGAGAATGAGAGAGACAAAGATAGGCAGACAGAACTGGGTATTGGTGGCTCACTGCTGTCACTGCAGCCTGCAGCAAGACTCCGGCTGCGGTTGCAGAATTCAAGAAAGTCCCACTGTTCTCATACAGAGAACATGAGTGAACAGCTTCTCTCACTAAGTTGGGCACCCTGGATTTTGGGGTGCCCAGCAAAGGTATTTCTGGCCATTATTTAAAAAAACAAACATCAGAATATAGTTAAGCAGGTCCCGTTTAGCTAGGTTCAGGTGTTTGTTTTTAAAATTACACCATTTTATGTATTTTCCATTTTTTTTTAAGGGAAAAGAAACAAGATGGCAGATCTCATGTATTGTGCTGTGAGAAGCAAGTGGTGAGAAATCAAAAAAGGTCTTTCGACAGTATTCTTGGCATCATATCAAAATGTTATCCCAAAAACCCTACTGAGCATTCTTAGAACAGAAAAAAAAAAACACAAAACTTTAAATCCTTATAACCCTGGAATATTTTTTCAGGAACCGTTTCAAAGGCACTACTGTACCTTGGCACAGCACGCTTCTACCCGAAAGTTTTGGGAAAAAAATCCATTCCATGTAGGCTGTAGGTGAAAGCAAACCCAAATCCCATGTTAAGTACAGGAAAAAAAATTGTTGTCTACAGGAAAATTACATATGTGGATCTCGGAAACCGCATAAGCTGCCATCATAGAACTTTCCATAGGTTTAGACCTTGCCTCTTAGACAACACATACAAAATTTCAGTTAATTTTGTCAAACACTGCCAAAGCTACTAAGGTACAAATTTAGGGGTTTAATACTGAACACTCTACTCAATCCTAACTATAGGGGCACTACCGCAATCCTAGAATATACTGGATTAGAATGTAGGCATGATCTTCACAGACAATGGGGGTTTCATTACATCGATGTAGCATGAAACTCTTTTTTTGTACTTACAGAATACCACTACAGTACAGTAATAGGTGTTATAGTAGTGCTGCCTGGGATCTATCCCCCACATACATCATATCCCAGCTACCAGCAGGTTGGCTAGTTTATGTCTATATTCATACTCACTTCTGGCTCTAACATTTTCAGGTCAAAAATCTGCTGCATTTCTGCTCTATAAAGACTTTTAATATAACCACCTCCCTGTTCTCTCTATAACCCCCTTACCTTGCATCCTCCCCCCATACTCTGCATGGCTCTTCATGTCCTCTCACTGCCCATCCCATCAGTTGGCAACCAGCCTATGCCCTCCCCTATGCGAACTGCTCAAGCTCACAAACTCCTAAAAACTGCCCTCTTCTGACAAGTTTTTCTCCTCCTCCTCCTCCTCCTCCTCCTACTATCCAGGAATGTCCATCCTAACCCGGGTCCTCCCCTCCAGACATCCCAGGCCCACAACAAGATGAAGCAGCTATTATTTACAACCTTAAATATCTGCAGTCTGCAGAAAAAGTATGACCTCCTTCAAAGCTGGATGGCCCAGCACAAACCCAACATCCTGGCACTGACTGAAGCCTGGCTGTCACCACAGGTCGAGGACTCCCATGTGACCCTGAATGGCTACTCTATTTTTCAGACTGACAGACAGACCAAGAGGGAAGGGGGTTGTGCCCTCTACATATGGGAATCCCCACAAGCCTCTATCATTTCATTTCAGTCTTCCCATCCGCACATGGGGCCCAAATTCTTACAATAAAATTACTTCTGGGGGAACCCTGGCAAATCCTTCTATGTCTTGGTTGTATACATTCCCTCCACGCAACCAAAAGCTTGCTTTTAATGCTGTTAACAACTACATCTCCCAACTCCCCTCCAATAGCGAGCTCCTAATTGTGGGTGACTTCAACATCAATTGGTTTTCCCCCAAGCTGCCCCCCTTCAAAGACTCGACCTCTGCCCTTGATCTTACTCAAGTGGTAGTCTCCCCTACAAGATTCAACCACAAAACCGGAAAATCCACACTATTGGACCTGATCTTTACTAATTGTCTGAAATGAATCTTAAGGGTCAAGGTGCTTCCTGACACCCTTAGTGACCACTTCCCTGTGCTCTACTAGTGGTCTAGTAAGACATCTAACTCTCCTCCTAAAGTCACTTACATTCATAGGTTAAAAAGGGTCTCACTAGCCTCATTTAAACACCACCTCCTTAACTACGACTGGTCCCCCATTGATGCAGCCAGTTCCTCTGACATCGCCATTTCCTACTTCATCTCTATGTTCAACGTGGCCTGTGATCTCTATGCCTCTTTCACCAAAAAAATTGTAAAAGGCTGTGATACCCCCTGGCTTTTCCAGAACCTACTTGACCTCATGCATCATCGGGATTGACTTTGGTATAAAGCCCTTGATTCAGGACTACTGCAAGATAGGCAGCGGTACAGGGAGGCCAGGAACAAATGCACCTGGGCCCTGCGTCAAGCCAAGTCTACCTAATACCAGTACACTCTCTCCTCATCTATGGGCAATAGTCACAAATTCTGGGACACCATTAAAGAACTTAACAGTAAAGCTGTCTCCCCCCTCCCTCTCAACTCACTGTGAATGGTATCCCAACACAAGACCCGCTGCAAATAGCCAACGCATTAAACACCACCTTCTCTGACCTTAGTAGTGTGCTCCCACCTAACTTTTCTGATCCCCTTCCCCCCAACCATCCCCTCCCTCCACCATCAGCCCCCCTTCCTGGTTTTGTGTCCTATCTACGTGAGAAGCCAAAACCTATCTCTCTAAGGCCCTGGGCAAGTCACACCATAGTGGGGATACGCTGGACCTAAAACTACTACGCCTCGTACTCGACACAGTCATCATCCCCTTAACCAAAATCATTAACCTTTCCCTCTGTCTAGGACAGTTTCCTACCCCCTGGAAATGGGAAGTCATTACCCCCATCCCCCAAACCGGAAATCATACCTCTCCCAACAACTACTATCCCATTTCCATTTTACCTCCTCTCTCCAAAGCCCTAGAAAAAGTGGTGTCTGACCAGCTGTCAGACTACTTATCTAAATATAATCTCCTGTGCCCTGAACAACATGGATTCTGCAAGGATCACAGTACCTCCACAGCCCTTAGGGAATACACCACTTTCATACACAAAGGCCCTTGACCACGGACACTTAGTTGGGTCTGTCTACATAGACCTAACTAAGGCATTCGATATGGTCAACCATGCCCTCCTGAACTTCTGGTGATGCAAGCATCAGCATGGCAGCTTGATTTTGGAGCGCTCTGTACCTGGTGGCTAAAATCTGTAGTAATCGGCCTGATTTTCTTGACAAACCAAAGTCTAAACCTGGGCCTGTCCCCCCTGGGCTGTCTCTCACTCCTCCAACCGAGCTCGCTAAGATGGGCCCCAAGATACTCTGATACTACTGCCTTTCGTGTGACCTTTGTCAAGACAAGCACTGGCCAAAGGTCCTTTCACTACAGGGCTCCTCTTTGGATGACCTCAATCCCTGGGCCTACCCTATCAATCCCCACAATAGGACCCCTTAAAACTGAGCTACGTGACTATATTGTATCCAGCTCTGAATGTGACTGCAGGTAACTCCTTCTCCCTGTACTGACAAGTCCCACTGCTGAATATGTACTTGATTTTATAATCTGATTGTATAACACACACCACTGGTGTTGCACTATGTATTGGTATTTTGTTATGCACTTTGCCTCTGTATTTTTTTATTCTCTGTATTGTGCCTTCATTGTTCTCTGTATTTTTCTTCATTCTCTGTATGACGTGGAGCCATTGTAAGTGAGTCCCTGACTCAAAGGGTTGTAATTCTGAGACTTTAATAAAATAAAAAATATAAAAATAAACTTCTCCCGTTGGTTATCCGAATAGTGCGGGAATGGCTATTGTGAAAAGTTCCTCTAAAAACACACCAGCCCAGCGGAATAAAGAAAAACTGTCACTGTGACCTAGAGATAGGTTCCAGTTACTACCCAATTTCCCTGCTCAACCAAGATGTAAAGATTTTTGCTAAGGCTACTGGTATGCGACTGCAGACCTTCATTACAGACTTAGTACACCCTGATGAAACCGGATTTATACCAGGCTGTCACATACAAGATAACATCCGTCTCCTATTAAATGGCATGTCAGCTGCAAAATTGTTCCCCAAAAATACCATCCATGCAGTGATGTCGATCGATGCTGAAAAGGATTAAAAGGATTTTGATTGCCTAGATTGGCACTACTTAGACAGTACCCTTAGGCGTTTTGGCTTTGGTCTGCATTTTAGGTTGTGGAGCTCCAACTTATATTGGTGCCCCACAGCTCAAGTCATGGTAAATGGGATAACCTCCACTCCTTTTAATATTCAATGGTGTACACTGCAAGATTGCCCCCTCTCTCCATTGTTGTTCACATTGAGCATTGAACCTTTGGCCACCTACATTGGGCAATCTCCAGATTTCAAAGGGGTATGGGTGGAAGGGGAGGTGAAGAGCTGCACATTTCACTATATGCAGATGACACCTTACTGTATATTGCTGACCAAGTTAAGGGGGTTCTGACAATGCTAAAGACCTTTGGGACAATTTTAGGCTATAAAATCAATGAATCTAAGTCAGAATTGCTCCCTCTTGGTGGGTATACTGGTTCCCTTCAACAGGATTTGGGTGGTCTAAGGTAGATCATGAATGGGTTTCGATATCTGGGGGCCTGGATTCCTAGACAGCTATCTCAGTTGTATCAAAAAATCATTTAAAAATACTCACTAAGGCGCAGGCCGACTGTAAGAGGTGGAGGGAACTGCCCCTGACCCTAATGAATAAAACTGAGACTTTACGCATGAACCTCTTACCAAGATTTTTATTCATATTCACAGTGATCCCTGTAAAACCAATTCCAAATTTTTGGAAGATGCTCAGATCCACACTAAGTTTGTGTGGGGTGGGAAAAAACCCAGAGTTCGATGGCCCATCCTGATTGTCCCTAAAAAGCAGGGTGATCTAACATCACCTGATTTCAAGTTGTACTACTGGGCTGCAGAGCTGCAGTATTTTATCCCACACCTGAGTGATGCACAGCCCCCCCCACCATGGGTAGGTATGGAATGGGGATCAGGGGGTCTGCCCAACATGGGGGATGTATTATTTATGGACAGCCCAAACCTTAAGTTATTTACTACTAATAATACCTGGGCCATGAATGTCAAAATGACATGGACAGAGATATGTACTAAATATGTTACCCATGAATCTGACAATGGACACCCCTTTGAGGGCTTGCATAGACTTGCTTCCTTTTAAACTGGAGGGAGGGCATATGTTATGGGAAAGGAATGGACTATTTAGTATAGGACAAGTCTTCCTGGGGACATGATTAAGTCCTTTCTATAGCTTTCCCAAGAGTTTAATTTGCCAAAGAGGGAGTTTTTTCATTATTTGCAGTTCAGGCATCATCTCTCAGAGAGCCCCCGTAGATCTCAATATAATGTAGATACTAATCCCCTTCAATCCCTTCTCACATCATTGGCAAAATCCCCACAGAACAGAGGCAGAGTTTCCCAGATTGTACGTTTGCTCTCAGACTTACAACTGGACCCGGTCAGCATCTTGAAGAGGAGATGGCTTCAAGAAGCAGAGACTGACTTGTCAGCTGCTGACTGGGAAAGGGTTTGGCGTGGAATTTTTTTCCACCATGGCTTCCCCGTCCTGGGGAGATTTTAGATGGAGAGTGGTGGCTCATCACTTTCGCACGTCGGTCATTACCAAACACAATGGGACCCACACATCAGATGAGTGTTGGAGAGGTTGTTCTGAAGTAGGGACACATGCCCACATTTTCTGGTCCTGCTCTTTATTAAAACCTTTTTGGACAGAGGTAGCTAAGGAGTGTAACAAAATTTTAGGTGTAGCCTTACCCTTGGAATTCCCCACCTTTATACTGGGATTGCCGCCTGTGGGACTACAAACTAAGGCCCAGATCTATTTATTTATCATTTTGGTAGCTGCAGCCCTAAAAACTATAACCCAGAAGTGGTTAAATCCCACGATCCCTACAGTGGAATCTTGGTTATTGAATTGCACTCATATAATGGAGATGGAGTGCCTCATGGCGAAATTAAGGTTACAAAAAGATAAGTATATCAGCCGCTGGCTCCTATACTTTCATTATATTGCAGACACCCTTCAGATGAATGTATTGGATATCCAAGCAGAACAGAATTAGATGGGAATGGTTCCCTGTTGACCCTCCTTGCCTTGTGTAGGGTGTATACTACCACTGGCATCAATGCTATTTTTTATGATCCCATGTTAGATAAATGATTGGTATGGACCACTAGTTCCTAGGGAAGTATTAACTGAAATTCACTGACCATCCTCATATTGGTGTGATGTCCCTTTTTTATTTTTTTTATTTATTGCCCAGTTTTAGTCTGTATTGATTTTGTGTATTGTTACTTTTTTTGTGATATGTGAACAAATTGTTCAGTTAGCTTTTATGGTCTTGTAAATGATCTCTGTATCGTTTATGTATTAAATCTGAAAATCAATAAAGAATAATTTCAAAAAAATAAAACATGCCCTCCTACTTAACTCTCTGTCCTCCCTTGGCCTTGCCCCTGAACCCACATCCTGGTTTGAGAACTACCTAAGTGACAGGACCTAGCAGGTCAAAATTAACTCTACCCTATCCACCTGCCTCACAGTCTGCTCAGGGGTCCCTCAAGGCTCCATACTTGGCCCACTCCTTTTTAGCCTCTTCTTAAACTCCTTGCCAGTGCCTGCTTGAGACATTTACTTCTCTATGCCAATGACGCTGTCATCTTCACAAGCCATACTAATCCCTCCTTTCTACAACAAACCCTCCAAAAGTCATTCACAGAAGCTGAAACCTGGCTCACAGAGCATAGGCTAGTTCTCAACTATAAAAAAAAAATAAGTCGATGGTTTTCTCTCATCACCAAAACCCGCTCAGAGACCTCACCCTTCTTATGTACAATCATCAAGGCTCCACGATTGAGCAGGTAAACTTCTTCAAATATTTGGTCACCACTCTTGACTCATCCCTCACCTATCACCTGCATATTCATACCTTGAGTACCACCATCAACACCAGAACTGGACTACTCTATAGGCTTACACACTGACTATCTCCGGATGCCCTTTGTCTAGCCATGCAGTCCTCGATCCTCTCTGTTGTAGTATATGGGATTGTATTCTATGGCTCTGTAGATGATTCCACCCTGCACAGAATAAAGACTGCCCTGAACAAAGCCTGCTGCCTAGTGACCGGTTGTGCTAGATGGACCCACACATGTGATCTCTATAGTCATACAAACTAGCATACCTGCCTGTTGGCCAAGAAAATCCACTGAAAACTCTCTCTGCCTGGTCTCCACTCCCTTATCCAGCCCATCCCCCAACAAAGGGTAACCAGGAGCTCGACCAAAGCTCCTCATTTGGCTCCCATTGTAGGACAGTGCTAGGCCAAAGAGCCTTCTATCATAGGGCCCCTCAGTGACTCAATGGCCTCCCTATCTCTGTCTCAGCTGTGCCTAAGATTGGCTGCTACAACACCTGCCTTGGATTTCCTCCTTAAGGGCTCAACCTGTGATTGCACCTAAACTCCCCTGCATGCTCCACGTGTCCTCCTTACATCCCTCCTTCCAGACCAAGTCCCCGCCTCTGTCTCTTGCCAGCCTTTTTCCTTCCTTCTTTCAGTGTGCTGAACTAGGAATCGGGTTGTAATATGGACACAAGACCTAAGATTATTTCACTGAATGTTTCATGTATGTTACTTGACTCTGGGTTTGCCCCACCCTTAGAATGTTACTAGACTCAGGGGCTACACCACCCTCAGATGTTTAACTATCCTCAATGAAAATTGTATAATTGTATACTATCTTTGTATTATTGTACTTTGTCCTGCACTGTTTCACTTTTATGTATTTGCTCTGTTTTTTGTAACTAATTCCGGGTCACCCCTGAAAAAGGGACCTTTGGGGCCCAGCGGGCTAACCCAGTTAACAAAATGTTATATATAAATATAAAATGCATCTATTATGTTGACTACTCTGTATTATATTGCCCTCTGTAACACCTTATTGTAATGTTTGTCTGTAACACCTTGTTGTAATAATTGTCTGTATATACTGACGAGAAGCCTTTGCAAAGAAGTCAATGACTCAAAAGAATATAATTCCGATTCCATTAATAAATAAATAAATAAATAAATAAAAAGATGCAGTCCTCTTCTGGAGCCATCCCCATCCTTTACCCCTTAAGCACACCCTCCAGAAGTCCTTCTTTGAAGTCAAAGCTTGGTTTTCTGAGCACCGTCTAGTTCTAAACTATAAAAAAAAACAAGGCTATGATCTTCTCCCACTGCCAGAACCCACTCAGTGACTCTACTTTGCTAGTCCACACTTCCCAAGGCTCCCCACTGGAGCAAGTTAACTTTTTCAACTACCTGGGTATTACCCTTGACTCCTCCCTCACCTATTGTGCACATATTCACCTCCTCTGCATCACCATCAACGTCAGAACTGGCACAAACATTGTCTGCCCCCGATGCGCTTCACCTTGCTGTGTCATCCTCAGTCCTCTCAGTACTGGACTATAGGATTGTGTTCTAAGGCTCTGCAGACAACACTGCCCTACGCCAAATAAATACTGCACTGAACAAAGACTATCACCTGGTGACAAATTGCGACACTCGCTCCAACTGGCTAAACTTTGAGTGCCGTCTTAAATATCATACCTGTCTCCTGGCCAAAATAATTCAGTGCAAACTCTCACCACCTGGACTACATAACCTTATCCAGCACTCCCCCAGGCCAAGAGCCTCCAGGAGTACCTCCAAGGCCTCCCTCTCGGTTCCCTGCTGCTGGACATCCCTGGGTCAATTAGCCTTTTTTCATAGGGCCCCATACTGGCTGAATGGCCTACCTGCTGCTATCTCCACTGTGACTAAGATTGACCCCTTCAAAACCACCCTCAGGGAATTTCTCTCTGAGAGCTTGATCTATGCCTGCAACTAGCATCCCTCCACTGTCACAGCTCCTGTCTTCTTCTTTCCCCACCTCCTCTCCAACTCATTTTTATTTATTTATTGAAATGTTTCACCAGGAAGGCACACTGAACAACAAGTTGCTCGTCTACTGGCACAACCTGGGGGAAGGGGGTACAATGAGGATGGAAACAGAGATTCATAACAATTTAACAGAAAACAAACAGTAACATTTGGTAGCAAAAATAAGCAGTAGTGCACAGAGATACATACAATTTTACAGAGATCGACTAATTGTGTTTGGTAAGCAGCAGGTAGACAGCATTGCTATATAACTGGAGTGCAGAGGGAAGGGAATGAAGGAGCGAGGCTTACAGGCGTTAAGATTGATGAAATATATAATAGTACAGCAGCTCAGAGAAACTGGACTCTAAACAAGTAGTGCAGGCAGGTTCATAAGGCACAGTACATCAGTGTGCAATATAGTTACAGAGTTAATACCCTGAGACAAAAAGACAAAAAGATTACGTGCAAGAGGAGGGGGAAGATGGGCAAGTGCTTTATTTTGATAAGATCGCACTGTGGAGGAGGGTAAACCCATTCACCCTCCAGGATGTTAAGACTCTTACGTACAGTATAACTGGACTGGGTAATATGCTCCTTATCTCAGTTAGGCTACCTTCTGTATTAACCTTGTATGTATTTACTATGATGGAACAAATGTCATATTACTGCATTTTCCTGGTTTTACTTGACTCTGGGTTGTCTCTGCCCACAGAATTTACATGAACATATTATTATTTTCTCCTCTGTAATCTATATGTACTATACTCATTTAATTGTTTAATGTACCTTGTTAGTTCTCATTGTAATGTCTGTATAATATGTTATCTGATGAGGAGCCTTTGTAAAAGAGTCTATGAATCAAAGTGTTGTAATTCCGATTTCTCAAATAAATAAAAAAAAAATAAAAAATTATCCTTCTTTGTAGTTTGTGTACCACCTCAAGGCCCCAAAACCTAACAGCAGCTCCTACATGACCAGTTTCTTTGAAGTGTTGTGCCACAGTGGACCTTATGTCCTGCCCCCAATGCCCCCCTTGTGCTCCTGTATGCATACTTTAATGGCTTTGTTTGCTTCCCTCACATACAATAAAGTCAGAAGGACATAGGAGAATGTAATTTGCCCCATGTGGATTACAGCCAATGTGCATCGTTATTGGGTACTGTCTCCCTGTATGTGGGTGCTTAAATGTGCTCCTCCTGTTTGTTTGCCCACAAACTGACCATCGTCCACAAAGTGACATTCCTGGCTGTGAAGGTCCTAATAAAAGCTGACCTCCTCCATACTTCTAAAAATTGTAAATGTAAGATTTTACCCTTAATGTTTTAGAGTCTCTTTGCTGCTATGATAGTTTTTTCCTGGAAGGCCCTCAAACTTGGTTCTCCCCTACTTAACAAATATCAGTGCTGGTTCACAATTTCCCTAATCTCTTTAAGTTTGTGATTATATTCAGTTGCTAGTACTAGATGACTGGTCTGGTCTGTTGTTTTCCTTTTCACCTAAAGCTCTGCTCTCGGCTTTTTTTGTATCCTGTAATCCACTTTCTGTAATATTTGATGTCTGTACCCTCTTGTTCTGAACCTGTCAGTCATGTTTTAGTTTTTTTCTTCTAAAAAATCTCAATTATCTGTACCATTACATTTTATTCTTGTAAACCGTGAATATGTGATACTTTGTATTAATCTTGGATTCTGGTAGCTAGTACGGTGCAATATAGAATTGCGATCTGTTGGTTTCCTAAATAGTGTTGTTGTTTTCTATTGCTTAGATAAATCTTTTGATCCAGATATGGACTTCATTTTGACTATATTCTAACAAACTTCAGGTTAGTATTTTTGCTGTTTAAATATTGCCCAAAGTCCCTCAATAGACTCTCTGTCTCCATCCATGCAAAATTCACTATATCGAAGCCAGACTCTGACATATTGTATACACTCATTTGTATTTTCATACAGAATGTACTTTTTTTCAAATTCATAAACATATATGTTGGCATATGTCAGGCCATGGTGCTGCCGATGGCAGTCCCCCGAGTCTGTTCATAAAAAGTCTCTTCAAATTGAAAGTCATTTCTCAGTAGTATAAAGGCTGCCAGCTCTTGCAATAATCTAAGACTAAGTCTTTATTTCCCTACAGATTCAACATCTCTCCCATACTCACCACCCCTACATGATGCAGTGTATAGGTCAGCTATATCAGAAGTGACTAGCCAGCTATTCTCAGTAACCTCATCCAACAGATGTTGTAATTTCCTAATCACAACGGTGGTGTCTTCTACATAAGTAGTCACCAGTTCCACTTGGGGCTACAACTGATATTTAATACATGTCACTATAGGCTCAAACACAGACTGCAGAACAGATATGGTGGGCCTTCCAATCAGTTCTACCTGATTCTTGTGGATCTTTTGGATGCAGCAGAAGGTGAGTACCCTGGGAAAAAGTTTCCCCAGGATGTCTACCTCCCTCCCTCTCCCTCGACCATCCCAGATCCATATATTCATCCAGTGTTTGTCTGATCTGTTTGGAAAATTCTTCTGTAATGTCTTTATTGAAGACCCTATCATTTGTCATATCCTGAAAATGTTTTAAACACACTTCCATGTATTGATGTCTGTCCTGCATAACTATCCTGTCCTCCTTGTCTGCAGGTTTGATTATAATAGTTTGATCCCTGCTAAAGGAATCCAATGCATTCCTTTCTTCTCTAGTTACATTGTCATATTTTGGAAGCAATTCCTGCTGATTTTTGAACAAATCCCTGATATCCTTCTCTACCAGATTTTGCAAATGTCTCAACCACTGCCCTTTTCCGGGAGGAGGGGGATTGAAGGAGCCCTTCACAGTCTGTGCTTTTTTAAGCACTGAGCTTTCCATTTCTTCCTATTGCATTTTATGGGATACTGTTTTCAATCTCAATGGTGCCTATTCACAAGGCGGGTAGGTGTACATGCATCCAGCAAGTAACACCCCCCCCCACGCAGCTCTGCACCTTCAGGAGATCCGTGCATCGGCTGCATTCCCTGAACACCAGCCAATGTGTGGCTCCCATCCACGGCCCTGCCCCCCCCCAGCACACAGGTTCATGGGGGCGGTTGGGTGCAGAGCTGCAGACTCAGGTAGGCAGCCAATAAGCTGCCATACCTGGGTCCCTCCATGGATCCCTTGCACCCATGGGCAATGTATTGGCGACCAGCGCATACTACACCAACAGCACAGTGGGGGGGTGCCCCAGATATCTGCCCCAGCCCATCCAGAGTGCCTCAATGGCTGGGACAGCCACCATGGGGGGTCCAATGAACCCCACCATCCCTGCTGCAACATGTGGTGGCAACCCGGGGGATGTGTAACATTTACAGCTGCCTCCAGAAGGTGTAGCTGTCACCCCTCATGAGAGTGCTGCACATTCAGCAGGGGACTCCGGTGCATAGGGAGGGCATAATGTTTTCATGCATGCTGTGCAGGGGACACAGGGGGTGCAGCCATGTGTGGACAGGTGTGGAGTGGGCTATGCACCGAGGTTACATGGCATGTAGCCACTCCGCACCTCTTGTGAATAGAGCCCAGTTTGCAGAAACACTGCTGTAGGTCCATTTCGACTTCAAAAAGATTAACTGGGTAGGACAGAGCCAAGAATAACTCCCTGCTCAATACTGAAATTCCTGAACTGGTTAAAGATCCTCTGCTTAAATTAATGATAGGTATCACTTTGGATACTGCTGTGTCCATGTTCCCCAACCATCTTGCTATTCCTAGCCCTTTGGTGCTTGGTCCTATGACTCCTCCCACCCAGCCTCCCACTGCCCCTTGTTCCACCTCCTGATGGGCACAGGGTCAAAACACCAACTGTGGAACAGCACGGTCAAAAATCATGCAAGCAAAACAGTGAAATACAAGGTAGCACATCGGAAAAATGCTGAGTGCTACAAATAAAAGAAAGTACTTGGACTGACTGTCTGTGGGGGCTCTACCCCCCCCGCATTACCCAAACTAAATACTGTATAACCATCCCCGAGGGGGGGGAGGCAACTCAGGGATGGGGAGAAACTCGGGAGGAGAAAAAAAAACATGCGGGATGGGGAACTGAACCCTGGTCCACCAGACGTTCCGCCACCCTTCACTGCTTATGGCCATAACTTCTGCATCACAGCAGAAGCTCGGTGACATAGCATGCAGGGGAGCTTTTATCCTCTTCATCCCAACTGAAAACAGCTACATGGATAGTGCTAACATATCTGCGCTATACTATCCCTGTAGCTGTGTTGGCCTTTACCATTTTGGCCGCACAGATTATACTACTCTATAATCCACATGAGATATTCACTGCATACTCTCCTGATGTATACTAGTTTGGGGTTTGTGGCATAACTCATATTGGGGTTCCACTTCACCTTCCCTGTATCCCTTCTGATGTCGTGTGCCTTTCTCTAAAAAAAGTTGTGTCCTATGACCCTGTGGTCTCTGAGGGTCCTGTGTATCAAGAATCACTCTCAGTCACACTATCTGGAGCATACTTTTTTCTGCATGGGTTAAATTTCTTGTAACTATACACTTGGTTATCATAATAATCTACTGTGTCTCTCTGAGGTGTTCTGATTTTTGTTTGTTTGATTTTCTCTTCATACTCAACAAATTTCTTTTTTATGATTTCTAAATTGGCTGCAAACTCCAATTCCTCTATGGTATACTTCTTGCTTTACTCTTAAAATTACCCCAACGTTTCACCTGGCTTTTTAATGGGGATTTAATTTTGTAGTTTCTACAAATAAAACTAAAAAATGAAGGCTCTCTCCTAGAAGATGAACAGTTTGCCTCGGAGGTTGGCTATTTTCATTTGTATAAAAAATAGTTCTGTAGATTGTCAAGGAGTTTTAGGTCTCCTCAGGAAAATATTTTTGTTCAGCCTCTAATATATACTGTATGCAGAATCTATATAGGGTCTTTCAGGGAGTAAATGCTTTTTCTGATGCTGGATAAAGTGTATAAAATATACTATATTTTATGTCATAGACAGAAGATGAGAAAAACAAATTGTTTTCTCAGATGAGGGGGGAGAGAGATTTAGGTACAAAACTGAGCGAGACCACAAAGAATGTGGCAGAAAAAAATAGAGAACTTGAGATTTAAAAATTGAAACTTCGAGTGGCATGGACTCACTTTCATCCAATATCTGGAGCGTCAGAAGATTCCTAGGGGTCTCAGGATTAATACTGAGCCAAACATTCATATTAACATCCAGAAATTACATAATAGGTGGGATAGCATAAACAGCAAAGCCAATTGTGGTTTTATGCATGCATTCATTGAGGCAATTTTGGAAGAACAGACCAAATTAGAAGCAAAGATAAAAAAAAGAACAGGAGACCCTTAAAGCTAGATTAGAGAAATTGGAGTCCGCAGCCAATTTAGGAGCCATAAAAAAGAAACTCACCAAGTATGAAGAGAAAATCAAGCAAACAAAAATGTGAAAATTTCAAAGAGACACTGTAGATTATCGTGATAACTGAGTGTATAGATATAAGAAATTTAACCCACACAGAAAACATGATGCTCCAGCTATGAGACTGACAGTGATTCCTTCCAACTACACACAGGACCTCTCAGACCACAGGGTTGTAGGACACAACCTCGTCAGGGAAAGGCACACAACAGCAGGAGGGGTACAGGAAAGGGGAAGGGGAAGTAGTTCCCAAATATGAGTTATGCAGGAAACCACAAACCAGTATTGATCAAGAGATGGAACAAGGAGCAGTCAGAGACCAGGAGGGAGAGTTTTAGGACCAGGCCCCAAAGGGCCTAGGTATCAAAGAGGCCAGAGAATATGGACACAGAAGTATCCAAAGTGACGCCTGTTTTTAATTTAAGCAGAAGATCTTTAACCAGTTCGGAGAGTTCAGTATTGAGCAAGGGTGTATCCTTTGCTTTGTCCTGCCCAGTTAATCTTTTCAAGCTAGAAGTGGACTTACAGCATTTTTTCCACACATTGGGCCCTATGCACTAATGTGTGGAGTGTCTATGCACCATGTATCTGTGGCATGTAGCCACTCTGCACCAACTGTAGCCCCCATGCGGGATGCGCGAAAAGGGGCATGCATCCCATATGCACCGGATCCCCCAGACATGCAGAGTGCAGCTCACCAGGTGTGGGCAGGGGGCGCGTCCGCACTACACGCCATAAACAAAGGCATGTAATGCAGCTAACAGGGAGCATAGTGGCGAGCAGGTTACAGTAACCAGGACCTTGCCATAACCCACTGGCTGCACGGGACTGGGATATGGCCCTCCATGCTGCCAAGCCCACTAGGCTGATGGGGAGGGCTGAGGTAGCTGATCGGGTGAGTGCCCGCACATGTTTAAGCTGTTGCCCATAGTGGTATACTTACCCCACCCCACACACAGGACCACCCTGACTCCATTGTTGGCATGTAACACCCCCCGCACACTCATGTCTGCCCCACCCCATAGCTGTATTGAACCCCCCCATGGCTGCCCAACCCCAGTATCACACAAGCACAACCCCCTTGCCCCATACATGGCACTCCATCCCCGTACGGCAAGCAGCATGAACCCCCTACACATGTCAGACCCCATCCCAGTGTTGAGAAGGAACTCCCCCACCCACAGACTGCAGAGCACTGGTACACACATACCTAACCCAACCCCAGTACCCCAGCACATTCATCAGTGGACAGTGGTCATCCCCCCCACGTCACTGATAACACCCCAACCCCCATATCTGCATGACAGTGCGGCGGCTATTGCCAGCAAGCGGTGCAGCCCTACACACACATCCTTGGCCACCCAACATACACCTGATGCTGGCAGCATGCTGCCTATAAATAGACAGCGCACTCACTGCATCAGCTGTATGGTGGGTGACTGAGGAGGTGTGTGGGGCTGCTTTCTGGCAATAGCCATGGCACCAGCATGTAGGTATGGGAAGGGGGTGTTGTCTGTGCCATGGGGGGGTACCACTATCCACCACTGAATGTGCTGGGGTACTGGGGTTGAATATGTGTGGCTGGGCACCCCTGGATGTCAGGAGTGGGGGGACCACTGTCCACCAATGATTGTGCTGGGGTCCCCTTGGTGTGTGTGTGTGTGTGTGTGTGTGTGTGTGTGTGTGTTGGGGGCATCTGACACCCGATCGGGCTGAGGCACTGCTGCCTATGTGGGGGGTCCACTGCTTCCAGGGGTTGGGGTGGCAGCTGGAGGGGGACCCCAGGCTGCTGGGGTGGGTATCATGCAGAGGGGCACCACTGGACAGAGTAGCAGGGCCATGCAGGTCCGGATGCCTGCAGGTGCTATTCACGCACCAGGACCCATACCTTCCCATGTCAGGGATCCACTCCTGGAACTGACACAGATACCTACATGGGCCCCTTCTCCTCCCCCTGCCACCCTGCATGGTTCTGCACTCTGGGGGAGTGGAGCAGCAGACAGGTGGTAGCCGTTCATGAATACAACCTGTGCACACCTGTCCATTAGTGCGGAGCTACGCAGGTGGGATACATGCCTTTGGCATGTACTTTCCACCAAGTAGTGCATAGCTCCCGATGAGATTAAAAACAGTATTCAGTGAAACAAAGCAGGAAGAAAATGAAAGATCAGTGGTTAAAAGAGAACCAAGTTTAAAGTCCTGGCTTCTTCAATCACTATCCCAGTAAAAGCACAGTGGTTCAGACATTTGCAAATCTGGTAGAGAAGGATGTCATGGATTTGTTTAAAAATCAACAGGAATTGTTCCCAAAATATAAAAACATAGCTAGGGAATAAAAGAAAGTGTGGAATTCACTTATCAAGGATCAAACTATCATAATCAAACCTGCAGACGGGAGCAGCATAGTTGTGAAGGACAGGCACCAATATAGGGAAATGTGTTTAAAATTTTTACAGGATAGGACAAATTATAGGGTTCTCAATAAACACCCTACAGAAGAACTTTCCGAACAGAGCAGAGAACTGTTGGATGAATATATGGATCCAGAATGGTTAAGGGAGTGGGAAGTGAACATTTTCACCGGGGTACACATCTTCTGCTGCATACCAAAGATGCAAAAGAATCAGGTAGAACTGCCCAAAAGACTCACTATATCTGTTCTGCAGTCAGTGTTTGAGCCTATAGTGACATGTATTAATTATCATTTGCAACCCCAAGTAGAACTAATGACTACTTATGTGAAGGACACCACTACTATGATTAGGAAATTACAACATCTGTCAAATTAGTTTATTGGGGAGAACAGCTGGCTAGTCACTTGTGACATAGCCAACCTATCCACTTCAGCAACGCATAATGAAGGGGTGATTAGTATGAGAGAGATGTTGAATGCACAGAAAAATAAAGACCTAGTAGTAGAATATTGCAGGATTTGGCAACCTTTTGCTACTGAAAAATTACTTAGACTTTAAAGCAATGTTTTATGAACAGGATCAGGGGACTGCCATGGGCAGCACTATGCATGGCCTGACATATGCCAACACATATGTTTATGAATTTGAAAAAGAGCACATTCAGAATAAAAATTCAAATGAGTATATATAATATGTCAGAGCTTGGCTCCAATATATTAACTATATATATATTTATTTATTTGTATGGACAGGATCAGAGAGTCTCTTGAGGGAATCTGGGCAATATTTAAACAGCAAAAAGACTAACTTGAAGTTTTTGTTAGAATACAGTCAAAATGAAGTCCATATCTGAATCTAAAGATTTGTCTAAGCAATAGAAAACAACACTATTTAGGAAACCAACGGATCACAATACTGTATTGCACCGTACTAGCTACCACAAACCAAGAATAATACAATGCATCCCATTTCCATAGTCTGCAGGACTAAAATGTAATTGTACTGATGATTAAGATTTTTTTTAGAAGAGAAGAAAAACATGACTGATAGGTTTAGGGCAAGAGGGTACAGGCAAGGTTTAGGGCAAGAGGGTACAGGCATCAAATATTACATAAGGCCAACTACAGGATACAAAATAAGCTAAGGGAGGAGCTTTTGGCAAGAAGGGAAACAGCAGACCAAGCTAGCCATCTACTACTAGCAACTAAATATAATCACATACTTGTGAGCCAACACTGGTATGTCTCAAGATGAGTAGAACCAAGTGTGAGGGCCTTCTAAAAGAAACTTATCATAGTGGCAAACAGAGTCCAACACATTAAGGATAAACTCTTATATTCACAATTTTTAGAAGTGTGGAGGAGGTCAACTTTTATTAGGGCCTTTGCAGACAGGAATGTCACCTTGCAGTCAATGTTTAGTTTGTGGGCACAAAGCAGGAGGAGCACAGTTAGACCCTCACATACAGAGGGGGTACCCAATAAAGAAACAAATTGACTGCAATACATGGGGGAGGTGGAATTTACATCCTCCCTCCAGTGTCCTTGTGGCTTACTGTGTGTGAGGAAAACAAGTAGAGCCATTAAAGTACTCATGCAGGAGCACACGGGGGACATTAGGAGGAAGGACATAAGGTCCCCTGTAGTGCAACACTTTAAAGATACTTGTCATGTAGGAACCGCTGTTAGGTTTTGGGGTCTTGAGGCGGTGCACAAACCACAAAGAGGGGAAAGGCTAGATACAGCAGAAATGAAGTGGACTTTTGACCTGAAACTGTTAGAGCCAGAAGTACATATAATTATAGACACAAACTGGCCAGCCAGCTGGTAACTTGGATAGGAGGTATGTGGAAGGTTAATGAAGGTAGCACTACGTAACACTTATTACTGGACTGTAGTAGTATTCTATAAGTGCAAAACATGAGGGTGTCATGCTAGAGCAATGTAAATGTAATGACACCCCTACAGTTTTCGAAGATCATGCCTACATTCTAATCCAGTGTATGTATTGTTATATGTAATAATGATACAGTAAGGGAATACACTAGCATGTGTGTCATGTTTTTTCTGTACTTCCATGACACCAATTCTGAAATTGTTATATATTGGTAATATGGTGACCAGCCCCCACCACCACCCACCACCACCATTTTGAATCACTACCAGAATGATGCAAAGGGCCAGATTCTAGAAGGTTGATGCAGGGCTTGCACCAAGCCCAGCGTTATCCATAATGTTTGGTGCAATGCAGCCCAATTCAAGAGGGGCTGGCACATTTGTGACTTTTTCCACATTTTATGGCAGGTTGCTCCAAAGGTTTAGCACAAGCCCCATAAAATGAATCCTCCTTGGATGCAAAGTTAGATCAGTGGGGTGCTGGTCTAACTTGCTACATCTGGTGCACCAGATCCAGAATTGCGATCAGCACCAAATGTCTGCCGTTAGCCCCTTGCGCTGTATGTTCAGCACACCAGGGACTTGTGGCAGATGGAACCCGTTCCTGAATTGGGCCCAATATTTTGGGTGTTCACTGTAACATCATTTTGATTTCATAGGTTCATAGGTTATACAGACAAGAGTAGGTGCTAGCCTTTCTAGCTTGTCAGCTGTATTAAAGGATGGAAACATAGAAACATAGACTTTGACAGCAGATAAGGACCACGTGGCCCACCCAGTCTGCCCATTTCCCTTCCTATTGGATAAGCTGCAGATTCTAGTTAACCAACAGCCTACTTTCTGCAACCCCCCACTACAATTGCCTTATGTCTGTCCCATACATGTTTGAATTCCCCCACTGTTTTAGACCCAACAACCTCCCCAGGAAGGCGGTTCCATGCATCCACCACTTTCTCCGTGAAAAAAAAATTCCTCACATTACCCCTGAGCCATCCCCCATCTATCTTTAAATTGTGTCCCCTTGTTCTTACACATCTCTCTTTCTGAAAGATGCTGACTTTTTTGATTCCTTTGAGGTACTTGAAAGTTTCAATCATGTCCCCCCCCGTCCCTCCTTTCATGAAGGGTATGCATATTAAGCTCTCGCAGTCTCTCTCTTCATATGGTTTCTGATGCAGACCCTGCACCATTTTAGTCGCCCTCCTCTGGACTGCTTCCATCCTGTCTATGTCCTTGCATAGATGGGGTCTCCAAAACTGCACACAGTATTCCAACAGACACCAACTATCTGTACATAGGGATAACCACTTCCCTTTTTCTACTTGTGATGCCCCTTCCTATGCATCCCAGTATCCCCCTGGCTCTCCTTACTGACTTCTCACATTGCTTACCCACCTTTAAGTCATTTGATATGACTACCCAAGTCCCTTTCCATTTTTGTTATTGTAAGGACCTCCCCTGCTATTGTGTACTCTTCTCCTGGGTTTTTGTTTCCCAGGTGCATTACTTTGCACTTCTTTGCATTGAATCTAAGTTGCCATATGTCTGACCATTCCTCCAACCTTGACAAGTCCCTTCTCATCATTTCTACCCCCCTTGTGTATCAACTCTGTTACAGATCTTTGTGTCATCTGCAAAGAGGCATACCTTTCCTTCCAGACCCTCTGCAATGTCACCTATAAAGATGTTAAAGAGGACTGGACTCAGTACTGAGCCCTGAGGTACTCCACTAGTAACCCCCCTTTCTTCAGAATGTGTTCCATTCACTATTACCTTCTGTGTCCGTTGTGCAGCCAGTTTGCTACCCAGGCTACCACCCTGGAACCCACTCCAAGGCTGGCTAACTTGATTATTAGTCTTTTTTTTTTTTCACCAATTATTTTACCAGGTGAAACACACTAAGCTGAAAGCTTGTTTGCAGGTGCAACCTGGGAGCACGAGGAAGTTAAGTGACTTGCTCAGGGTCACACAGTTTGCAAGTGGGGGTTTTGTGCGGGACTGTGTCAAATGCCTTGTTAAAGTCTAGGTAGGCCATATCCACAGCCCCTCCCTGGTCTATTACTTTGGTCACCCAGTCAAAGAAATCAATTAGATTCATCTGACATGACCTTCCTGCTGTAAATCTATGCTGCTTTGGGTCCTGTGCCCCGCTGGCCTCTAGGTACTCAACAATTCTTTCTTTCAGAAGTGATTCCATCATTTTCCCTGCCACTGAGGTCAAACTTACAGGTCTGTAGTTTCCTGCTTCTGCCTTGCTCCCACTTTTGTGAAGGGAATCACATCTGCCCTCCTCCAGTCCTCAGGTACCACCCCATCCTCTCATGATTTGTTAAAGTGTGGTCAGTGGTGTCACTAGGTCCTCCTTAGTTCTTTTAGTATTCTGGGGTGAATCCTTCAGGCCCCATTGCTTTATCCACCTTGAGTTTTAGGAGTTCTTTTGGGACTCATTCTTTTGTAAATGGACTGGTGTCAACCCCCCTACCCAGAGTGCTTCTATTGTCTGGTTTAGGTAACTCCTCCTCATCTTCTTTTGTGAATACTGAGCAAAAATATTCATTCAGTATCTCTGCCTTTTCACTGTCTGCCTCTGCCCACCTCCCCTCTCCTTTATTAATCTTCACTATTCCTCCCTTAACCTTTCTATGCTCCCTAATATACCTATAAAAGGTTTTATCCCCCTTCTTAACTGAGTTGGCTAGTTTTTCCTCGGTTTGAGCCTTTGCTATTCTGACTGCCTTCCCCACTTCTTTCTGCTTTAATTGATATGGTTCCCTGTCATGCTCCTTCTGTGATTCCTTATACTTTCTGAATGCAGCCATTTTCTCCTTAACCTTCCTTGCCACCTCTTTTGAGAACCATAGTGTTTTTTTACCCCATTTTGTTTTCTGTATTTGTCCCACTCAAAGGCATGTTGCCTCTATGATAGCAGTTTTGATTTTTCTGCATTGTTCTTCCACCCCTCCTTTTTGGCCATTTGCTAGTGCATTCCTCAGGTATTCATCCATTTTGCCAAAGTCTGCCCTTCTAAAGTCCAGTATCCTTGTTTTTGTATGGTTGTCTCCATGGTTGTGCTTATTGTGAAGCACACTGTGCAGTGGTCACTTGTTCCCAGATGTCTACTGACTTCTAAATTTGTGATCCTCTCTCCATTTGAGAGTATCAGGTCTAGTATTGCTCCCTCCCGAGTGGGTTCCAACACTAGCTGTCTAAGGCCTGCCCCCTGCAGGTCATCGAGAATGACCCTGCTCTTGGATGTGGCTGCAGTACATGTCATCCAGTTAACATCTGGCATAGTCAGGTCCCCCATCAACAGTATCTCCCCTTTTTCAGCCATTTTGAGAATGTCCTCTATCATTTTCTTGTCAGTTTCCTCCCCTTAAGATGGGGGTCTGTATATAACCCCTGTGCGGATTGTGATGCCATTCCCTGTCTGCAAGATGACCCAGAGTGCCTCTTGTCCCCCCCTTTTACTTTTTAGTTCTGTAGCTTTGATCCCTTCCCTTATGTATAGAGCTACTCCACCCACTCTTTTACCCTCCCTGTCCCTTCTGTAGAATGTGTACCCCAGTATGTTGACATCCCAGTCATGGTTCTCCATGTACCATGTTTCCGTGACTGCCACAATATCCAATTTTTCATCTTCCATCAGGGCTACTAGCTCAGGAAGCTTGTTTCCCAGACTATGGGCATTGGTACTCATTGCCCTCCATTTAATGTTGGCTTTATCCTTTTTCCCCCATCCCTGCTCTTATTGCCCTTGTCTATTTTTCCATTTACCCCTGTCCTGCCCTCTGTTGAGCTCTGTACCTCAGTGTTTACCTTACTACCTGCCATGTTTTTTGGGGGGAGACTTGAAATTTCCTGCCTCTTATCGGCACCTCCCCCCTTGGCTAGTTTAAAAGCTTGCCAAGGAAGCATTTAAACCTGTCACTTAGGAGCTTAGTTCTCTTAGTGGACAGATGTAGACCATCGTGCCAGTACAGACCTTCATCTCTCCAGGTGTATCCCCAGTCCCCAATGAAACCAAAGCCTTGTGCTCTGCAGCAGTTTTGCAACCATTCATTAAACTGCATGGTGTGCAGTACCTTAGCCTCACCCCTGCCATGGACTGGCAGCACCTCTGAGAAGGTAACCGTGCTTGCTACCTATCTGAGGCCCCTCCCCAACTCCAAAAACTCATTCTGCACTGCACTGATTCCATGCCTACCTAGGTCATTTGTCCCAAGGTGGACAATGATATCTAGTTCCCTCTCCTGTGATGCTGCTTCTGCAATCGTGAGGATTCACTTCTTGTCCCTCCAAGCCTTGGCACCAGGCAGGCACCTTACTTCCCTCTCCTCTCCTTTCCCCAGTTCTACCCCCTAACAATTGAGTTCCCTATCAGAAGCTGTTTCCTTCCCCTGTGGTGTCCCTTGCCACCCTTTTGTGGGTCTCCCTTGTGGAAGTCCTCAACATTCTTCTTGGTCTCCACTGAGGGTGCCATCATTGAGGAACCTTGCTCTGCCAGACTGGTGTATGATTTGTGTAGAGGTACAACTAGGGGTCTTCGCCTCTGTTCCACCACCCGCACCCTCCCAGAACCCACTGTGGTCCAACTGCTCTTCATACTTGGCAACCTCTGAGGCAGTGGTTGTGGCAGTGGTGCTCTTTGGGTGGGGGAGGCCTCCTTAGTCCTTGCCAGTTCAGCCTGGAGGTGGGCAATCTCCTCCCTCAGAGCTGACAGTTGCCTGCAAATAGGACAGCAACACAGTTTCCAGAATGTCTTCTGGAAAACTGCTGCCCCACAGCCAGTGCATTGCACCACTCCCCACACGTCCCTCTCCCTTATAATATACAATATGTGATATATATATATATATAATTTTTTTTTGGGTGGTATGTACTTACCCTTTGTGCACTGTGATGGGTTATTAAGAATATGACAGTTCTGCCCAAAGAACTATTGAGGAAGTGATGTCAGAACTTTGACTATAAAGGAAATGCCACACCTCAGGGGTGGGGTGTGGGGAAGGGGGGTGGGTAGTCCACAACCACAGGTGACTGTTAGAAACAATCAAATATACCACTGCTCCACCACCCTGGTGAGTACTTCAATTAACCTTCAGTAACTTATTTAAAAATAGTTTAACTATCACAAAATCCTATGCACCAGTAAATTATTTAAAAATAGTTTCTGTCCCAAAATCCTAGTAGTCAATCCAGCTACCCCCAAGGGACAACCAAAATGCAGTATTCAAACCCTTGTGAAGTTACTTCCAAGATAAGCAGAGTTTGCAAGCTCCTTATTCACTCCTCAGCCACCTGTAATTTATTTAAAAATAGTTTAACTGTCAGCAAATCCTAGTAGACAATCTAGCTACCTCCAAGGATCTACCCAAATGCAGTATTTAAATCCTTCTGAAGTTACTCACAAGATAAACAGAGTTTGCAAGCCCCTTCTTGGTTAAGCACTAAATAAATATGTAAATAAAAAGCAATTACCAAGGGTAGTTAGTTTCACCTCCCACAGAATTGAGCAAAAGTGCACGTTGTTGCAGATATCGAGTGCAATACAGAATTTCCCACACAGCTCAGAGCTGAATAAAGAAGTAGTGTTCTTCCAGGTCAAGAAGATGTGCTTTGTGTCTCTAAATAAATATTGCAGCCACCAGTAGCTTATAGTAATCTGATCAAGTCTGGAAGTCTCCACCCAGGGCAATTGGTTGACAATGGTTATGATGCAACCTTTCCTGATTCAATACAACACTTTGTTGTCTGAAAACAATGAGAGAAACAATTTCCTGCACCTGAGGCTGTCTGTGTTTCAATTCACACTGCAGGTTTTGCTATGACAACTCCTTAACCACAATAACTTATTTAAAAGTAGTTTAACTATCACAAAATCATACGCACCAGTAAATTATTTAAAAATAGTTCTGTCCCAAAATCCTAGTAGTCAATCCAGCTACCCCCAAGGGACAACTAAAATGCAGTATTCAAACCCTTGTGAAGTTACTTCCAAGATAAGCAGAGTTTGCAAGCTCCTTATTCACTCCTCAGCCACCTGTAATGTATTTAAAAATAGTTTAACTGTCAGAAAATCCTAGTAGGCAATCTAGCTACCTCCAAGGGTCTACCCAAATGCAGTATTTAAATCCTTCTGAAGTTACCCACAAGATAAACAGAGTTTGCAAGCCCCTTCTTGGTTAAACACTAAATAAATATGTAAATAAAAAGCAATTACCAAGGGTAGTTAGTTTCACCTCCCACAGAATTGAGCAAAAGTGCACGTTGTTGCAGATATCGAGTGCAATATAGAATTTACCACACAGTTCACAGATGAATAAAGAAGTAGTGTCCTTCCAGGTCAAGAAGATGTGCTTTGTGTCTTTAAATATTGCAGTCACCAGTAGCCTATAGTAATCTGATCAAGTCTGGAAGTCTCCGCCCAGGGCAACTGGTTGACAATGGTTAGGATGCAACTTTTCCTGATCCAATACAACACTTTGTGGTCTGAAAATAATGAGGGAAACAATTTCCTGCACCTGAAGCTGTCTGTGTTTCAATTCACACTGCAGGTTTCGCTGTGACAACTCCTTAACCACAGTAACTTATTCAAAAATAGTTTAACTATCACAAAATCATACGCACCAGTAAATTATTTAAAAATAGTTTCTGTCCCAAAATCCTAGTCGTCAATCCAGCTACCCCCAAGGGACAACCAATTATACCAGTGTTGCCACCCCCCCCCCAGTAGATGTTTGTCAATCTGATGCTTAAACACATTCAATGAACTACTTTCTAAGGTCTCATTTGGTAACTTGTTCCACGGCCTCACCACCGTCAGAAAACCAACCTCTCTACCTTTCAGTTATAAAGTTATTGCTTGTAGCTGCTTGTTGTGCCCTCTTGTCACTATATCCTGATGCCAGAGTTCTATATGCAGACATTACATTGTATCAACACAATCTATGGCTTTGTATACTGTGATCAAGTCACCTCTAGTTCTTTGCATTTCCAAACTATACAGCGCTAGCTCTTCCACTGTTCTCTGTATGACATTCCCTGCCACCCCTTAATCATTTTAGTTATCCTCCTCTGTATTTTCTTCATAATATGAATGTCAACCCTGTTTTGTGGTTACCAAAACTGGATACAGTGTTCAGCATGCAGTCTTACTAAGGCTCTGTAAAGTGGGATGATTACCTTTTCTATTACATTTGGAGACAACTTTATCACACTGGCTGTAATATTTTCATTTATACATGACCCTTACTCCAAGGTCTCTGTCGCTATTGGAGTCTCTCAGATCAATTCCACCCATCTCATATTTAAATTCTATCTTGTCCTTTCCAAAATGCATCATGACATACTTTTCCTGATTGAGCCTCATTTCATTATTTAATGGCCATGTGTAGGTTGCATCATGGTTTGCCTGAAAATGTTCTGCACTTTCTTTACTTTTCACCACATGTCCTACCATCACATCATCCACAAATTTGGACATTCATCCTCCTTCACCCATGTGTAGTCTTGAAATATAAATATTGAAAAGGGTCAGCCCCAGATGCACCACATCCCTTGGTCTTCCCTTGTCCAATGCCTAACTCACTTTATCAAAAATGCTACCAAGTTAGTAAGGCATGACCTGCCCTTTGTGAATCCATGTTGGGACTTGTCACTCATGCTGTTATTTTTAATCATGGTTTCCACTGTATCCCTAATAAAGCTTTCCAGAATCTTACCAAGAACAGATGTTAGACTTACAGATCTATAATTTGTTACCAATGTCCTATTTCCCTTTTTCTAGATAGACACCACTACAGCAACTGTCCAGGCCTCTGGGACAATCCCCTGTTCAAAAGATATATTAAATATTTTGGTTACTGGCCCATCTGATCCATCAGCCAACTCTTTTAAGGTTCTTGGATGCAGTCCATCTGGTACCATTGATGTACTGACCTTTAAGTTCTCTAATTATTTCTTTACCCCACCAATGTCTATTTTAGGTGTTGTGTCCCGACTCCTTTTTTTTGTTTAGTTTTTGTTGACCTTGAAAGGAGGACTAGGCAGTTCTGCCTATTTTTAGCCTCTTCCTGGGGTAGAGGGGGTACAGATGGAAATCAACTGACATTGAACCTGATTAAGCTGTTGGTGGTATTTTTAGTGAATGGGGGAAATTTGGCCAGGACTCCAGGAACATTCCCCTACTCTTTCTGAGAAGTGCCATGGGATCTTTAAAGTCCACCTGAGCAACCACCAGAACAGGCAGACAGGAGCTCAGTTTAATGTCTCATCTGAAAGACGGCACATCAGGAGTGTAGCATACCTCTCATGAAGCTCTACAGTGTCAGTATTGGGATTTGACCCAAGTTCCTTTTGTGGAAATGGAACCCACAGCCTTCTGATCTACCAGCCTCAGAAGCGAATGTGCAACCTGCCGAGTCATTGACATTGACTCTTAATGACAACCCAGTCAAGCTTTGCTTCCTGGAACACTGCTTCAAAAAATGTGTTTAGTGCATTGGCTATCTCCATTTCATCTTCGATTTTTTTGGCCATCAGTCATGAGTGGTCCTACATTCCTATCACCTATTCTTTTGTCCTTCATACAGAACCAAAACATTTTAACATTTTGTTTTGAGCTTTTGACTATATTCACTTCTTTAGCTCTTTTTACCCTTTTTGACCTCCTTCTTGAATTTTTCCCCATATTGTCTGATCCTCTAATTCATTTGTTTGCTTGAAAAGCTTCCTTTTAGCCTTGATTTTTTTCCATTTTCTTGTTTAGCCACCCTGACCTCCTACCTATTTTACTGTATTTATAATAAACTGGTACAAACTCATCTTCTATTGCCTTAATTTTGGCTTCAAAACACATATATGCTGTATTTATGTTTATTTTCTAGTTCTACTTCCCAGTTCTATTCTTTAATTTCTGACTTTATAGCATTGAAATTTGCTTTACTATAAGATTTGTATTTTGTACCCCATGTCTAGTTAAATGATATATGTATGCAGATCCATTATCTGCTCTCAGGGAATTCATTTGAAAAGGACAAAAACATTTCTAGAAAATTAGCTGTGGTGGGGCTAAAACAATGGTCCTCACCAAAACCAATGTGATCGTAAAGTGGGACAGCATTGGGAATATGTTGACATTATCCAAATACATGAAATGCAAGTAGCATACACATGGCAACGGATTACACTGTTTTAATATTTGACTAGGTAAGAAGTCCTCTGACCTTTGAATTCCACTATGGCCCCGCATGGAAATCCCCACTGAGCCATGTTCTGGCTCACTGTTTACAGTTGCTTAGCAACTGACATCAGCATGCTGACATTCATGTGAACATAACATTATATGTCATGCCTCATGTAGGGGGACATGAGGGTTCAAGAGTGGTGGTCCTCTGCTCAACATTCTCTTCAGAAGAGCATGATGAATTTGCACGTACCAGGTAGCATCTGTTAGAAATAGCAAACAGGTAAAAATTTGAATTCAGACAACATGCTGAATGAGTTAGAAATGTTGGTACTTGATGAAGATTTTTACATGTCCCTTAGAGTACAGTAGCAGCAGATCTGCACAGATAATTAGATCATGGAAAGAAGCAGTTTTAAACTGCCAATGAGGTGTGAGTGGGATAAAAGCTTACACATTAGTTAAGATTCACTCATGGGAACTGGGAATTATTGGTGAGCACAAGGATGCTGATTTACTTGATCTTAAAGTATTTACTAAAATAATTTGACTTAATGTAACATAAAACATGTAGTAAATTAAAACAGTAGTTTGCTATGGGGCATATTTGTAAAATATATGAAGAACTGGAGCAGTTTAGAGACACTGTGTAAGGGAGATTGAGCTAAAGGGAGCCCAGTGCTTTTAGTAAGAATCTGAGAACAGGATTTCAATGTGCTATATTTAGCACTATGTTAAGTAACTGGTAATGGAAGTACATATATTAAGAAACAATATCTATATTTATTACAGCCTGTCAAGGACAGTAAAAAGCTTAAACAGTTTACCTGTTAAAGCAGGGAGATGCAGTGTTAAGGTATACTGTATACTGGCATATAAATTAAAAAACTATTATTTAAATATATGATATGAAATATGATGGTAAAATCTATTATATTACTGTTTTTATTTTTATTTGTAGAAAATACAAAAATAAATACCCTTGAAAAAGCCTGGCATTTTCAGGCGAAACATCGGGGTCATTTTAAGAATAAAGCAAGACGTATACCATTTATAAGGTGTGGACTATGTTCATTTTTAAATATACACAACCCACCAACAGATTTTAAAATATTACATGAAGTACTGTACCTTCAGTGGGGTTGAAGACAGACAGCCATTTCCCTCAGCCTTGTTTTGCACAAAAATGGTAGCATTGTCAGGCAGTGAGAATCAAGAGGGTGGGGGAGGGTGCTGTGCAGAAGAAGATCAGAAAAAAACAAACATTTTAAATGAGTACTTCTGCTTGTCTTCTCAGTGGGGGGAGTGGACTAACATGTATCAGCAGGCCCTGGGGGAGGGAGGAGTGCACCGAAGTTCATTTTCAGAGGAGAGTGTCTGAAAGGGATTGGAAGTCCTAATGGAGAACAAGGTGATGAGATCAGACAGGATTCCCCCAAGGGTTCTAAAGAACTGAGAATGGTACTAGCTGTCCCTCTGTCAACACTATTCAGTTCCTCACTGTAAGTAAGTAAATAAATGTTTATTTATGTGGCGCCCAATCCCAGGAGCTCGGGGGGCCTTACAAGGATGAGATAGGCAGGGTTGTACAAACAGTAATAAACAGGGTATGAAATTTATATAATACATTAAATCCTAAATAAATAATAATAATAAATAGGTGACATTAAAATCATCTGCAGTTATCTGGATATGCTTCTTTAAAAAGATAGGTTTTCAGACCCACTCTTAAATGCTTCCACTAATGGAACCTCCTGCAGAGATCTTGGGAATGAGTTCCAGAGGACCAGGCCAGCCACCTCACGGCCACCTGAGGGTTTCAACCTGGCCCTCAGAACCACTAGGTGGCCCTCAGTGGAGGAGCAGAGGGAGCACACTGGGGATGGCAGGTGTAAGTACATCAGACAGGTAGCCAGGGCCTGAGCTGTAGAGTGCCTTACAGATGAGCAAGCCCACCTTGAAGATGATCTTCCATCTAACAGACAGCCAGTGCAGATCCCGCAGGACCAAGGCCATATGACAAGATTTGGGCAGGCCCATCAGCAACCTGGCCTCCACGTTCTGCACCAGCTGCAGTTGGCAGAGGTTCCCTCCACTGACCCCAAAGTACAGAGTGTTATACTAGTCCAGCATGGACGTAACAAAGGTGTTCACCAATGAGGGCAAATCCTTGGGAGGAATTAGGGGTTAAATCTGAGCGATGTCTCTTATGTGGTAAAACCCACTCTGGACAACAGACGACACCTGATCATCAAGTGTCAGCCTGTCATCAAGGACACTGCCCAGATTTCTCACCCTAGTGGATGCCATCAATGAGGTAGATCCCAGGACCAGCCCTGTTACCACCCTGGTGGCTCCTCCATCACACCTGCAGCCAAGCTCAATCACCAGTACCTCCGTCTTGCCAGGGTTCAGCCTCAGCCAGTTAGAGGACATCTAGTCCTGGATCTTAACCAGGCAGTTGTATAGCACTTCAACTACATTATTTGTTCTAGGGCCAAAAGACATATACAGCTGGGTATCATCTGCAAAATAGTAAAAACCTAGACTGTAACATCTGATGAGCTCTCCCAACGGTAGCATGTACACCATGAACAACATCGGCAACAGGATTGAGCCCTGAGGAACTCCACATCACATGGGTTACAGGGAGGAAGAGAAATTCCCCATCACCACTCATTGCCTCCTGCCCAAGAGATAGGACTCAAACCAGTTGATGACAGTACCAGCATGGCCACAATACTCTCTAAGGGAATCCAAGAGCATGATGTGGTCCATGGTGTAAAACACTGAGAAGAGATCAAGGAGAATGAGAATTGACAATTGACCAGTCTCCTCTATCCCTCGCTCTGAGGAGTTCATTTTGCACCCGAGCCAGTGCCGTCTTGGTGCTATGCCTAGCCCTAAATCTGGACTGAAATGGCTCACAGATGTCAAAGGTTGCAAGGTGTGCTCAAGCTGCAGTGCCACCACTTTCTTGACAACCTTCCATAAAAATGGTAAGTTGGAGATAGGTCAATAATTTGCAAGGACGTCTGGGTCAAGCATTGGTTTCTTCAGAAGGGGCTTCACCAATGCCTCCTGCAAGGCATTGGGGAAGAAACCCTCCAAGAGTAAACACTGGACTATCCTGGTGAACACTGGACCAACGGTCTCGGAGCATCCCACTAGATGAGTCGGGCCTGAGTCCAGTTCATGAAAGGTGGGCCACAGCTTCAAAATCACCTCAATGACCTCAGCCACCTCCACTAGCTGGAACTCCCCCAACATAATAGAAGTGCCCCTGTTCCTACCAGGCCTCCCACCACGGAGTTGATACTGCCCCGCTAGGGAGATCCTGGACTGAATAGAGAACACCCTGTCAGAGAAGAACAAAGCAAACTCTTCACATAGCATGACTGAAAATGCCCTTTTTGGCTGCAGACAGACCAGATGAAGCAGTCTGTCTACAGTCTGAAACAGCTGAGCTGGTCTGTTCATCCCTGCAGCAATCTCCTGGACAGTAACTCTGCCTTCTTACGGCCAATTGCCCTTTAGTAGTCACCACAGTGAGAGTAGGCAGACTGGTTAGATATATAAGGTTCTCATCACTGAAAAAAAGACTAAACACTGACTGAATTTTTCATTATCTCTGTGAATTTTGGACATTAGCACTCCTATTTCTTCTCCTGTGGCATAAAGGAATGTTCTGCTGTTCTCGATAGAAAGTTGTTATTAAGATATTGAGTGTTTTATGGGGGAGGGAGTAGGATCAGTAAAAAGAAATTGTGGAGTGGTGGGTGGGTGATTTAAGCTGCTTTAGTAGTGCGTGTGTTTGTGGTGTGTGTGTGTGTGTGTGTGTGTGTGTAGCACAGTGTATGTATTAGGTGTGTACGTGAGTGTGATTTGTTAGATTATTACAGTTTTCTTTTTTAATTAAAATTTTGGATTCGTGGATTATCAAATATAGATCTATTTAAGTTGTCTGGGATGTGCAAGGGACTCAGGCAGGCACGAATAGTGTAGGAGGCTTCCCTGTTACATGACCTCCAGCCCTTCACTGACCTCTCTGTTTCAGCAATGACAACGAGGCGCTGTCGTGAGGTCGGGATCCAGTGGAGCCTGTATGGTCGGGTGTGGCGGGGTGCAAAAGGCTTGACATAGGTGAGTGGGATGGGGTGGTTAGGTGCAGGAGATGCCCTTGGTTTAGACAGGACCTGGAGAGAGGCCAGACGTGTTTGGTTCCTGTCCCCAGGGGTCCCACCAGACCGAATAGGCAGATAGCCAGAGGGGCTGCAGCATCTACTAGTCCCTTTATGGTGGTGCTTTTCAATGCCAGATCGATCAGAAACAAGACCATATTTATGGCGGACTTGATTTCTATAGTTGATCAGGCTTGCATCATGGAGACCTGGGTGGGAGATGATGGCAGGCCACTTTTGGAGGAAGCCATCCCCCCTCCCCCCGGTACTCCATAGTACACTGCCCTAGGGTGGAATGCAGGGGTGGGGGAGTGGCCATCTGTTTTAGATATGACCTGGGCTTCACTGTGCACCCAGTGGGAACTGCCAGGTCCTTTGAATGTGTGGCAGTCCATGGGGGTCCAGGTGCAGGCTGCAGGATCCTCCTTAGTTACCACCCTCCAGGGCGGGGGAGAGTTCCTGCAGGAGGTGGTGGATCTCATCGTCGATGAGATGTTGGAGTCCCCCAAATGTTTGGTACTGGGGATTTCAATGCCTGGGCTGATGACGAGTCCTCTAGACTTGGCTCCAACTTCCTCCAGATGATGTCATCTCTGGGTCTGACACAAGAGGTTACTTTTGTGACTTACCACAGTGGCCACATGCTGGACCTGGAGTTCTCACTTGGACTTGAGGTATGCAACCTCAAGATTGATCAGGTTGTTTGTTCTGATCATTGCACGGTGAGGTTCTCGTTCAGGGCCCCCTCTAGAGCCTCCCCCTGTTGCGATGGTCAGCTACCACCCTTTAAGGGGAATGTCCCTGGAGAGATTTCTGGTGGTGGCTGATCTATCAAGCATGGACACTGCATGTGCAAATGGCATGAGTGCAAGTGACTGGTGCGATGGCATCAAGCACCTCGGAGAAGGCCCTATTATAGGCCGCCACCACCTTACCCATGCCAATCGCACATGCAGCACTCACACCAGAACAGTTTACTACTGCCAGAAGTCCCTCTGGGGACAATCCTCTTAAAGGGTGATAGCAGACCATCTCAGCAGGAGAGGGACTATCAGAGGGGGCTGAAAACAAGAACTCCACCGTGTATAAATGACATTACTGAAGAACTTGAGAAGGTGTGTCTCTTTGCAGATGACACAAACATCTGCAACAGTGTGGAGACTCAAGCAGGGGTGTATAGAATGCAAAGGGATCTGGGGAAACTAGAAGAGTGGTCTAGGGAGTGGCAGCTGGGTTTCAATGCCAAAAAGTACAGTCATGCAACTGGGGTGGGGAAACCTGGGAGCTGCGTGTAAGATTGGGGGAGATACTGACAGTCACCAAACAAGAAAGGGACCTCAGGGTAATCATATCTGATGATCTCAAGGTAGTGGGGCACTGTGACAAGGCAGCAAGCAAGGCTAGTAGGATGCTGGGGAGCATAGTGAGGGGGATTTCTAGCAGGAGAAGAGAGGTGGTGTTGCCACTGTATCACTCACCGGTGAGACCCCACCTAGTGTGCTGTGTCCAGTTCTGGAGACTGCACATTTGCAATAACATGGACAGGGTAGAAGTGATCCTGTGAAGGGCTACCAAAATGGTGCACAGGTTGCATGGGAAGCCATAGGAGGAGAGGCTGTGGGATCTTAACACGTATTCCTTGAAGGAGAAGAAAGTGAGGGGGGGACATGACTGAGACCTATAAGTTCCTCACAGGGTGAATAAGGTACGGGGGGGAGTCTCTTTCAGAGGAGAAAAAGCACCAGAACACAGGGGCATGCAATTAAGCTAGAGGAAGGAGTTTAAGAGGGATTTGAGGAAAAACGTATTCACAAAAAGGTGGGTGGATGCCTGGAACAGCCAGCCAGAAGAAGTGGTAGAGACCAAAACAGTGGGAAGTTTCAAGCATGTGAGGAATAGGTGCACATGCACAATAAGTACAGGAAAATGAGGCGAGAGGGATGCCATGATCAAATAGGGCCCAAGGTGTCAGAATAGGCAGAGAAAAATAGGACAGGCTGGACGGGCCTATCCGTCATTTTCTATCGACAAATTCTGATTCTATGTTTGCAGTACTGGCCAATCCTTCAGAGTGACCCAACATTGGCAAATGCAGTAAGTGAAACCCCACTCATATCATTCAAGACAGCAAGCAACATAAACAATAATCTGGTGCATAGCCAGTTTCAAACTTCCACGAGATTGGAGTACCTTAATTGGCTTCCATCGCTGGAATGCACAAATGTGGACACTATTGTGTCTGTTCCAACTGTATTCAAGGAAAATATTTCTAACTAGAAACAATTTCCAAGAAAGTTGAAATCGGGGAATTTATCAACTGTTCCACTAACTTTGTGGTTAACATTTTGTGGTGTGATTGCCCCTAATTATATGTAGGAAGGACCATATGTCCTCGACGAGGGAGGGTTCAAGAACAAACAAGGCAGGAGGAGGTGAGCACATGGACAGTGGTGCCAGTCCAGACATACAGAAATCCAAAACTCAGAAAATGAACAGCACTCACTAATTGTCCCTCGTGAAGTAAAAATACACTAAAACAAAGTGGTCCTCTAATTCCATTTATTGTGTTCCAGTACATTCATGCAAAATAAAAACCAGTACAGTGGAGCAATGGATGCATAAGGGCCTGCTAACCTTACATTTCACCACGCCCCATCAGTGGCTTCGTCAGAACACCTGGGCAGCATCACAAACTGCAATCTTGACAGCCCAGTTGGAATCCACTTTCATGAACAACGTAACAGTGATATAAAAAAGTTGAAATTCTTGGGCTCAGAGATGGTAGCCATGGGTAAACAGGGAGGAGATAGGTTAAAAACACTTCTCCAGTGTGAAACATTCTGGATATTCATGCTTAAAACCTTTCAACCTGCAGGTCTCAATGAAGACAGGGACTTACAGGCATTTTTGCAGCAGCAATATGATTCAGTCCAGAAAAGAAGAAATTTAATTCATACTTACATAATTTCCTTTTCTGTTAGCTCCAACATTGTCAATGGATAATCATTACAAATGGTTACAAATGGGTATAGTGCACCCCTACCAGTGGAATGGCACAGACCAAGATTTAGAACGTTGGGCACCTCAGGATTCCCTGCATTAATGACATCTCCCCAGTTACTACTTAACAGTGCCATGAGAGCTACACACAATCAAAAACAATCACATATCTACAATAATAAAAAACTGCTTTACCTTTCTATTCGATATTCAGAAAAGGGATGTATTTCATGGACCTAAAAGGACTCCCAAAGTATTCGGATCTTGTTGTAGTCGCAAGGTGCTTCACAGGCACCACATGTCTCACAGGAGTCATTAATCTGTGAACTGAAGCTAGTATACAATAAGACATATGCTCTGTCTTTTTTTTTTTATTAGCAGAGAACTAAACTGCCAACAGGAAACACACCTTAGTTAACTAAACAAACATGTTAACCTGCATTCACAGATATAGTAATTGATAAATCAGCATGTAATTATATATATATATATATATATATATATCAGAGTACAATGTAGCAGAAAAGAGAGAGAGGTCCACCTAAGGGATTTTACTAAAACGTAGACCTCTCTCCCAGCATACAGAATAAGATTCTCTCTCTCCGGAGCCTTGCTCCTGGGAGGGTCCCATTGACAATGTTGATGTTAACAGAAAAGGAAATTATGGTAAGTATGATGTTAATTTCTTCTTTCTGTAGCACTCCACATTGTCAGTGGGTAATCATTACAAATGGGTTCTAAGAAGCAGTACCCAGAGAGAAAAACAGGAGGGGGGGGGGAGATTATCCAATACGTCAGATGCTTCAGAATTACTTGCGAACTGCTGCCTGCAACACTCTGCGACCAAAAAGCTACATCAGCAGAACTCTGAACATCCAGTTTATAATGTTTCATGAATGTGTGGACTGAGGACCATGCAGCTGCCTTGCATAGTTCAGAAACTGTGGCCTCGCCCCTCTTCACCCAGGAAGTTGACGGTGCCCTGGTGGAGTGAGCCCTGATATGAGCCGGAGGCCTCTTCTTTCTCGCCACATACAGTAGGCCTTAGCAACATAGGCCCATACCCACCTAGCTAGGGTGGGTTTAGAGGCCTTTTGTCCTTTCTTGGCTGCCCCAAAAAGCACAAATCCCATCTGATTTACAAAATTCAGACGTACGTTTAAGGTAGATTCTAACTGCCCACATCAGGTCGAGTCTATGCAACTCCTTCCCCTTGGGGTGAGAAGGATGCAGACAGAAGGATGGAAGGCAAATCTCTTGGTTCACATGAAAAGCCATGGGCACTTTTGGGATGAAGGATGGAACAGTCCTAAGCACCACCTTGTCTTTATGCATGATAAAGTAAAGCTCCTTATGAGACAAACCCTGGAGTTCACCAACTCTCCTGACTGAACACATGGCAACTAAAAAACAGACCTTGTAGGACAAAACATCCAGTGGCACAGATGATAATGGTTGAAAAGGCTCAACACAGAGAGCATTGAGAACTAAGTTAAGATCCCATAAGGGAACCAGGGATCAAAACAGCGGTTGGCTCCTGTCATCCGCACACAAAAAACAAGCAACTTCTCTATTTGTTCCTAGGGAGAACCCCAAGGAAGCTCCAAGAGTGGAAACATGCCCTCTGGGTATACTCAATGCCAGCCCCTTATCTACACCATCCGGAAGAAATTCCAGGATCTGGGCAATGGAGGCCTTTGAAGGCTTAATTCCTTTCTCTCTGGCCCATGAAGAAAATGTAGTCCAGACTCGGGCATAATCAGCTGAGGTAGAGGTTTTTCTTGCCGCCAGCAAGGTTTCAACTACCCTTGGGGGCAAACCTAGTCTTAAGAGTCTCCTCCTTTCGGGAGCCAGGCTGCAAGTTGCATAGCAGCTGGGTTCGGGTGAAGAATGGGGCCTTGCAACAGGAGGCATCTTCGTACCAGAAGGTGGAAGGGAGGTTGCTGGGCTAGGTTCACTAGATCTGAGCACCACGGTTTTCTTGGCCACTCCGAGGCTATCAGAAGAAAATTTCTGCTTGAGTGTCTTATTTTCCTTAAGACTTTCTGGAGGCGAGGCAGTGGAGGAAAAGCATAAGCTCTGTGGAAGGACCACACCTGAGCCAGGGCATCCACTACCTCTGTATAAAGACAGCGATACCGATTGAAGAACCTGAGGGTCTGAGTATTGTGGCTCGAAGCAAACAGATCTATCTGCAGTTGCCTAAACCAATTGCTTAGTAGTGCAAACATCTCCGGGTTCAGCTGCCACTATCTGGGGTGAACATCTTTGCGACTTAACCAGTCCACCTGAACATTCAATTCCCCCTCCAGATGTACTGCTGACAGAGACAGAAGATTCTCCTCTGCCCGGCTCAGTAGGTTGGAGGCCTCCTGAAGCATTTCCCTGCTTTTTGTGCCTCCTTGGTTGTTTATGTAAGCCACTGTGATGGCGTTGTCTGACCGCACCTTTATTGCGGTGTTCCTCAGCCTGGACTGAAAATAAAGCACAGCTAGGTGAATCACCCACATCTCCAGAAAATTTATGTGGAGACACTGTTCTTGTAGTGACCAAATCCCCTGAGTGGGAAGTTGGTCCGGGACTGCCCCCCACCCATGCAGGCTTGCATCCATTGTGAGAATCACCTCCAGTGGGAGTTCCAATAGAACCCCCTTGTTGAGATTCTACACATTCAGCCAACAACTCAGGGAGTGATGAAGCTGATGGGTGAGGAGGATCCTAGCTTGATAGTCCTCTGATGACAAGTCCCACTCCATCAGCAGCCCTGTCTGAAGAGGCCACATGTGGAAGTGGGCCCAGGGAACTAAGTCTATTGCTGCCATCATGAGGCCTAGAATCTGCAACAGAGTGTGGGCTGAGCCACTGTATCTCTGACAGCAACATCTCCTCTGGGAAGGGTAACAGGAACACCCTCTCTACTTTCATCTCGAAGATCTCCCCCAGTGCTCCAAGGACTGTGATGGCTCTAAGGAGCTCTTCTCTCAGTTCACCATCCAGCCATGTGATTCCAGGATCTCCAGGGTCCTGGACACCAATCCGTTCACAAGATGCATCGTCCATGCTCGAATGAGCAGCTTGGCCAGATAAGGGTAGACATGATGACCCTCCTGTCATAGTTGAGCCACCCAGACAATCAATACCTTTGAGAAAACTCGAGGGGCTGTTGCAAGACCAAACGGTAGAGCCCTGTACTGGAAGTGTTGGCCCAGAATTGAGAACCTGAGGTACCTCTGGTGAGTCTGACGGATGGGGGTGTGAAGGTAAGCATCCATCAGATCTATTGAGACTAAGAAATTCCTCGGTTGAACAACACAGATTGCTGACCTTAGAGACTCCATCTTGAATGTTTTGTGGTGCACAAACTTGTTCAGATGTTTCAGATCCAAAATGGGCCTAAAACTCTGGACGTCTTGGGAACTACGAAGTAGAGGAAGTAGAACCCTTGACCCTGCTCATTTGTGGGAACCAGAACTATGGCCCCGATTTGAATGAGATGGGTCAGAGTGTTTGACACCACCTGACATTTTGCCACTTGCTTTGAAACTAGGGATGGCAGAAAACGTCCCCTTGAAAGAACCATTGAGAATTCTTTTTTTTTTCTTTTTCCCATAAGCACTTTTATCCACTGGAGCCCTGGCAGGTGACTACAGCCCTCTGAATGGAGGGACTTTCTCTCCAGTCCCGTTGCTCCCATGCTAGGTGGTCCCTGGTAGTTCTCCTGTGAATTGCCCCTCGTAGCAGGGCCAGGAGGAGGTTGCCAGCTTCTCCCCTGTCCTGGACACTCAATCCAGAATCCAGGGACCACTTCCAGGAGTGGCGAACCATCATCAAGCCTTCCAGGCTCATTTTTCCTTTTTGCCTGGCCCCCCCTTCCGATGTAAGGACATTGGATCAAGCCTCCCAACCCATACTGCCTTCCAGTCACTGCCAGAGGGCAGTCAGCGAGTGGGACGACTAGTCCCCTTCCCCTGAGAGAAAAGACCAGTCTTCCAGATGCTCAATCCTCTCTCCCCCCTGCTGACCCCCAGTGGCCCAGGCTCATTCCTGAACCCAGGTCACCGGCGTGGTGTGGTGTCCAGCACCTCAACCCTCAGTGCCACCAGGCTGGCACCATTGAGAATTCTATGGCATAGCCTTGGTGAAGGATTTCCAGAACCAAGGTGTCTGATGTTGTTTGAGCCATTCTTGCAAAATATTCCTGAAATCTTCCACCAAGGGGAAGGGGGCAGTGATGGGCCCTCATACCATTATTGTGAGATACCAGGCCTTTGTACTGATCCTCCTCCATGGCACCTGGAAAAGGAGCCTCTGCTGCTGTATCCTCTATTGCCTGACTAGGCACGTCTGTTTCATTGGGTACCGAAGTTCCGAAAGGGACGTAAACCTCCCCGGAACTGTCTGCACTGACCATCGCCCTGGCTTCAATGAGGATCTGTGGCCTTGCGTTGCTGCTTTGACACTGTGAGGTGACCCTTTTTATCCTGCACATACAGCAGGATATAATCCAGACAAGAACATAAAAATAAACTTCCTTCAAAAGGAAGACTAATCAGTTTCGTCTTTGAAGACTGATCAGCAGACCAATGTCTGAGCTACACAGACCTCATGGCCAATGCAGTGTGGTAGGCCAAGTGGGCTGATGAGCATAAATTGTCCACTGTGGAATCCCCAAGGAAGGAGGAAGCCATGGCCACCAAATGAAAAATACTCGCACCTTCCAAATCAGGAAGGATGTAGTCGGTCAGCATAGTGACCTAGCGGTTCAAGGCCCTGTCAACAATAAATGAAGCAAAGGAGGTCCGAATGTTTGTGGCTGAAGTGGGGAAAGCCCTCCTCTATGAGGTGTCCATTCGCTTGTCGTGTGAATCTGATAGTGCCAGAGCCACCTCCACTGGAATGGTAGTGTGTTGTATAGAATTATAAACAGCCTTGTCTGCTGGGGCGGGGGGGTCCCACTTGCAAGATCTTTCCTCCAAAATAGGATAATTCCTAGTTCTTAGTTTTGGGAGATTTCTTCTCTTATTCACACCTGCCCTTTCCTGTTCAATAATTTGGTCACAGTGGAGAAAACCTAGGAAACATTTTGGAGCAGAGCAGGATGCTGACAAAATTGGATTAACCTCCTGTGGCTCTACGGACTGCTCCTCCTTGAGCTGTAAAGATTTACGTGCCTCAGCTATCAAAAAGGACAAGGACTTATTTATTATCAAAGAGAGATGGAATCAATATCCTCGTCTTGGGTTCCGTCCACTCTCCTTCCTCTACCTCCTCCTCAAAGAGGACGTCCTCCTCGTCTGAAAATAATTTTCTAAGGTCAGGCATTTCCCCGAGATCCCCATAATCATCATCCTGGCCTTCCAATGGGCCTGGGTCAGGATCTGCCTGCATATCTGAATCTGCTTTGCCACTGTCAAGTGATGGACCAGGTGCCCCCACCCCCAGCTCAGAGGACCAGCTGGGGGGGAACCGTGAGAGAAATATTACGCTGGGCAACACAATGAGGTCAATATGTACCCACAGGAGAAGGCCTCATCACCCTTATGCAGGTCTTACGTTTCATAATGTATGGTCTCCTGAAAGCCATGGTGCCAAACAGAAAACTGACAGAAAAACTTTGATTTTAAATTGTTTTTAAGATAGTTGCTCCACAACTGGAAAACTCTAATAGGAAAAAAACATAGATTTATAAACTGTACTGTAAAAAAAACTATATAACTGCCAGCCAAGTATAAAAAAAAACATTCCAGCAGCTTGAAAAGCTGTCACTGAGAGTGCGCTCACCGTCTAGGCTTGTGGGGGGCATGAGTGCACATGTGTGAGCATGCATGAAATGCTGCATTCCCTGCCTACTGGCGGGAAGCTATAATGTTGAAGAAGTGCACGATCAGTTCAAATGGTGATCGCACAATTGTAAAAAATGATATTGATGTGAAAAAATACAAAAAACACCTCACAAGTTGTCAAGACAAATATTTTTTGGCAGACAACACAGAAAACCCCAGAAAACCTCAAGCTGGGGGGGCATGGAACTAACGCTAAAGCCGAGTGACACTTCAGAGCCCCTACATTCCCAAGAAATAAATCTGTACCTACCTTAGGCACCTTTTTTTTCATTTTTAAAGGAGTCTAACAGGAGACCACAGAAAACACCCTAGCAAGGCATAAGTGGCTCCCAGTCCGCACAGAGAGTGAGAAAAAAAGGCAGGTTATTCAATTATAAAGCTACAACTTTAACAGGCCTGATTTAAATTTAGAGGAGCTCCCTGAAAATGGATAGCCCCAACCTGCAGAGCAGAATTGCAGCCCCAACTGATGTCTTAAATCTTGAAATTCTTCAGAGAAGAGAAAGTAGCTTGGTCCCCTTCGAATGGCACAGCACAACTAGGAAGCTGCCGTTAGTATAGGGAATCCTCAGGTGCCCAACATTCTAAATCTTGGGCTATGCCATTCCCCTGGTAGGGGTGTACTATACCCATTTGTAATCATTTCTAATGATTACCCATTGACAATGTGGAGTGCTACAGAAAGACTAAGTATGCAAAACTACAAACCAAACTCCCTTAACCCTCTGCTGGAAATGTTATCCCTAACTAGCATTACATAGGACTTTTTTGATAAAAGAGATACAGTGTGAAGTGCATCATTTCTGCATTCTGTTTAAGAAATATTTTTCTCTTTTTTTTTCAATCAAGGTTGCATACTTCTGGCTCGTTGAGCTGTGGAGAAGATATAGTGATGTCCTGATGGTGTGGCAGGGAACAGCTGATCAGCTTAATCAGTCTGTTGAGTTATTGAGTGGCAGCAATCAAAAGTTAAGGCTCTTAGTGACTAGCAGCCACACCAGTATCTCCTTCCTGGATAGTTGCATAACAAAAAAATGGTGTGGAGTCTAGTTTCTTTTAACAATCTATGGCTAGGAATACTGTACTCCTCGCCACCTCATGTCGTCCCCACCACACCATCAGGAATATAAATATGGAACAGTTTTTGAGTCTGACATAATTGCAATCATGATGAGATATTTTAATCATGTACAACAGATTTGTCAGACAGGTTTATATCTAGAGGTTACTTTGAGAAGAGACACTGATGATGCCTATCAGAGGGCAGTGGGTAGTAATATATCAGACGTCTCGATTCCAGAGCAAATGGACCTTTTCATTCCAGAGCAAAGGAATAGGGAGAATGAGACACATGTCAATTTTGTGACTACCTATAATGTGCAATCCAGTGCTGTGTGAAGCAACAGTAAAGAAAAACTGGGACATACTTCATGTAGAACCAAAGTTATACCCCTTCACAGAGTGTTTTCCCTGTATGGTATTTCACAGAGGAAGGAACCTTGTAGATCGGATTACACATATCTTTCAACCATACACTAAACCTAGGATATGGCTACCACCTCCACCAAAGGGGTGCCACCACTTTGGCAGGTGCAAATATTGTGAAGTAATAAAAGTTAACTCATTCTAGTCTACTGTCACTTAGAATGTTCAGGTACCCTCTGCCTGCTGCTAGAGCACCTGTATCCCTGAAGGGGTTTTAGATCTGCAGCATTCATACAAACACACTCTGCTTAAAGCTACATATCTTAAAAACCATACATCCAATTTTAAAACTGTAAAAAGAAAAGTTTTTCAGGACAAAAAGTTTTTGAAAATGAGTAAGGTTTGGTAATGTCTACTTACACTTCAGTTGGACAGAATGTTTTTCAGGACTTGGACCCTATCTTCAAAGGGTTCTTTAACTCATTCTATCCTATTGTCACTTAGAATGTTCAGGAACCCTCTGTCTGCTGCTAGAACACCTGTGTTCCTGAAGGGGGTTTTAGATCTGCAGCATTCATACAAACACACTGTGCTTAAACCTACATATCTTAAAAGCCATACATGCAAATTTAAAACTATAAAAAGAAAAGTTTTTCAGGACAAAACGTTTTTGAAAATGAGTGAGGTTTGGTAATGCCTATTTAACTGGATTTAATGTTGTGCAATGTTGTTTTCATATTTTAATAAATTCTGATGATTTTATCTAAATATAATTATGCTCTGTTTACTTAGTCATGCAAAAATATAAAATTTCTGTAAAATTGTTGGTTAAAATTGTTAAAAATATACAATAAACATATGTCATTGTCTAAATATAAATGTTGCGAGTTTTTTACTATTTGTTTTAAGTCAGAAATCAATATCTGAATCTCTTGTTATTATAGCTTGAGTTTTTCTTCCACTCCACTGGTTGGAATTTTTGCGGTGTTTAATTCTTCTTACCCACTGTTTTTAGTTTATGAATCTGATTATCAGTGGGGGGGGTTTTCCCCAGTTTAGTAATAACATATTTACACATTACCTTAGAAGAACATATCAGGAAGTGATGCAGGAAGGAAGTGCTTTGTGAGGTCAAGTGATGTAAATAGGAAGAACACTTCCAGTGTAGGTCAGTGAGCTGACACTGGAAATGGATACATTTTTTAGTGCTGGAGGTCTCTCTATGATTAATTGCATATTTGCTGTAGTTAAAACGTGTAATTTCATTGAAATAAACTATTTTATTTTATTTTTGTAATAAAATCCCATAATAAGTGTAGGAAACTGTATTTTATTTGTGCTGTTTGCTTTATCATACTGTAAATGAAGCATGGTGTTGTTCGTGTAAAGGGTCACAGTTTTTCAGTAAACATCATGTTACATAAATCTGTGTATTATTTAATTTCCTGGCATGGTTTATTTTTGGGGGGTTGTATTATGGGATGGTTTAAGGTGAGGGAATGACTGTATGATGAAGCACTGTGTGTCAGTGGTTGGGGGGGGATGTCCTGCATTCATAATACAGGCTCAGATGCACTTCATATGTCCTGGGGAAGTGAGAGGGACTGTATGCATGTAATAATGGTGCTAACAGACACTGTAGATATATTATGAGTATACGTATAGGATGATGAAATTGCTGAAAAGGCACTGGTAATTTGGGGTATACTGTGTCATGGGGAAGGGGGTGGGTCTGCCTGTACCAAGGAATGTTGCTCACAGGCACTGCAGTCATTTTGTGTCATGAATTGGCACCCGTCCTTGGGGTATACTCAGTTGTGGGGAAGCAGGTGGGGCTGCCTGCACCTGGTAATGATGTTCATATGCCATGCAGAGACATTGTGGGTATACGTACAGGGTGATGACATGGGAACCTGTAAAGATTGTGTACTATGTGCTGTGTCACATGGTTTGCCTGCATACACATGAGATATGTTGCAGCATTCAGTATGGCGCACTGTGTGGGTGGGAAGGAGTGTGGGTATGCCTGCACCATGGAGTGATGCTCATTGGTGCACATGTGTACTATGCACTATGTTTCATTTGAATGGACTGTATAAGTCATACACTGGCACTGATCACATCACAGTGCATTAGAGGTAAGGGCTGGTCTGAAGCATTATGAGCACAAGGGACTAAACAAGTGGTTGTGGAGTGATTCAGACTTGAATAGAATATTACAGTGCATCTGACGGTAGTGTTGGAATGAATCTTGATGTGCACAATGGACTACACCATGGTGACTGAGGAGGGATCCATATCAGTAATGCACATTACAGAGTGTCAGAGATAAAGGTTGGACTGACGACTGATGAACAGATGGACTAAATCAGTGACTCTGGTGGGATTTGAACCTGGACAGCACTTTACAGTGCAGTAGAGGTTGGGGCTGGACTGACACCAGATCAGTCAATGGACAACACCATTGGCTGTGGAGGGATCTGAACCTGAAATGCACTTCACTGTTCACTACAGTTTGGGGCTCGACTGATGCATGATAAGGAGATAGATTTTACAAGTGGCTGTGGAGGGATTTGAGCCTGAAGAATACTTTACAGTGCATCAGAGATTGGGGCTGAACTGATGTCATATGAATTGATGGGCTACACCAGTGGATGTGGAGGGTTTGGAACATCAAATGCACTTCACAGTGCATTATGGGATTGATCTGGACTGATACATGGTAAGTCGATGGACAACACCATCAGCTGAGGAGGGATCTGAACCTGAAATGCACTTCACCATTCACTACAGTTTGGGGCTCAACTGATGCATGGTAAGGAGCTAGATCTTACAAGTGGCTGTGGAGGGATTTTAACCTGAAGAACACTTTACAGTGCATCAGAGGTTGAGTCTGGACTGACGTTATACGAGTCGATGCACAACACCAGTGACTGTGCAGGGATTCAAAACTGATTTGGCCTTTACAGTGCATCAGAGATTGTGGCTGGACTGATGCCAGATAAGTTGGAGGCAACACCATTATTTTTTCATTTTAAACAATCAGCAAATGTGTATTAGGGAGAAAACTCAAGTGCAGAGCATGAGACAAACATGCTACTGACCCTAACCCACTTATCATCCTTAACGCAGGGAGCAACATGCCACATAGATTTTAACATAGCCATAATCCAAACATAAACTCTTTAAAAAGTAACAAAAGGTGCTGAATTCATGTGACCTCATTTAGTACATGCACAGGAAACACTCTCTCCGATCAGGAATGCCAGCCGGATCCATAAGATGTGATCACACAGGATGACCAGAAATTATCCCAAAATGAACAAAGTGACAACTATGAAAACTTTTATCATAAATAAAAATAAAAACAAATAAAGTAAATACAGATTATAAATCGAGGTTTTGACACCAAAATGAAGTGAGTATTTTAGGATAACAGCAGCACCTCCATCTTGAAACTAAGTTTCTAGTCACCATGCTCTTCCTGCACCAGTGTGCGCTCTGACTGGTTAATGGAAATAGTGATGTGTACAATAAGCATAGAGCAAGCATGGCAACAGTGAGGATCAATATGACCAAATGGTGACACACTACAGAGATAGGGTGGGTGCAGGTGAGGGCTACAACCCCTAACTGAAACATCAAAAAAAAAATCACTGTACACTCCAGAGCCCAGAGAGACACTTTCCCTCCAGTTACGGTTTAAAAAAAAAAAGAGTCCTTGCTTGAATGCTAAATAAGGATTTAGTCTAATGTTTCAGACACATACATTGAATAGAATAGTGGAAGACACAACAAAAAGATCTTCGTGCAGGTTCCCTGGTGCTTCGACAACTAAGGCTTCATCAGGGGGATGGTGCCTGCATCTAAGACAATCCCTTTATACCAACTAAATTCAGAATTGATGATGTCAGAAAATCTGACCAATCACAGAGCTCGATTTTTAAATACAGAAATATTCAGCTCACTTAGTGGTATAAATGGACTAATAGTTATAACAATTATGATATCGGTGACAACATGTTATTGTAGAAAAATACTCAAAAGGCATAAAACAATACACCAAAAGTGGTGACAGCCAATCAGATTGCTCGAATAAAAAAAATATAAGTTATGAAATTAATTATAGTGTCAACCTGATCAGCTTAACATGTTACACTAAAACAAGATGGTTTGTTATTATAAGACAAACTAATGGCAGAATGAACATAATACATTTTTCACAGCACATGCGAAAAATAGTAAATTTATTTATTTATGTATTGAGGCTTATTTTCTCAAAAATAGCCAATGGGAACGCATATTGTATTAGGTAAAATCAGTAAGGGTACGATGTCCCCTATTAGCTGGTACAACTCAATTCATCGAATGTAAACAAATGCTCGAGCTGCACCAAGAGAAAGACATGGACGCCAATCGGCGTCATCAGGCACTTCAGCACATGATTTAGGACGCCATATGGCGTCATCAGGTAAAGAGGTATGTCTTTTTTATGACGCCATATGGCGTCATCAGGAAGGAATATTAATAGCTTATTTGAAATTCCAGTTACTGGATAGTTGGTCTCCAACACATGATTCATTAACTGTGACACCACATACTTGGGTTATAAAGCAAAATGTACATGTGGGAAGTTTTACATTGATAAAACAAAAATGGAACTTAAAGAAAGGGGTGGGGACCATATAAGGGCATTGTCTGATTCCAACATGGATTATGTTTTGGCACATCATGTCCTCACTTTGGAAGTTCCATAGACCATAAGTTATCCTTTATGGGGATAGAGAAGGTGGTTACAAGCTCAAGGGGAGGTGACATTGATGCCCTTTTATCCAAAAGGGAGGCATATTGGATCTTTCATATTAGGGCAACAAGTCCTCCAGGTCTTAATGACAGATATGATTTAACAGCATTTCTATAATCAATTTGTGGTTGATACAGTACCTGAGACCATAGTGGTTATTATTATATATAGAATAAAGGATGGGTAAGTGTATGATATGAGAATTTAATGCACACCCGAGGTGTGGGATGCCACATAAACCCCAAGGGCAAAGCCCGAGTGGTTTATTAAAGCACCCCACACTGAAGGTGTACATTAAATTTGAGTTTTAGACAGTTCCCCATCTTTTATTTTAAATATCTGGTGAGCATTTTTTTCAAACCCAAGTCCTGTGATCCTGTGTCTCTCATGTGCGCGCACACACACACACACACATCTTTCACACACACAGGCAGTACACAGCACAGCGCCTGGGGAGCAGAGCTGGACCGTGGAGCCCTAAAGGCTGTGGGACCCCACTCTCCAAGCACACACAGACAATACACAGCACAGCACCTGGAGAGCAGAGCTGGACCATGGAGCCCTAAAGGCTGCGGGACCCCACTCCCCAAGCACACACAGGCAGTACACAGCACAGCATCTGGGGAGCAGAGCTGGACCATGGAGCCCTAAAGGAATTCATCAGCCTCCTGGAAAAGCTTCTTTGTAAGGGGTGTATTTTCTGATCTCCTACCCTGACTGATTGTTCTTCTGGCATTCAAGAAATACCCTCTCTGCCTGGATTCTCAACCATTTCTTCTGCTGCTTTACGACACACAGACTCTGTCTGGACATCCTGGCCCAGATATTCAAACTGCGCCCAAAAAGTGCGCAACAGCGGAACAAGCGCCAAGTCCACTGCGCCCATCGCAAGAAGTGCGATCGAGCTAAAAACTGTGCAGGCCAAGATCGCCTACGGCCGACGACTGAATATCGCACCACCTGCACCATAACACAACTAGGGATGTGAAGCTGAGCATATCTGATGCGCCATAGCGCAACAAGAGATGCTCAGTGGAGCAGTCCAGATGTGCCATAGCACAACCAGGGATGCCCCTTGCAGCAGAGCAGCAATGCAACAGTACAACCATGGATGCAGGGGCCCACCACCCATGCCACAGATGGGCAGAGGAACACACAGCAGAACAGACATCATCCCAAACACCCCATGCACTGCACAACTGGGGGAGAGCTGGAATAACCACCGGCCCATGGATACCAGCAACCAACCCACAGCCGGGCCATGGTGCCCCAGCAAACCCCCTGGCAAGCTGTGACCGGCACACAAGGAGGGCTGACCACCCCATGGCACCCCATCCCACCAATGCAGAGCACACCCTACACCACAATCACCATACACCCTTCCCAGGAGTAGCGCCCAACAGTGCAGGACACCCTATGCATGCCACCACCCCCACTGTGACAATGCAACCCTGTGCACCATGGAGCCATGCAAGGCATCCCCACCATGTGCACTCTGCTGCGGGCGACAGCAGACAGCAGTGCAACAACAGCATACACAGTGCCACCCTGAACGTCCCCCCCCCCGAGGTACAACTGAGAGACCGACCATGCGCTGCCACATGAGGTAACCCACATGCGACAGGGCATGCCCCGGACCCCACCTCCAGTAGTACAGCACCCTGCACACCCTCCCAAGGACACATCCCATCCCAGCACTGGCCACAACAGCCAGCACAGACACGGACAGTGTAGCATGGAAGCATGCACCACACAGGATGCAATACAGTGCATGGACTAACACCCACCCATACCCAAGGGCACACCAACACAGGGACACAGTAGCGGGTCAACCAAGCCACTGGCGTGTGGCCACGGCTGACGTGTACACCAGGGTTTTAATTAACTCTAAAAACTGATTAGCGTTTTGCTCATAAAAGTGCTAAAACATTGTAAAAATGCATAGCACTTGCCTCATTGTGTTTAACAAACATAACACTCTTAGAAAACCTATATACATACTTTCTGTACAGTTAGTATTGTCCCAGGAAAAAAACTGCTAATCAATTATTTAAAACCCTGGCTGACGTGTACACACGGCCAGCACCCCTACATTGTACAGGTGTGCCAGCCACCCTGCACAGGCACCACGAAGCTGTATGCCACCAGCATGCCGCTGGAGCACAAGTGACAGACACTGGAGCACATCCCCTGCAATAGACACAAGCGACAGCATAGGGGAGACAACAACAGTGGAGGCCACAGTGCCACCGGAGGCAGAAGTGCACCATACTGGTGATGGAAGGTAACTTGGCATTGTGCCGGATACAGTTGTTATCCAGCATGGACAGCCACCACTGACATGCCAGCAGACCGTGCATATCACAGACATGCAAGGGTGTCAGCTGCACAGGCCATGGATGGTCTGACAGGAGTGCCATGCATACAGTGCAGGCCTCGTGGACCACTGCACACAGGCATCCAGTGCACAGAGTACAACACACAAACCACAGACAGTGACTGATCCCCCTGCCCACACCATAGGCGGTTCACCTCTGCACACACACACACACGCCCATGCCTGCACCACCCCTGATGCCATGCACACCACTGCAGCTGAGCACCTGCAGCCCGCTGCAAATCAGAGACCACCACAGTTGTCGTAACAAAATGCTTATATTTAAAAGAAGTAACAAAACCTATTTATAACTATTTACAAGAGGGGGGAAGGGCCACATAACAGGTGGGGGCGGGTAAGGGGCAGGGGTGAACATATGGGAGAGGAAAGAAGGGGTGTGAGGGTGGGTCAAAGGGGGGAAGGTGGTAGTAGGGGCATGGAGTCCTCAATGTGTGCCCCGGTCCTCCTCCACATGGCGCCTACATCTGCTGCTTCTCCTCCTCACCCCGTGGCGGTGGATTCACTGTAACAGCTCCAGTGTCACCCTTGCCACCTGGAGCAGCTCCTGCACACTCCTCTCCAGCGCCTGGAGTCGCCGTCCACCTAGGACGAGGGAGCAGAGTCAATAAGTGTGACTGTCCAGCCCCCTGCAGCCCACCCATTGTGCATGGCATACAGCCATGTGCCACAACCTGTGATGGCGTGCGACCACCCACAGTGACCATGTCCACAAGACCTGCCTACCCAGGCAGCCACAGCCATGTGGACCACTGCACACACACACCGCCCATGTCCTGCACAGCACCACCATGGCCGTACAGTGACTTGGCTATGCTGTGTGAAGGCAGTGCCACAGCCATGTGCCCGATGCACGCATGGACCACCATTGACGCACTCCCAGACATGCAGTGCCACTGGACAGTGCTGACTGTAACAAGTTGCGTGCATGGCAGTGGTGTCAATGGATGGTGGCCATGCCCCACTGCCCACCCAGTTATACAGCATGCAATAGTAATCATGGATGTAAGGCACTCACCATCATCAGGCTGGTCCACGTGCCGCTGAATGCCATCATCCCTCCTGCCCTGCTGCTCCTCCAGGTGGCGCCTCCGCTCCCTGGCCTGCCTGCGTTCTTCGGGCCCTAAGATGTAAACATGGAGAGAGGAACATCAGTACAATCCGGTAGCAAAGTCCTCCCGCCCCCATGTGTGTGCAATCCCACACAGCCATACCCATCCACCCCACACCCTGATACCACCACCACGGCCAACACTGGACGGCCCCCCCATGTGCTGGACACATGCAACCGTGATACCCGTATGGACGATAATAGTGTATAGATGTGGCACCTACCTGGCCATGGCACCATGCTCCTCCTGGTACGTGCCGACAGGTGGGCAAGCAGGTCCGGGTCCCTGTGCCTCAGGTCCCCGTAACGGTGGCGACACTGCTCCGCCGTGTGCCCCATACTGGTGGCCTCCTCCAGGGTGTCGGCCATCTCCTGCAACACTGCACTCCTGGCCCTGTCCAGGGGTGCATCTCCGTACAAAGCCCAAGCATGGGGCTCTACTATTGCCACCAGGTTGGCAAGCTCCATCTGGCTCCACACGACTGCTCTTCTCCGTGCCATCTCATCAGTGTGGTGGATTCAAAATGGCACTCGGCAGCGCGGTCCTGCCATGTGCAGATGCTGCGCGGTACAACACTGCCATTCCCTACAGCGCTGTCACTGAACAGCATGATAGTGGTGCACCCATGCCTGATGCATAGCGCCTACGGGGCAAAGGCCGGGCACAGGGTCAAGGGTCTCTGGCGCACGGACAGCCACAGCGTGATTGGAACCCAATGCATGTGGCACGATTGGGTGCCTGTGTGCCACCTCCTGTAGTGGTCTACAGCGCTGTTGCCCAGTGCACCTACGGTGCCCCACTGCCACAGCGCCATATATGTGAACAGCGCTGTAGTGCCACTAGCACAATGGTGGTCATGCCCTGCATTGCCTCCCATGCACAGCTCATCAGCAGCACGGCAGGCACCTGCGTCATCAACCCGGGCATGCGCAGTTAGGTGTGCACTGCGCATGTCACAGAACTGTGCCCTTGGCTCAGCACATTCAACACAATTGCGTAAAGCGCAACAGCGTGATATTCAGCCGGCATATGCAAATCATCTAATCAGCCATTCAATGGTGCAGTCACTGCATTTGCATCCATTTAAAAATGTGTCTCACCTCATTTGCATGGGTTGCGCTATAAAAATGTGACATTGGGCTGCACTGGCCATAGTCAGTTACTGCAGTCTATTGCGGTGAGTTGCATGCTGTTTGGGAGTGTGGACTGTGGTGTTTGGGACACGCATGGGACTGCACAGTCACAGGTAACACCTGTCATTCTCACAGGATGAATCATGAGGTGGAGGAAGAGGAACAGAGACGTGGGAGGAAGAGGAGGCCAAACTTCACAAAGGCAGAGACAGATGCCCTGTTTGAGGCCTACCTCGACCAGGAACCGCTGCTCAGCGGACGCCAGGGAACACCACAGGCCCATGCTGCTGCATGGGAGGTTAGGTGGTATGTGTTGTCAACCTGCATGGCAGCCACCAGCGCTCCGTGCAGGAGTGCAAAAAGAGGATGGGCACGGACAGGCAGAGAATTAAATAGAAGGTGGCTGCCATCAGGGCAGCATGGTCTGCGACTGGTGGGGGACAGCCGGAGTTGCAATGCCTGACCCCACAGGAAGAGCGGGTTGTTGGCAGCATGCAGTGTTGCACTATCAAGGGTGTTCTGGGTGGTGGATTCCAGACGGGTGGTAGCCCGTCACTGCATCGTAGGTCCTGGTCTGTCAATGGGGGGGGCAAGGTAGGTCACATACATTAATGCTACTGTTTTTCCCTTACAGCTCCTGAGCATCTACATGGGTCAGCGGTGGTGGGCTTCTCCACTGAGGGCAATAGCATGGAGATGGAGGAGGGCCCGTCCACCTCCACAGGCATACGGGGGTCAGGGTGACAGTGGGCCCGCCTGGACATCCGGACTGATGTTGGTGGAGCAGGTGCAGAGGAGGCCCTGCCCGTGTCCCAACATGCCAGTGTCCATGGATGCCAGCATGCTGAGACTCGGGCTGGTGCCAGATCCATCACCGATGATGATGGAGCTAACGTCATGGGCAGTGAGACATGTGGGCCACAGGATGGCCACACAGCAGGTGACATCGCGGCCATGGCTGTGGGTGGTGCCACCGTGGAGGCCTGCGTGACATCACAGTCCCAGTCTGTGCCTGTCAGCACCAGTGGGGAAGCACTGGTGTGTGTCCAGGACAGTGGGGCTGCTGCGGCCACTGCGGTAGCACCATTGAGCCCTGGAGAGTGGCAGCCGATGGGGCAGTATCAGCAGTCGGCCAATGGCCATGGGGGTACAGTGTCAGGGGCCGGCATCAGTGCACCACCTGTGGACATGCCCAGGCCTGGCCCTGGTGTGCAGCGCCCGCCCTCAAGGGGTGATGACCATCAGGGCCGCGAACACCATGAGGGACAGCATGCCGATCAGGCAGATGACCTCTTAGATGAGCACACCCACATACTGCAAGCATCAGTCAATCAGCAGATGTGGCTTGTGACAGCAGTGGATGCACTGAGTGTGGCTCTGCGCCAGGTAGAGGAGCAGCACAGCAGAGACACCGCTCTGCTCCTGACAGGGATAGACTGGTTGCGGGAGGATGTGACCACTGCCATTGACAGGAAGACACAGGCATTCACAGCTGTCATGGCCACAATGGGCACACAGTTATTTGCCTATGCGTCGCAGACACCATGCAGTGCAATGTCCACCCCCCATTCCAGGTGTCGTGCAACACCCTCCTTGTCGACACCGGGTTCAGCTGTGGGCATCCCGAGCATGCCTGGCGCAGGCATGTTCAGTGTGCTGCAGACCCCTGCATGAGCACGATCACGTTCACACAGTGGAACCCTTGGGGGACCGTCGGTGTCACCCCATGAGGCCATTGGTCAGCCTGTCACTGCTGGCAGGCCTCAGCGGGGCCGCCCATGCATCTGTGATGGCCATGGCACTGTGGCGCATGACTGACCTGTCTCCCAGCACGGCTACTGTCTGATGCTGCCCTGTGTGCATTGTGTCATTCAGCGTGCAATGCACGGATGGGGTCCACGGCCCTGCACACACACACACGTTCCATCTGCACACCCACCCGGCTGCTGTCCACTGTGGCGTGTGCATGATGATGCCTGCGTTGCGCTGTATACCACTGTGCAATGGTGCTCAGTGTCTGACACACGCACAATGACAAGCAGTGGGCGTGGTGGTCTGTGGACGTGTGTGTGGCTAGGGGTGGTGGTCTGGGTCGGGGTGCCTCCTACCCTTTGTGCATGTCTTGTGAGGTGTGTGTGTGTGTGTGTGTGTGTGTGTGTGTGTGTGTATGACCGTGTGCCATGTTAGACCTTGCCCATCCCTGGCGGTGTGTGCGGTTCCATGCTCGGCCACTTCCCTTGACTGCATGCACCCCTGGTGTTTGTCCATGCATGTTTGTGGGTTGTGCCTTTGCCACTGGTGGTTGCACATGGCCCCATGACTTATCTGGGTTGGCTGAAGTGCTCCTCTGTGATGGTGTCCCGGTGCAGCTGTGCCAGCTGGATCAGTCGGGGATCCTGTCACCCAAGGGGGGGCTTCCCATCACCATCTTCATCAGCGTCCTCATCGTCCCCATCTCTGTTCCCCTCTTCGACCTGTACGGCTATCCGACAGTCGTTGGCCATGTTGTGCAGGATACAACAGGCCAGGAATAGCCCGCAGGCCTTTGAGGGGCTGTACTGTAGGGCACCGCCAGATGTGTCCAGGCAACAGAAACGTGCCTTCAGCATCCCTAACACCCGCTCGATGATATTGCATGTGGTGGCATGTGCCTCATTGTAGCATTGCTGCGATGGGGTCTTGTGCCACTGGTATGGTGTGAGCAGCCAGGGATGGAGTGGGTATCCACTGTCACCTGTGTGTAGAGGGTGGAGGTTAGTTTGTGATCAGCGTCGCCCTGCCTTGGGCCATCTAGGCCAATACCCATGTCACCTCTGACCATGCCCCTCCCAAGCTCTATGTTTGTCTGCGTGGTTTGCATACTCATCCACTAAGTGGCCAGTGGGGATGTCCCCACTCTCGAATCTGTGGCACAGTGCCAACTGGTGCCAGATGAAGACATCATGTGCTCCCCCAGGGTGCGTGGCACAGACATTGATTATGCGCCCCTGGCATCGCACACCACCTGGCAGTTGATGCTTGCATAGCCCTTCCGATTGATATATCTGACGCTCGGGCCAGGGTGATCGCGGATGGCCACATGGGTGCAGTCTATTGCCCCTCGCATGCCAGGCATACGTGCTACCCTGTGGAACTCCTGTATGTTTGCTGTGCGCTCCACCGGTGTGCTGGGGAAATGGATGTACTCCGCAGCATGTGGCAGCAGTGCGCTGAGGAACTGGGTGAAGTGGCGTGACACGGCCAACTGGGTTATGCCTGTGGTGTCCCCTGTTCATCTCTGGAAGGTACCCGTGGCAAGCAGGCACATGCAAGCTGTCACTTTTGTCTCCACTGACAGAGCATGGCTCCGTCGTGTGGGTGCCTGCATCACATCACTGCACAGCTCACAGAGCCGCCTCAAATTGCCGATTCAGGCGGCGCCGCCCATAATCTCGGTATCGGTGACAGCTCAAGCTGGTGCGGGCTCGGTACTGCCTGTGGGGGCATACCGCCAACAGGCTCTTCCACGGCCACGCCCCTGCTGCCTGCCTCTCACCCCCTCATTACTGCCTCCATCTGGATGGTAGCACTGGCCATGTCCCTGGCTTGTGTCCCCCCCAGCAGCTGTTTCTGTGTTCCCCCCGCTGTCCTGGCTGCTACTTCCCCTGCACTGGGAACACCTTCCTCTGGTGGCCTCAGTGCTGTGTGGCACTTCCCCCTTCTGCACTGTGGTTTGGCTGTGGCTCCCCACACCTTCAATGTGCCTGTGGGTTCAGGGTGCCCTTTCTTTGTCCTGCCCTGTGTGTCTGTTCTGCCCTGTGTATCTGGCTATAGTTCAGCCACATGTGCCTTCCCTGTAGCGTTCTTGCACCTCTCCCTTGTTCCTTTTTATTTTGGCTCATTTCCACTATCACGCGCCTTCCGCTTGCTCCCCTACTGCGCATGACGCATGTTGTTGAATATCGCACTGTGCCATTTATGCATGGTTCCTTCCCCTGCAGTTGCGCATGTATTCATTATCATTGCACTCTTGCTCAGTGTGATTTGGGGGGCGCATCTGTCTCCCGCTGAATATCGCAGAATGATGCATTTTCAGACTTGCACTGGAGCAACCCTATTGTGCATGGCGCAACCCTTTTGAATATCTGGGCCCCTGTGTTTTCAGCATTGCTGTGCACATCTGAGCTCTCTCATAGCCTGAAGAGTTGTACTCTGTCTCACTGTTTGTTATTGCTGCTGAATTTTTGCCTACAGGATCTTAAGATTTGTTTAGAACCTTAAGATTTGATTAGAACCTTCTACGTTTTCAGCTCACTGTTTGGTATTGTCTGCTGAATTAGGGCCTACAGGCTCTTAGGATTTGTTCATAGCATTTGAACTAAGTTTTCAGGTCTGCACAGTGTATCAATAGTCTGTCTGATTGACCTATGACTTGAATATTTAAGTAGTTATTTAATGTACTGCTTTCTAGGCACAGTATATTGTATTGCTTTATAACATAGTACTCACTGTGGAGGCTGGTTGGTATTGCTGCAGGCCCACCTCTTGGTTGAATTTCTCTAGCATTTACTCAAGGCCATTGTCAGCTCCTTTCTCTTTTCCCCCCTCCCTTCCCCCTTCCCTGCAGGCTACCAGTTTGCACATGCTCACTTGGGCATGGCCTACTATCTCTCTCCAGCCAGACTCCTAATCCATATTCCCTTTGTTCTCTCTCCCTATTACAGGTTGTGGGACCCCACTTCCCAAGCACACACAGGCAGTACATGGCACATCACCTGGGGAGCACAGTTGGACCATGGAGCCCTAAAAGTAATTCAGCAGCCTCCTGGAAGAGCTCCTTTGTGAGGGGTGTTAGCCCGTTGAAGTTACACATCAACTGCCTCACCCACCCCAGCCACCCTTCCACCCAGGGCCGTCCCTTAATTTGAGGACCTCCACTGGTCATGTGACTTCCTGCCTTTATGTTTTCTAAGTCCCCACTTTGCCATTTGCAGGTTATACCGTTCCTCCACTTGTGGGTGGTATTGCTGGTTCCTGCTCTTCTTAGTCACTCCTCTCTGTCCGGCCTCTCTGTTTTGTCTTCCCTCTTTCTCTCACTGCCTCTCTTCCTACCTACTCTCCTCTCTTTCCACTCCCACTTCCACTCTCTGTCCTCACAGTGCTCTTCCTTTTTTGATCACTAGAAGTCACTATTTCTACCTCTTTTTTTCCTGCTTTCTGCCCTCTTTTCCCACTCCTTCACCCATACTTCTTTGCTCTTCTATCTTGCCCTGTCACTTTCTCCCACGCTGGGGTACAAACTGTTGACCATTTGCACCGCAGTTGGTGACCTTCCCACTGTACCATCTGGTCAGACCTGCTGTTTTCATCTCTTTTGTTCCCCTTGTATTGCCTCCTCCCATAGCTATCATGGTGTCTTATGCTCTTCTCTCACACATTGCCTCCCTCTACCTCTTTCCTGCTCTGCTCCTCCTCTCATTAATCCTCCTTCATCCTCCAAGCAATCTCTCTAGCCATACCCTCCTCCTCTCTCTCCTAACTCTTCTCTCCCCTCTAACACCTCTCTATGCCTAATTCCCCTCTCCCGGCCTTCTGCACCGTCTCTCACCTACTCTGTTCCACTCCCGGATTCGCCACCCCCTACTATCTCACCCACCACCACCCCACCTCTGTCACTGCCCCCCATGCCCACCCTCCTTGCCTTCCCTGTGCTTTGCTCCCTTCACATCACTGTCACTACCTCGGTAACCCTCTCCTCTTGCACCTCTCCTTCCCGCTGCATGCAATACCTAGCCACTCTAAGGGTCCTTGCTCTCCTCCTCATGCTCTATGGAAATGTTCACCCTAATCCTGGGACCTCTTCTATTAACCACCTTACACTCCAGTGCCCCATTCACTGTGCTTTGCATTCATGAACAAATGTAGTTTGCTAAAGAAATTCCCTGACTTACAGGGTTAGACTGCTCTACATCAGCCTAATATCTTGGCCATTGTTGAAACCTGGCTTACCAAGGCTACCTCTGATGCTGCTGTTGCCCTCCCTGGGTATTCACTTTTAAGGGAGGACCGGATCTCTAAGCATGGTGGGAGTTGTGCCATATACCTCCGCAACTCAATCCAAGGGCACGCTCTCCCCACCCCTCAGCTCAGTCACGGTGCCCAAGCCATCTCCCTCAAACTTACCCCTGACTCCTCTAGAGCCCCTTTATATCTTACTGCATACTACATTCCTCCTAGGCACCAACACCTTGCCTCCCAATCCCTCCTTGATCATCTTACCTCCTTGCCCCCCAAGATGGAACAAATCTTACTTGGCGACCTAAACATTAACTAGCTTGCTGACTCCACCTCCCAGTCTGGGGATGCTGCTGCCACCCTAGACCTTACTTGTTACTCTGCCCACCAGATCTAACCTGGTCACTGGTATCTTTACCTTACTGGATCTTGTTTTATCCAACAATTCCCACAAGATCTTCAGCCTCACTGTGCTCCCTGATGTGCTCAGTGATCACTCCCCTATCACTTTCTCCTGGTCATGCATGATGCCTAAGCATTCACCCAAACTGTCCCCTCATCTCTTCCACCCTGGTAAACTTGCCCAACTAAAAGAGTACCTTGCTAGTTGTGATTGGTCCCGCATTGATCATGCCCCTGACATTGACTCCGCCTTTCTCTATTTTATCCAAGTTTTCAACAAGGTCTGCAACACCTTTGCTCCCCTTTGCAAATTTATCTAGAAGGACCGTGAATCTCCCTGGGTCACGCCATCTCTGCTTGGTCTCATGCATCACAGAGACAACCTTTGGCACAGGGCTGTTGAATCCAGTAGGACTGTGGACAGGCAAGCTTACCGTACCGCTAGAAATAAATGTACCTGAGCTATCCATAAAGCCAAGGCTGAATACTACAAGTCCACCCTTGCCTCCTCCTGGGGCTCGTCCTGTAATTTCTGGAACAATATCAAGGAACTTAATGGCAAGGCTGTGCCCCCCTTCTGCCCATCTCTTTGTTAACAGTGCCTTGTCTACTGATCCTATGGCTAATGCTGACTGCTTAAATAGTTCCTTCTCATACCTCTCGGCTGTCCTCCCTCAAACTTTTTCGACCCAGTCCCAATCCCCTCCTCCGATCCAGTTGCTCATCCCCCGTTCTACTTCAAGGCCCTCTCCCCTCATGCAGCAAGACCCTACCTGCTCAGATCACTTAAGGGCATAGAAACATAGACTTTGGCGGCAGATAAGGACTGCTTGGCCCACCTAGTCTGCCCACTTCCCTACCTAGAGGATAAGCTGCAGATCCTATTTAACCAACAGCCTATTTCTTCCTACCCCCACAAAATTGCCTTATGTCTGTCCCATGCATTCTTGAATTCTCCCACAGTTTTAGATCCCACAACCTCCTCAGGAAGGTTGTTCCATGCGTCCACCACCCTCTCTGTGAAAAAATACTTCCTCACATTGCCCCTGAGCCGTCCCCCTCTATCTTCAAATTGTCTCCCTGTTCTTGCACATCTCTTTTCTGAAAGATGCTACCTCTTGGACTTTGTTGATTCCACTAAGGTACTTAAACATTTCTATCATGTCCCCCTCTCCCTCTTTTCCTCAAGGGTATACATATTAAGCTCCTTTAGTCTCTTCTCGTATGGCTTCTCTTGCAGACCCTGCACCATTTTAGCTGCCCTCCTCTGAACTGCCTTCATCCTGTCTATGTCCTTCCAGAGATGGGGTCTCCAGAACTGGATGCAGTACTCCAGATGGGGTCTCACCAACTGTCTCTACAGGGGGATAACAACTTCCTGTTTTCTGCTGGTGATGCCTCTCCCTATACATCCCAGTATCCCCCCAGCCCTCCCTACCGCCTTCTCACATTGCTTGCCAACCTTACGGTCATCTGATATGATTACCCCCAGGTCCCTATCAATTTTTGTTGTTGTTATTACCTCCCTCCCCACATTGTGTAATCTTCCACTGGGTTTTTGTTTCCCAGGTGCATTACTTTGCACTTCTTTGCATTGAATCCAAGCTGCCATACTTCTGACCATTCCTCCAACCTTGCCAATTCCCTTCTCATCCTTTCCACGCCTCCTTGTGTATCAACCCTGTTGCAGATCTTAGTGTCATCTGCAAAGAGGCATACTTTTCCTTCCAGTCCCTCTGCAATGTCATGTATAAAGACATTAAAAAGGACTGGACCCAGTACTGAACCCTGTGGTACTCCACTAGTAACCCCCTTTCTTCAGAGTGGACTCCATTTACAATTACCTTCTGTGTCCTGTTGTTCAGCCAATGTTTTACCCAGGCTACCACCCTGGGACCCACTCCAAGGCTGGTTAATTTGACTACTAATCTTTTGTGTGGGCCTGTGTCAAATGCCTTGCTAAAGTCTAAGTAGGCCATGTCCACAGCCCCTCCCTGGTCTACTACTTTGGTCACCCAGTCAAAGAAATCAATTAGATTCGTCTGACATGACCTTCCCACTGTGAACCCATGTGGCCTTGGGCCCTGTGCCCCACTGCCCTCTAGGTACTCAACAATTCTTTCCTTCAGAAGTGATTCCATCACTTTCCCTACCACAGAGGTCAAACTGACAGGTCTGTAGTTTCCTGCCTCTGTCTTGCTCCCACTTTTGTGAAGGGGAATCACATCAGCCTTCTTCCAGTCCTCAGGTACCACACCATCCTCCCATGATTTGTTATAAAGGGTAGTCAGTGGTGTCACTAGTTCTCTGCTTAATTCTTTTAGAATTCTGGGGTGAATTCCATCTGGCCCCATTGTTTTGTCCACCTTCAGTTTTAGGAGTTCTTTCAGAACCCTTTCTTCTGTGAAAGGACTGGGATTGACCCCCTCTCCAGAATGCTTCAGTTAATTGGATTCGGCACCTCTCCCACTTCCTCTTTTGTGAATACTGAACAGAAGTATTTATTCAGTATCTCTGCTTTTTCAATGTCACTCTCTGCCCCCCACCATCCATTCTATTCAGCCTTACCATCCCTCCCTTTGTCTTTCTACGCTCCCTGATATACCTATAAAAGATTTTATCCACCTTCTTAACTGAGTTGGCTATCTTTTCCTCAGTTTGTGCCTTTGCTATTCTGACTACCCTCCCTGCTTCCTTCTGCCTTAACTGGTACGTTCTCTGTCCTGCTTCTTCTGTTTCCTTATACTTCCTAAATGCTATCTTTTTCTCCCTAACCTTCACTACCACTTCTTTTGAGAACCATAGTGGCTTTTTCTTTCATTTTGATTTGTTTATTTGCTTCACACAAAGGCTTGTTGCCTCTGTGATGGCAGTTTTGATATTTCCCCATTGTTGCTCCACCCCTCCTTCTAGCCTGTTTGCTAGTGCTTTTCTAAGGCACTCTCCCATCTTGCCAAAGTCAGCCCTCCTGAAGTCCAGAACCCTCACTTTTGTATGGCTTGACTCTGTAGCTGAGTTTATCGTGACCCACACTGTTTGGTGGTCACTTGTTCCCAAATGGCTACCCACTTCTAGATCTGAGATCCTTTCACTGTCCCCATAGAGAGCATGGGTCATAGCAGTCACTCCCTCAACACCAAACTGCTTAAAAGGATCCTAGATGCTGTCCTCAGCCCCTTTACCAAATTGCTGAACCACTCCCTCTGCCTCAGTCAATTCCCCCTTGCCTGGAAAACAGCATTGATCACCCCTCTTCATAAATCCAGCAACCCAACCTCCCCCAGCAACTATTACCCGGCCTCCATCCTCCCCCTGTCTCCAAGGCTCTGGAAAAAATTGTGGCCGATCAGCTGTCTGACTACCTCTCTACCTATAACCTCCTCTGCTGTGAACAACACAGTTTTCATTGTGCACACAGCACCACTACCGCCCTTATTGAATTCTCCAATTTTCTTCACACCACTGTTGACAAAGTACATGTTGCTGGCTCTGTCTTCATTGACTTGTCGAAAGCTTTCGACACTGTCCACCACTCCCTTCTCCTCTCTTCTCTCCAACTCCTTGGCCTCTCGCAAGGTGTGTTGAATTGGTTCTCCAGCTATCTTTCCTCCCACACCCAGTGTGTCAAAATCAGGTCTACCATCTCCTGCCCCCGACAGGTTCATTCCGGTGTTCCCCAGGGCTCCATCCTAGGGCCCTTGCTTTTCAACCTCTATCTGAATTCTCTCCCCTCTGCTTGTAATGGAAACCTTCTACTTTATGTGGATGACGCTGTCCTGTTTGACTCACATTCTGACCCTCTCCTCCTACAAAACTCCCTGCAGGACTCCTTCACCCAGGCTGAATGCTGGTTCTTGACCACAGGCTAGTTTTGAACTTAAAGAAAACTAAAATCATGCTTTTTGTGCATAACAAGAATAAGCATAAAGATTATCCATTCCAGGTGTTATCTAGTACCCTCTTTCCCCTTGAACAAACCTCCTTCAAATATCTTGGCGTTCTCTTTGATCCCTCCCTATCCTTTCACGACCACATCCTCTCCCCTTGCTCTGCCATAAACTCTAGGATAGGCCTACTGTATCGCTATCGTGACTGTCTCCCCACTGAAGCACTAAGGCTGGCCATCTCAAATCAAATCAAATCATCTTTATTTTTATAGAGCCTTTCAAAATCAAGGTGCTGTACATAAAACCAGATACATAAAATAGAATTTAAAACACAACATTAAGGCCGGCTCATCGGCGCAGCGGTTGGATTTCCACTTGCGATGGCGGTGACCCGGGTTTAAAATGGACTCGGGTCATGGGACAGCCGGCCGGGGAGAAAGTTGGAGTGTTCAGAGACAAAACGCCTTCTCTGGGGAGGGTGGGGATGGCCGGGCATCTGCTGGCCCCTGGCAGAGGCCAGGAGCACAGCAGGGCATCAGGGCTCTAATTTCCGGGGGAGTGATGGACGTCGGCATTCGCCTTGATGTCTGGTGGCACGTCACTCTCCAAGGGGAGATAACTGAAGAAAAAACGTCTCCCTGGCTAAACCAGATGATGGCTCTCCAGCCCCCTCGCTGCCATTAAGGCTTCATGACCTCCCGCCTCAGCAATACCTGAAGCCGATGCCGCAGTGCACTGGATGACCCCCACCGGTGCCTTCCCTCTCAGAGGAGGGGGACCCACCCGGCGAAGGGTAACGCCAGGCTACCTCCAGGGGGTTGCGATCTGAGGTAGGGCAGGTGGTGGAGATGGCGGACAGACAAGAAAAAGGACCTTGGGGGCCCAAGGAGGTGCTGGCCAGGAGGAGCAGAGGAGTAAAAAAAAAAAAACACAACATTAAAACAAGTCATCCGTAGCTGGGGAAAGCTAGACTAAATAAATAAGTTTTTAACTCTGTTTTAAATCTTTTGACAATTGGGCATTCTCTCAACCAACAAGGTAGAGAATTCCACAGGGTAGGCACTGAAAAAGCGAAGTCACGAGATCCTGATGTCTTCAGTCGTACCCTGGGAATCTTCAGCAATCCCTCGTTGGAGGAGCAGAGAGGACGGAGGGGGCAGTAGGGTACCAAGAGATCTTGCAGGTAACTGGGTCCCTGATCATATAGGGCTTTAAAGATTAGCAAGCCAACCTTAAAGGTGATCTGCCACTGGACAGGCAGCCAGTGCAGTTTGCGGAGCACAGGCGTAATATGACTGGTTCTAGAAGTCCCAGTCAGAAGCCTGGCCGCCGCATTCTGCACCAGCTGCAGGAGGCGGATATCAACCCCGTGTAGCCCTAGGTTGAGGGAATTGCAGTAATCAAGACTGGTAGTGACAAAGGCATGGACCAGTGTTGGAAGATTACCCGGAGAAACCAGGTGTTTCACCCGGGCGATATTCCTCAGATGGTAAAAAGAGGATTTGATGACAGCTGACGCCTGAGATTTTAGGGTCAGACCATCATCAAAAATAACGCCCAGGTTACGCACCTGATCGGAGTTAGTGAGCGACATACCACCAAGAAATAAGTCTGATGGTTGTCCAGCCCCCAAACCTGCCCCCGGACAACCTGGGTCCACTACTAGCACCTCAGTCTTATCCGGATTCAGTCTCATCCTCAATACTGTCCCTCGTGGATTATGGTCTGCTTATTTATGATGCCACTGACAACACTGCTCTGCACAAAATTAAGCTATCCCTCAATAAGGCCTGCCAGCTGCTTACAGGTTCCCCACGTCTTACCCATCCTTGCACACTGTATTCCCTCTCTAACTTCCTTAATCTGGAGGAAAAGCTTATCTATCAATCTTGCCTCTTGAACAAAAAAATCACTGCAGGTCTGACTCCCCCTGTCTGTCTTCTATCATAAGCCTATCTACACCCTCCCTCTCTACCCACAGCGCTGTCCACTCCCCTCTGCAAGTCCCCAGAGTTAGGACCTCCCTTGCACAGAGGTCATTCCATTACCATGACCCATCCTGGTACAATTTCCTGCATGTTGTTATCACTTCCCTACCAAGATTGGGGCCTTTTCAAACTGCTCTCAAGAACAACATCCTCTCCTCCAGCCGCTGTGACTGCCCTGGCTGAGTTTTCCCCTGCCTTTACTCCTCTCAGTCTGCCTATTTTTGACTCTGCCCTTCATTTGACTCATTATAGTCCACATTTACTTTGTTTTTTGTTGCTTGCTATTAATGTATTTGTCTTCCTGAAGAGGAGCCTTTGTAAATGAGTACCTGACTCAAAGGGTTGTAATTCTGATCACTTCTTTCTTTCCCTGTCTCCTTGTTTCCAGTTACAATTTTGTTTTTCTATTTACAGTAAGGACTTGTGATTGCACCCCGGATTGCGCTTACCTAGAGCTGTAGGGACTGGAGTCAGCCATGGCCCCATTCTTCCTCTTTGCACTATAGCCTGAACTTGGTGAACAGCAGGATCAACCAGATGGAGCTTTTTTAATTTAAAAGTAAAAGGAACTGCATAAATAATAAAAAAAGATCCTAAGGAAAGATGAGTGTTGTTTTGGCAGCTCCTCAGTGAGCGTCAGATGGAGCTGCCGTGTTTGGGAAACTATTTAGCCCGCCCACAAAACAAATGAGAGCCTATGAGGGAGCGCTACCATTTGACAGACATAGTGTGTGAATTTTGTAATAACCCGACGGTTATTACAGAAAATATCAACTGGCTGAGCCCTAAGAAAAATTGCTCACCAGTTATTATACATTAACAGTCATGTTGCGTTGTCTGTTACAGATCAACAAGTGCAGTGTATAACGAAAAGTGGTCCATGAAGAGTTTTTCCATTCTTTTTAACTTATTCGCTTTTTGCATTATTGTAGTTTTTGAATTATTGCACCAGCACTTTAATGTATATTGTTTGGACTATCAGTTTAAGCAACATGGTTCATGCAGTGGAGTGGCCGCCCCACCAGCGGTGAGGTATAAAGGGGATGACAGTAAGCAGCCAGCTCACTCTTGACAATGCTCTCATAAGGGGAGTGAAACACTGAGCACAGTTTCTGTACCTTGTAATTTGTCTTAGCTGCTGAATAAAAGCCTACTAACCTATAACTCAGCATCAGAGTTATACTTACAGTTGGCACAAGTGCTGCAAGTAGCCCGGCTTTCTTTTGTTTTTCTGGATGCTGCTTACCATGATGCACCACAACTACGGTGCTGCCTTTCCATTTTTCACCTGGAAATGCATTAATCCTAGACAACCAATAACTTGGAGTGTCTTATTGTGCTTATAAAATGGATAAACAGAAACAGTGAAAAAATGCAATTTAAAAAAAATAAAAACAGGAGCATTCTTTTGTTAAATGTGGCTACTATAAAGGAATCCCTCCCTGCCTATCAATCATTTGTCTTTCCACACATTCAATAGATGGCATGTTTGTTAATTATGGGACACAGGAATTCAAACTGCACACAACACAAGGCCTTCTATGGAGCCAAGGGGCTCAAGTCTCAAAAGTCTGAATTTGACGCAAGGTGCCTGCATCACATAGAATTGTCGCAAAGAACACCTTGCATCAAAACTTGTGGAGTTTCTGATTCTGGAAGGCCAACTGCAGCAAACTAGGGACACGGTGCACCAGACCAGCCATGCTCCAGGCCTGCATCGAGGTCTGAGGTGTGCCAGGGCACTAAGGGGCTTGTGGTGGATGCAGGTTACAGCATCCCCTTAAATGGGATTCTGACAGCTAGCCGGACATGCCAGGACTTAGACACCCAACAGGTGGTCTAATGGCCCTTGCACCACCCCAACAGACAGTGCTGTGTAGGAGCAAGGACTGGCCTGGTGCCCAGACAAGTGGGAAGCTGTCTGACAAGCATGGTAGAAGACCTCAGCCATGCAGCCAGGGCAGACAGCACCAGAGATGTTGCCTCCCAGTCCTCTGACATGTACCTCGTATGCCAACTGGACCTGCAGCAGGCATGTCCGGTGGCAGCAATGTGGATGTCCTTGTCACAGTATTGTCCCCCCCACCCATCTGTCACTTGTTCCCCCTCTGGCAATGCAACCCACGTTGGCTCCCTGGATATCATGTGTCTCCCTGTGTCATACAGCGGGGTTAGCAGTCCATGCCCCAATGCTTCACCCTCCGTCAAACTCCTCCCATGCACCAAATGTATGGCGCATGGGAGCGGCTGCCGCAACCTGCAGGTATTTGGCTATAGGACCTCTCCTGTACAGGAATCAGGCACAGGATCCCAGCTGCACCAACGATTGGTGCAAACTGCCATTTGCCCAGCTTGCATCGATCTTTGAGAATCAACACCAAGATCTCTATTGTTTCTGAAGCACTGTAAGCAGCAAAGATTGCGCTGGAAACTAGTGAAGACAGATGGGGGATTATTCATGGTCAAGGAAACACAAAGAATTAAAACTTTCTATAATACTTCATTTTTATGTTTGCTTGCATGCATGTGCAAGAAACAAAGTGCCACCATACGAGTTTTCATAGGTGTGGCATCCCTGCTTCCAATGCCCTGAGCATTTCTGTAGGCATGGCTGCATGGCACCAATGAATGTCCCAGCTGTCTATGACAGCAGTTCAGATGCAGTGCCATACAGTTGAAAGCAAACGACCGCTACAGTCAGCGGTGGTAACATGTAGGCAATTTGCATACTGCCATGCCATCAGCAGTATGCAAATTACCTTCATGTCACCACCACTGACTGTAGCGGTCATTGTATGTGCTTGCCCCCCATTTGTTGTGTGCCGAGGGGGTGCCCAATCCCCCTCAGCCCATGTACAATCCCCCCAAGCACAGAGTATGTCCGATGGGGGTGCTCAATCCCCATTGGTCCCATTGCCCCTCCATTAAAAAAGACAAATGTCCAGGTCCCACGCTGGGAGCTCACCCCAGCATGGCACAAGTCCAGCGTCCTCATGTGTTCCCCTTCCACACTGTATGGCCAACGGGGGTGCCCAATAACCCGTTGGCTCCACTGCCCTCCCAAACTTCCAGGTGCCATGCTGGGAGCCCACCCCAGTGTGGCAAAAGTTCCACGTCACCTTTGTAAAAAAAATAACCTGTAACAAAAGAAAAATGGTCCCTCGTTGCCTCTCTTGCCCCCTTCCCCAATCTGTACCCACCCTCTATGTACCCCACCTCCCCACACCCACCTCGCCCCATACTTACTTACCTCTGGAGGCCGGTGCAATGATCTTCAGTGGAGCGGGAAAATGTCTGCACTCTTCCAAGCCGACCGTGAACTGAACAAATGCTGGTAAGCTGTATAATGGCACAAACAGGGTTTTTTCAACTTTGATGCATATCTTAGTCATTTTTTCTAATTTTTGCACCAAATTTTCAACATTGGGTTCTTGGAACTCCATCTCATGAATTCTGTGACTGTCATTTGGTTATTCAGTTCCAAAAGGTGATTTTGCTGTCACTGCGCTGAATCAGCTTTCGGGACTGATTAATGGAACGACAGTGTCACTGTTCATGAGGTGGGCTCTCAAAAAGCTTATATTGCAAACTTGGTGAAAAAATTCCCAAAAATGACTGTGTTACGAGGATCATTGCACAGTTTCTACGCACACTCACAAATTAGTGAATCTGTAATATTTTCCCTCCAAATTTTCAACATTGGCATTTTTTTCACACCTTCTTATGAACAGTACAGCTGTCATTTTTCACATCCTGGCTGAAATGTGTTTTCGCACTTCAGGCACAGGATAGAGCATCCACTGTGGTAAATCAGTGTTCGGGACAGATTAAGAAAATCACAGTGACACTGTTCATGAGCAGAGGTCATAAAATGCCTATGTTGAAAATTTAGTCACAAAAGTCCACAAAATGACTGTGTTACGAGCATGCACTGCGCAGTTTCTACGTACTCTCGTAACTTCACAAATTTGTAATATTTTCACTCCAGATTTTTAAAATTGGCATTTTGCCACACATCCTTATGAACTGCTATCTATCATGTACTGGCCCCTGCACCTGCTTTGATCCCACCTGATGGTCTTGTTTATGTTGCGTGTCCCTAATACTCTCTCTTTCCTTTCTTTTTTCCTCTCTGATTAAGTCTGGTCCCTATTCTTTCCCTTAGTCCTATAGACTTGTCTTTCCCTGTTGTTCTCCAATCTCTCAAACCTCTATCTCCCTCCTCCTGTATCCCTGCTCTAGATTCTTCATGCTATGATCCCTCTGCCCTGTCACATTCTTGCCTGACCTCTACTTCCTACCTCCCTCTAATACATGTCCCTCCCTACCCCTGCTCCATGCTACGACTCCTCTGTCCTATCTCTCTCTCCTGCCCTATCATCCACTTTTCTCACTTACCCTGACCACTCTTCTTTCCTCAAGCCTCTTCTCATTTTTACCCCATTTCCTCCCCTGCCCTCCTCCTCTACTCTAATTCCAAAAGACCTTTTTAGAGTTAGACCTTTTTACACAAAATCTCTGCAAACTGCATTTGCTTGACCTATCCTTGTTTACCCCCCAACAATTGCTACTTGCCTAGCCCACCGTGGCCTACAGATGTTTGTTTCCTTCCTATTTAAGCCATGGTATCTGCTTCTCACTATGTGAAAACCTGTAATGCTACCTATTACCTCTGTTATGTTAAATAAGTTCTTTCTTTCAAGGTTTTTACATTACGTACCTTTGCTTAAAATTCTGTTTGCGTTCTCCCCATGTTAAAAATGTAAATGTTTCTTGTACCTGTTTTATTTTATGTTGTACTCTCTCGGGTCGTACCTGAAAATAGTCATTGTGTTGGCTAGTATACTTACCCGGTAAATAAAAACTAAATAAAAATAAAAAAAACAGTACGGCTGTCATTTTTCACATCCTGGCCAAAATGTGTTTTCACACTTCCAGCACAGAATAGCGCAGTTGCTGTGGGAAATCAGTGTTCCGGACAGATTGGGAAAATCATGGTAACACTGTTCATGAGCGGAAGCCCAAAATGCCTACATTGAAAATCTGGCAAAATCCGGCTTAAATAATTGTATTGAAAGTTGCTCAGTTTTATGCACGCGCATGACTTCACCAGTTTTTGATATTTTCACTCCAGATTTTCAACATTGCCGTTTTTTACACCTCCTCATGAACAGTACAGCTGTCATTTTTCTCATCATGTTCAAAATGTATTTTCGCATCTGTGACGCCAAATGGCACAGTCACTGTGCAATATCACCTTTTGGCTAACAAACTGATAGAGTAACTGTTCATGAGGTGGAGTCACAAAAAGCTCATGTTGAAAACTTAGAGTAAAAATACCAAGGAACACCCAGGGCCTTAGGGTTTCTGACAATAACACCCTACCCTGTAGGGTCTGAGAGGAGTCAGGGGTGTGACTTTGGATTGTCGACAGTAATACTCACGCCATTCCACCCACACCCCCACCCTGCAGCCACTGACAGGCATCAAAGTGTACCTTGGACTCTTTGGACCCAAAATTCACACCATTCTCCTATACTGCATCTATTTAAGTGTATTTCCTTATGGAATGAGGTGAGTGTAAAGCCCGAACACCCCAAGGCACAGCTCGACACTTGTCACTGTCTGCAGGTTAGGGTGAGGTGAAATGTTGTGACCGTTAAAGGGGGAGGCCCCAAAGGCACACCCCAGTGCCTGTCCGTCTCTGTGGGGGGGGGGGGAGGATGGAGTTGGCATCAGTTTAAAACTTCACTACCATTACTATATTACATCTGTCTAATTCCTGCACTTCCACTGCTAATACCAGCAAGCAAACATTCGGTATTGACAAATGCTTGTTTAAGTTTGTTTATGTGTGTAAGGAAGGTATCATGAGAGAAAAAATTGTGATTATCTATTTTTGAATTTTAAGGAAGTTTAACTTTTTAGAGCCTTGTTGACTGAAGGTTTTCAGTAAGAAAAAGTAGTAGCATTTTTTTCTTTAATTTTAGCTGGGAAAGGCACTTTATACCAGACTTGCTTCCAGGTGTGTCCTGGGAGCACAGAGAAGTTAAGTGAGTTGCTCAGGGTCACACAGTATGCAAGTGGAGGCTGTGGGACTCAGATCCAGGCCTTCAGGTTTGCAGCTCAGTGCTCTTAACCAGTATACTATACTGCCTCAGTTATCTCACAAAAGGCAACATAAGCCTCATTCATATGGCAGGTATCTGGATCACTGCCATCCCCATCAGATCCACAGCTGTATCTAATAATGCTGCCAATCAGCGTTCACATGATACAGCTGTGCACTGTTGCAGGCTTGCTTCCTGTGTTGCCACTGTCTTCCAGAAATTGCAGGCTGTCTATTCAGCTGGCATCTGAGTGGTGCCAGATGTTCAGATGTCAGCGCAAAATGGCACAAAACATCTGCACCACTACGCAAATCCAAGAAAAGAAGGATTGGGGTCACAATGAAACACTACCAGAAAACAGCAAAAGGGTGGCATTCAGACGTGCACAGCAGCAACATTCTCGATGCTGTGCACCACCAACAATGGCACAGAATTGGCTGTGTGAAGAGGGCTAAAGATGGAACCCTTCAAACCAGTATTCACAAGAGACAGACAGACAGAGATACACAATAGCAATCACCCTAAGCGCACTAAAAAATCAGTAATAGACAGTCAAGCGCTTCACTGTCACCAAATCTGTTCAAGTGAAGAGGACAGAGATAAACACTTGGCCACACTAAAAACAACATTTATTCGGCAGGGACACTCCTCTAGAGAAATTGACAGAGCTGTAGAATGTGCCATGCCTATGCCAAGAGAATAACAACTACAATATCAAGAAAAGACCACCAACAACTGGATACCCTTGGTTGTTACATACAGTCCTAATCTGGAGTCCCTATGTAAAATCATCAGGGACCTCCAACCAATATTCAGTGAGGATGACACCTTGAAATGTAACTTACAAGAACTACATTTACTGTCTTTCAAACAGCCACCTAATTTAACTAACCTGATTGTCAGAAGCAAACATATACCTGATCAAAACAACAGAACACTAGGTAACACTAAACCTTGCCATAGTCCTAAATGTAAGACATGTGAGCATATTTCCACCTCAGATTCTATCAGCATCCCGCACAATAAATAATTCAAGATACAGGGGAGTTGTACATGTACATCTGGGAATATTGCTTATTACATCCAATGCAAGAAATGTCCACACATAGGTTACAGTATGTGGGGGAAACTGGACAATGCCTTCAAACCCAAATGAGTTCACATAGACATGACATTAAAATGAAAAATACTGTAAAACCAGTGGGACAACATTTTTCTCAATCTGATTACTCAGTTTCTGACTTGTCTGTCCTAGTTCGTAAAGGGCAGTTCAGGAATGCACATGAGAGGCAAGTGTATGAGGTCAAATGTATTTACCTTCTTAATACTGTACATCTATATGTGTTATGAATATGGACCTTGGTTTTATGGCCCATTACACAATCTGAACTCCAACAGCTGTTTCTTTCTCAGCATTATACACACAGACATACTGCTGTGCTGACCACACAAACACACACACACACTCTCTCTCTCGTTTATTTTTTTTTCAGACTTCTGCTGTCACATGCATTCCATTTTGTTAGAATTTGTGAGTTACACCTATTTAAGTTCCCTAGGACTGGCCTGTTCTCTGGTTTCGGCCTATGCCTTAAATCTTAATATCAGATAAGATGTCCATGTCCAGATGTCAAGTGTTTTTACTAATTCTGTTCTGAGTTTTTCAAGTGTTATTCCTTAACTGCCATGTTTCTGATGAATGACTCTGTTTAGTCTGAAAGATTAAACATTTTGTAAAAATTATATTTGTTGTTCCAATAAAAGGTATCAAATCACCCATTTTGTTCATCTTTTTGTACAAGGATCATTATAGCAACTACTATTTTTCTCACAAAAGGCAGAAATTCAAAGTGGCAGATATACTGTCTAGGTGCCCCAGTTTATAATGGTAGTCAGGGATGAGTGAAGTGGCTCATGAATTCTGTCTGGAATTGGCCCAAATTCCAAATCTCACTGCCTGAACTTGTTCCAACCTGTGCATTTCTGAGGAATTAACATGGTCTCAGAACTTATTTAGCCAATCAGAAAATAGGACATTTCTAAACCATTTTATATGTAACCCCTCCCTTCCTGCCCCATCTAGGGGCATAACTTTAACTATCGCAGGTGGTCCAGGCAGGAAAGAAAAATCCACTAAAGAACCAGCATACGAGACATTATGACCCTGGACCATGGAAAACTGATGGTCCTTACCTAAAGATGTCTTCACGGCTTCTAAATTACCTCCTGACTTCTCAGAAAAATGGATTCTCTTACCGAGCCGCCCACCGGACCTGGACCTCCCGATTCTTCCCTAGAGATCCCGTGGAGCCCCTGCAGCCCCCAGAGGTTGGACTCTTCCCCCTGGAATATAAGTCATGACAAATTAATCAGATTGCAATAATGGGAGAGGAGACAAGCATTTCATTCAATTAACTCCCCGCTCACTGTCAAATAAGACTTAAACCACTGTTTCTCCCCAACTGGCTTTTATTTTCACCTGCATGGCAAATGATTTCAGCAATACAGGGGTCACTGTTCCTTTATAGATATATATAGATATATATATATATATATATATATATATATATATATATATATATATACACACAACTCCATGGGGCTACAAACTTTTTACACTAGGCCTGAACTTAATACACAGCAGGACAACTGATTTGGCAAACACCAGAAGGACACTCACTTTTCTAGCCTCTCACTCCCGGTGTTCTACCCAAGAACCTGGATCCCTGCAATCTCCTGGTATATAAGGATCCGGTAAGCCAGACCTTCCATTTACTTGTTTTCCTACAGGTCCCTTTTCCCTCTAGGGCACTGGTCATCCCACCATTTCTCCAGTGTAGGAAAGCATGCTGCCTCCCCCACCTGGACCCCTGTGGCTTAGGCCTATTCCACAAGGCATCCAGGATTTTTCCTGATGACCCAGGCCCTGACCCACCTTGCAAATGGCTGGCTCCACAGTACAGGCTGAGGCCACGTCTCTGTTCACTTGCCTCCATCTCAGCCCTCCATGGCCCCTACTTTTCTCTGGGGTTGTTCTGATGTCACCACCTCCTTCCTACGGGGAGTTCCTGCCAGACCTGCATCCCTACAATGGCTCCTGGGCTTGAGTTAAGCACCAGCACGGGGACCACCCTCCAAGGCCTACCAATGCATTAGGTCCAGAGCCCACCCAGCCTTACTGGACCAGTGCCCCAGAACCTATCCCTCTAAACAGGCCCCTTAAATGGGTGAAAGGCTCCCCAGCTACCTCAACCCCCCCCAGGCCACCCTGCCACACTGGGTATAAGAGGAACCTCTGCCACTGGTTCCCCCTCCAGAGAGGAGCCATGTCGTAGCCCTCCCAGCACTGGCGACCTGGGAAAACACACCTTTTGGGCTTCCTAAAGGCTCCTACTATTGGTTGGACTTGCTAAAGCCTCCCTAAAGCCATAGCCCCCAAAGATGCAGGACCGGGCTACCTGTATCCCCACAGAGCTCCATACCCCCACTCCTCATTGGCCACGGCACATTGAACCATCCTGACTGCACTCTACTTGGGGGGTGGGGTTTCCCCATTGGCCCTCCTGGACCGCTGAGCTCTCTTATGTTGCCCATTTATTCCAGTCCTGGCTCTACTTTTCAGCTTCCCCCCTCCAGCCCCAGGCCTACTGTCTGGGCTGAAAAGGCCCAGATACTTCCTGTATACTCCCTTATATACCCTTTTTTGCCCTCTGCTGCCACCTTGAGGAATCCAGAGCACTAAACCCCAGTGCAATAAACCCATTTCCTAGCTCGTGGAGGGCCATATGGGGTAAAGGGGTGCCTAAAACATGGGACTATAAGCCCCACTTTTGCACGGGGCTTACATATAAGAAATATTAATGTATAATTGTCCAGTTAAACATTTCTATGCTTATATATTCTAAGCATTAAAAAATTGTAAGTATGCTGTGAAATATTATGTATATTTCATGAATCTGAATCATTTGCTGTCCTTTGTCTAGGCACATGTAGGGTTACCACCTTTTCAGAAGCCCAAAGTGGGACACTTCTTACTGAAACTGGATTTTTCGCAGGACAATATGTCATCTCGACCAATGCAACAGACATGTTTTCTCTAAATAATCAGAATTAAGACTAAGTGTTGTAGTTTTTTAGTTGTTTCTTGTGTTTTTTTATTATTTTAAGGTATTTTAGTTAAGGTATTATAGTTTTTTGCAACATTTAGAGGAAAATCAGAAAATATTTTTTCTACTATAATGTCAGGACATTTAGTATTTTTCATGTTTTTCTGCAGGACACAGCTGCCCAAATCAGGACTGTCCTGTGAAAATAAGGACAGGTGGTAACCCTAGGCACATGAATGCTGGCAACATGAACAACAGCAGTAGAGCCCCTAAATATTGTGTTTGAAAAGGCTTCTTGAATACAAGGTGATTGCAGTAGTGGACACTTCATGTCCTTTACACAATCTCCTAAGAAATGCTTTTTGATCAGTTTTCTTTTTCTAACACAAGTATTTGTAACCATTTTAACCACAAAACATAATTTCTACATGAAATGTTGTTTTTAAAATGTATTAGTATGTATAATTAGGAGTTCAAGTTCAGAAACATGACACCATAGAAGCTGATGGCAGATAAGGTCGGCATGTCCCATCCAGTCTGCCTATTTTTGATGCATTGCTTACACTGTAGACCCCTTAAGGTCTATGGCACTTTTCTCTGTCATCCCCTTACCTATCCCTTATGATGCCATTGTGCTTATCCCCACCTTTTTGGAATCCTACTACTGTTCCCCCCCCCCCACGACTTCTGCTGAAAGACCGTTCCAGGCATCCACCACCCTTTCTGTGAAGAAGTATTTCCTCATGTCTTTCTAAACCTATCCCACCCAGCTTCATATCATGTTCCCTTGTTCTGGAGCACCCCTTCCTCTAAAAAATGCCTCCCACTTGTACCTTATTCACCCCCATGAGGTCTTTAAAGGTCTCGATTATATCCCCCCCCATCTCCTCCAGGGTGTACATGTTTAATTCCTTTAGCCTCTCCTCATAGGATGTTTGATGTAGATCCTGTACCATCTTGGTAGCCCTCCTTTGGATGGCCTCCATCCTGTCTATGTCCTTGCTGAGATGTGGCCTCTAAAACTGGACACAGTACTCCAGATGGGCTCTTACTAACGACCTGCAGTATATAGTGGCAACACTACTTCCCTCTTCCTGCTGGCAATACTCCTACATATACATCCCAGCATCCCACTAGCTCTCCTGATCACTTTGTAGCATTCTCTGGCCACCTTCAGGTCATCAGATATGATTACCTCCAGGTCTCTTTCTTGTTTGGTTGCTGTTAGTATCTCTCCCCCCATTTTGTACTGCACCCCCAGGTTTCTATAACCCAGGTGCAGTATTTTGCACTTTTTTGCATTAAACCTTAGTTGCCAAATTTTGACCTCTCCTCCAGTCCTTTCAAGTCTCTTTCCATTCTTTGTACCCCCTCTGGAGCGTCCACCATGTTGCAGCTCTTGGTGTCATTTATAAAGAGACAGACCTTCCCTTCCAGGTCCTCTGCTATGTCACTAATGAAGACATTAAAGATGACTTTGAAACCCACTACAGCTACTTGACACAGGTCCATTACTTTGTAGGCTGCAAACGGCCAATCAGATTTGCAGCATCTGTGAGCAAGGTATAAGAGGTGGAGTCCTCAGCCTAAGAGCCCGCCCCCTGATGAAGACTAGTTAGATTGAAGCACCGGAAAACCTAGACAGTGAGTCTGTCACTTTGAATTTTTGCCTTTTGCAGGATAATAAACTGTGCACTTATTTTTGCATCAGTGCTTGGTGTGCCTGTCTTGTTGCTGACTTGAGTGTGCCAAATTTCTGATCGGTTTGGCATGCAGGGAATACCTGACCACAGTAGTTCCCAGTGGGCCAAACAAGGTAGTACCTCATAGGGATTGCAGTCAGTCAAAGCAGCACCCCGTACCTCAACTCCAGGCCATCAGAGGGGCACCACTCCCTATGACCACTACTTGCACAGGCAGCACATACTGTACCATTATGGGTCCACCATCTCTCTTGAGCAGAGGAGGACCAGAACATAGCAAACAGGGCAGGCCACTGCCACCTAATCCAGCACACTTGCCATATATATTGCACCATGACTCCCACTAACATAAACCAGCTGTCCTTCTTCTCTTCTCTGATTGGCAAAATGGTCAGGGCTTAAACAATCCTGCCCATGCTAAGTGATCCAAACTGCATCATCTGTTCCTCCAACAAAATGAGGGACAGTTGTAACCCTTAGGTGGCGCTATCCCAAGGGCTACTACCCCTGCCTGCTTGGCTAGTAGCAGGTTAAGGGGCCTGGGTAATGAAACAGGTGCCTCCACCAGGAGGCCAGGGTTGTTAGTGGTCAAGCTAACCTGGCACAGCCCTCTGGGACACTGTAACCCCCCCTCTTTCCCTTCTAGTGGCCTGAACAATATACAATAATTACTTTCACAATGACCCTTATTCACCAAGCAATTACCCACACTGTTTGCACTTACTACCAGGGCTGGTTCCTCTAGCTTGACCCTGGGAACCCCTTGTAAAACAAGGTTAAGCACAGCAAATAGCAACAGTACAATACTTTTGGCACAAACTGGAACCACAGTCACGTTAAATGCAAACAAAGTTAAATTTGATTTATTCAGGGACTTGAGCAAGAGAGGGGTGTAATCAGGTTGATTTGCTTAAAAGCTATATTAATCAGACAGTTATGCATGTAGTTCAGAGTCCCTACACAGTCACACTCTGGGTACCCAGGTGGGAAAACGGTGGGCTAGCCAGGAACATTGCAGCTGGTTAGGGCCCTGTGATGGAAGAAAGCAACATGCACAACACACACTATTTGTAATCCAGAGCAGGAGGGCTCAGTTCGTGAAAGAAAAGGCAACAAGACAATCAGATGACAACGCTTTTAGATTTAGCTGTTGTTGCAGGGAGCTACCCTGACATTTACTCATGATACCCAATACTGGACACAGGCAGGATGAAATCAAGACTGCAGACTGTTGAGCTGGAGTGCCCGGAGAAACAGGGCCCACATGAATCACCGAGGCATTGTTCCTCTTCAAGGCATTGAGCAGGGGGCTGATCCCCAGGCCGGTCTCTCATCGATGACTTTCTCTGCGTAGCAAGTATTCTGGCTAGGCCAGTGTAGCAGGGCCCAGGCAAATGGAAATGGATACGGATTCAGTCCATGGAGCTGGATACAGCCTCCAGCACGCAAAACACAGTTCAGACACACAGTGTGGAACCAAATCACGACCCACTATAAGCACACAGCACATTCACATGTAAGGAAATTCCACTGTACCAGGCAAATTGCTCTCTGGTCACAATTACAGAGTCTCTGCACAATCCTGGAGTTCAGAGGTAGTTGGAAGTCCTGACAGGCCAATCGCATTGAGCAAATCTTTGGTCTTCTTCAGGTTAAAGCCTGGTCACAATTCAGTGGCTTAATTTGCTCTCCAAATTTGGATTCAATCCAAAAAAAGCACAAGTTCCCTATCAGGAACAGCAGGCAGACATGCAGGCCAAACTCAAGCCTTTCCACAGTTCTCTCATGCGAATCCACTATGGATTGCTGCTCGAACAATCTCGAGCTGTTACTTCTTCACTTCCCAACTCAGATCTAACTGAAACTGCAAGCAGTGTGGGACTTTCCTCAAGATCCAAAAGGTTCAGTTGGCTGATCTGTCTGTCAGTCACAACAAGGGCTCCCTATCCAGGTTATTTTAGGCACCAAAAGCCTAAAACTACAATTTCTACAAGTTTTGGCCCCACCAAGCCCCTGTAGGCAGGCTCCATTTTAGAGTCCTAAATGTACTGATTGGCCCATTCTGACAGTCCCGGGCCAAGATAATGGAAACAAACAGAACTGTCCATGCTGCAAAGAAGGCAGGTTAGAACAAACTACAATATTATTACTACCCTAACAAATGATCAGCAAACAAGTACATCTTCTAACAGAGCCCCCTCTCAGATTAATTATGACTGCAATCCAGGCAGCTCTTAAAGAGACAGTACACAGAGGCTATACAGGCACTCTCTGGCAATACATTTAAACTGCTAAAACACAGGACACCTGCCTGGCAGTGAGCATTTAGGCAAGTTCAAGGAAGACTTTTCGGGAACCCCCATTTGTTGGGGGGTTACACAGTGATACCCAAGATGAAATTATGCTGAGAAGCAGAGGGCAGGCATCAGACCTGGAGTTCCTCATCATCACAGGGATTATTGGCTATGGAATCAAATGCTAGCTTTCTTTTAAAGCCAACATGCACTAATGCAGAAATTCCAATAAAGGATCAAAAAACTGGAAAATAAGACAACTCCACCACCCCAACCACAACAACCTGGTCCACAACTGGAACCTACACCACAACCTAATGACCCTGATAATGCAAAGCATGCCAGTCCTGAGGACCCAGATTCTGGAGACTCCAGCAATGAAGATATGGAAGAAAAGCCTGCAGTAGCAGTAAAGCTTTGTCATTCAGAAACACCACCAGAACTCAAAGTCCATTACAGACATGAATGACTTTGAATTATCAATCCCTGCTATGAAGATAAAGCTAGATCCCATGCTAAGACCAAAATAACAAAACAAAGACTTATTTCCCATCTGTCCCTCTACAGAAGAACTCATTAACAAGGAATGGGAAGCATCAGTCCCCACAAGGATACCCAAAAAGAACTCCTTTGCCAAAGAATACACCATCCAAGAGGACATGGCCAAAACAGGGTGTGTAGCATTGAACATGGATCCTCAAATTACAGCTGTTAGCTAAGAAACCTTGCTATCTTCTGAGGGCAACATACTCTTGAAGGGCCCAGTAGACAAGAAACTAGAAGAGCTGCTCAAAACCAAATGTTGAGCTGGCTGGCACAATTAACATAAGTGCCATAACAGACATATATATACTACTAGAACTCAACTATGCTGGCTTAAGGATCTGGTGAAAACCCTAACACCAAAATTCACACAGATAGACATGTTCCATTTATGTACAACATGTTGCACAGTACCTGGAAGGTGCCATGGTCATTTTTCTCAGGCTCAAAGCCCAGACCTTTGCAGTGGCCAACAGAGCATGATGCACCCTGTGGCTGAAACTGTGGGAAGCTGGCAATTACTCCAAATCCAAAGGAAACAAGTTATTTAGGGAAGGTCTCAATGATTCCTAAAAATGCATGAGGATGGTAAGAATCTCTCCAAGAACAAACTGAGGATCTAATGTTACCTACCATCCTTTTGGAGCAAGTACAGTCTGAGCAGGTTCAGAAAGGATGGAATGCAACAGCAGCTGTTCCACAACAAACTGCACAGCATGAAGCCCAACTACTTCTTGCACTCAAACAGATTCAGAGGCAAAGGATGAGTAATAGGTAAAATATTTAATGTCAAAGGCTTCAAATAATAAAACAATAATGCATGACTACCAACTTATACAGTATTCAGACACACTATTTAGGGCAAAACTCATGCAATTTTATAGAGAATGAAGAGTGCAGGCCAAGGACAAGAGAGTACTGGGGGATCTTGAAAGGCTACACCACAGAATTCAAGGACAAACCCAACTCCAACAAACTGATTCTATCACCACTCTCAAAGAAAAGTCCAAAAGGCCAGCCGGTGGCACTGAGAGTTGAGACACAGGATGTCACACCTTGCGTCATGCTGGTGACCTGTGTTCAGAGGCGAGCATGGGCTGCCAGAGGTCAGCAGGGGAAGATGGCTGGGAGAGGACTGGAGCAGCCACTGGATTGCTCTTCTCTCCCAGATTGGGCTCTCCTCTCCCAGATTGGGGAGGCTAGCCTCCTCACTCTCCACTGACACTCAATGGAGGCTGGATGTCAGGTCAGTGGAGGTCTGGGGGACTGATGAACGTTGGGTGGGTGGGTGGAAGGAGCACATAGTTTCTGGGAGTACACATGTGCCATCATGTACGTGTGCTCACCTGTGATGCCACTGCTCTGGGAGGGAGGAAGAAAACCAACAAAAATCCATGTCTGCCCATGGCCACATGTAATGGCCCCTCCACTCTCGAAGCCCACTCCTTGTGGATCCCCATTGGCAAAGACAGTGGGGGAAGAGGCTGTTAGGTTAGGGGCAGAAGGGGCATGATGACAGGAGTAGGTGACCACGAGGAGCAAAAAGCTCTACAAAAAAAAGGAAAAAAGCTCTATAAAAAAAGTCTAATGGTACTAGACATACATTAAATGCTACAAAGTTTACTGGCAAGCAAAACTGTAGCTCCAGTACCACAGGAAGAACAAGACCTAGGAGGGTACTCAGTCTTCTTTGTGATGCTGCAAAAGACAGGAGACCATTACTTCATACACAATCTTAAGCACAATATCTGAACCAGTTCATATGGCACAAAAAGTTCAAGATAGAATCACTGAGATCCACACTGCAGTCAATCAGGACAAGAGAACTCCTCAAGACACATTTAGTACCAAGCGTTTCCTTTTGGATTGGCCTTTGCATGACAGGTGTTGACCACAGTATCAATAGTTCTGGCAGCAGAACTCGGAGAAAAGGGCATCCTCATTGTTCCATATCTGCACAAATAGCTAATAAGTGCTTGATCACACCAACTATTGACTCTTCACACTAAGGTAAAGAATACTGTGGTTGCACATGGCTGAGTGATCAACATACACAACAGCAGTATAAACAAACGAGCAGTATATCCTAGCAGTATAACCCGAGTGAGCAGGTACACCTGGTGAATCTAATAAACACAGCCTCAGGAATCACCAAGCCATCTGAGAAGAGGTTAAAAAGGAGGCAGTATAGCGCAGTGGTCTAAGGTTCTGAGCTGCAAATCTGGTGACATCCAGCAGACCAGACCTGGGTTTGAATCCCATTGCTTCCACTTGCATACTGTGTGACCCCGAACAAGTCACTTAACCTCCTCGTGCTCCCAGGTCGCTCCTGTAAAAAAGCTTTCAGCTTAGTGTGCTATACCTGGTTAAAAAAAAAAAAAGGTCATCACACAAACACAGTCATTAATTCACAAGCAGCTACCAACATTAACAGAGTTCCTCCAGATCTTAGGATCACTGGCCTCATGCATAGATCTGGTTACATGTGCCAGATGGCAAATGAGGACTCTTCAAATCACCACTATTCAACTTGGAGCATCAGTGGAGCATGAGCTCGACCAGTGGGTGTTACTGGGCCAAACAGCACACAAATATCTGTGATGGTGGTTGGAGAAGAACAATCTAAGAAAAGGGGTCCCCTGGAATACCACAATAACACCATAATAGGCACCAATGCCAACTTAATGGGCTAGGCTGAAACCTTGAACAATCACATGGCACAGGGCAAGTGATCAAAGTCAGTGACCAGAATGCCCATAAATGCCCTAGAGAATTATATCTTGCAGTTCAGAACCTCACCAGACATAGAAAAGGGAAAACAATCCTAATCTGATCAGACAACAGGGCCATAGTAGCATGTATTACCAATCAAGGTAGAAACAAAAGTCAAAGACTACTACAATATACCAAGAAGATGATGGAGCAGCATCAAAGGAATTCAACTCGCATCTTGGCAATACACCTGGCAGGAAAGCTGAACACATGGGCCTACTGGCTCAGTAGAGAGTCCATCAGCCCGGGCGAATGCCAAATCCTCTTGCAGATTTTTCAGTAGATTCAACAGAGATGGGGTCTACTGGAAATAGACTTCATGTCATCATGGAAATATACACAACTACACACATTCATCTCCAGGTACAAGGAACACCAGTCCAGCAGAGTAGATGCACTCTCTTTGCCATGGGACTTCCGGCGGTCATATAGCACATGTTTCCTCTGTTCTCCTGATCCAACATACACTCATCAAGATTGAACAATAGTTCTGATAGCCTTGTACTGATCATGGAAGGCATGGTTCACCATGGTAGTAACCAAGGAAAAAAAAATCCAGCACCACCAACCATTATTTCCAATACAAAGGCACCAACAGGCCGATATTTACTGTATGCAACAGTGATAATTTAATGCATAGAAAACAGCCAGGTACCTAATGTGTTAGCCCCTCATATGAACCCTGGCAGGAACACTGAAACAAGACCTCTGACCAGCTTTCCTTCACAACACCAACAGGAAGTACAATTGTGTTACACATGATCATTTAAATAAGCTAACTCTTAAACAGTGTCATAAAGTGCAGTGTGCTCATATGTCACAAAAACTGAAAATTACAAGTTAAAAACATTACTGACCACCACATATTGGGTCCTATTCACAAATGAGGGGAGGGTATGTGCAAATTGCACATATCCCACCCTGCAGCTGCATACCTGCCAGAGATCTGTGTGGGGACTGCTTTCATGAACAGCGGTCCCTGCCCAGCTCCAGTGCTCAGGATGGGGTGCCCGGACCTGGTTCTGTAGTGGATCCCTTGCTCCTGACGGGTGCCATGTTGCCAACAGGTGCATACATGCACACAGTCCGAGGTGTGGGGAACCCCCAGATGACAATCCCGCACCCTCCCAAATGTCACCAAGTGACAGAGGTGGCCTCAGTGAGGGGTCCATTGACCCCCGCCATCCCCACCACAACTAATGGCAGCATCCGGGGGTGCCACATAACATTTACGGCTGCCTTGAGAAGGTGTAGCCATCACCCTCCCATGCAAGGCACCCACACCGTCGTGAACAGCATGGAGTGTGGACACCCCCTCTTGCCAGTCCCTGGCCCACCCCCACATGGAGCTGCACATTCAGATGGTGTGCCAGATGCATGGGGGGCATAGCGTGTTTGTGAATGGCACTTGGGGGCACAGTGTGCACGGCCAGGTGCAGGTGGGCTATGCGCCGGGGTTACACAGCACGTATCCCATCTGTACCTTTTGTGAATAGGGCCCATTATCAGTAACTAAAATCTTTTTGTAAGTTCTCAGTTTGCTCACATTCCATAAATATTGTATAAATAAGTAAGGCACAAAACTAGAACATGTGTTTCCCATAGAACTAATACAGCATAACACCAGTGCAAATGTCGAAACTAAATGTTAGCTACATAGATCAAATTTAATGTTGGATTGCAAAAAAAGACCATTATTGGCTTTAAAATGACCAGTACATTCTTAATTTTTTTTTATTTAACAAATAGATGAATGGAACAGTTTCAGGTATTTATTTTATTTGTTTAAAATTTGGTAACCGGGAAAGGCACACTGAGCAGAAGGTTGTTTCCAGGTGTGATCCAGGAACAGGAGTTACAAATATAACAAAAAGGTAACAAAAATGAAAGTACAGTGAAATACAGAATACATATAAAATATACAGTATAATGCAGAGTACATTCTGAGACCCCATCTGGAGTACTGCGTGCAGTTCTGGAGACCCCATCTCCGCAAGGACATAGACAGGATGGAGGCAGTCCAGAGGAGGGCAACTAAAATGGTGCAGGGTGTGCACCAGAAGCCATACGAAGAGAGACTAAAGGAGCTTAATATGTATACCCTCGAGGAAAGGAGGGAGAGGGGGGACATAATAGAAACATCTAAGTACCTCAAGGGAATCAATAAAGTCCAAGAGGGTAGCATCTTTCAGAAAAAGAGATGTGCAAGAACAAGGGGGCACACTTTGAAGACAGAGGGTGGATGGCTCCGGGGCAATGTGAGGAAGTATTTTTTCACGGAGAGAGTGGTGGACGCATGGAACAGCCTTCATGAGGAGCTCATGGGGTCCAAAAACAGTGGGGGAATTCAAGAATGCATGGGACAGACATAAGGCAATTCTGGTGGGGGGTATGAAGAAGTAGGCTGTTGGTTAACTAAGATCTGCAGCTTATCCAATAGGTAGGGAAATCGGCAGACTGGGTGGGCCAAGCAGTCCTTATCTGCCGTCAAAGTCTATGTTTCTATGTTAATAACAGTATGATGCAGTTTACATTATAGTATTGCATTACAGGGTATATTACAGAGGACTTCGACAATCAGGTAGAGACAAAACAGAAAGCATGTGGTCACAATTAATGCAGGAAATGGGAGAGAAGAAGGAGGACAATAGTAAGGTTGGGGATTAGGGCCGTGGACAACTACAAGATGTAACAGGGGATTGCTTGAGGAGACACTTAAGTGCATATCCAGGGGGAGGAGGGAAACATGGTGAAAACAGATATCAGCCCCTAAAACAATATAAAAATAATTTTATAATTAATTATTAAAGCAAAAAAATGCAATGATGGGGGGACCCTCCCAAACTCATAAATATACAGACATACGAAGAAGCCAGCAGAAGAAGGCCATTTGGTCTATCAAGTCTGCTTGTATTGCAGGGTCCACAGCTTGAACTACTGTCCCTGCCACCCCCCCATTCCTCCCATCCTCCCTACCCATGATCCTTAACTTTCCCCTATGCCTATCCCAGCCTCTTTGAAGCTGCCCACTGTCTTCAATGAGACCACCTCTTCTGGCAGCACATTCCAAGTGTCTACCATCCTCTCTGTGAAGAGGTGTTTCCTAGCCTCCCCCCTTCCAGCTTAAGACTGTGCCCCCTCGTGTTATGGTTGCCACTCAGCTTAAAGAGGCCCTCCTTATCCACCTTATTTATCCCTTTCAAGTACTTGAAGGTCCCAATCATGCTCCCTCCCTCTCTCTCTCTCTCTCTCCTGTCCTCCAGGAAGTACATGTTCTATGCCCTCAACCTCTCCTCATATGCCATACCCTGCTGACCTGCTATCATCTTTGTAGCCCTCCTCTGGACCTTCTCCAGCAGGTTAATGTCCTTTTTGAGGTGTGGGCAGCAGTACAGAACTCCATACTCTAGATATGGCCTCACCAGTGACCTGTACAAGGGCAGTATAACCTCCTCTCTCCTACTACGGATCCCCCTAGCTATGCATTCCAGCATTTTGCTCGCCCTTGCTGATGCTTTCTTGCATTGCATGGAGTGCTTCAGGGTCACTAGTGACCATCACTCCAAGGTCCTTCTCCTCCTCCTCTGATACAAATACTTGAACTCAACCCAGGTAGTACTCCATCCTGGTATTCTTGACTCCAGTGTGCATAACTTTGCATTTCTTGGCATTGAAGCCAAATTGCTAGATTCTGGACCACCGCCCCAGTTTAAACATAAAATAGTGAGCATATGAAGTAAGAGAAATGATGGAAAAAGAATATCCTATGACTCATATAACCAACGTATATTCATTTCAGCATGCTATATGCATAACCAGATCACTGGCTAAATGCTTCTGACTATGCATTCTTTTTCATAAATATTCATTACTTGATTATCATTCCATAATCCTAAGACTAAACAAACACTATATGGTTCATTTCAGAAATTCCGTAAGTTCTATATTATCACTGAGCCCTTGGGGTTTGTGTGCTCCCAGCTCAAAAATCCAAAAACACTCACATTTGGAAATCAACAGTTCTAGGTCCCCACCCATTGGTCCTAGTTCTACTTGTTCAGTTCCGGAGAATTTAAACTCATGTTGGACTGTACCAGTGGCATTTTCCAAGTGACAATATAGGGCATTTATGGGAGTCCCTAATGTGAATTGAGCTTAAATGTTCTCCCACTCATACCTTTAGTGCCTGTTTGGTCCTACCACCATAAAAAGATTCACAAGAACAACTTGCCAAGTAAATTACACCTTTGGTGATACAATTAATACATTTGGTAATCCTGTATTCCCTGTTGCTGCTGGCTGTTCTAAAGAACCTGCATTTTGAAATGATCCCACAGTATCTGCAGTAACCACAAATGTGACAACCTATAGGGACATTCAGTAGCCAACCAGGTCTCTGAACTTCTTCCATGGGTAGAAAACTGTGGACAAGCATATCACAGAGGTTGGGATCTCTTCTGTTCATAATTTTAATATCCTGTAGTGCTGGCTCTGTAGCCAGGATGTGCCAGTTGTTATTCGGCACATACCTGATCTTATCACTGTTAACTGTATACTGCCTAATTAAACTCATCCCATCCTGGTTCCTTACTATCTTCTGCATATACTGTAATAGGTCCTGTCTGGGATTCACCCGACTTCATCTCTAACCTGGATTATCTGTCATATGCTATAGCCCCAGTGCTGGAAATTATTCTGTTTTTCATTACACCTCTGTTCAAACCTATTTTCCTCTGAATAGTTTTTCTTGATGTGGAGAAATTGGGACGTTGGTATATTGTTGGTGGTGTGGCATGGGTGACATCTATGGGAGTGCAGAATGTTATTTCTATGTGTATTGGTATGTAATAAATCCATCACAGTGGTATCTTGTGCATTCCTGTGGATATCCAAGTCCAAACATTGAACATTTCATTTTCTGTATGGTAATTAGCCACAAATTTGAGATTAGGATTGGAATCCTCCATATTCTTCACAAAATCCATTAGCTCTTGTGCCTCCATGCCATACCATCAACACGTCATCACATCATCAATAAAAGAATGCCGAAGGTCCACAGATCGATAATATGGATTCACTTCTGGACTGAGAATAACCTCCCTTTTCCAGTGGCCCAGGCAAAGGTTGGCATAGTTGGCGATGAAAGTTGCTCCCATTGCCATATCCTTTACCTGAAAGAAGTACTGCCCCTGAAAAAGGAAGGTGTCATACTTCAGAACAAATTCAGACAGCTTGCAGAGGAAATCTTTGAATGAATTACTGTAAGGTGTGGCGGTATTGAGCCATGTACATAGTGCATAAAGACCTCTATCATGAGGGGCATTTGTGTATAATCACTCTATGTCATCATCACCACTATCCACCCAGGTTCCAGTTGTAAATCCTCTATGATGCCCAGTATCTAGGTAGTGTCCCTAATATAAGATGGCAATGTTGTAACTATCTGTTTGATATGTTCATCTACAAACAGGAAAGTGACTCAGTTAGTGACCCTATTCCAGATACTATAGGGTGTCCTGGGGGATTGTCCAACCTTTTGTGGACTTTTGGTAAGACGTATATTGTTGGTCTTACCGGATGTTTTACAGACAAAAATGCAAATGTGCTTGGGGCATTACACCAGAATTGAAAGATTCTAAGAGATATGCATCAGGTCAGGGAGTTCTACCACTGAAACAGTGGCGAGTCTATTATGGTTCTTGTAGCCATTTGACTTCAATCAATCAATCAATCAAAATCTTTATTTAACTAGGTGAATGCCATTGAGCGGAGCTCCTTTTCAAGGCGGACCTCGGTGTACACAAATACAAGATAACAGGATAATGTACAGGAATACGATACACAGGCATGAATAAACAAGCATGGGCAATACAATGGGTGGAATGCAGGATAAGTGCAACAAAATGTTTTTAACAGATACAAAAACTGAGTTAACAAAAGTAATACAGATTGAGTCAGGGATAACGGAAAGCAAGGGGAATGGAGTGTGACCCCTAACCACCATGAAGTGCAAAAGCAAAAGGGCCCTGGAGCACCTCTAAGGGAATATATAAGGTGCAGTGAGGCAGAAAAGGGGTGAAGGGCCAGTTGAAAGGAGACAAAAAGGGGGGAATATGAACTGGGAGTGCAGGGCAAGTGAGGAACCTGACGAAGAGGATAGACGGAGGGTGTAGAGGAAGGGGAGAGTGCATATACTGCAGGGACAAGATCAGAGGATGGATGAAGGTAAGACAGGAAAGGAAAGAAAGGGATGAAGGAGAGAAAAAGGATGTATTGGAGGGGAGTAATGGAGGGGAGAGGGCCTGGCAGAGGCTGGGATCAGGGGAGGAACGGGGATGGGGGGGAGTGACAGGAAGGGTGAAGGGGGGATAGGGCCATAAACCAGCTGGGATCAAAATCTCTGATGAGGTCAAGACAAAAAGATAAGGGAAGTAGTATTCAAACCTATGACCTATGACCTATTAAACATGTTGGTCATGTCAGACTTAAGTCCGACATAAAAGTTTTGCTGACCAGCTGTTTTAAAATCTCTTGTCTATAATTTTCAGAATCCATAAGGACAATGATCCTACCCTTATCCTATGGTTTCACCATTAGTAGCAGGTTTGCTTGAAGTTCCTTAATGTCATTCCTCTCCTGTGATAAGATATTTACAAAATTTGGCATCTGTCCACCAAAAAATGCCCTTTCAAAGTCTAGGAGGCAGGCTTTGTCAAAAGCCATGGCTGCTGGTAATTATGGGGGAATGAAAATCAAGGGCAGTTTTAAAAATGTTCTCTGATAGCCAAGTGGCAGTTCAGACTCTTCCATGGATGGAGTCATAAACAGTGTCTGAGGTGCACCGTCCACTTCCTGTATAGTCACTGGTCTGTCTTTCACACAGAAAACCTGCAGGTTTAACCTGCGTGAAAGATTTTTGATGTCCACAAATAAATCAAACTGATTCATCACGCTTCATCATTTGGCCCACAATAAACAAATATTAGTAAAAAAGTCAACTAGAAATAGCAGATGAGGTTTCTTTAAACACAGGATGGAAAGTATATAGAACAAATTGCCTAGGAAACTAGTGGAGGCAGAAAATCTGAAAACTTAAAAAAAAAAAAAAAGAGCAGATGAATATATTTTGATAACAAGAAGGGATAGTTGGGCCCATTAATTTGGGAGACAGATATGATGGGCAATTAGCCTTCTCCTGTCCTATAGACTCAGTATAATACTTAGTGTGACGTAGGGACAAAGTTCAGTCCCTTGCTGAGAATGCTTATCTAGGTTGATGTTAACTCAAAAGTGGATGAATGTATGTTGTTTCTTTGTTGTTTTGTATTTCTTGATGGCTTTCTGCTTGGCTTTGGCTCCACTCTTATTCTGTCCTTGTGGTATCCTATCTTTGTCTCCTTTTCCGTTAGCATTCTGCTGAAACTGCAATATTCTGGTGCTGCATCTCAGAGCTAACATGGAACAATATGGCCTCCCCAGAGTCAGATTCTCTGAAAAATCATCAGATGAATTGGTGCTGGAGTCACTTGTAGCATGAAATGATCCTGTGTCATATTTTCAAAATAGCCTCAGGTGTTGGGCTGTCCCTTTTGTTATGTTTGTTATTATTACCAGATCTCCTACCATTCTTCTTCCATGTGAAGACCCAATTAGCCAGGTAATCTTGTTTGTCTCTTTCAAACGTGGAGAGCTTCTGTGCTTTTATTCAACTGTCCTGATCAGCAGTTGTTTAAGTTCCAATTCAAAACTAGCAAGATCCATGTGTTACTTGAATTCTGAAACTTTCTTCCTTCTGTTTCAGTTCTACGTGTAACTCATCTTGCTGTGAAGCATGGTCCTGAATAACGCAGTTTACAAACAGGAGGGATGATTGCTGCATAGTGTCTCCTCCAACCCTGCATGAAATGCTGGCAATCTAATCCATAGCCAGGCCACATAAGAACTCTTAGCACTCTAAGGCCTCTGGGAAACTGTCCGACCTTCACATTGACTTTTAGTGTATTATGGTGAAAGAAGCCATGGTGACAGACAGGCCAGGGCACTTTCCACTGAGAAACAACATACTGATGGAGGGACTAATGTGACACCAGAGCCCACACAACATTTGACTAACAGCCTGGTTCCAAAGAGGAAAAGACTGCTGAGAGTAGACTATGACAAGAATGTTGTGGACATGATGATGCAGTCCAAAAGGTCATCCACAATGGCAGCATAGGCCCATCAGAGGACAATATTCTTGAGGTGGTGCAGCCACAGCTAAATAGAACCGACAGAGTGCATAATCCTGAATATACTATCCATCCTACAGCAGGGACTGGACAAAGGTCTATCAGATGCATCCCTGTGTGTCCAGCTCTCAGCCATAGGAGCAGTATGTGGACAGGTGGGCCAATCATTAACCAGATCACATCCAGACATCCTCAGGTTCCTGGAAACACCAATGATCATCAGGCCAAGATTAAAATGTGCCAGACCTCCTTGGAATTTAAACATCATCTCATAATTGTTTACTAAATACTGCTTCAAACCAATAAAGTTGGCAGACATCACAAGACTCACACAGAAGACCGTCTTTCTGGTAGCAATATGTTTGGTGAGACATATAAGCAAACTAGGGTCCTGTCTTGCAGGGAACCCTTTCTAACCTTCCATAAAAACAGAGTTTCCATTCCAGACTGTACCAGATTAATTCCATAGGTCTCAACAAAATTTTACTTGTTGCAAATGATAAAGCTTTCAACAGTCAATATGGTGACGACGTGTCAATTTGCAGTTACCATTCCACACCGCAGCAACTCATTCTGGGCTGTGAGCTCTGACATCAATCACCTTCCTGAACAATTTGTTCCTGATTTATGCCCCCCCCCCAAGTTTTTCTATCGTATTGATGCTGGGGGGGGGTGAATTGCCAGGGGATGATTTGCTCAGGGGCATGGTTTACAGCAGAGCTCACAGGATAAAGTGATGTGCCACGGACCAGATTGACCCACATAAATTGTCATGTAGCCTCCGTATGGAACACAGATAAGAACAGGACAGCAGGATTCACACACAGGACATCAGATGATAATTGGGGTGCACCTACAATGTACATCATAGTTCAGAAACAGTGACAGACTGTTCATACTGACAAAAGGTCAAAGTACAGGTATATTTGCTCCCAAGTCAATCAGCACTAGATGGCTGAAGAATACATATATGTATGCAAGTTTGTGGGCAGTCCTGCTCTGGATAACTTTAATGCACATTCCGCTCAAGTAGTAGCCACATCCTTAGCAGAATGTCACAAAGCTTCCACAGGACATATCTGCAAAGCAGTCACCTGGTCATCCATTCACACATTCACCAGGTACTACTGCCTGAATATCATGGATTTAAACAGGGCGAGCCATTGTAGGAAGGTGCTATCAGCAGCACTTTCTGAGAAGTTATGGATTCTGCTGGTCACCCACCCACACAGGAGTTACTGCTTCTTACGGTAACCCATTATGCATGGACTGGAAGTGCCATAAAGATATTTGATTTACAATGTCAGTTTATTCACCTGGTAAAGGTGACTGTATGAGCATATCTTTACAGCACCCAAGGCTCACCCATCTTCAAAGTGGCACAATCTGGAACTGCAAAGGGGAAACACATAGTATGAACTTGGTGGTCTGCTGTACGCCCTTTCTATTGGCTATCAATTAGGAAAGTGATAGAAGTGATGTTAAATAATTGATCTAAATAAAACATTTCAGAGTCTATTTTTTTACCTCAAGTCTATATTTTATGAATTATCTATTTTTCACTGTTTTTTAATTGTATACCTTCAAGTATTGAACCTTTAGATGCTGCTTGGGAAGAATCAAACTGAGAGCCCACTGTAATTATGGGAACACAGGTAGAGAAATGGATTACAACTTGTTGAAGTCACATGTGCGTCATTAGTCTTTTAGGTGACAATAACCCAGTATGTAAAGATTAAGAGTGCTGTAAAGATATGCTCATACAATCACCTTTACCAGGTGAGTAAACTAACAATGAACAACACCCACATTTGTGGTGCAGGAGCTAAATATGCTGTCCAAACATGTACTAATTTATAAAGATTGCCACCTACTGTACTACCAAGGATACCATGTGATTACCTTTGTAAGCAGAAATGTGTACAGTTTACCTTGAAGACTTTCACTGTCATCATGTTCACTGTGGTTTTTTTCTAGGCAGCTTTACAAGCAGTTCCAGTCAGGTGGGATATATAATAAAATAAAAAAAGCATCTGGTTTAAATTTACAACTGACATGTCAGTCTCCCTCCCTGAATACAATATCCACAGGCGGGACCGCATCAGAAAAAGAGGAGGTGGCTGCATAATCTACATACTGTACGGAACAGCCTACAGAACCACAGAGTCCACCTACTCAACACTTTGAGTGATTGTAAATGCCTCACAGTCAAAATCCTACTAGACAGGGGGCAATAATACCTAGTCCTAATGTCAGTATACATTCCCCCGGACAGCAGCTGCCCAAGCTAGAAGCCTTTGCCAGTTATTACAAACAGGCCAGCCAGAATAAGGAAACAATTATAATGGGGTGACCAACACCAACTCATCCTCCAGCTCAGGGTCCAAGCACAGGAACCTTATAGCTGGAGTTTACTCCACCCAGTTGGTTAATAGCAGCACCAGACCAAACTACCAAATGGGAACAAGCACGCTAATTGACTGGCTGCTAACAACCCACCCCAAAAGGATAACTGAGGTCAAGGTACTCCCGGATGTACTGAGTGACCACCAATTCAGTGTTGCAGAGCATCCAAGTGCGACCAAGCAGATAAAGTACCCCTCCCCAAGACAAGTGTGAAACAGAGTCATCAGGAAAAGGGTGATGGTTGATTTCAAAAAACACCTCAAGGGGATCGACTGGAGCTTCTTGGACTGCTGTCCCAGCATTGATCTTGCCCTTGAATTCTTTATTGATCATTTTAATACAACTGCGGACATGTTTGCCCCATTCCGTAAGAGGATGTTAAATGGCAGAAACATGGACTGGGTTACCCCCACCCTCCTTGACATGATGCAGAGCCGAGATGCCCTTTGGCTCTGGGCCAAAGCCACAGGCTCAGCCACAGATATCCAGAATTACAAAGCTGCCACAATACAGTAAATGCACCTGGGCAATCAGACAGGCCAAGGCCACATTCCAAAAAAATCAGCAAGTGCAACACTGGGGAGATGGGAGAGATTCTGGTCCTTGTTGAAAGACCTCTTAGGGACAAGTGATAAGACACTTCCCTCAATACTAAACCATGATGGTGAGATTGTCCTAGAGGATGCCACCATCACCAACATTTTTAATAGAGCATTCATGGACTATAGCGTAGTTCTCCCCCTAACAGGATGCAGAACCCCCACTGGGAATCATCCCCAAAGCACCCTCCCACTAACCCAAGCCAGGCCTGTAGCTACAGGGGGGCATAGGGGGCATTGCCCCCCTGCAATTTGTTTGCCCCCTGTAATTTTCATCCAAAACTGGTATTTCAGGCTAGAAATAAAAAAATAAAACTCCTATTTATTGTCCAGCAGCAGCCTGGGACAGAAACCTCAGCTGGAGTCCAGACAAGCAGTCAAGCAGAGCATATTTATTACTGATTTAAATGTCCATTGGGCAACCAACAAAACCAGATCTGTTATTGGCAGTCTGGGCATGTACTAAGATTTTACAGTATCGCACATGCCCACCTGCCAAGAAAATACCCTTTTTTTCAGACAGAGTAGGCACAGTGACAGTTACCTGTTGTGGCCATGAAAAGGGAGTATGAGTCACTGTCGTGGAGGAGGAAGAGTAGGGTGGTGCACAGGCAAGATCACTGAAGAAGCTGCCTGTGTCACTTGACTGTAGTTTGGATCATCACGTGATCCCCAGTCTGCCTGTCAAGTGAGGAAGAGTGACATCCATGACAGCGAGTAGGCAGAGTGAAGGGGTGGTCCCAGGCAGAGTAGACAGTTGTGCACCAATAGTGAGCCAGCTTCTGAGAGGGATGACTGCCTTCTGAGCACAGAGTATGCACCAACGTATATAAGCACATCAATTGTTCAGAGGTCTCCGGAGTGTGGATGGTCCTGACCTCTCTGTGCTTTGCTAAATAAATATTTGGTGTTGTGTACTGCACTAGGGTAGGCGAGGATGAGAATAACATTTCAGGCAGCACCCAGCAGCAGCATCCAGAATTAAAAAAAAGACTCTTTTGTTTTAAGAGCAAGAGCGAGGATTCCACTGCCTGAGAAGGGGAGTGGGGCACAGCCTAAGCGGAGACTAGGGACTAGACTTAGAAGGGGAGAGAGAGTTGTGTTGCGGTGGGGCGGGCGGCCATGGGCCCAAGACTCCATCCCGTCCAACACTTCAGTGGGGAAGGGAGGTTGAATTTTAACAGTCAAGCAGCAGGGGAGCTCAGGTCCATCAGGACAGCTTAAGCTTAGGGTAGTAACAAATCCTAGTCTGCTTACGCATTGTGCCTGCCTGTGTTATGAGGTGGCCGGCTGCACTCATCCAGACTACTTGAGAAGTTCAGGCTGACTACTCAGACAGTCGAACTGTGACTGAAATAAGCAGGGACTGACCGAGTCATGCACTGAACAGCAGACAGCACCGTTTTCCATTTTACACACAGAGTGAGGCCACACATCATCAGCCAAAATGCTGAAGCCAGGTTAGCAGACACCCAAGCTAATTATATTAGGTGCTGGCCTGGCAGCAGTTGCTGCTGCTTATTTTTCTAAGAGCAGTCAAGAGATTGGCTGGTGGCTACTGGCTACCACTATTACTTGGTAGCTATTTTGTTTTGTTTGCCAATTGCCCCCTCCCCCCCACCTCAAGAGCTAAGGCACTTAAAGGCGGGCTGCTGCGTATTACTCAGTCAGAATTTGAAATGGAATAGTGTGCAGCAGTCAGTGCCAAAGGAGTAAACAAATCAGGAGAGAGCGAGAAAGGGGCTGAGGGACACTCAGTCAAAGGGACAGCAAGAAAATTCCAAGGAAACCACCGTACTTTGTTAATAGAAAAGCAGAAAACAGTAAAGAGAGTGAGAGAGTCCAAAGTATAAGGGGAGGAGACAGAGGGAAGATTTAGTTCTGATGGACAGCCTAGACTGGTACTGTCTGACTGCTGGTACATTGAGTGATTAGTACTAGTGTAGAACAGTATTACTTTGTTACCAGTACCTACCTGCTGCCTCCTGGAAACAGACAAGTGTGCTGCTGTTGTTAAGATCACAATTCACAAATAAGACCACACAGCAATACAAACTGCTGGTAAAAGAGAAAAAAAAGAAAGAAAAGAAAGGACAAGACAGTGTGAGTCAGTCCATCCAGTACAAGCACTGTTGTGCTGAGAGTGTTGGGTGTGACGGAGGGGGATTTGGAAGCATTTGGCTAATTGGCTTCAGCCAGCCAGTACAAGTGGTGGTAGGAAGGGGAGTCAACAGTCAAGTGACAGTATGTGGGTGGGCTAAGGCTGAGTAGTACTCAGACCACAAGCTGAGCAAGTGCTGCGTTATGCACTAGCACACAGTAGTGCACTTTGTCAAAGAGTGCATCATTGGAAAATAAAGCCATTGTTTAAAAAAAAAATGGTGCACTCACTGCAAGCAAGCACTTCTGTCTGATTCCGTCAGTCTATCAGAGACTGTGTGTGTTGTAGTGTGTGTATGTGTGTCTAAAAATATTTTTAAAAAAACATTTTCTTGAAGTAAATAAAACAGACACAGTACATTTTTGGAGTGTGTAACAAATTCTGTTAAAAACATATTCCCACCCAGGACCCGTCTCTTCTAAATTGTGTTCTACAAAATAAAACACAGACATGATTCCTTTTTTGGGACACATTTTATTTAACACTCAGCCACCCCAGTGCCCATCTCTTACTTGTGCTTGTGCTGTGTTCTAGTAGTCTCCATTCTTTTAATTCTAACTTCTACAGCTCAATAATAAAAACAAACACACAGAGGAAGTACCACTTATTTCCAAGTTCCACTTGGCCCAGCCAACTTGCTGAGCTTAGCTGTGTGACTAGGCTGCCTTTGGTGACTGACAGCTGACCTCATTCCTCATCGCCACTGCCACAGTACTGTAGGTAGATTTCAGAATGGACAAATTTGTTATTCGTGCTCGTGCATCTCATAGAGAGACTCAGCCAAGCTTATCATCTACTTCAACATGTGCTAATGAACAACATAGTGAGGTTACACAGAAGAATGGTTCATAAATACCATCAGATCTTAGAACTCAAGAACCAGCACAACCCAAAATTAAATTTTCTTAAAACAAACATTGGAGGAGTGCTGCATAGTTTTAGTGAAAAATGGTATGTGACTAGATCATGGCTGGAATACTCAGTTGCAGCCGACAAGGCCTTCTGTTTCCCTTGTCTGATGTATGCACACCCTGGCAATGCTGGTGGAATGGGAACTGATATGATTTTTATATCCTCTGGATTTTGCAACTGGAAAAAAGCTCTTTGTCAAGAGAAAGGTCTCGACAAACACGAGCACAGCTTAGTGCACTTGAATGCAATGGCTGATTGGACTGCAGCAAGGAAAAGAGAGGCCACAGGTGTCACAATTGCTGCTTTGGTGTCATCTGCACAAATTGAAAGGAATAGGTACTATGTAAAAACCTTGGATAAAATCATTCAGTTTGCTGTCCTAAACAAGCTGCCTTTGAGAGGAGATAAAGATATGATCAACTTTGATGAGTCAGATCTAACTTTGAACAATTCATCAGGAGTTATCCTCAACCTAATTAAGTTTACTGCAGGGCAAGATCCAATATTAATGGATATTCTGAAAACCATTTCGAAAAATGCAAAGTACAATTCTGCTGAAATTCAGAATGAAATACTTGACATTATGAAAAAAAATGCTTCTGAAAGATATTGTTGCAGATATTAAAAACAATGCTGATGTCAAGTTCTGCCTGAAATCTGACACCACAAGGGATGCTGTGAATGTTGAAAATTTGTGCATTATTTTAAGATATTCTGTTGATGGCAAACTGAAGGAGAGACTGATTGGATTATCCCAATTGTATGGCCTCACTGCTGAAGATATTACACAACAGATCTTGAAAGACATCCAAGAACTGGGTGTAAACCCTCAAAATATCTTATGTTCTTGCTTTGATGATGCCTCCATTATGTCAGGGTGCAAAGGAGGTGTACAAAAGCTTTTGCAAGAGAAATTAAACAAGGAAATTCCTTACACACACTGCTTGAATCATCAGTTACATCTGGTGGTTATTCATGTGTGTAAAAAGAGTGCAGCAGTGGCAGATATGTTCTCAAATTGCAACTCTCTACAAATTGTTTCACAGACATGAAGTTAGTGTGCTATACAAAGGTCAGCGCCTGCAAAGACTCATAAAAACAAGATGAACTGGTCACCTGAAAACCTTGGAAGTAATCCTCAATAATTTGGAAGACATTCAGAGTGTTCCATCACAGTTTACAAATGGTTACGGTGATCTGTCAGTTAAAGCAAGAGGGATATTGGAAGTTACAAAATCATCCCAATTCCTGTTCTTGGTAGAGGTTATGAGAATGATTTTGCATGTGTTTGCTCCAGTGAATTATTACCTTCAAAAGGAATTGATGCACCTTGCTAAGGGACTTGAATTAATTACTGTTTCCTGTGAAACACTTCAACAGAAGACAGAATTGTTTGAAGATTTTGTAGCAGATATTTCATCCAAGCACCCAGTTTTGAAAAGTGCATGGTATGAGACATTGACATTACATCATGCTGGTGCCACCAAAAGAGTCAGGGTGCTGCCCAGAAAGTTTCAAGATTCAGTCATCACTGAGCATTTACCAGAATTTCAAACTTTAAATGAGCATCAGTGGTTCCAGAATTATCATGAACTGATTGAATTGCAAAGGAGATTTTCTCAGAGGAACTCCGAGTTATACAAAAGCTTGTCAGCATTGTATTCTAGTAGCTCTCCTGACGTCTTGAAAATGGAATCTACATGCTTTGATTGACTTGCTTGGATTAGATATTGAGAAAGTGAAAGCTGAAATGACTGTATTCAAGGCACTGATGGATAAGAAACAGTGCAAACAATTTGAAGAAGTTCTTGGTGCTGCCAAGGAACTAAAGGAAGCTTTCCCATGTATTTTTGAAATGTGTATTGCTGTCTTGTTATTTGGAGCATCAACTGCTGTTTGTGAGAATTCCTTTACTTGTTTGAAAATAATTTTATCACATCAGAGGATGAGCATGAGTCATGAACAAGAGAAACCTCATTCTCCTGTCATATGAAAATGATGTGACTTCAAGTCTCAACCTGGATGCCTGTGGAAGAATTCAAACGCTACTATAAAAGAAGACTTCATCTTTAGTTTCATGAATACTGTTAACCTTGCACAGCACTTACATGTTTAGAGTTAACTTAAATGATTTACAAGTAGATAAAACAAGGCTTAGTTATGACATCTATCTGACATTGTTTTTGACTAATCACGTGACAGGAAGCATGACTGGTAGCCGCCCCCTCAGTCATTCTTTGCACTCCCCCTCCCATCTCATTGTCCTAGCTGTGGGCCTGACCCAAGCACCATGGTTAGCCCAGACTTTTACTTTAGACAGATAACTGAGAAAGAAACTAGCAAGTACCTTAGGAGAGTCCTGGACAAAACCAGGATGGGCAGTGATGGGATCAGCATGAAGCCGATCCCATCACCAAGCTCTTCAACCTATCACTCCAACTTTCTGAATTCCTGTTTCAGTGGAAAACCATACTGGTTACTCCAGTCCTAAACAGAGGTGATTGAGGGCAGTCACCAACTACAGACCATAACAATCCTATCTCCTCTCTTCAAAGCACTGGAAAGAATTACAGCTGACCACCTCACAGATCATCTTAACAAATACAACCTTCAATGCTCACAGCAGCATGATTTTCATAGGATGCATAGCATAAACACTGCCTTAATAGAACTTACAGATTTCATCCGCGAGACACTCAACTAAGGTCAGTATGTTAGGGCAATCTTTATTGATTTAATCAAAGTGTTCGACCTAGTGGATCACCAGCTGCTGATACAGAAGCTAGATATCCTAGGCCTTTTTCCTGACACTACCAAGTGGTTCAGGAATTATCTGACTGGCCACTCACAGAAAGTCAAAATCAACAGGGCTGTCCCAGAGTCTAGGGAGGTTATGGTAGGAGTCCCCTTCTATTTAACCTGTTCGTGAACAGCCTACCAGATGCCTGTCCAACATCCAGAGTCCTGCTTCATGAAGATGGCACTGTATTATTCTCCCATGACTCATGCCAGGAAGCATTCACCTGTAATCTACAATACAACTTCAACTCACTCCAGGACTGGTTTAAGAAGAACTTACTAGTGCTCAATTGTAAGAAAACTAAGACAATGCTTTTTGCTGGAAGCAAAAAGAGGGGAAGGAGCGCATCACCTCACAGTAGTGAATAACTCTAGCACTGCTTTGGAACAAGTGGGCTCATTTAGATACCTCAGTATCAGGACTGATGAGGCCCTGTCCTTCACTGAGCACATCTATAATATTACCTCTGTAGCCAACAGAAAGCTTGGGGCACTCCATAGGCACAAGTTTTGCCTCACACCAGAGGCTAGGTGGATAGCGGTCAGCAGCTCAGTCCTCCCAGTTACCACCTAACTATCAATCAGGTGTGCAGATTTGTGCTTGCTGCCAATCATCTCAATCACACTTGCAGCCTGTACTCAGGGACCAGTTGGCTTCCAATTTCTGACAGAATCAAACACCAGACCTACCTGCTAGGGAAAAAAGGCTTTGATAGGACTTGCAACCCCCCTCGATACAGGACTTATTCCACCCTGTCCCCTCCCTGCATGTCACTAGAAGAGTGACAAAGCAGACCGCGATAGTGCCTTTCTGGAAAATGAGCCTAGACAGGTGTGTCTTCTCTGTCAGGGCACCAACCTGGCTAAACAAGCTACCCGACACCGTATTAAGCCTCACACACCTTGGTCAGTTTAAAGCCACTCTAATGAATATCCTTGCCCCTCAGGAACACTGCAACTGCCCAAGAAGGCCAGCTACCTGATCCCCAATGCTGCTGCACCCTGTCCCACTACCTGCCGAATAACTTTGCCTCATAGCAAAGCGAAAAGTAAAAGTCTCCTCTCTCCTCCTGCTACCTCACCTCCCTAATCCTCTCCTCTGCCCCATTCCCAAATCCTCTCACTACCTCTCCCCCAAACCTGACCCACCTCCTTCCTCTACTAAGTACATTGGACTGAATGCAGGTGTACTCTAGGTCAGAGTATAACAAACACTTGCATCTATGTTCCTCAATTACTGTATTATTGACAATGCTTATTTGCTGCAATTTGTTCCCACCCCCTTCCCACTCCTAACTGCTGTAATCATTTGTCTTTCCCTGCTTGTTGTTGTTTCTATTGATGTGGAACCTTTGGAAATGAGCTTTTAGTTCAAAGGTATTACTTCTGAGAACTAAATTTTTCCAGGCAGTTTTACAAGTAGTTTCAATTGTGTGCAGTGTACAATACAGTAAAAGTATCCAGTTGAGTCAGGTGCCAGTAAAAGCCAAACAAACTATCCTGTGGTGAGATTTTATTTGTCTCCCAAGCAGGACAGCATTGGCTGCAGGTCAGAGCTCTAAAGGAGGGCCACATAAGCAGTGCGGACCAGCCAGGAGGGAGCAGGAGGTCTCACATGTAAGTGTTACCAAGAGGTGTATAAAAGCAGGCACATCTAACATGTCCCACACATGTTCATGTCCCAGCACATGAGTGGAACACAACAGGAGTGGAACGGGAGTCAGACTGGTGTCTTAGGCATCATCATCAGTCAGCAGGAGGAAGCAGAGAAGTGGGGGACTCAGTCAGTCACCTAAGGTAAGGTATCTGTTCACTCCTATTGCTGCATTCACTGCCAGAACACATGGGGGATAAAGGGTAGACCAAAACACTGCTGAGGAGCAACACCCTATATAGAGTAAGTGAACAAAGGGGAACAAAAAGTAACAAAAGGGGCAAAACTAAAAACATCCTACTGGGGTAAAGAGTACACAAGGAACAGATATAAGCAAAATGGTAGGCCAAAACTGGGAATAGAAGCAACACCCTATCTAGGGTAGGTGTACAAAAGGGTATAACAAATGACATAAGGGGAAAAACTAGAAACACCCTATCAAGGATAAGGGTACAAAAGTATTTCTCTGTAACATAAGGAGAGTAGGAATTGAGAATGATGTGAATGGTGCAGTGCAATGGCTGTGAGGCGCCATTTCAGAGAGACCTTCTGGAGACTGCAACACTGCCCCATCTGCATGCACCTCTCTGGGTTGAGGGAGGAGGTCGCTAGACTTCAGGCTGAGTTGACTAGGATTTGGGGGACCTTCTCCCCAGCTCAGGAACCACAAAGTCTGTTGCCTTTACCTCAGAGAATGCTAGGGAGAAGGAATGGCTGGACTACAGGGGGCTCTGAAAGGGTAGGGGTGGTGGGCTCTGGAAGGTGGTGGGTAGGAGGCATGTTCCTTAACAGGTACCACTACAAATTCCTACACCACTCTAGCAGGACAGGACTTCCGAGAGAAGGCACCTATGGTACTGGCCATGGAGCATGTGGGTGTCCTTCATAATGGAGACCCCAAGGAGGGTGGGAGAGGACCCCAGGGGAGGAAGAAGCAATTTCTGGTGGAGGACTCAATTATCAGGGAGAAAGATTTGGGAATTGGAAGGGAGGCGGAGAGGGAGGTCGGGTGCCTATGTGGTACCACAGCCTAGAGGGATGGGAAGTTGATCCTGATGATCACTAGGTCAGCAGGATGGAAGGGGAAGCTGGATGTCATTGTCCACCTGGGGACCAATGACCTGACTAGGGAAGGGGCTAAGATAGTGTAGGGGGAGTTTAGGGAGCTGGTGATTGGTCTTAGACATGTAGCATGCTAAGTGGCTTTCTCTGAGGTGCTGCCTCTCTATGACAGGGGGGAGGAGAGGGAGCTCTGCACCAGGAACTTCAACTCATGGTTGAAGGAATGGTGCAGAGAGAAGGTGTTCAGCTACAATGGGGACTGGGAATAGTGCAAGATCTGCATCAGAAGCCTTATGAAGAGAGACTTAAGGACCTGAATATGTACACAGTGGAAGAGAAGGGGGAGAGGGGTCTATGACAGAGACCTTTAAATACCTCATGGGGGTAAATGAGGTACAGAAGGGAAGTAATTTTTAGAAAAATTATGCTCAAGAATAAGGGGACATGATATGAAGCTGGAGGGAGGATAAATTCAGAACAGATGTGATTACGTACTTCTTCACAGCACCTGATACATGCTCCCTAGTCCACTACTCACTACTTTCCACCCCTTTCCCTTATCTCCCATTCCTTCTGATCCACAGTAGACTCTCCCCTTTTTTCTCCCCCCCCCCATAGTAACAAGCCCTAGCTCCTACTCTTAATCTCCCATTACCTTTACACTTTGAATTGCATTTCCTTGTATCCAACTGGATAGTATTCTCTGCCTCTCTTCTTGCATAAATTACACTTTGCACTTTGATTTGTATTTCCTTGATACCCAGTGGATTACATGCTTTGCCTTATCCTTGCATAACTTGTCTATTGATTGTAGCTTTCTATATGATGCTTAGTTTTTTCTACTATGTAATTATTGCAGTGATTGTTATTCATTGCTCTTCTCTACCCCTCTACCCCCAGGACACATCTGGAAACAAGCTGTTATCAGCTCAGTATGTCTTTCTTGGTGAATCTTTTGAAATAAATAAATCAATAAATAAATAACTGGAACTGTCTTCCAGTGAAGGTGGTGGGGACAAAAACAGTAGTGGGGTTCAAGAATACATGGGATAGGCACAAGGGAATCTTAGGGAAAAGGAAGCAGGGGCGTGATAAAAGACCAGAGATCAAGTTGGATCTGCAGTGATACTGTAGGCAGGGTAAAATGAGCAGACTAGGTGGGCCAAGAGATCTTTATCTGCCTGCAAATTCTTTGTTTCAATGTTTCCACTGGCAGCTGTTTCATAGGTTTACTGCCCTATTAAAGAAGTTCCCCCTAACATTACCCATTTAATTTATCACCTCTGAGCTTCAGGGCTTACCCCAGAATACTGCTGGAGAATATGTAGTCAACAAAGTACTATATAGATGATACAGCTGATAAGGGTACAATAATAAACATACAATATGAGTTTCATCAAATATCTGTACAATCAATAAATGAAATGAAGGTCAGTATAAGAACCAAGGGTGAATGCTAAATTTAAACTGTTTGAACAATTAATCACATTTTGATAAACAGTCAGGGAGAACATCTGGTTCTACTGAGCAGTGATATAGGCAGATGGATATACAAATAATTATCTTGATAAAAATTAGCTGTTGACATTTAATGCAGCTAGACCAATATAGTGGTTAGTTTCCAACAAGGGCAGAGGAGCATTCTCAAAGCATCAAAGTCTTGCTTGAAAATGGATTCTAACAAAAACATGCACAAGAGTCCAGTCTGGTTCTCCAGGAAGGTCAGGGGGCAGCGAGTGCCAACAAAATGGCCTTCAACAGATCCAGAGATAAACAGAGAGATGATGAATGGAGTGAATACCAAGTAAAGATGATAGAGGCCAAGAAGGCAGTCAGGGACACAAAAGCAGACACAGAGGCACAAATTGCAGGCTGGGTCAAAGGAAGGAGAAACAGTTTTTCAGATAAATTAGGGAAAAAAGAAATACAAGAGGGGGAATTGTAAGACTGTCAGAGGAGGGCACGAGAAGAGAGGAAGACAAGTAAAAGGTTGCCATTCTTTTTTTAATTATGTGTCCATCCACCTTATTCCCTCAACTGGCTGTAACTAGCAGTGGCCCCTAGCCCAATCACATACTGTCCAGGAATTACCCCATCCCCTTCCAATCACCATGGGTGGGTGGGCTCCATCAGGTAGGGAGGTTGTAATTACAAGAAGGCAGAAGGGCAAGTGGTGAGAAGTGGATAGTTTGGCCAGGGTGAATGACATTAGGGTAGTCAAGTCCAGGAGGTGCCCTGAGGCAAAATGGGACCGAGAGAGAAGCCAGATGTGTTTGGTACCCATTCCCAGGGTTCCAACCAAAATGAGTGGACAGGTAGCTGATGGACTGGCAGCCTCCACTGGTCCCCCTCAGGTGGTGCTGTGCAATGCCAGGTTGACGAGGAACAAGACAGCGATTATGGCTGACTTGATTTCCTCAGTTGACCTAGCATGCATTACAGAGACCTGGTTGGGGATGATGGGGGTCCAGTGTTGGAGGCATCTATCCCATCTGGGTACTCTGTAGTGCACTGCCTGAGGAGGGAAAGCAGAGGAGGGGAGTGGCTATCTGTTTTAGATCTGACTTGAATTTCTCCATGCACCCAGTTGAGTCTACTTCATTGTTTGAATGCATGGCCGTTTGTGGGGATCCAGGTGCAGGTTGCAGGATCCTCCTTGTTTATCGCCCTCCGGGGCACGAGGAGGAATTCCTGCAGGAAGTCGCAGACTTTGTTGCTGACAGGGTGTTGCAGTCACCCAGATGGTTGATTCTGGGTGACTTCAATGCCTGGGTCAATGACGAACTCTCACATTTTGGTAAGAACTTCCTCCAGATAATGAAATCACTGGGACTTGCACAAGCAGTTGCTTCCGTGACCCATACCCACGGCTACACCCTGGACTTAATATTCTCACTGGGGCTTGAGATCACTGATCTCAAGATTGATCCAGTCGCTTGGTTGGATCACTGCACAGTGAAAGTTTTGTTCGGCGCCCCCCCTGTTAGTCCTTCCCCTGTTGAGATGGTCCGCTGCCGCCCTTTGAGGGGTTTATCCATGGAGGGACTGATGGCAGTAGTGGATGTTTCTGTGTGAGTGCTGCATATGAGGCAGGGTCAAATGAGGTGGTAGAAGCACATAATAATGCTGTTACCAAGGCACAGGACACCATCTCACCGATTCGTATATGACCTAGGTCCTCTCGCTTGAGATCCCCATGGTTTGATGGGGCTATCAAGGAGAGGAAGACCAGGGGTTGGAAATTGGAGCATTGCTGGAGGAGAACCAGGGCTATGGAGGACAGACTGGCTTTGAGAACTCACTATGGTGAGTATCAAAGGGTAATTAACCATAAGAAGGTGGAGTTCCTGTCTAGGGAGATTGGTGCAGGAAGAAACAGACCAACTCTGCTCTTTCTGACTGTTGACAGGTTATTACATCCAGACTGTCTACAGCCGAAATGAGCATTTTCAACCACACAGTGTGAAGAGTTTGCTCAGTTCTTTTCTAACACGGTGTCAGCCATTAGGACCAGGATAACTCCAGTGGAGCACGATCTGACCTGCAGTGTTGAATCTGATGGTGACAGAAGCACTCCAGTTGCCTGGGATGAGTTTCGGCCAGTGGGGGTGGCTGAGGTCACTGAGGTGATTTCACAGCTGCGTCCCACTTCCTGTGAGCTGGACCCAGACCCGACACATCTCCTAGTGGGAGGTGTTGAGTCCATTGGTCCAGTGTTTGCTGAGATTGTCTGGTTTTTGCTCTTAGCGGGGGTCTTCCCTGATGCCTTGAAAGAGGTACTGGTGAGGCCCCTGCTGAAGAAACCATCACTCGACCCTGACATCTTAGCGAATTATCAACCAGTCTCCAATCTCTATTTCTGGGGAAGGTTGTAGAGAAAGTGGTGGTGTCGCAGCTCAAGGCACACCTGGTGGTTTTTGACATCTATGAGTCACTCCAGTCCAGCTTTAGGGAGAACCATAACACAGAAACAGCATTAGTTAGGGTGCAGAATGATCTCATCAGGGCTAGAGATAGAGGGGAATGGTCAATTGTTGTTCTCCTTGATCTCTCTTTAGCCTTTGACACCATAGATCACGTGGTGCTGCTTGATCACCTGAGAGGGCTCTATGGGCTCACCAGCAAGGTCATCAACTGGTTTGAGTCCTTTTTGACAGGCAGGATGCAAAGGGTTGTGATGGGAAGTTTCTCATCGCGTCCAAGGCTACTGTCCTGTGGAGTACCTCAAGGGTCAATCTTGTCGCCCATGTTATTTGCAGTGTATATGCTGCCCCTGGTTGACATCATTAGACAGTACGGTCCAGGTTTTCACTGCTCTGCAGATGATTCCCAGCTGTATAAGTCCTTTGACCCTGGAACATCGGATGCTGTAGACGTGCTAAACAATTGCTTATCCGAGATCCAGGACTGAGTGTCCTCTAATTGTTTGAGGCTTAACCCAGGCAAAATGGAGGTACAAGTGATTAAACTTGGCCGTCAGAGAGATGGAGCCACCACTGGAGCAGAAACAGGGTTGTTCCTGGGATCTACAGCATTGGTAAGGGCTACTAAGGTGCGAAATCTGGGCATCATCCCTGATGATGGTTTGACACTTGAAGCTCAGGTGTCTGCCGTCATCCGGAGGGGTTTCTACCACTTAAGAAATGTCACCTGGATCAAGCCGTTAATCCCACCAAAAGATCTGCCATCACTGGTGCACGCTTTTGTCACCTCCAGACTCGATTACTGTAACTCTCTATACTTCGGGGTCAGTGGAGGCAACTTCCACTGGCTCCAGCTGGTGCAGAACGCGGCAGCAAGGTTGTTGATGGCCCTTTCTAGATCTGATCATATAAGCCTGGTTCTGCATGAGCTGCACAGGCTGTCAGTCAGGTGAAGGATTGCCTTCAAGGTGGGCTTGCTCACTTATAAAGCCCTATATGGATCGGGTCCGGGCTATCTGTCTGACCTCCTGACACTTGCTCACCCAGTGCACTACCTAAATTCATCTACAGAGGGTTTCCAGGTGGTCCCAAGAGCATGACTTAAAACATCAGAGGATCGTGCTTTTGAAATTGGAGATCCTGTATCATGGAACTCCCTTCCATGGGCACTGAGGGAGGCACCCTCCATAGAAAGTTTTAAACACTGCCTGAAAACACATCTTTTTGATCAAACTTTTAATGTACACTGATTTTTATCGAAATTGAACTGATCTTTAAAGTATAGTATTTATGACTATTTATGGTATATTTTAAAATTATATGGACCCTGATCTAAAAATGAGTGTATTTTCCTCTTCGGTATATTTGTAAAGCACCCAGAGCCTCCGGGATTGGGCACTAAAGAAATAAACTGACTTGACTTGACATGAGTGGTGTTGCAGAGCCTGCTTGGTAACTGTCTTTATCCTGTCAGCTGAGGTGTTTTTCCTCCTGGTTCCCCAAGGTTGCCATGCGTGCTCTGATGCGGATGTGCAATGTCCAAATTCCAAAACTGAAACATATTACCACACAGTAAGTGATGTCTGGCTAGTAATGAATTCTGGCTGTCTGTCTTGGATTATCCAAGTTGGATTCATGTATCATCCAAAATTGCAAGTGTCTATTAAAAAAGAGAAACACATCAAGTACTAGATATACGTGTTAAAGTAACAGAAAGAAAACAGAAAGCAAATACAATGCAGCTGATTAACATCCAAATTATCGCCTACTGATAAAAGACATCAGATCTATTTTCTTATTAAGCCCTGATTCATACTGGACCCCTTGCTGGACCATCCACATGGTCTCACACATCAGGATGACAGTGTTCAGATCCCTTCCCTGTTTTCCCAGTTTCACTCTCACTGAACCACAGAACCTAAACCTGGTTCAGAGAGAGCCAAACTGGGAAAATGTGGAGGGGATCTAGACGCTGTCATTCTGAGACATGAGGCCATGTGGCTGGTCCAGCTAGGGGGCCAATATGAACCAGGGCTTAATGGTAGTTTCCTCACCTGGTAAAGGTGATTGTGGGGGTATAGATCTCTGAGGCGCTCCACATTCATGACATCATGGGTTGTGTACACCTGATAGGTTGCTTGATGTGCATGTGACTTCAAGCAAATCCATCCCCCTTCTCCCAGGAGTCAGTTTACCTCTGGTCAGTTCAATTTATTCCAAAGCTGTATCTGTAACCATAATCTGTTAGTACCTAATTTCACTATCTGTCAATAAAGCCATGTCCGCTAGTGTGGTTCCAGTCATAGACTGGTTTATTTTGTACTGTTCAGCTATTATTAGAGTATTCACATATGTGTAGTCGTATGGGATAGTATGACACCCGAGTAACAAAAAAAATCATTTGATTACATCAATAACTCTTGATCTATGCAGTACAACTTTAGTTACTTCCCACGTCTTTTTGGGTAGGCTATGGAGTGCCTCAGAGATCTATACCCCCACAATCACCTTTACCAGGTAAATAAACTACCATTGTGGGGGATAATCTCTGAGGCACTCCACATTCATGACATCATGGGTCATTAATAAGCAGTGTTTGTCTGTTCGGGTGGGTTAGACATGTTATCTCACACTGTGAGAGTTTTTGCTGTGCATAGTACTGCTTTTGCAAAGTTTGTCTTGTTGTCCTGTGACACATCCATTCGATAGTGTCTTGTAAAGGTGTGTATTGAGGACCAGGTGGTGGCTGCGGATATTTCCTCTACAGTAGCCATGTTCTTCTCTGCCCATGAAGTTGCTATTGCACTTGTGTAATGGGCTTTTATGTCTCTTGGTGCGTTTGTATGCCTCCTTGATAGCTGTCTTAAGCTAGGTGGCAATGGAAGCCTTTGAAGCTGGCTGTCCTTTCCTTTTCCCTTGAAGGACAACAAATAGCCTGTCCATGTTGCGTATGTTCTTGGTTCAGTCTACGTATGTCGTTATTATTATTATTCTCATTCCTAGTAGCTTTAATTGCAGTTGATCTCATATGTCCTCTGGAGGTAGTTCTGCCAGCATCTCTACTGTCTGGTTGAGATGGAAGGTGGATGATATTTTTGGTCTGAAGGAGGGTATCATCCTGAGTGATATTTGGTCATTGTAGAATGTCAAGTATGGTGGTTTGCACGATAGTGCCTATAGTTCTCCATCCCTTCTGGCGGATGTAATGGCCATTAGGAATACTGTCTTGAGTTGCATCCATTTGAGTGGTACTGTTTCTAGTGGTTCAAAAGGTGGGTCCATCATAGCTTTTAGCACCAGTGTTAGGTCCCAGGGTGCTATTATGCCTTTGATCGTTGGTTTAATATTAGTGGTGGCCTTTAAGAATTGTACTATGTCCTGATGTGCTCCTGGTACAGAGCCTTGTATCAGTCCTCTTGCTGCCCCAATAGCCACTACTTGCACCTTTAGTGAGGCTGGTGATAGACCTAGGTGTAGGCCCTCCTGCAGGAATTGTGGTATTTCTGGTATGGTGCAAGACTGGGCCTCTATGTTGTGGTGATTACACCATTTTTCAAATATACTCCATTGTCGTTGATATGTTATATTGGTCGATGGTTGTCTTGACATAGCCATTGTCATGATGACTGTTGGGTGGTAGCCTGCTTTTAGCAGTCTCTCCCTTTCAGGAGCCAAGTCATGAGATGCAGGTGGTGCAGATTGGGGTGTAATATTGGCCCCTGCGAGAGTAGGTCTGGCCTGTGTGGTAGTCTCCAAGGATCGTTGAGTGCCATGGATACTATTGTCGTGAACCATGCTCTGCGTGGCCAGTTTGGTGCAATGAGGATTACTCTAGCTCTGGACATGTGTATTTTCCTCAGGACTTGAGTGATCAGTGGTAGTGGTGGAGAGAAGTACGCTATGTGGAATGTCCAGTTTGCCATCAGGTCATCCACCCCCATTGCCTTGGTGTCCTTGTATCATGACCCAAATTTCTGTCATTGATTGTTCTGACACAATGCCATTAGATCCTGTTCTACTGGTCCCCTCCTTTTGTTTATTTGAGCAAACAGGGTGTAGTTGCCATTCCCCTGGGTGTACTTGCTGTTGTCTTAGCCAGTCTGCTGTGGTGTTTAAAGTCCCTGCCAGATGCATTGCCGTTATTGACTTCAGGCTTTTTTGTGCCCAGGGTATGATCTTTTCAGTTTCTGCTATCATTGCCCTGCTCTTTGTTCCCCCTTGTTTATTTATATATGACACCGTTACCTGGTTGTCTGATTTTATTCTGAAGTGTTTTTCTTTTATTTGTTTTGAAAAGGGCAAGAGAGCCAGAAAGACTGCTCTCATCTCGAGCACGTTTATGGACAGTTTCTTCTCTGCTAGTGACCATGTTCCTTGTGCAGTCTGGGTTCCCATGACTGCTCCCCATCCCAGCAGGCTTGCATCTGTTTCTAAAATTGCTTCTGGTTGGGTGTATAGGGGCATGCTGTGTGTTAGTTTGTGTTTGTTTGTCCACCAGGATAGATTTGCGTTTACCCTGGGTGGCAGGATGACCCTTTGTGATAGGTCAATATCATATGTAGGACCTTGTTGTATTAGGAATGCCATGAGGTATCTCATGTGCCACCTTGCCAAGGGGATAGTGCCTATAGTAGATTACATTAGTCCCAATACTTGTGATATGAGAAGTAGTGTAGGTTCCTTTGAGTTTTGTAACTGACTTGTAAGTTGTATGATAGACTTCACCCTGCTGTGTGACGGGAAGACTAGGCCTGCTTCTTTATCTATGATTGTGCCTAGATGCTCTATAGACTGACTGGGTGCCAGGCAGCTTTTGGCTTTGTTTATCTACGACTATTTTTGTCTCTCTGTTTATTGATGTGATCATGTTCTGATTAACCAATCACCCAGGTAGTGTATTACATGTATGGCTTGTTCCCTTAGTGTTGCAGCTAGCACTATGATGACCTTTGTGAATGCTCTGGGTACTGAGGCCAAACCGAATGGCAGTACTTGGTATTGATAGTGGCCTCCTTGTATGTGGAATCTGAGGAATTTGAAGTGACTTGGTCTGATAGGTATGTATGGGTAGGCATCCTTCAGATCTATGGAGGTGAGGAAATCTCCTGGTCTGATTACTCTGTGTTGATCTGATTGTCTTCATTTTGAATGGGGTGTACTGTATTGACTTGTTTAGGTACTTTAGATCTAGCACTGGGTGGAGGTCTCCTGTCTTTTTGGGGACCATGAAAAATACTGAGTACTGTATATTCCCTGTCCTTGTTCTTGAGTCAGGACTGGTGCTATTGCTTTGTTCTGGCATAGTTCTTGTAACATCATCTTCACTTGGTGTGGTGTTATCTTGTGTAGTGATATTGGTGATTTCACTAGTCAACTGTGTCTTGGTATGTGATTGAACTCTATGGCATCTCCCTCTCTTACTATTTCTAGTACCCACTTGTCTGTGGTGGTTTTTTGCTAGGTTTGTGTGAATAGTAGTAGCCTTGCGCCTACTGGTGGTGTGTGGAATTGCGTGCAGTAGGAATAGTCATTGTCTGGATTGTGGTCTTCATGTGGTGTGGCTGCATCTGCCTCTTGGGGCTGAGCCTCGGCCTCTAAATTTATTGTATTGGTAAGAAAGCGTGTACTGCTGCTTGTAACTATTGCCTCTGTAACTGGTGTTTCCTCTCCTTCTGTCTCGAAATGACTGTGAGTGAAATCTGTCTAGTAGGCAGATAAAGTCTCCTCTTCTGCTCCCCATATTTTTCCTTCTCTTTGTAAATAACTTCTTGACTACTAGCTCTCTTCCTTCTTGAACCTTGTTGCTGACCATCCACTGTTGTTTTGCCAATTACCACCCCTGACCTTCCTTCTGTCAGTCTTTCTTGTTATATTTGAACATTCCTCACATTTCTCTCTATATAACATTTACTATCTTATTAACCCTTTCACTCCACAGGTCGGGTCCATGGTTTCTGCACTTATTATATATCTTACTGCCATTATCTGTATAATGCTTGCCATTATTTTTTGTTGTTTCTACCCATTGTATTTTTGTAGCACTGCTGTACTGTTCCTCTATTTGTACTATTGTACCCATGTTGCTGTTGTTCGACTGTTCTCCTTTTGTTGTACTCTCCCGGGTCGTGCCTGAAAATAGTCATTTTATGGCTAGTGCACCTACCCGGTTAACAAAAACTAAATAAAAATAAATAAAATAAAAAGTGTATCTGGCATTGTCCTTGGACAGTGCCTTGCCTTCTCTTTTCCCTTGAGGTATTTTTCTAATCCTTCTCCGAAAAGTAAGTTCCCTTTCAAGGGAAGTTTCTGTAGTGTCACCTTGGATTCCCCATCTGCGTCCCATAGCTTCATCCATAGAGCTCGGCAAGCTCTGTTGGTTAGTACGGCTGGTCTGGCATTGATCTTTAAAGAATGAACAGCCATGTCCACCAGGTATTTTGTGGATAGCATCGCATTCTCTATTAGTTCTGCCTCAGTAGACTTAGGGGGTAAGATCTTAATGACTTCTTGGAGCCATGTTAGTTGGGCTCGTGTGGAGTAAATAGCGGTTGATGCGGCAGTAGTTCCTAGGCCGGCTAGTTCCGTGTTTTTCTTAAGGATATCCTCTAACTTTCTGTTGGTAGGGTCTTTAAGACCTGATGTGGATTCTGTAGGTAGCACTGTTTTCTTATTGAGTGAGGCTATTTGTGGATCTATTGTTGGTGGCGTACACCATGGTAAGAGTTTGTCTGCTTGTAATGGATACATTCTGTCCCATGACCTGCGCTCCGGTATGCAGGCGGATTACATAGAACCCCATTCTTTTAGGGCCACCTCTTCTATGGCCTCACATACTGGGGAGAAATCCACTTGTTTTGACTGCAGTTGTAGGGATGGTATTAATTTTGATGTGGGTGCTGGTGCCGGAGTCTCGAACCCTGCTGTAGCCATTATGTTTCTGACCAGTGTTGGTATTTTGTCAGGGAAGCACCATTTTGTGGTGAAGGTCTGGGGCTCTGCCTCTAGCTTGCCCTCTTCCTCTGACACTTGTTCGGTGTCATTTAGTGCGGGCTGTGTTTTGTCAGCTACAGCCCCTGTCGGTCTGTTACAAGATCCAATGGCCCTCTTTTTGTAGGTGGGGGATTGGTCGATTGCAGTGCTGACAGTTCATTGAGCTTAGTTAGCATTACAGCTAACACTTCCTGTTGTGCCTGCATTAGCTGGTTGTTTTGTAGCATGATTGCATTTGTATCCATAATCTGCTCTTTATTATGTTTGCCCTTAGTGGTGGCGGCATTTGTTAGCCCACTGGATTCTTTCCCTGCCTCATCAAGTCCATTACTGGTGGGGTTATCCTGCACATGGGAAGCACATAGCCATCCCAGTTGCTGTGAGGGGAGAGGCATGTTGCACTGCCTGTAGCTTTTGGTCTTTGGCATGTTGATCTGTGCAGAATATGGCACAGATCAGACTTATGTCTTATATTGTATTTTTTATTTTTAAGAGACTTATAATATGAGTCTGTCTTACTACTGGAGCATCCGTAATGTGAGCTTTGTAATGTAGGTTAGGCTTAAGTCATTAGGTGCTCTGTATAAGCCTGGTTCTATTCCTTTACATTTTGGGGAAGGTGACTGGCAGAGTAAGTAGATGGACCCCTTAATGCTGCATTTTAAAGGTAATGAAAATGCTAGCAGTAACAGTAATTTACATGCTGCTATGTAGCATATGCACAGCGTTTTTTTATTCCTGTGCTTAATTGTTGTAAAAGCACTTGATTTGCCTTTATTCAGCCAACGAGCATGGCTGTGAGCGCTTAGCATCATGAGATCTCTGCGATGGTGAGATCTAGCATGTTGTGCCCTTAACAAAGGTGGCGGGCGAGTTATCACAAGTGTTGGGAGCCAATCGGAGAGGTGTTCCTACGCTATGTGGGATTTTTGACAGGAAGAGAAGGAGAGATGCATGGACGCACTGGATATCTACTTTTACAGACCTGGGGGCCATAAAATAACATAGTACTAGGTTCCATATTGATCCGTAGAAGTAAAGGAGCTCTTGGGGATAATAGAATAGCATGATAGTCGCTAGAATTCCATGTGGGGCATATTTGGGCTTTTATTACATTATGGGCTCTCTGTCCCATACAGGGCTGAATCACTGGACACTAAAAAGGATCCAGGAAGCCTACAGGAGAAGTAGCTGAGGGTTTTCAACACAGGCACTACTAGCAGGGGTGCCTGGTTGTAATCAGCGTTGCTATGGAGGGCAATACTGCAGCACAGTCAGTGATCAGTAGTTCTTTTGCTCCTGGGACCACTAGTAGGGGTATCCAGCAGCACAGAGATTGTAATTTTTTTGTACTTATGTTTCTTGCAGATCCTGGGACTGCTAGCAGGGGTGACCAGCAGCCTAGCCCTCTTAGTATGTACATTTTGTTTCTTACAGCTTTTGGGACCACTAGCAGGGGTGTCCAGGTAGATGATCTCCTGATACTGTATACATTAATCCCTATTATCAAAATATCTCTCTCCTTCAAAACATACTGTAACCAATGGCAATATAGACGCTTTTCTCAACAAATGCGTGTATTAACTCATCTCATTTCAGTTCACATTTCTGATTGCCTACCAAATAGTTCTTAGCATCCTGTACGCTGTATCTGATGCTAGCTTTTAGTTATAGTAGGTACTGGTATCTTGTAATTTCGTTTGTGTGTGTGTGTGTCTTACCTTGGCAGTATTTTTTTCTGTTAAACACGCTAGTGTTCTAGGGTGTGCTGCAGCCTCAGTCAGATGCACATTTAGGACTGACCAGAGGTAAGCTGACTCCCAGGAGAAGGGGGATGGACTTGCTTCAAGTCACATGTGCATCAAGCAATCTATCAGGTGTACACAACCCATGATGACATTAATGTGGAGTGCCTCAGAGATTATCCCCCACAATGAGAAAACTGGATGTTAGACAGCTGCAATTATGTGTTTGTTGTTTTTCTGTATCACTTACTGTGTAGCGGTATGTTTCAGCCTGGTACAGGAATATCTGAAACTCAGTAAATACTTTCTCTAAATGGAAACACTTATTCTTTATAAAGCATCAATGTATTATATGAATTTAGGTTGATATGTACTCGTTTGTGAGTAAGCAATATGGTTTTAATGTATTAAGCGTTCTCTGTCACATAACTGAGCACTGTGTCTTTAAGCACTGCCTTCAAATTGCATCACTTACTGGTATCCAGGATTCATGGTAAAGCACTAGTGAAACCAGTCAAGTCACTGACATGGGCAGTTCCATGTTCTGCTTAAACCATCACCTGGTAAGCCAAATACTGCGTACACCTTGTATTTTTTGCCTTTTGCAGTCTGTATAGCACTTTATTGCACTAATTTTGCACTTTAATAAAATTTAAGTCTTTAAGCTAATCTTGATGTTTGGTACTGGTTTCTTGTGTTCCTGGTTCAGCTCCTGACCTGGCACAAACAATCTGTAGAGAGTGGCTTTGTTGTTTCATCTCCCGAGTGACTCTGGTCAGTTCTCAAACACAGGTCACAGGCATGGCAGATGGTGAGGCAACCAATGACTCAGTCCTCCTCACCACTGGGCCAACAAGGCCGTCATTCTTAGTAACTACTTCTGCTCAGTATTCACATTGCGGGATGATGGGTCTTTGCTGGAAATGGGCATAAAGGCTGCTGCAAGAGGAATCCCAGAAATGGTGCAGGTGGTATTTACAGAAGGGTCAAAAAAGGGTTTGCAACCCAGAAAATATATAAGGCTTCACCAGGACCAGATGGAATGCACTCAAGGATGCTTAGGGAACAGGAAGCAGAACTGGCTGAAACCCAGGCAGGGCTATTCAATAGTAGGGGTGGTTCTGAAAGATTAGACGGTAGAGGATGTAGTTCCACTCCACAAGGGTCGGGATAAGAAGCAACCAGGTAACTACAGGCCATTAGTCTTGCCTCCATTGTGGGTAAACTGATGGAGACACTGGTTAAAGAAAGACCTAGTGGACTACCTAGAGAATAAAATGGGCTCCAGGATAGTAAACAGCATGGGTTGATGGCAGGGAGGTCTTGTGTAACCAAGCTAGTACTATTCTCTGACTGGTTAACTGACGTACTGGATAAGAGACAAGCTGTGGGTTTACTCTACTTTGACTTCAGCAAGGCATTCAACTAAGTGCCAAACAGAAGGTTGCTGAAGACGTTAGAGGATCTAGGTGCAGTAAAGGACCTAATTAGATGGGTGGGTTGTTGGTTGAAGGGAGACAACAGAGAGTAGTGACATATGGAGTCAAGTAAGGTGAGAGAGAGGTCACAAGTGGGGTGCCACAGGGGTACATCCTGGTCCAGTCCTTTTCAATATGTTCATACATGACATAAAAAAATAAAGGGCAAAATGTACCTTGTGTCTCTTCATAGATTGCACTAAGCTCTGTGGTAGAGTGGACAATGTGGAGGGAATAAAAGAGTTGCAAATGGACCTACATAGATTAGAGAGACAGTCCAAGATTTGGAAGATGAAATTCAACACCAAAAAGTACAAGGGAATGCACGCAGGAGAACAAGAACCCCAGGATGGAATGTTGGCTGGAAGAGGTTAGGCTGGGCACTACTTCTGAGTAAAGAGACCTAGTAGTCATCATAAATTACTCCCTAAAGCAATCTAGACAATGTCATATGGCCTACATCAAGGCAAGCAGGATGTTGGGGCATATTAGAAGGGGTTTCAATAGCAGGAGGAAGGAGGTGATACTCCCTCTCTACAGATCACTGGTGAAGCACTATCAGGAATACTGTGCCCAGCTGTAGAATCCCCAGCTAAGGAAAGACACAGTCTGGAGACATTGCAGTGTAGGGTAAACAAAATGATTCAGGGCCAATAGAGCACTTCCTATGAGAATTGGCTTAAGGCACTGAACATGTACTCGTTGGAGGCCAGAAGGGAGAGAGGCAATATCATAGAGATCTTCAAGTTCTCGAGAAGAATGAACAAGGTAAACTGTGAGGAACCATGCAGCAAGACTATCAGGTCAAGAACCACTGGTAGCACTCAAAAGAAGAAAACAAAAGTAAGCCAGAATCACACACTGAAGTCTGCATAAACAATTTATAGTAACCGTTTAAACATGCTCGGGGGGGGGGGGCATTCGGGATTAGGGAGACTTAGGCAGCCTACCCCCACAGGTCAGAGTAGCTAGCAGCATGGATCAGGAGGAAATGTTGTGGACAGACATTCCCGAACTCATTACAAGGGGCAAGGCAGAGGAAGGGAGGCAGCAAAAGGAAGAAACCAGGGTTAGAAAGGGGGAACAGGGAGGCAAGTGTAGACGTACAAGAGGGACAGGCTGGGAAACATGGACAGATATGACTGAGCTCGTTACAAGAGATAAGTCAGAGGAAAACAGGCAGCAGGAGAGAAAAAACAGGGTTGGAAGGAGGGAGCAAAAAGGCAAAGGTAGAAATGCAAGGGGCACAGTCTGCAAGACATGGACAGTCATGTATACAAATGTCTGCAGTCTGGGAAACAAAGCCCCAGACCTAGCAGCCTTGATGGCAGAGGTGGACTTGGACATAGTCGCAATTACTGAGACATGGTGCACTGGAAACCATGACTAGGAGGTAAATGTACCAGGGCATGCTCTACACAGGAGGGATAGGGAGGGTAAAAGGGGGGGGGCTTTACATCAGAGAAGGTATTAAAGCGACAGCAGTCAGAGTAAACAGGAGGAGGACAAGACACTGGAGGTCACACTTGAGCCAGGAAATGGGCACAGCAATTCACACAGGAGTGATCTACAGGCCTCTGGCACAGAGGAAGAAGATAGATAGGGCAACAGTGGAGGAAATACATGGGATAGCAGCAAAGGGGGAAGTACTGCTGCTGGGTGATTTTAACATGCCAGACATGGACTGGACCATCCCAGCAGCTGTCTCAGCCAGGAGCCGATACAGCATAGAATCCTTGCAGGAGGCAGGCCTCAGGCAGTTGTTTCATGAGCCCACCAGGGATAAGGTGATCTTAGATCTTGTGCTGACCAATGGAGATAGGATAAAGAAAGTCAGGGTGAATGGGCACCTGGGGTCCAGTGACCACCATACAGTGTGGTTCAGCACAAGTACAGTGTCACAGGAGAGCCACACAAAGACAAGGGGCATGGATTTCAGGAGGGTGGACTTCACTAGGATGGGGAGGGGAATTAAAGAAGCCCTGGCAGGAAGGAATGCAAGGGAGGAGTTGAGGAGTGGTGGGGACACCTAAAAGAATCCATAGTGGGGGTGACAAATCAGTGCATTAGGCTAAGTAACAAGGGAAAAAGAAGGAAAAAAAAACCACTATGATTTACAAAGGAGGTGGCAGAGAAAGTAAGGGACAAAAAGGGGTCTTTCAGAAAATACAAGGAGACATAGAAGGATGAGGATAGGGTGGTGTACCTAGACAGACAGAAGGAGACAGGAAAAGCAGTTAGGAGCATGAAGGTGCAAACAGAGGAGAGATTAGCACAGACAGTAGAGAGGGGGGACAACACATTTTACAGATACATTAGTAATAGAAGGAAGGCCAGGGGAGGGATTGTAAGGCTCAAAGGGGAGGAAGGGGCATGCGTAGAAGGTGGCTTAGAAAAAGCATCGCTACTGAATGAATACTTCTGCTCTGTATTCACAGTAGAGGGGGAGGGAGAGGTACCACAGCTAGGCAGCAGAAGCAATGGGGGAGAGAGGTAAACATCAGTCCTTTTACAGCAGAGAGGGCCCTGGAGGAACTCACAAAATTGAGGGTGGACAAAGCAATGGGGCCAGATGATATACACCCCAGGATATTAAAGGAATTATGGATGGTGCTAGCAGCACCGCTGGTGGCCCTGTTTAGTGAGTGTCTCAATACAGGGGTGGATCTAGAGGACTGGAAGGGTGCAAATGTAGTCCCTCTCCACAAGAGGGGTAGCAGGGAGGAGGGAGGAAGGAAGCTATAGGCTGGCCAGACTCACCTCAGTAGTGGGTAGGATTATGGAGGTACTGCTTAAGGAAAGGATTGTGGAACAGTTGGAAACCATGGGAGCACAGGATCCAAGGCAGCATAGTTTCATAGCAGGAAGGTCATGTCAAACAAATCTGATTGACTTTTTTGACTGGGTGATGAAGGGGTGGATCAGGGAGGAGTGGTGGATATCGCCTACCTCGATTTCAGTAAGGCCTTTGACACCGTACCCCACAGAAGACTGGTGAAAAGCTAGGGAGCCTGGGGACAGGCCACAAAGTGGAAAACTGGGTTAGAAACTGGTTGAGGGACAGGAAGCAGTGTGTGGTAGTAAATGGGATCTAATGCGAGGAAAAGAGGGTGACCAGTGGGGTGCCTCAGGGATCAGTTCTGGAGCCAGTCCTTTTCAATGTCTTCATCAGTGACATTGCTGAAGGGCTGGAGGGGAAATTTTTCCTATTTGCAGATGATACCAAGATCTGCAACAGAGTACACACTCGGGGGGGGGGTGAAAGAATGAGGAGTGATCTGGGAAAGCTGAAGAAATTGCAAAGGTGTGGCAGTTGAAATTTGATGCAAAAAAGTGCAAAATCATCCACATGGGGTGAAGAAATCCTGCCGAGAGCTAAAGAATGGGGGGGGATTGTTGACAGTCACGGGGGAAGAAAGGGATTTAGAGATAATCATCTCAGATGACCTAAGGGTGACCAAACAGTGTAACAAGGCTCACAGTAGACAAAACAGAGCCACTCTAGAGAGACCAGGTGCTCCAGTGACAATAAGTACTAGTAGGTAAACAGTCACGGCACTCACCCTTCTATTGTCTTTGTCCTTAACCCAGTTATACTGGTAGCGAAAAAGCAGTCTAAAAGACAGGTTGCAATTTGAAAAGGCCATTTTTCTGGTGAAGCATTAGCTGTTTATCGGCTGCTCCCCAATACGGTGGCTGCTTTGCTTACAACGTTCTGCATTCTGCACTTTTGCAATAAATGTTATATAAAGTTTTGTGAACTGCAACCTATCTTTCAGACTGCTTTTTTGCTTTTACATAGTGCAGGGAATGGGATGAGGTGACTGTGGTTGGAGTATATGGGGTTTTGTGTGGTGCTTTGGAAATTTCTGCATGCCTTTTTAAGAGCACTTGGTGTACTGGGCTCAACACCAGGACAAGCAGGTACCGTATTTAGGAGGAGGGTGTAAGGTAGAAGGAAGGAGGGTGGGAAGTTGTGTGCAACAGGTCACCAACAGTTGGTAAGAAGAGATTTGGTACAGCTTGCAGAATATCTGTTGAAAGAGTCAGCAACTTTGGGGTTGGGGAAGCAGGGCAAAGGGAGTCAGCACCACAAAGTAAGGGAGTGGCACACCGACAGTAAGGGTCAAAATATTGTGACCCACCTTCAAGAATTTGGATGGATTGCTTAAAATGGTTGGAAGATGGTTTTAAAATGGTTTTCTTTGACACCCAGTTGAAATATTCAGGAACTTTCATGGACATAGTCCATCAAGAATGTTTGATGACCTATAGCCTGCATTTATAATATCGGACAATTCATTAGGCAACCTTGTTTTAACCTAGTTCATGAAAGACCTTTGCCATATTTTCAAAACAATAGGCAATCCCATGTAACCCTCATCTGTTGTATCACACAACCTAGGCAATTAACCATTAATAATTGAATTCTTTTAACAAACACAATATTTTCTAATGAATATTTTTAATTAATTTATTTATTTATTACAGTTTCAGATTATAACCTTTGAGCTACAAGCTCATTTACAAAGGCTCCACAACAGGATCAGTAAAATTAATAAAATACAGGATAACTTAACACTTACAATGTAACAATCAATGGTACAAGAAGAACACATTACCAAAAAAAAGCATTTAACAAGGTTGCATTAATAAGGTGGCTGCAAATACGAACATGATTCCAAAACTAGAAAAAAAAAAAACAGGAAAACTGGGGGTAGTAGTAGGGAGAAGAAGGCTGGGAACAAGCAGAACAGGATGTAAGTTCATAGGAAGGAAGAGAAAGGGGGAGCAGGAGAGGGTAGGGTGTGAGGTAGGCTAGGGGGAGGGGTAGAAGCAGAAAGAGAACCGGGGAGTGCGCGCACACACAGCCAATAGATATTGCTGTGGAGTGGACAAAGTTAGAGTAGGGGCAGAGCTGAAAGTCCTAGGGGGGTTGAAATGAGATGGGCAAAGTAAGGTCCTATGGTAGGTATATTAATATTGTGGAAGTGGAGTCGATATTAGAAGTGAGTTGAGGAGAAAAGTTCTAGTGATTGTAGTCCCAGGACAAGGACTTACTATGGGTTAGGGGAAGCAGGTACAAATACTGTGACTTGTCAGGTGTGTGCGGAGTTTTATTTTAAAAGGACCAAGTTTGGATGCGCCAGTTAGGTCCCCAGGGAGGGAGTTCAGCCAGTTTACCAGGCATTTTGGAATTAGTAACTTGCCTAACTTTTTCTGTTGTTTTTTTTACAAATGGAACCACTGCTCACCTTCCATTCATAAACAGAAAGTCACAACAGAAACTTATATCAGCAAAATTTAAATCTCATTTAAAGTGTTGTGAGTTCAAAAAGCAAGTGGTTAGTAAAGAAGCATGTCTTAAAGAATGAATGATTGGGCCTTGTAATCATGTTGTTTCTTTTTGTTTCTTTTTTTAGCTTTTCATCATTTCATTTTGTAAACTACTACTAAAAAAGAATCCAATAGAATCTTTCTGTTATGAAGTTAGAAAGCCCTCCAATCTCTACGCCCCTCAAAATCAAGCCCTGATGGCATTCACCCAAGTCTTCTGCATACATCAGCCTCTGCCATTGCCCTTCCACTCACTTTCCTATTAAACCTGTCCTCCTCTGGCATGGTTCCACAAGCTTGTAAATTGGCCTGCATCATCCCTCTCCACAACGGTGGTGATCCCTCAGCGCACAGCGATTACCGGCCTATTACCCTCCTCCCACCCCTATCCAAGCTGCAGGAAACATTAGTGCAATCCAAGTGACCGATTTCTTCACAACCTACAACTTCTTTCCCCATACCAATCCTGTTTCAGAAAGCACCATTCTACTGTGTCTTCCCTTCTCCGTGTCACAGGTCACATCCACTCAGCTGTAGATAAAGGCCATTTCACTGTTGCAGTCTTTGTACACCTGGCTAAGGCCTTCAATTCAGTCTCTCACCCCTTGCTTCTAAATAAACTCAAGCTAGCAGGGCTCGCCCCTTGCTGTTCAGTGGTTTAAATCATACCTCAAAAACAGGACACAATCTGTCAAGACAGCAAACTCCACATCTGCCTCCCTCCCTCCCCATACTCATCGGCATCCCTAAGGCTCGATCCTCAGTCCCATTCTATTTTCCTTATTTATAAATGAGTTCCCATCTGTTTGCTCAAGATCCTGTTTCACATGTACATGGATGATAACATCCTTTTCACATCCGGACCCAGTACTAAGTGAGGTTCAAATCCTTCTACAACAGAACTTCCTTTCCATACAATCCTGGCTCCAGGCAAACCTACTCAAAATCAGCACATCCAAGATAGTCTCCATGAGTGTCCTTCAAGACGGCTCAAAAGTTTGCCAGAGTACCTCCTCCCCTGGCAATCACCTCTCTAGACAGAACCCGCTAAGTGCTGTCACATCCTACAAATACTTAGGAGTGTGGCTAGACCCCCAGCTAAATTTCTCATTCCACATCAATGCTATCTTCTCGAAACTTTGCCCTAAGCTAGGTATATTATACCATAACAGAGAATCACTCCCATTACCAGTGAGGCGCGAATTGCTAGCTAAAATGATTACCCCAATTTTTGATTACACAGACCTTATATACTGCACTGTACCCTCCTCTTCATTAGCCAGGTTAGACTCCCTCTTTTATGCTTTCTGTCGCTTTGCCTCAAACTCTTCACTTAGAACCCATCATTGCTCTCTCCTCTCCACCCTCGATATAGCACCTCTATCATCCCCCCCATCACCCCAATATCCACATACTGGTTTACCCTGCTCCCCACTTACCTCTCTGAGAAGCAAACACCTGCACTTACTTCACCTTGCACCCTACACCCTACGCTCTAGGGATTCCCGCTCCTTCTCACGCCCTAAACCTTCCTCAACTGCTTGCAAATCTGCCTTCACCTATAGGCTCCCTTCTCTATGGAACAATCAATCACCTCTCCTAAGAAACTCACTCTCACACAACTCTATAAAAACCAACAACATCACCTACCACCCCCACCTGCTCCTGCCCCTATACCAACAAGGTGCATACCTTTCAGCTCTCTCACCTCACTTAGTATCTACTGTACCTACTATTCCTTTGCTGTTAATTTGTCCTGTATTCTTCCTGCACTTTACCACCATGTACACATACCATTTGTTTCTGCTTAATCAAACAGTGTGTTTCCCTATGTACCTACAGTATATGTATATATCCTGTAATTATCATTTGCATACTATGTATTCCTGTATATATTTTTGTATTATGTATCATAATCTGTATTGTGTGTGATAATTCCTTTTGCCCCTGCCCATGGGTCACACCTGGAAACGAGCCTCGGCTCAGTGTGCCTTTCCCGGTTATCAAATGTTTAAATTAAAAAAAAAATTCTTTACTGACAAGGCTGGCAGTGTATTTGAATGGGAACCTGCTAATCTGTTTTTTGATTTTTATGGATAAGTAAAACTTTCTCCATTCAAATATTATAGATTTAATTGAAATATTTTATTTTTCATAATATGTGACTATTTGCTTTGATTTAGCAGGTGTATTTCCTCCTAAACAGATTTTTCTTGAGAAGAAAAAGAAACCAACTCCTCTTTTAAAAAATTGTAACTTTATAGAGCTCGACCGCAATAGTGCAAAAATAGAAAAGGCAATGTTTGTTGTTAAAAGAAGTATCTATTTCTTCTGAAAAATGTAGAAAAATATTTTTGTTTCTCATTGAAATACACAGGCTCCTAAGCATGTGGCAGTTTCTGACATCACAATACCAGTATTTGACTGAATTCCTTTTTTATTAGCAGTATGAAAAGCAAAGGTGAAAATACACTTGTTTCACTGCACAAATAGTTTGCAATAAAAGTAGAAAACAATTACTTACGCATCAAAACACGATAAATAAAATAGTTGCCTATTTACTAGAAGTGAACACACGCTCTTTAAATGATCCTTTTAAGTACTGTATCTCCTCTCTCCCTCCCTACAGCTCCCCTATCTTCTTCTTCTTGTACTCACTTCACTTTAGGGACTCTTGAACCATTCCTTTTCCAAATCTACTGTTGGGCAGTCTGCTTTCTCACCCTAACATCCGGTCATCTGGAATGGAACAACCTAACTACCCCTCTTTATATGTCCTCCTCCTATCATGCTCTCGTGCATCAACTCAAGCTCCATTCTACTCCCTCCTGCTCCTGTCTTGGCTCTGGTTAGTCTGCTCTGAGTCCTCCCCCTCTCTTGTTACATTTTGTTACCTTTCTGTGGTCCTACAGTGCAATTAGTTATTCTGGTTGTCATGTAGCCTGAGTCCCACTGTTCATAATGCTATTGCTGTATACATGTTTCCAGTTTTCACTGTATTGTCTGCACAACTCTACTTTGTGTCACTTCTGAAGGTGGGACTTTTAGTCTGAGTAAGCCTGCCTGGTTAAAATAAATATGTCAACTGCATCGTTATTACTGTTTACAGTGAACTTATATAACCTTTCCCTTCATTTCGTTATCCTCATTGCCAATTAGTCTGCATCCCACTGCACATAATGCTGCTGCTATACATACTGTAGTTGTAGTTCTATTTTACCATATTTATTGCTAGTTCTACTCTACTGTATATATTGTTTGTATATGTGTCTCTCTTTGCCTCATTCTCCTGCACCCCTCCACTTGGGTCCCACCTGGAAATGATCCCTGGCACAGTCTCCCTTTCCCAGTTTCCAATTTCCAGTAAATAAATACAGCTTGGTGTTCAAATTGTTACTTGCCTAGTAAAAAAATGCATTTGCCAGTCCAAAATAAAAATAAGCTCTGGGACACTCCCCAAAGACAGTGGTCCTGGACCTCAAGTGGGTGGTTTTTGGGAATATGCAGGATTAGTTAGGGGAAGATTGGCAAGAGTAGATCAGACAAAGGGGATGGAAGAACAACAGGGCAGGATCAAGGGGCACTCCTAAAGGCGTCCAAAGCTTGTGCAAAGAAGGTCACCAAAAGGAGCAAGTGCAAAAGGCCAATCTGATTTTCAAAGGGGGTGAGGGAGGCAGAGAGGGTGAAAAGAAGGACCTTCACTGAGTACAAGAGAAACAAGTTGGAGAAAGCCTGGTAGAAGTCTTAGGCTAAACTCAGAGAGGCAAGGTTTGAGGTTAGGCGGTCAAAGGCAGACACAGAGCTATAGATTGCCAAGGGGCAAAAGATGGGGGAAAATAATTTTTTGGGTACTCAAGGGAAAAAAGGAAAACAAGAGGGTGGAGGGGAAGAGAACTGAAAAATGAAGAGCAGAAAGCAAATGTACTAAGCTATTACTTCCCATCATTATTCATGGTAGAGGATAATGATCCTATGCCAGAGAGTGGCATAAAGACCACCACAAGGGGGGGTACAGGAAATGGGCAGAGTACAAACCTTAGTGGACAGGGTACAAAGGGAACTAAAAGCTCTTAAGATAAACATGGCCCCAGGACCAGATGGCCTACACACTGAGTTATAGGAGAGCTGGCCGCAACATTGGCAGTACCATTAACTTGTCAGCAGAGTGACTCACTGCAGGAGAGTTATGCCAGTGTCTTGGAGATCCATGGATGTATTACCACTCCATGGGGGTATCAGGAGGATCCAGGCAACTACAGGCCTGTCAGCCTTACTCCCATCATATGTAGACTGATAGAGGTCATAGTGAAGAAGACTTAGGTGGCCCACCTCAAGGATAATAGACTACAGGATGAAAAGCAGCATGGATCTTGGTCAGGGAGGACAGCAAGGCAATAAACAGGGGACAGGCAGTAGATTGTCGCCACCTTGATTTCAGCAGAACATTTAATTCTGTACCACAAAGGAGGCTTCTGAAGAAGTTGTAGGACTTCAGAGTGTAGCCACATTTAGTTAGGTATGTGGAAATTGCCTAAGGAGGAGGCAACAGAGATTATTGGTTAATGGGGCTAAAACAGGGGACAAAGAGGTAATGAGCGGAGTGCCACAGAGATTGGTCCTGGGACCTGTCCTATTTAATATGTTCATAAGTGATACTGGGGAGGGTATCCCAGGAAAGTTGTGTCTCGTTGCTGATGACACATCATTATGTAGAGGGTGGATCATGAGGAAGGGATGCAGGAGCTCCACAAGGACCTAAAGAAACTGGAGAAATAGTCTAAGGTCTGGCAGTTAAAGTTCAATGCCAAGCAAATCAAAGTAATGCACTTGGGTAGACAGACTCTGCACACAGAATACTGGATGGGAGGAGTTAGAACAGCCATTTCAACAAAGAAGAAAGATCTGGGGGTCATAATCAGTGACCCCTCACGAAAACAAGTTAAAGCAACAAAGAACAGAGCAAGGCATTGAGGATGCTGGTTTGTATAGGGAAGGGTTTTGACAGTCAGAGAAGCAAGCTGATTCTGCCAATGTACAGATCTCTGGTGAGGCCTTATCTGGGGTTCTGTGTCCAGTTCTTCAGCCCTCACCTGAGGAAAGACATCAACAGACTAGCATCGGTACAGCAAAGGGTCACCAAGATGATCCAGGGCCAGCAGGGCAGAGTTTATGAGAAACAGCCGGAAGCCCTAAACATGTATTTGCTGGAGGCAAGGGGGGTGTGGGAAGACATAGGAACATAGAAAAAAAAGATGGCAGAAGGAGACCAAGGGTCTATCTAGTCTGCCCATGTGTTCCTTGGACCTTCTCAGATCCCAGGAACTAACCCCCTTCTGCCTAATGCAGCCTACTGCTCCTGTTGCTTTTGATCATGGTTTAGCCTTGTCCCAACCCAACTTGAATGATGTCATGGACTTTGCTTCCACTACCTCAGCTGCTAGTTTATTCCATGGCTCCATGACTCTTTCTGTAAAATACTGTTTCCTAAGCTCCCTTTTGAAGATCCTCCCCTTCAACTTCCACTCGTGCCCTCTAGTGTTACAGTTAGAGATTCTGTTGAACAGGTCCGAGGATGGCACCTTATTTATTCCTCTCAGGAACATGTATGTTTCAATCATATCTCCCCTCTACCTCCTTGTCTCCAGCAAGAACATATTTAATGCTTCCAGACGCTCCTCATATTTTATTTATTTAGTTTTTGTTGACCGTGTAAATGCACTGGACAAATTCTGCCAATTTTCAGGCACGACCCGGGGGAGGGGGATACAGATGAATGCCAACTGACCTTGAACCAGATGAAACTGTTGGTGGTATTTTTAGTAAATGAGGGAAATTTGGCCAGGACACCAGGGAAATTCTCCTACTCTGTGGAGGCAGAGGGTGCTGTGTGGCTGAGCAAGCGTTACTGCTCAGTGGCGACTGGAGATTCGACTGAGGACGATGTGTGGGAGGTTCAGGAGCGGGTCTCCTCCTTGGCTCCCTTAATACTTTCACGATGGAGACCAGAGATGAAGAATTTCAAAAGGAAGATGCAATTTTGTCAGCAGAGGAGACAGATAATGTGGAGGACACACCAGGAGACGCGGTTCCCCGAGGCCAAGCAGTACAACAGGTCGGTGAGCTCGAAAACAAGAAAATGGAACGAGCGTTACAGTTTCAACTTGAAGAAGCAGAACACTTTTACCAAGCAGCTAGGAAGAGACTGCAGGAGGCACTGGATTGTAGGAGTGCATTAGCAGGAGTACAGGAAGCGGAAATACAAAGCAAAGGAATAAACATGGAAGACGGAGTGGAGTTAAGCGAGGAGATGGTGAGTCGTGATGGCGAGGGATTACGAATGGAGCAGTTAGAAGAACCGGGGGTGAAGAAAGATACAGGGGGAGAGGTGGAATTGGATCAGCAAGCGGGAGTTACAAGGGACAATGCAAAGGACTCAAGAAGTTTTTTTGAGAAAACAGAAGAAACAGGTAGGGTGAATCCTACTGAGCTTGTGATGCCAGTTGTAACTTTTGCGCTTGGGTCCTCTGTAGGAGACTCAAGCAGACATCTGAAAGAAGGGGGAAAAAGCAGGAATTTACATACTCAAGCTATGGATAGGCCCAGGCAAGGGCAAGAGAGTTTGCAGGTGGGAAATGACTCAGGGAACTGGGTGGAGACAGCTTTGCAAGCTGCAGGATGGGTGAGAAGCCCTACAGGACATGGGTGGGATGCAAATCTCAGTAGTGAATCCTTATCTGCAGTCTCTGGTGACCCCCCCCTTCCTGGGAAGGTACTAACTCCCTCATTACCACCGGGACAGCTCTCCCCTTTAGAAGAAGGAATGATTCAACAGCAAGATGACCCTCACCCTTTAATGCAAATTATAAGGGAGCAAGAAGCAGAAGATTCGATGGACTTAGTAGAGGGGGCAAACTTAATGCAAGAGGTGGTGCAACAAGAAATCATTTCTGGGAATGTGACTGAGAATGTTTCTTTGGGGGCAAACTCTGATAAAGCATGGCATGGTAAAGTGGCAGAGCATTTATTTCCTGCTGAGAAAGGCCCTTTGTTAGAACCTGCAGAAAGGCGTAATGCTGTACGTTTAAAATATAGGGGTGATGTAGATGCAATCCCAGATAGGAAATTTGTGGGTAGAGTTTTGTTAAAAGATAGCATGAAATTTTATGCCTATGAAATTTACACCTTAATACATGTGCCAGGTGATGTAATATTTGATGTAAGTTTTAAACATCCAGCTGGGTTAGAAAGATTCTGGAAACAATATTGGTTAATGAAACTTTGGCCTTTATGGAGATCTTTTATGGCGATACCATTAACAAAACCCCTAACAAAAAAAACTACGGTTCTTTTTAGGAATGAAGGGGTAAACATGGCAGATATTACATATTGGTTACAACAGCACTGTAAGGTTCAAGGTTTTCCTGAACCAGTTTTGGACGAAGAACAGTTATGGACAGGGGGGTGGAAATATCAAATAGTACTGAACTTAGTGAATGGACAAATGAACCACTTACCCAATTGCTTTTTTTTGGGCAGGGATAGGGGGGTGATTTTCTATCCTAGGCAACCAAGGGCTTGTTTTAAATGTGGAGATGTGGGCCATTTAAGCAATGTATGTGACAAATAAAAATGTGGTTTGTGTGGAGATTTGGGGCATGTAGGGGCCATTGTAGGCAACCTTTAAGATGCAATCTATGTGAGGAACAGGGGCATTCTTTTCGTACCTGCTCATGGGCCTCACACAATAATGTAGACAGTTCAGTAAGGGCACAGCAAGATGTATATGTAGCTACGGCACAGAAAGAAAAGATGAGGATGGTTGATTTATTAACAAAGGGTCCCATTGGTGCTCCGTTACCACAAAGGGTTACAAGGAGGGTAGGGGAGATGGAGGCAAAAGAGAGAGCCAGGGTGCATGACCTGGAGGGAATGATCCACGACAGTATGCAAGATGGAGGGGGGATTTGGTGGTAGGGAAGGTAGTAGATGTAGAGGTAGTACAGGAAACGGTCCAAGTAGAGAATGAGGGAAAAGCAGGTACATCTATGCCCCTCCCCCAGTACAGTCAGAGGTAGAGTTTCAAAGGGTCACTAGATCTAAGGCAGGAAAGTTATTAGACGCTGTCTCAAAACAAACAAAAAAGATTGAGGAAGTGGTAATACAGAATTCATATGCTTTGTTATTTGAGGAAGGGATGGAAGAGGATGGCTGCGAATCAGATCTTTCCTCAGTAGCCTCCTCACAGGCAGATGGAATTTCAGAGTCTAGCTTCCCGGAAAAATTGAAAACTAGGAAGAGAAAAAAGAAAAGATGAATGGGATTGGTTAATTTCTTTTTTAAAACTACAGTACTGATGGCTATGTCTTTCTGTACAATTAATGTTAATAGCATTAAGGCCTATGAGATGAGGCAGAGCACTTTTTTGAGCCTCAGTATTGGGGATGGGCAAGTGATCTTGTTACAAGATACTAGGCTACATTCTTTAGCTGAGGCACAAAGTGCACAGAAAGATTGGAGGTGGGGAATTTCGTATTGGCTTTATAGAGAGGAGAGGTGCTCTGGGATAGGGTGCTTTTAAAGGTAGTGTTCAAATATTATGTGATGATCTTATACCAGGAAGGGTTATGATAATGGACGTGGTTCTACAGCAAGAAGTATTCTGGGTATAAATATATGCGCCTACAACTAAAGCAGAGAGGTCTGAAATGTTTAGGCGAGTGGAGCCTTACTTAAACACATCAAAACTGGTATTATGAGGAGGAGATTTCAATTGTGGGCTTTTGCATAGAGATTGTGGAAGAGATACACAGAAGGTTTTTAGTGATACCAACTCTTTGCTAGCAGGTATGCATAGAAATGATATAACAGATGTACATGATATTCTGCATCAGGAACCGAGTCATACCTTTTTTAAAGGTAGATTGTCAACCAGAATCGATTTTTGGGTAGTATCAGCAAGACTAACTTGTCAGGAAGTGAAAGTACAACCGTTGGCTACATCTGACCATTTGGTGGTAGTTTTAAAGTTGGGAGAAAGACAAAAATTAATGGTTGGGAGAGGGTATTGGAAAATGAACACATCTATGTTGCAAGATGCTATGGTAGAAAAAGGTGTAATAACGTTACTTCAGGCAAGAAGGGATTTATGTTTTATGTATGGGAGTCCAATAGAATGGTGGGAAGACATTAAAAGAGATCTGCAGGATTGGTATAGCATCTATACGAAAAGGCAAGCGAAGGATAAATACATTGTGTATCTTGGATTAAGGGCACAATATTTGCAAATCTTAGCACAAGGAGAGGTTAGTGAGTGTAAAAGGCCAAGGATTCAAACTATAAAAAAATCAGATGAGGCAGTATTTAGAAGGGGCGGTTAAAAAATGGCAATCCAGCAGAAATATAGAACGCAAGGTACAAAGTAAGATGTAAATCCTTATGAGGGTAGGACACAAGAGGTGGAAAAAAGGACATTGGCAGGTCTTAGAGATAAACAGGGAACTCTGAAAGATCATAATCAGGATATTATGCTTATACAGCACCACATGGTGGATACTTTTCAGAAAGAAAGGAAGGAAAACCAAGATTTTCTTATGGGAATAGAGATACCGGCCTTAAGTAAGGAGATGGAAGATGGTTTAGTTGCTCCCATTTCTGGGTTGGAAATTCAGGACACTATTTCACAGTTATCTGCTAAGACGGTTCCTGGACGGGATGGGATACCAAATGACTTTTATAAGCATTATAGTGAGATCTTGGTCCCCTGTCTTGAAGTGCTTTTTAATGTCATTTGGGAAGAGGGAAGGCTTGCCCCCTCGATGCAGATGGGTATGATGTTTTTCCTCTTCAAGAAAGGGGATCCATATGAATTAAAAAATTGGAGACCGTTAACATTATTAAATACTGACTACAAAATACTTGCAAAGATACTTACAAAATTATTAGCACAGGTAGCACAGACAGTGATTGTTCAGGAGCAGTCATGTGCAATTCCAGGTAGGAATATTGTACAAAATTTGGTAATGATTAGGGAGATTGTAGAACAAAGTTTAGGGAAGAAGTTAGATGGGTATTTAATGGCAGTAGACCAGGAAACTGCTTTTGATACAGTCAATCAGGAATACCTTTGGATGGTTTTACATCATTATGGGAGCCATCAAAGTTTTATAGAGTTAGTGAAGGTCTTATATAAGGAAGCTCAGGCTATACCGTTGGTGAATGGGTTTTTAGGGGTCCCGATATTTTTGAAGAATGGGGTAAAGCAAGGTTGCCCAATGAGCCCCTTATTGTATGTCTTCAGTTTGGACCCTTTACTGCGGAAAATTGGGCAAAGCAAGGACATTGTGGCTATACGAAATGAGGGGTATGTATTTTTAAAAGTCTCTGCATATGCGGATGATTGTGTTTTTACTGTGGCAGATGGGAAATCAGGAATAGAAGTTTTATCAATGATACAAGCAGCTTATAATACAACAGGCATTAAAGTTAACATGAAGAAAAGTATTGTACTGATTTTAGGGGATAGCATAAATATGAGATTTTCCAATTCTGATGACAAAGGACCAAGTGAAAATTTTGGGTATTTATTTTGGCACCAAGGAGTCGGACTTCCGTAATTAAAATGAGGTTTATGATAAAGCACAACTTAAAGTACAAGCATGGTTGTCCTGGAAGATGTCAAAGAAAAAGAAGGTGTATCTTTTAAGGGCCTACATAGCGCCTATTTTTTTGTATTTATCACATGTATTTCCCTTACCATACTATATGCACCCAAAAGTTTTAAGTTTATTTTTTCGGTTTCTATGGGGTAGTAGATTAAATCCAGTTAAAAGGAATCTCACATACAGGGTGCGGAAAGAAGGGGTTTTAAACATGATACAGCCCATAGTATACCTATTTGGCAATTTCTTTTTTAGTTCTGTTTTCCCATTATTAGCGCAGACGACAGGGATAGGGAAAGTCTGCATGCAACTTTGGGGCACACCTTTTTTTGCAGCATGGGGAAGAGGGAAATGGCATCCCACAGAATGAACACTTCCTAGTTACGTGCAAGTTGCACTTCGGTATATTCGAACTTGGAAGATAGAATTGGCTTGGTGTAAGGGGAAAGGGGAAAAAGGGTTTTATAAAGCAATCTTGGATTCATGGTATCGAGAAAACCCAGTTTTTCAGGTATCTTCTCAGGTTAATACTGCTTTGTTATTGGAAGGCATGATAGATGCAAGAATTCCTTGAAAATGCAAGATTTGCTGGCTCTGTGGTCATCAGAAGCTGCAAGTTAAAAGCAATCAGAAACATAAGCAAACAAATGAGAGAGATTGTGGAGAACAGGTGTGTGCTGGGATTGTGGAGACAATGCAGCACCTTTTTTTTGAATGTATTCATGTAAAAGGTTTTTGGAAATTACTGTCGGATTTATGGGGAGAAAAGTTAATTTTATTAATAAATTATAATGTTTTGGTTCTAGGGCAAATCCTGGCTGCATGGGCAAAATGGGCAAACAGTACAATTCATGTTATGTTGGTATGTATCAAATGGTCCATCTGGCAGGCGAGATGCCTAAGGTCTTTACAAGGTAAAGTAATACAACAACAAGATGTTTTTTTTCAAATACAGCAGGAATTGGATAGTATCTATGAGTATGAAAAACGTACTCTTGGAAAGGATACGCTTGCAAAATTATGGAGAAATATTAACTGGGTGGGGTAGGGGTTTTCAAAAAGGGAGTAGGGTGTTAGGAGGTATGAAAGTGGTTTAAGGTGTCAGTTTGGGATTTTCTTGTGGCAATTAGCAGAGGAAAGCAGAGGTGGTTATATGTTTTTTTAGACGGAAAATGTTATTTGCATATTTTCTGTGTTTTCTTTTCTTTCCTCTCCCCTTTTTTGAATCAGTAAAGGAGACTGAAGCATGATTTAATGTTATTATGGAAAGTGATGATGTCTTCAATTGTAGTTTGTTTTTGAATCTTGAATAAAAATGTCCCCTATTCTGGAGGGCGCTGCTGGTGAGAACTTCTCAGTGTGCTTGCTGACGATGGTGTGGCAAGACGTGCGGGAAGCTGAGGAGCTGATCACCTCCTCAACTTTCACCTGGTCCAAGTGATCGAAATGGCTACGGAACCTACTTCGGAACAGAGTGCTGCAATGGCAGTGGTTTCTTTACCTGTTACAGTTGAGCGTACTGTCCTCACGGAGATGAGTGGAGTGTGTGAGGTGGAAGAAATTAACAGACAGCTTCAGGATGTAGAGAATCAATATCTTGCCAAACGGAACACTTTGCTGCAAGAATTGCAGCAGCATCATGCACTTTTGCCAGATGGACAGGAACAGGAAGAGACACGGTCCAAAACTACGCTGGATCCTACAGTCGGCTCGCAATGTACAGGCGCTTTGGAAAATGGATTCTCCTTTTCGGTACCCTCCTGCCTTGACGTGGAAAGCCCTCAGGATCTGGGTGAGTTGTTTTCTTTCACTGCCTCTTCATCTTCGCAGGCTTCTATGGAGACCCAGCCCACTTTAGCAGCTTCTGAAACAGTCCCGGAATTGTTTACTGGCTCCCATATAGAGCGGTTTGCCATAGGCTTGGCCCCTAATGAATACAAGGGTCTTGCTGGAGGCCCTAAGGACATCCCCTGTGTCTTGTCAGCACAGAATCCTCCCCTGACTGTTGCTGAACCCCTTCCCCACCACTTTGGGACCTAGTTCCACTGATTCTACTGATATTCAGGCACCTGCTACATGGGTAACTTCAACCCTAGAGGCTGCGGGGTGGGTAAGATCTCCAGATGGGAAAACTTGGGATGCAAATGTGAAGTCTGCAGAGGCTTCTTAAAATCCACCAACAACTATGGGCTTGAGTCTTCCTTCTGGTCAAGTCCCTCCAGATACGTTAGTCCCTATGCCCCTTATTTCCAGTCCAGATCTTATGGAAGATATTAGGAATTTGGAGGATGGTGATTTGCTACACCCTCCTGAACCCCCCCCTTCCTGAGGCCTTCTCTGAAAGTACTATAACTCAACCATCTGCTTCAGCATCTGAGCCTGATCAGGGGAAAGGTGCTTCTGCATGGTATGATAAAATTGCTGAATGACTGTTTCCTGCTACCTTTGGTCTTGTGAACGAGCCTGCTGCTCGACGTAATGTAGTACGTTTGAAATTTTGGGGGTCACAGGATGACGTACCTAATAGACTTTTCATTGGACGGGATTTGTTGAAAAACAGGATGCGGTTTTATACATATGAGATTTATGCCTTGATTCATATGCCTGGGGACTCTATTTACGATATCAGTTTCAAGCATCCAGCAGGTCTGGATAGATTTTGGAAGCAATATTAGGCTTTAAAACATACACCTCTGTGGAAACCTTTCTTGGCTATGCCTTTGACCAAACCAGTTTCTAAGAAGATTACCATTTTATTTCGAAACGAGGGGGTTAATGTCGCTGACATAACCTACTGGTTACAGCAGCACTGTTCTGTTAAAGGCCTCCCTGAACCTACTGTTGATGACGAACACCTCTGGACAGGGGGTTGGAGATACTTAATTGATTTACATTTAGAGAATGACTTAACTAAACATCTGCCTAATTGTTTTTTTCTAGGTTGGGATAGGGGGGTCCTTTTCTATCCGGGGCAGCCAAGAGCCTGTTATAAATGTGGGGCCTTAGGTCATTTAAGCAATGTATGTGACCAACAGAAATGTGGTCTATTTGGGGAATTGGGTCACATAGGAGCACATTGTAGAAATCCTATGAAGTGTAATTTGTGTGATGAGAGGGGACACACTTTCCGTTCATGCTCCTGGGCTTCTCACAATCAAGCTGATCCTGCTCTTAGGCGGAACAAGATGTCTATGTTGCTAATGCACAAAAAGAGCGTCAAAGGATGCAGGATCTATTAGTGCATTCTGAGGCCCCAGTCCCTGTTCCTCACCCTTCTCCTAGTCATACTGAGGGAGAGGTTTCTCAGGTCCCAGACTTAGATGACTTGGATACAGGTGATCCGGCCCCTACCTCCCCTTCCACTACAGGTAGGGCTGATGGCCCTGTTTCAGGCCCCCTGTCCCCTGTACTGGTTGTTGCTCAGAGTGTACTGTCAGTGTCTGTTCCTGACACTACTCAAGCTAAAGTGCCTTTTGGTGTGCAGGACGCCCCTTGTATGCCTCCACCAGGGGTACTGACTGATGCCCCCTTTCAACAAGTTACCCGATCTAAAACCACCAAAACTGGTTCTGGGGTCCCTCCCATCTGTCCTGAGCCTGATTTAACCCCTACAGCCAATCCTTTTGCCCCTTTACTAGATCATGAGGGTGATGATGATGAGGTAGAATCTGATTTCTCCTCAGTTGCCTCCTCTCTTCCTAATCATGTCCTAGATATTGAGGTTAAGTAAAAGCCCAAACTGAAAAAAAGGAAGAAAAGGAAGTGAACTGTCTTTTCTTGATGGTCCAGGATCTTTTTTCCTTCCTTTTTCTGGCAAATGTTCTTTCTTTTATTACTGTTAATGTTAACAGTATTAAATCTCCATTAAGGAGGCATCTTATTTTTGCCAGTCTTAGCACACATCCTGGTTCTGTTATACTTTTACAGGATACCAGGCTGGGTTCCCTGGCATGTATTAAAGAAGCAGGGCAGGATTGGCGCTGGGGTGCTTCTTTCTGGTCACCTGGAGAGAATGTGTGTGATGGTCTGGGTATTTTGTTTTTCTCTAGCATTCCTATCAAGGTGTTACAACTTTTGGATATAGTACCTGGTAGAGCTATGCTTATGAATATTGTTGTCTCTCATTGTACATATCGTCTTCTAAATATCTATGCTCCACAGTCCAAAGCTGATAGAGCAGCTTTATTTCACCGCATTTCTCCATATTTACATACTTCCAAATTGATGGTATGGGGTGGTGATTTTAATTGCGGCTTAGCTGCCAGAGATTGGGGGCGTAAGACTCAAAAGCTGTTTTGTGACACTAATGCTTTGTTGCACGTTTTAAAAACAAATAATTTGTTGGACTCCTATGATTTACTGCACCAGCAGCCAGAGCATACCTTTCATAAAGGTTCTATCTCTTCAAGGATAGATTTTTGGTTTTTATCACAGAGACTTTCTTGTTTTCCTATTTCCGCCTTACCTTTAGAGACGTCTGACCATTTAATTTTGAAACTGACTACTGGGAATTACCAAAACCTTTTATTAGGTCATGGCTATTGGAAATTGAATACATCCCTTTTACAGGATACGACACTTTCCACGCAGCTAAATTTCTTTTTTTTTTCACTACAGTCGGACATAGGTTTTTTATGTGACAGTCCTTTAGACTGGTGGGAAGACACGAAACAGGACCTTAAGTTTCTTTTTTTACAAATTTCTCGAACTAAAGCTCGGAACTCGTACCTCACATATCTGGGCTATAGAGCTAGATATATGGCCTTGTTGTCACAGGCGATTTCCACAGAGGGAAAGCAGCGTCAGGAGTTTTTGGCTCTTAAAGCAAAAATGCTAGCTTTTCTTCACACACGAGAAAAAAGATATAGGTTCCAACAGAAGTATTTTGTTTCTGGCACTCGAGAGCAGGTGAACCCTTTTGATCTTTCTGACCAGGAATTGCCACCTTTGTGTATGACCACTTTACAAACTTCAGATGGATCATTAGTAAATGATACACGGAGTATTCGAAGCATAGTACAAGAATATGTTACAAAGAGTTTTGTTAAACCTGATTCTGAATCCTTTTCTTCTTTTTTTCAACATATGGACATCCCATCACTTTCTGAACTTGAACTTGAAACATTAATATCTCCTCTTTCTCTGGATGAGGATAAACAGGCTATAGGTCATTTATCAGCACATACAAAAGCTGGGATGGATGGCCTACCAAATGAATTTTATAAGAAGTATGTAGATATTCTTGCACTCTGGTTGCTGGTTGTTTTTCAAGCAATTTGGGCGGAAAAAAGATTAACCCCTAGCATGAGCAATGGGGTACTGTTTTTTGTTCATAAGAAGGGACACCCTACAGTTCTGCAAAATTGGAGACCTTTGAGTTTGTTGACCACTGACTACAAAATTTTGGCTAACATCCTAAATCATTGACTCTCAGCAATTTCGCATAAACTGTTAATTTCTACACAAACGTGTGCAGTTAGTGGTAGAAATATCTCCCAAAATTTAATCTTTATTAGGGAATTGATAAAACAAGGTCTGCAACATAAACTGACTGGTTATCTATTAGCCTTAGACCAGGAAAAGGCTTTTGATGCTTTACGTCATGATTATCTTTGGGCTATTTTGGCATACTATGGAATACCGTTTCCCTTTTTGGATTTAATTCAAACCCTTTACAGATCAGCAACAGTAACTCCCCTAGTTAATGGACATTTGGGCGTCTCAGTCCCTTATCAGGTTGGAGTTAGGCAAGGATGTCCGCTGAGTCCCCTTCTATTTGTTTTTGGTTTGGACACCTTATTGCGGTATATTGAAATGGATACTAATGTTCATTCTATTATCTCCTCTGAGGGTTTTTGTTTTTCTAAAATATTAGCTTATGCAGATGATTGTATTTGTTCCATAGCGGATATTGATTCCAGGGACGTATTTTGATTTTTACATTCAGTACAACTCAGCACTGGTATTAAAATCAATACATCTAAATGTTCTTTGATGCCTTTAGGTCAAACTCCCAGTGTTCAATTTTTTGACATCCCGGTTATTGAAAAAAAATTGAAACTTCTTGGTGTATATTTTGGCTCTCAAGACTCAGTACACTGTAATTGGGACGAGATTTATGACAAAGCACTTCTTAAAGTAAAGAAATGGCAATCTTGGAAAATGACATGAAAAAAATGTGTGTTCATGTTAAAATCTTACATTGCCCCACTTGTTTTATTACTTTCCCATATTTTTCCTTTACCATTTGATATGCATTCCAAAATTTTGAGTCTTTTTTTTCAGCTGCTGTGGGGTAGCCGTTTGAATCCAGTGAAGAGAGCACACACCTACAGACCCTGGAAAGACGGTGGCCTGGGTATGATACATCCTATTGTTCAATTTTTGGGGAATTTTTTCTATACATCTATTCGGCCTTTGTTGTTTGATCAAAATGTCATGGGTCGTATGTGCATGTCCCTGTGGGAGCCCCCTTTTTTAACAGCTTGGGGTAGAGGTAAATGGCACCCTGTGGATAAACAGCTTCCTTTGTATGTTCAATACACGCTGAAATATATTAGACTATGGAAAATAGAGCTCAGTTGATTTGTGACACATGAGCGGAGGTCTTTGTATAACAATATTGTCTCCACATGTTGTTTTGAGGATCCTCTTTTTTCTGTTCCTGCTTGTATAGATACGTCTTCTTTGTTAGCGAGTGTGATAAAACCCAGAATACCGGAAAAGATGCGAGATGTGGTCTGGTTGTGTGCTCATCAGAAACTTAATGTGCGAGCAAATCACAAGCGTAAGCAATTATGTGATAGGGTTTGTCAAGAACCCTCTTGTCAGGGACAGCTTGAGACAATACAGCACTTACATTTTGAATGTTTTCATATTAAATCCTTTTGGTATGCTCTGGTGAATTGGTGGGGTGAACCACTTTTTGGGTCTATTACATATAATATTTTGGTATTAGGACAGATTCCAAGGGCATGGCGCAAATGGAACAAAAGTACTGTGTACGTAATATTGGCCTGTCTTAAATGGCATATTTGGCAAGCACGTTGCTTACGAGTATTACAGAATAACTACTTACAGTTGCAAGAAGATTTTATTCACATACAGGATGAATTGGATGCACTTTATGCTTCTGAATTTCGTACTCTGGGGATCATTGTAGGTACTTTGCTTTGGAATCATGTGGACTGGGTAGGTTAATGTTCCTTACTCTTTCAATTTATTTTATTTCTTTTAGTTTTTTTTGTAAATTTGCTTATGAATTTGTTGCCTTATGTTTTTGTTTGTTTATTTCTGTTCCCTTTTTTTCATTGTATCTTGTTTTTGTATACTTAATAAAAATTTCCCCTACTCTTGTCAGTAGGGGACCCTGACGTTACGTGGAGAATCAGTCCATGGCTGAGGCTGGAAGGGAGAGGTTATTGGAGGAAGAATCTGTGGAGCTGATGAGCATGGATGCAACAGTAGAGGTATCCGGAAATACTGAAGTGGCAGCTGGGGAGCACCCGAGGGGTGGCCAGCTTATCGCCCGCGAAGGTATTGCTAGCATGGAACCAGGAGAAATGCTTCATTTGGAACAGAAAAAACAGTGCTTGGAAGAGGAATTGGGGAGAATTAACCAGCAACTGGATAATGCACTTGTACAGCGTGATGATGACCGCAAAAGAAAACGTTCAGCAGCTTCCCCGATGTCGGACACCTCTTTGGGTCCTATGAAGGTTTTGGCTTCTGCAAAGCCTGTAACTCCATTTCCTGGTCAGGAAGAAAGGCCCCCACAACATGACTGGAGTGAGGGAGATGACATCAGATGGTCACCGGAGAAAGCATTCCTTTCAGCGGGATGGACGTCCCCTTCTCGTGGAGTGTGGCAGCCAGACCCAGTTTGTTCGCCGGTTAGCTCAGCAAATCCATTGACCTCTTCTCCTGCTTTGGATTCGGAAGGGTCACTAGTTTTTCCAGGTACTGTTTGCTCTGGGGACTCGAAGCTGCAGCAGGGGAAGGGGGTAGAACTTGAGCTTCCACAACCTGATCAGAGGGTTTCTTCTCCGGATGAAAGGGCGGTTTCTGATACAGGACCCTCCCCCAACCTATGCAAGCCACTTTCATAAAACCATCGATTTGGCAAAACATAGGAATGCAGTGAGGTTACGATATGTGGGACATAAGGAGTTGGCACCAGATCGATTTCATGTGGAGAAAGTTTTACTCAAACAGTCTTTGGGTTTTTCCCCTTCAGAGGTCTATGTCTTAATTCATGCACCAGGAGAAAGTACTTTTGACGTTAGTTTCCGGACTCCGGCTTTGCTGGAGAAAGTCTGCTGTAGATTTTCTAATTTAAAAACTAACCCACTATGGGTAGACTTTATTGTAATACCCTTGACTAAACAACCCTTTCGAGTTATTACTATTCTTTTTCGTAATGAAGGGGTAACTATAACTGATGTGGTATACTGGCTGGAAAAGTGGTGTACTATTCAGGGGAATCCTTCCCCCATTATGGATGATGAAGGATTTTGGACTGGGGGTTGGAAGTTTAAAATTAAATTACACCAATCTGATCAGGATGTTATCCATTTACCTAACTGTTTTTTTATAGGTCGTGATAAAGGTTTTTTGTTTTACCCTGGGCAACCTAGGATATGTTTTAAATGTGGGTCTACCAGGCACATTAGCACAACATGTGAGGTGTTGAAATGTACTTATTGTGGGGAACTAGGTCATGTCAGTGCACATTGCTTACAAGACCCTAAATGTAATCTTTGTGAGGAGGTAGGTCACGTATTTACTGATTGTCCTTGGGTGTCCAGAAATACAGAAAATGCAGATTTTGGGGTTCAAGATTATTATAGTAAAGAAGCTATCTCCCCCACAGTCTTTTCTGGGCCTAAAACCCCTGGTGGTAGACAAATGCAGCAGATACCTGAAAGTGGACCCCCCACTTCATCAGATGTCTTGCCTGGGGGTATTCCAGCTCAGTCCACTTCACAGATAGGTATGGGAGGCCCCCTCCTTCCATAAGATCCTTTACCTAGTTCCCAAGATTTTGTAGTGGTTCGTCCTAAGAGAGGGAAGGGTTCTAGGCCAAAGGTTTCTAAAAAAAAAAAACAGAATCCTTGGAGGATATAAATAATTATGAGGTTCTATGGGATGTTTCCTCTGATCAGGAAACAGAAAATACTGTAGTGGAAGGAAGTCGGCCTCTGGGTGGGGATCTGTTGGATCCAGGTGGATTGTTGGTTGGTACTCCAGGGCCTAAAGCTAGTGGCAGGATTATCCGAGCCTCTAGCAAAGTAAAGTGAGGTGCATCTGTCTCTGTTTTTAGGTTGTCATGACTACTCCTCGGTATCAGTTCCAAATTGCATCGTTGAATGTGACTAGCATCCAGTCTGAATTTAAAAGACTGGCTACATATGGGCTTTTTCTGAGATCTGATTTGGATTGTGTTTTCTTCCAGGACATTTGTCTGCATTCCCCATGTCTTCTGGAGGCGGCCTCTGGAGGCTGGTTATGGGGGGCTAGTTATTGGTCTCAGGTGTCTGAGCAGTGTTCTGGGGTTGGGATTTGTTTTTTTTCACCGGTTAAAATAATCCAGCATTTAGACATTCTGGAGGGGTGGGCTTTATTGTTAGACATTGTATGGAAGAATTTACCCATGAGGCTAGTGAACATATATGCGCCCCAATTAAAATATGATAGGGTAAGGCTTTTTCGTACCATACAACCTTTTTTCTTTACAGGTATGCCGGTCATTTTTTGGGGGGGGATATTAATTGTACCTTCCCTCAGATTGGAAGTAATGTGTTGGGGAAAAAACAATATTGTGATGTTTCCTATTTATTGAAGGTTATTTTTGATGTAGGTCTCATTGAAGTATTCAGGTATGGTGGTGCAAGGGCTCCCCATACATATGCTTGTGGCCCTCGTACATCGCAGATTGATTATTTTTTTATTTCAGCCTGCTTTTGTATTCAAAAGGCCATAGTAATCGATGTAGCAACTTCTGACCATCGAATGTTGGTTTTGACAGTAGGAAATGTACCTGAACAAAGACGGGGTCCAGGGTTCTGGAAGCTAAATATTTCTTTATTAGATTTACCTATGGTACAGGAAGGTTTTCAACATGTCATGGAAGCTAGGAAATCTGTGTTTTTTCTTTATGAGGATAAAAATCAATGGTGGGAGGACTCTAAACATGATTTTCGTTCTTATTTTCAGTCTGTAGGGAGGCTTAATGGCTCCTTTAAACAGCATACCTCGTGGAATTTAAGGGCACAGCTGAGGTTTTTAGTTGCTCAACACTATGAGAGGGGCGAAGGGGATCTTGGCGCTATTAAGATTCTAAAAAATAAACTAACAGTTTTACAAAAAGAAATGATGCAGGGGATGGTCAAACAACAGTGGTATCAGGTTTTTGGGAAAAGATCTGATACCATTCCTTTTGATACCCTGGCTCAGGTTCGGGAGCAGAGAATTATGGAAACCTTATGGTTACCTAATGGTACTTTGGTAACAGAAAACTGCCATATTGACTGAAATTGGTAGGTATTTTACGAAAGTTTTTACAAGTGCCAATTTGCCAGAGGATGCAATGTCCTATTGGTTAAAGGGATGTGACCTCCCTTGTATTTCGGAGGAGTGTGGTCATAGTTTAGTTACACTTATCTCTGTTGTAGAACTTAGGCAGGTTATTTGGTCCCTTTCTAAAGGGACATCCCCAGGGTCTGATGGCTTATCACATGCCATCTATAAAGTAATCTGGGAAGTGCTAGGGGAAGAATTGGTGGCAGTGTTGAATAGTGCCCTCATTACAGGAAGCTTACCACTTAGCATGTATGAAGGAGTTTTAGTTCTTTTATTTAAGGATGGGAACAAAGAAGATTTAAAGAATTGGTGACCAATCACCTTGTTAAACACTGATAGTAAAATTCTGATGAAGGTAATAGGGAATAGATTGGTGAGTGCACTGGACATCATAATTCACCCCACACAGTTTAGTGGGGTACCCTCATGAAAGATACAGGATGCCCTAATTCTTATCAGAGACATTTTGTACAAAGGTACTACTCAGGAATTATTAGGGCATTTGGTCAGTCTAGATAAATCTAAGGCTTTCAATAGGGTTGAATATACCTATATGTGGGCAGTTCTCTCCAGTTACAGGTTTCCGGAAAAGTTTATTTTGTGGTTAAAAATTTGCTATAATAACATTTGCTTATTACCTAGTATGAATGGATGGATAGGAGGTAAGATTTTAGTCAGTAGAGGGGTGTGGCAGGGCTGTCCTCTGAGTCCTCTTTTATATTTATTTTCTTTGGACCCCTTGCTATATAGATTGAATAAACAGGATGATATCATGGGTCTCTCTGTGAGTAGTGTAGACCCACAGATAAAAACAGTTGCTTATGTAGATGATCTTTGTTTAATATTAGCAAACAAAATGTCAGCATTTTTGGCCCAGGGAGAACTGACACATTTTTCGGAAGTAACTGGTTCTATTATTAACTGCCAGAAATGTAGTATTTTATCAATAGGTTGTGAGGGTGCAGTATGGAATTTGATATGGCACTTCCGAGTAGTAACCTCTTATATTAGAATTTTGGGTATCTTCTTTGGCAATCCTGACCCCTAGTTTTATAATTGGGAAGGAAACTGCATGCTGCACAAGGGTTGATAACAAAGTGGAATACTTGGCGTGTGTCCAAATGCAAAAGGATATATATGATAGAATCACACTTGTTGCCACTGTTTTTATTTTTATCAGCAGTTTTTCCCATTCCAAAAGCACTGGAAACCTCTGTGTATAGTGTTTTTTTTTTCAGTGTCTCTGGGGGAGTCGTTTAAATCCTATAAAGAGAGGTATTACCTATTTACCTATAACCCGGGGGGGGGCTTGGGAATGGTTAATCTAATAGTATTTTTCCATGTTACCTTTCTTTTTCATAATGTTGTCCCGCTTGTTCACAATAAATTAAGATTATGGAGCTCATGGGTAATGGACGAGTTTGGACCCCTACTTACGCAGTGGGCCTCTCTAGGCTATCTATCTAAACAAGTGAAAATTTCCTTTTTGGCACATTATTGGAAGGATGTTGTGGGTAAAATTAAACTATGGGAACTGCCTTATCGTTACTTAACTATCGGTTCTCGGAAAACACTGTATGAATGGTTGCTGATAACCTGGTTTCATGAGGACCCTTGGTTTATGGTACTACCCTCAGCTGAAATAAAGAATATGACAGGGTTTCTTCATTGTTCTTGGATCCCAGCCTTTATGTGGGATTTTGTATGGCTTTGTACTCACCAAAAATTGGGGGTAAAAGGGAACTTGAAGCATAAGGGTGTAGTGGAACGAACATGTCCTAGAGTTACTACTTGTTGTGGGGCAATTGAGACTATGCAACATTTGTTTATAGACTGTCCTTATGCTGTAGAATTTTGGTTTCATTTCCATAAATATTGGGCCTCTGGCCCCTTTCAGTTGGTGGACCCTGATGTGTGGGTTAGAAACATTTTACCAGGTGCATGGGTTCAGTTTGACTCTGGGACGCTACTATTATTTATGGGATATGTTAAATTCCAATTATGGAAAGCTCACTGTGCATTGACTTTAAGACAGCAGTTAGTATCTAGTGCTCATGTGTTCTCTGTAGTTCAGAGAGAGATCTTTAGATGGAGGGATTATGAGCACAATACAGCCTCACCTGATCTTTATACGTTATGGTGGAGACATATGTCTTGGCTGGACACCGGCTGATTCTGGTACTCCTTTTATATAAGTTTTTTGGAGGAGGGGGACATATGGCATGTGTTGTATTTTTAGCTTAAGTGGGATCTATAATGGTGTACTGCTCGTAGAGGGGCTATGTTCTTTTTTTTAATTTATGCCTTTGTATGATACAATATAATTCTGCTTGTTTTTTCCTTTCAGGTTTTTTACTCCATTAGTATGGCGAGGGGACATATACTGGAATGTGTTTGTAATCCTGGTTTTCTTTATCATAATGTTGTATTCTGTAAAGATTTTGTAATGACTTTATTTTTTAAAAAAAGAGGGGTAAGTAGGGTGGGGGAGGGGATGGGGTGATATATCTATATACAGTATGTATATAATTCTTCCTGCTCTTAGGAGTAGGATATAGGTTTGACTTTATATCTCTTTATGGTTTTGGGTTTTTTTTCCCCTTTAAATTGATTATGTATGCACTTGTATACCTTTTGTATGGTTTGACTGGTTGTTAATCAAATTTCCCCTACTCTTTTTGATGGGAATAGGATGGGGGTTTCTTGTACAATTTGTCATGTATGCTGTAATACTTATTCTTTTGTTTCTGATTTATTTCATTATGATTTTGTATGATGTAATACATTTTTGGTTTAATTTGTTTAAAGTTTTCAATAAAAATTCCCCCTACTCGTCAGTAGGGGAAACCGCTGTTGCAAGCATGGAGATCTCCATTTTGGGAGATGTGGAGCAGGAGACAGGACCTGTTTTGGATGCTCTGTCTGGTGCTGTAGACACCAGAATTGTTCTTGAGGATTTACCTCGGCCAGTCTCTACAGAACGCGGTATACAGTTTGATGATTCAGCCCCTATGGAGTTTTCACAGCTTCTAAGTTGGAAGGAGGATCTTAACCTCTCTTTAGCAGAAAAACAACAGATTCTGCAAGACGAGTTGGCGGTAGTTGAAGCCCAGCTGGCGGCAGAAAAACTGATTTGTGAAGATGAAAAAAAAACGCAAACGGTTGGTAGATGATTCCCCTGACACTGTGAAAGGTGGTGCATCTAAAATATTTATTTCCTGCAGTGCTCAAAAGGGTTCAGCTGATTGTGGGTTCGGTCCTCCCCAAGCGACTTTATGAAATGGGCATCATAAAATAGGAGTTGTGATTGGCTAGTAGGGATGTGATATTCATTCTGATGCACAGGAAAAAGGACCAGCAGTACCCTGTGGGCATTGATCTAGGTGATGCTGCCCACTCAGAACCTTAAGAAAACAAAACTCAGCCATCTTGTTTATGCCAGAAGTGGTACCAGCCTAACTGTTGAAAAAATAAAGTAAGTACCTCTGACCTCCTGTTCACTTCACCTCAATCTTTCAAAAATGTCTGTGTTTTAATGTCTCCTCGTGAATGTATAATGTATGAAATGAAAAAAAAAACTGAACAGCCGCAATCTTTCTCTCCCAGCCCACCCGCTCACTCTGAAAAAACTGAACAGCCACGATCTTTCTCTCCCAGCCCACCCGCTCGCTCTTAAATGTTTCTGTTTTAATTCCAACTGCCTATCTCCTCATGGGTTCAGCATGTAATAAACTGGGGAAAAGATAAACGAACAGCCACGATCTCTGAGAATGCACTTCTTGCAAAAAAAAAATTTACGAACAGCCGCGATGTCTCCCAGCCTGCCCGCTCATTCTGAATCCGAATCCACTTGTTTGCGAGGTCCCAGCCCATCCACTGGTTCAAAATAAACTTATTTGAAACAGCAACAGAATTAAAAAAAATAAATAAAAAAAATGTTCATCTTAGTTGTCTCCACAAAGCATTGTGTGTTTGTGTGTGTGGGGGGGGGGGTGAATACTGCCATGACAACCAGACCTAAACTACTGAATCCTTTGTAGGACAACATTCCTTCAGTCAAAAAAAATACACAACACATGTAGGCGGAGGAACTATTTTATTAAAACTGACACAAACACACATGTTTTTTCCTACTTAAAATTGGGAATTTTACCTACCAAATGCAGTTGCACTACAGATGGTCATTTCATAAGCGCAATAAACCACTCCCGGGTGTGCGTTAGACACTTTAACACATGGCTAGGAGGCTGGACGCACTCGGCCAATGGCCTCGTGCCTCACTACGCCTCCTAGCCATGTGTTAAAGTGTCTAACACACACCCTGTCGTGGCTTATTGCTTACACGTCACATTGTGGAGATGTGGGAGAAGCATGGTCCCCAGAAGGAGCCCTAAAGAGGGTAGGTTGGACGCTGAATGTGGAAGGTGTTTGGACGGCTGAAGTGGATCCAAAAATGGTTGGTGCAGACCAAGAAGCTGTTGTGGAACGGACTGTAGATTTACCCACTGTGGTTGATGGTGTGGGGCATCAGCAGTCTGCGGAGCCCTCAGATACTGTTGATTTTTCTCCTATTTCAGGCACTTCCCCCCATGGCCAGCAAGTTCATTTTGTAGATGAAGCTGGGCCATCAGTTGCACAGGTTCTTGCTCTGGAGCATGTCCCGGATCCCCAGAGGGGTGATTTGCTAGAGGAGCCTCTGGGTGAGAAAGACAGTTCTCCTCCAACCTTTGCCAGTCTTTTTAAAAATCCCGTGGAGCTGCAAAAAGATGAAATGCTGTGTGGTTTCGATATTTAGGAGGTATGGAAATGCCTTCAGATCATTTTTTTGTGGGGAAAGTGTTATTGAAACAGTCATTGCAATTCACCCCTGTAGATGTTTATGCTCTTATCCATGCTGCAGGGGAATCGACTTTTGATATTAGTTTTTGGACCCCGGACTTGTTGGAAAAGTTTTGGGCTAGATATATGAACTTAAAAACCAACCCCCTTTGGACCCCATTCCAAATCATTCCTTTAACTAAACAATCTTTTTGGGTGATCACAGTTTTATTTCGGAATGAGGGGGTTAATATCCAAGATATACTCTACTGGTTGGATAAGAAATATGAAGTACAAGGTACCCCTGATCCTATCTTGGATGGGGAGGGGTTTTGGAATGGGGGCTGGAAGATTAAAATTAAACTTCAGTATGAAGGCACTGACTTGAGGCACTTACCAAATTGCCTATATATATTGGGCGGGATAAGGGTTTTATTTTTTATCCGGGTCAGCCCTGTTGGTGTTTTAAATGTGGGTCTGCTAGACATATCAGTCCCAGCTGTGAGGTACTTAAGAGTACTCATTTGGAGACTTAGGCCACACAAGTTACCATTGCCCAAATCCCTTGAAGTGTAATTTGTGTGATGAGGAGGGGCATTCCTTTCCAACTTGCCCTTGGGCATCCCATAATACTGCTGATGGGGATTATACCATACAGGATTTTTATATTCAGAAAACAAAATCTGCCTCTGGCTTTCAAGGTTTTTCTTCACCCCCTCGACCCACTCCAGACTTGGTGAGTCCGATTGTGGCTAGTCCGGTTATTGCTGTTGTAGTGGGCCATTCTGATGTATGTAGTGATGCTATCCTGATTCCAGAAGAAGTATCACAGTCCTCTGAAGGAATGGCCCCCCTAAGCCCCCCCATCTGTGAGAGATGGGTTTCAGGAGGTTAAGAAAAAAAGGGGATGAAGGGAAGAAAGGCCAAGGCAACTCCTGGTGCATCAGTGGAGCCAGTTGTTCACGATAATCCTTTTCACCCACTGCGGGAGGGCATGTCTGAGGATGATTTGGACTCAGACACTGCATCTTGGGCCTCTTCACAGGCTGAAGCTCCCTTGGATGCTGAATATCTGGAAGGAACTGTTGTTAGCAGAGCCAGGAGGAGGCGAATGGGTGTTAGGGTCTCCTCTCGGAAAGTTCCTTGACAATCCTTCTGATACAACCTTTGGGGATAGGTCACTATGATTTGACTATCGCCTCTCTCAACACAAATAGTGTGTTGTCAGAGCAGAAGAGATTAGCAACTTTTGCTTTATTTTCTGATTTACATTATGTTATTGTGTTTTTACAAGACACCAGGTTGCAGACCCAGACTGATATTGAAGTTGGTAGGGATGCTTGGGTTTGGGGTGCTAGTTATTGGTCGGGAGGGACAGATCTTTGTAGTGGGGTTGGGATTTGTTTCACTACTCATAATGTTAAAATACTTCATCATGTAGAAATTTTGCCAGGTAGAGCTCTTTTATTGGATGTTCAAATTCAGGAGATGGATTTTCGTTTGATTAATGTGCTCGCTCTCCAGACTAAATCGTCTAGGATTGATGTGCTTAAACTTATTTTGCCATATCTTTATACATCCAAAAATATGCCTCTTGGTGGGGACTTTAACACTAGTAGATTTTTTGCTGATAGGGGCCCACGGATCTCCAAACTTTATTGTGACTCAACGTATTTTAGTCATGTTTTACAGTTGATCGGCCTCATTGATGCTTTTGCTTTTCCTGACATTTTGAATCCCCCTCATACATTTTTTAAGGGGCTTTTATCCACACAGATAGAATTTTGTTTTTTATCTCCTAATTTAACCATTAGACATAAAAATGTGATACCGGTTGCGACATCTGACCATGGTCTTCTTGAGGTCTCCCTCTCCGACCTTGCTGCCACCAAAAGGGGGAAGGAGTATTGGAGACTTAACTTAAGTTTGCTGGATAATGTAAAGATACAGGATGGTTTCCATCCTCTGGTACAAGCCAGGGAATCAGTGGCCTTTTTAAATGATTCCCTAGAGGAGTTGTGGTCTGATAGTAAGGAATATTTCTAACGATATTTCCAGTTAATGGGTAAATTGAATGGTACACAGAAGAAAGAAGATTGTAAAGTTTTGCAGGAACAACTAAACTTATTGCAGACTTTACAGTTTTCTTCTGGAATTTCCTGTGTGGACCAAATAGATCAGATTAAGAACAAGTTATTTCTTCTGCAATATAACAGGATGAGATCCTTGGAAACTGAACAGAAATGGGGATATATGGGGAAGCATGGTAGTGTAAATCCCTTTGATTCCTGTTCGATCCAGTGACAGAATAAGGTCATGTACTCATTTAAGTCTAAGGAAGGGATTGAGAAATTTGGGAAATTGGATATTATGGAGGAAGCTGAAAGCTATGTAAATAACATGTTTTTCTCCTTAGGTATATCAGAAAGGGAAGTACAGGACTGGGTAGCATCTTGTAATTTGCAACAAATTTCTGATTCTTTAAAATCCTCTCTGATAGCCCCAGTTACCAAAAGTGAATTGGGTTCCATCATCTCTGGGTTGAAACAGGGCATAGCCCCAGGACCGGATGGCCTTCCAAATTAATTTTATAAATTACTTTTTCCACTGCTTAAATTGGAGATTTTTGCTGCTTTTAACTTCTTTTTAAGTACTTATACTTTACCAGGTAGCATGTATGATGGTCTTAGCTTTTTTCTGTTTAAATCTGGGGATAGAGCCTTTTTGGATAATTGGAGACCAATGACTCTTTTAAATACGGATAGTAAAATTCTGGCGGAGTTATTGTATCATCGTTTGGCTTTAGTCCTAGAAGATATAGTTCATCCTACCCAATTCTGTGCTATTCCAGGGAGGAAAATTGTGGATGCATTAATTTTGCTTAGGGAAATTATGGAAAAGGGAACTGGGGGAGAATTGAGTGGTTACTTGGTGGGGTTAGATCAAACAAAAGCTTTTGATACTGTTAGTCATGAATATTTATAGATTGTGCTTCGAGGTCATAGTGTTCCAGATACTTTGTTGAATTGGATTAAATTATATTATCAGAAAGCCTTGGTTAAACCATATGTGAATGGCTGGGTGGGGGCTAGTTGTCCGTTTCAGAGGGGGGTACTACAAGGTTGCACCCTGAGCCCGGCTTTGTATGTCCTGGCTTTGAATCCACTCTTAAGGAAATTACAGCTGAATGATAATATTAGGGGTCTTTCAGTTCATAGTGGGGATTTGGAAATATAGAGTGTTACCTATGCAGATGATATGTGTCAGGTATTGGGAGACCAGGCATCAGAAGGTACGGCAGCTCAAGAAATTCAGCTTTTTTTGCTACTTACTAGTACTACCATTAACATTGCTAAAAGTACATGCCTTCCTATTGAAGATTTGGTTACTATGACTCTGGTTTGTCTGGACATCCCGTGTCATACACAACCACAGAAGCTTTTGGGGGTATATTGTGGTATGGGAGATATGTGTACCTATAATTGGTCTCATATTATTTCAGAAGCTAAGGTGAAAATTAGGAAATGGAATTCCTGGCACATGCCCAAATTAAAAAGAATCTATATGGTTAAAACCTTTTTATTAACTATGTTTTTACATTTATGTGTGTTTATTTCACTGACTAAACAATTGGAGACGGTGCTTTATGACATCTTCTTTCAGTGTATTTGGGGTAGCAGACTTAACCCGATAGAGAGGAGTCTTCAATCAATCAATCAATCAATCAAAATCTTTATTTATCCAGGCAGGCACCATTGAGCAAGGCTCATTTGCAAGGTGAACCTGGCCATGAATACATCAAAGTACAGTACAGAAGCAGGTATACAAAAGCAATAATATACAAGGAAGAAAAAGTATATACAGTGTATACAGTACAGTACAAGGTTGAAATAAATAAAAACAAAACAGCATTATTTTACAGTTGAAGAAGTCATCAGATGTACAATCAACCATAGGCATACAGGGGTTATAAGCAGAGATCTTTTGAGTGAGGCAGCCGGCAACTACACATATAGGGGAAAGAGGCCATGTATGGGGTGGCAGGTTAGAGAGGTAAAGAAGAGGAGGGATATATTACCGATGACTGGGGGAAAAATTGGGCTAAAACCACAGAAAGTGATGATGGCTGTGATGTACTTGTCTATTATGATAATGATGGAGATGGGGTAGATAATTGGGACACTACTATGGATGGGGGTGGGACTTTAACCAAGCTGGAGTGGACAGGGAAGGGTGAGTGCAGCAGGAAGAGTTAATAGGGAAAGAGTGAGAGCCAGGGGTAGAAACATGATGAGCATCAGGATGGAAAGGGGGAGTTGTGGAATTAGTGGGCTAGCAGTGAGGAAAACATTTGCAAGGTGCTTTCATGTAGCAATTGTAGAGCGCCTTGAAGATATTCAGTCTTAAAGGGGGCAGCTCAGCTTCAAGTTCCTTTGTAAACCATTCCACAATGTGGGTAAAGAGAAGCTAAGAGCAGCTTTGCCGAAACGAGTTCTGACCCTTGAAACTTGGAGGACAATTAGGGAATAGCTCCTTAGAGAGTAGGTGCCTAACACACTCCGGGGAATACAATCTGAGACATATGAGGGGAGCTTGTTGGTCACCACTCTGAAGGCCCATAGGGTGACATTTCTATTCCTTCTATAGTGAAGGGAAGTCCAGCCTAACAATGAGTACAGGGAGCAGTGGTGTGTGGAAAGTGGAAGGCCAGTAATGAACCTGATAGCTCTGTGATAGAGGGTGTACAACTTAGCCAGTGCAGAGGCAGTGCAGTGGCTATAGAACAGGTCCATGTAATCTATTAAAGATAGGAAGGTAGCTTGAACCAGTTGAATCTTGGCCTCAAAGCAGGTGGTTAATTCTGTAGAATAGCCCTTCTTATATCAAGTCTTATATCGTTCCATTAAAGATGGTGGGCTACAAATGGTTCATCCTATTGTTTTTTTCTTTTCTTTATTTTTATGTGGCAATCTGAAACCAGTGTTGCAATCTGGCACTAAAGTTTGGAGTCCCTGGGTTTCTGATCGGGTTGGACCTTGGCTTGCTTCCTGGGGAGCTGAGTGTGCCATTCCAAAACAAAAATCATTACAGGGTCTTCCTTATTTTATGCGGTATATTTTTGGTAAATTGAAATTATGGTCCATTACGAAACATCAATTGTTGACATTTTCCAGAAAAGAGATGTATACGTATGTTGTGGAAAGTTTTTTTATAGACATTCCTAGATACTGGATTAAATCTCCAGTGGAGACTGTTAAAATAGGGAAAATGTTAACAAATCCTAGATTATGAGGTAAAATGTGGGATGTGCTTTGGTTACGCACTCACGAAAAGTTGAATGTACGGAACAACTTGAAACATAAGGAAGTGGCAGATAGAGGGTGTCCTAGAGATGACACTTGTCATGGCATATTGGAAACTATGGATCATTTATTTTTTGAATGTCCATTAGTTTTGTCTTTTTGGTCCTTTTTGTATTTACAGTGGCCCAATTTTCCTTTTTTATTTACGACCAGGGATATTTTGTTACTGGGTTTACTACCTCGAACATGGGATAAATATGACTCTGGCACTGTTCATTTATTCTTGTTAGTACTTAAGTATCATATATGGTATACGAGCTGCCAATTGACTTCGTATAAAAGACAGGTTACGGCGGAACAATTGTTCTGGACAATACAAAATTCATTGATGCGGTTTAGTGACTTGGATTTTTTGACTTGTTCATTCTCACTATTTCAAGATAGGTGGCATCACATGGATTGGTTTTTGGATGTCGGTTAGTTTAAGTATGAAGGCAGCTATTTCTGGCTAGTTGGTGAGTCAGATTATTTTTTTGTTTCTATTTTTCCAAGTTGTATAATGATAAGCTGAATACCCTTTTTTTGTTTCTTTTTCCTTTTCATATGCTATTGTTAAAAGTTATACTGCCATGGAGGTATTTGGCTATTGTGGTTTTCTTATCACTTCCATTATGCTATTTCGGGGGTCTCTCATTTTGGGGGTTGGGTTTTTGGGGGTTATATTTATGGTTTCAGTGCTTTATGTTCTCTATGTGATGAAATGCCTTTTTTTTGTTTGTTTTCTTTTATTTTTTGCTTTAGTGTGGAGTAACACTGCTATGTATGTATTTTTTATATAGTTTTATAGTGGGTTTTCATTTTCACTAAATAGGTTTTTGGGGTTATACACATGCTGGGTTGCATTTCTGAAATGTACTGTATGATGAAATACTTATTCTCTGTTACTTTATACTTTTGTATTATTCTTTAGTGAGATGTGTCACTGTTACATATGTATTTCTTTGAAGTTATAATAAAAAAATCCCCTACTCTGTTAGTGAGGGAAGGGGGGACAGTGTTATGATTTAATTTGAGTTCTAAATATTATTTGAACGTAAACTAGACAAGGTATGACTGTAATACTTATTTGATTTCTCTTATGATTTGTATATTTTTGTGTGAGTTAACACCGTTTTGTATTTCTTTGCTTTTGATGTTATAATAAAAATTCCCCTACTCTTTTGATAAGTGCCATGGGATCTTTAACATCCACCTGAACTACCACCAATCCAGGTAGATGGGACCTTGGTTTAACATCTCATCCAAAAGACGGCACCTCAGAAGTGCAGCACCCCTCTCATGCTGCATTACAGTGTCAGTACTGGGATATTAACCTAAGTGCCAGATGTGGGAACTGAACCTACAGCCCTCTGATCTCCAAGCCTCAGAGGTGAGTATGAGTACCCTTGAAGGCCCTGGATCATTTTGGTCACTCTTCCCTGAACAGCCTCCAACCTGTTTACTGTATATCCTTTTTCAGATGTGGACTCCAAAACTGGCCACAGTACTCCAGAAGGGGCCTTAACAGGGACTTGAAGAGTGGCAACATTACCTCCTTCCTCCTGCTGTTGAATCCCCTCCCCATGCACCCCAGCATTTTATTGGCCTTGCTATAAGCTTTGTTGCATTGGCTTGTCTGTTTAAGGGTGCTGCTTATGATGACACCTAGGTCCTGTTCTTCCTGTGAGGTGCTAAGTTGGACTCCATTAAGGTGGCACTCTGTCCTTGTGTTCCCTTTACCCAAATACAAAAGTGAAAAGTGTAGAGTACTAACACAGACTATCAGGAAGTGCAAGTTACAAAAAATTGAAAAAGTACACTGATTTACCATGTGAATGGTAATACATCAATAAATCATTAAAGTAGTGGTACAAATGTGTAAAGACTTACAGTGTGAAAAGTGAAAAATAATTTAGGTACTGAAATAGTGTGTGGAGGGTGCAGTTGTGGTCAGGGAAATGTAATGTACTGACCAAAACCAGTGTAATTGGCTAGCTGCAGGAGCAGGGGATGGTGAGATGAGCTGATAGGAACCTCTTAAGAGAGGAGCATGAAGATGAGAGACAAACAGGGAGAGGAAGATCAGACCACAGAGAAGGAAAGTGGACAGAAAAGGAGGACTCACCAGTGGAGGATTTACAGCGAGGAATATGGAAAGTGTGAGCATTTATTATGATGGGATGGAGGGGGGAGATGAGAAGAAAGGTAGGAAATGTTGGTGAGTCAAGAAAGAGGACCAGTTGGAGAGACATCGGGCTTCAAGGAAGGGGAAGAGAGGGTAAGATTAAGGGCACAATTATGGGTAATGAGTGGTGGGTTTAGTACAAAATGACAGACTCATAGGAAAGGGTTCCAAATCATGGCTCTACCAGTAAGCTGGATATAGAATGGTGTGCCCTGAAAGCATATCTGCGGGGAATCCTAATCGGGTTAGCCTCCTCCCAAGAAAAGAAGAGAGATGAGCACCTATTGTCTATCCTCTCCCAAATCAGAAGTATAGAGGTCCGTCTCTCCCATCTGTCCTCTATCAGCATAGACAGGAGCTCATTAAATTAAAAGAGGCTTACTCCGATCTCCTAGGAGAAAAGGCAGAATACTCCATCTTGAAAGCTAAGGCCAGCTACATAGACCATGGGGAAAAAGCCAGTCGGCTACTTGCTTTAAGAATTAGACAACAAGAATCCTCTAGACTCATCACAGCCATCTGCTCTTCAGAGGATGGCTCCCTAGAAACTTCCCCCATGGATATTGTGACTGAATTTAATAAATATTACAGGCAACTATATAGCCCAATGGAGAACCTCTGCCCCTCAAACTCTTGATGATTACCTGAAAAACTCTCAGCTCTCATCTCTCTCAAGGACACAAGCCCAAGCACTCTTATCTCCCATCTCAGAGGTCCAAGATACTTAAAGTAATCAAGGGTCTCCCCGCTGAGAAAGCTCCGGGGCCAGATGGTTTTACCACAAACTTCTATAAAGATTTTGCTGGACCACTGGTCCCACTGCTCCAGCCTCTGTTCCAATATATTCTCTCAGGTGTGGAGGTTGCTCAATCCCTTTTTGAAGCCTTGATTATTTTACTACCTAAACCTGGTAAGCATGTAGAATTGGTCACAAGTTACAGGCCGCTATCCCTTCTCAACTAAGACATTACAATTTTAGCAAAGCTTTTATCTGATCACATAATCAGGTTTTACCCGACCTTATCGGCCTAGAGCAGGTAGGATTTATGAAGGGCAGATCCTCCGTAGACCACTTACTTACTCTGGCTGTTGTCTTCTCGGTGTCCAGAGATGCCAAATTTCCGGCAGCGCTGGTCTCTCTTGATGCCAAGAAGGCCTTCGACAGTCAATTGGCACTTTCTTTTCAGAACTTTATATGCCTTTGGTTTTCCTTCCAAGTTTCTGCAATGGATCCACACCTTCTACAACACCCCCACTGCTCATATAGACAGTAATGGGAAACTTTCTAACTCATTCTCACTACAGTCGGGTACTAGGCAAGGTTTCCCTCTATCTCCTTTCCTTTTCAATTTAAATTTAGAATTTCTAATACAGAGACTGATGGAGTGTCAACAGATTCAAGGCATTAACATTGAGGGTCACAAAATCAAAGATTCTGCATATGCGGATGACCTCCTCCTCCAGATAGTGCATCTGGTTACCTCTATCCCCATGTTAGACATTATCAAGGAACTCATGCCTTATCTAACTACAAACTGAATGTCGCTAAGACGGTAGTGTTTCCCCTAAATCATAAAACTCTAAAACCTACAATAACTGCTCTTGGACTCTCCTGGGAACCTAATACCCTCAGACATTTGGAAATTGAGCTTCCTAGAAGTGAATCGCATGTCAGGAAGGCAAACTTAGATTTCCTCCTTCAAACGCTCACCCAAGATCTGAACAGATGGTCTCTCCTCCCCCTTTCTCTCTGGGGCAGGATCAACCTGATAAAAATGAATTCTTTCCCTCGCATCTTCTATCCCCTCAATCTTCTTAAATTTTTTTCTCCCCCTCTCCTGGTTTAAAAAAGTACACTGTCTTATTACAGACTTTATGTGGGCAGGTAAAAGGCAGCGCATGTCTTCTTATAAGCTGGCTGCACCTAAAAATAGAGGAGGATTACGCCTTCCTCACATAGGTATCTACTACTGGGCTAGTCAAGCTAGTAAGTATCTCAGATGATTATCTCCAGAAGTAGCTCAGAGTTCACTCTCCTATATGCCTATCTGGCTTCATATTGAACTGGCCCAGATCTGGTCACAAGGTCTTTCCCCATTGCCCTCTTACACGCAAAATTTAAATCTCTCCCTTTGCAGCTGCATGTTTCACCAATAGGTGCCTCCATCAGGGTCCATGCTCAGCTATGTGCTTTTCTCAAATATGACCATGTTCAGGACATCACCCAACCTGTCATGGGCAACCCCAACTTTAAAATCGAAGGTAAAGTGTTCCCATCTTTATGGCTTCCCCAACTGGCTTCACTTCTTCCTATTAACTTTGTGAGTGAAGATGGCACCTTGTTCACCTCTCCAGGGATTACGTCCAAATCTGATATCCCAGGTACCCATATTTTCAAAATCTTCCAACTGCAACACCTGCTAATACAAGTTTTTGGAACCACACCCTCATGCCCATCAAACACACAATTCCGCCAACAGTTGGGCCCTCTCACTGGCTTCCCAAGTGCAGTATCCAAGGTGTTTGGGCTCATGTATGATTGGGTCTATCCAGAACACATGGGTCCAACAACATACTGGATATCTCACTTTCCAGATGCACATATAAATTGAACTGAATTATGGAAAGGTTGTCATAAATTTGTAACACAGAACAGGATCCGCCTCATGCAATTTCACATTCTCCATAATCTTTACTACTCCCCAGAGAGATTAGCCAGGTTTAGTGCTGCAATACCTTCCTCCTGTACACGGTGCCAGCAGGCCGATAATACATTGCTTCACATTTTCTGGGACTGCCTCAAGATAGCCCCGCTGTGTACTTGATTAAGCAAAAAGTAGAGCCCCTTTTAGGGTTAAATGATCCATTCACTGCCAAAATTTGTCTCCTAGGGGACCTTACAGAGATGGGCATCCTCAATCGCAAATACTATATGTCAATGTCAGTCAAAAAACTGGTATTAAAACATTGGAAAGATACAGACATAATTACTTACACTGAATGCTTGCATGAATTGTTAGCCAGCCTTAGAATGGAAAAGATGATTGCCAGTCTTCATAATCAACTAACAAGATTTGAGAAAGTATGGGGTCCCTCTATTCACTGTATTCCCTGCCATCTGGTTGATACTGTCACATCACTGTTCTTTGGGTGTCTTATAGAGTTCCTGCCATGCTGGGTTAGGGGTGGGAGGTGGGGAGGGGCTGATATGGGGAGGGTTATATTTAGTGGGGGATAATTCCTTATTTGTCATGCTTATGACCTGTACAATGTTCTGGTGTGGATCTGTACTTGGATTGTAAAAGTTTCAATAAACTTTGAATTTAAAAAAAAAGGAAAGGGTTCCAGTCTGGCTAGGGTAGGTTTTGTGGCAGGGGGTTGATGTCAAAACAAAGTAATGTACACTACCGGTCAAAAGTTTTAGAACACCCCCATTTTACCAGTTTTTATTGAAATTTACGCAGGTTAATGTCTCAATGTACTCTGAAATTAAAGCATAGAACAAATAAACAATTGGAGATAAAAAAGAAATCATAGAATCATTTTGTTTAACAAAATTTAATATAAATTTTTGACTCATCAAAGTAGCCACCTTTTGCAGATATACTGTAACCGCCGAACACACTCGTGGCATTCTTCCTACAATGGACATCAAATATTGTTCAGGAAGTTCTTCCCAACACTGTTGCAGAAGTTCCCACACATGTGTTGCACTTGTAGGTTGCTTTGCTTTCACCCTTCTGTCCAGTTCATCCCAAACCAGCTCGATGGGGTTTAAGTCTGGAGACTGTGCTGGCCATTCCATGATTTGAAGCCTACCGTCTTGTTCTTTTCCTCGAAGGTAGTTCTGACATAGCCTGGAGGTATGTTTTGGTCATTATCTTGTTGTAGGATGAACCCCTGACCAGCTAGGCGAGACCAGAGGGTATTGCATGGTGCTGCAAAATGCTGTGGTAGCCCTTTTGGTTCAGGGTGCCAGTCACTCTGTGCTGTTGTCCTGTGGAGCCTATCACGCAAGCTGTTGACTCTCAGAAACTTGTCTTCTGATTCTGTTGTGGCTTTGGGTCTGCCAGACCTCTTCCTGTCAGAGTTTCCTCCAGTTTCCAAGTGCCTTTTGATGGTGTAGGAAACTGTACTCACTGACACCTTGGCTTTCTTTGCAATTTCTCTAAAGCAGTTTTTGCTAACATAAACTTTTTTTTAACCTCTAGCAGTTTACCGCTTACCTTTGTACCATTTCAGGTTATTCACTGGACTGGAATTGCTTAAATTTCAATAAAAGCTGGAAAAATGGGGTGTTCTAAAACTTTTGACCGGTAGTGTACATTCACAGTAATTTAAGGTCAGAAGCAACTCTAGGTACATTAGATCAGCCCCCCACCTCCCACTTCATAGGCAGGGATTAGTAAGCATGGAGTATAAACATAGTTTACAGAACTATCCCATCCATTCTGCTGTGCAGGGAACCACAAACTTCTGGTAGTGGTTGTGAAAAATGAATGCCCAAATGGGGGGAATGTGGAAAAAGTGTACCTTGAGCCTTATTCTTGTGACTGTAGAAGATGTAAAAGAACAGATGGGTGTGCTACAATATGAGATACAGAAGTTGGAGGACAAATTAAAAGAGAACTGAGATGAAACATACCTGAAAGATTTTTCTATGAAACTGACCAATCAAGTGAACATACTGAAAGAAGAGATTTGGTAGACTAAAATAAGGAAGTTTAACACAGACAGAAATGACTATAAGAACAATATTGTTTACAACTGGGAGAAAGTAATTAATGATAAATAATATTGGCATACTTTAGAAACAGAGAACATTTTGAAAAGTCTTCTGGTGACTGAAGAAGTTATACTAATGATGTCACAAGATCCTTTTGGACCAACCCTACCAGAACAAAATCAGAGGGGAAATGGAAACAAAAGACTACACCACTGTGGTGGAGGAAGATGAGGAGATAGAGGAAGAGGCACAAACAATAGATGAATCAATACTAGTAGCAGAAGGGAACTGTCATGAGGGGTCAAAACAGATATCCAACATAGTGGACATTTCAAATTATCATTGGAGCATGATTCAAATACAAGCTGTAAACAAAGAATAAAACTAAAAGTCCATCATTCAGCCACAGGTCATTAATAGCAGTCCAGTCAGACTTCCTGATACATGCTTACATTTTATTTCCACAGCAAAAAAAAGGTAAAAATCCTGTGGCCAGAGCACTGGCACAGAGGTAGCGCTATTGCATATGGCACCAGTGACCCATGTTTGGGAGCGACCTCGGGAGTTGGAGGGTTGGCCAGGGGGAGGAGGATTGAGCATCCCAAGGACTGCTCTTCTGGGAGGGACGGGGCCAACAGCTGATGGGGTACTGACCTGTAGTGGTGGCTGGGGGTCAGCGCATTAACAGATGACACACATGGAATGGTGAGGGCATCCATCTGGTGTGTGGCACACAGAAGCATGTGCAACACAGCCATTGACGACATAGCACACCCATGCCTCAGGAAGAAAAAGGGGGCAAAATCAAATCCTCCAGTACTCATGAAGTCTGGTGTTCCATCAGCTCTGCACTGGGTGCATCTGAGTTGCTCCTCCATGTCCAGCCTCAGTCTTCCACAATGTGTGGTGCCCACCCGTCGTGATGTGGCCTGGAGAATGGGCAGGGACTTGAGCATGGTGTTGCAGCTGGTGCAGTGCCACTGGATGGGGGAACAATGGAATACACCCCCTGCCGAGAAGGTAAAAATAGATTAAAAAAAGTTAAAAACCCATCATGGACAGCAACAGCAGACATACTAATTGCCCTACCCAAGGTCTCAACATTTTGCACTGTTCTCGTGCTTTTTCTGCTGTGAAATAAAATATAAGCATGTACCAAGAAGTCTGACTGGACTGCTGTCAATGACCAGTGGGAGAGTACTGGACTTCCTGTTTGTTCTTTGATATATTTTATACCCTCTTGCACCACTGGTTCAGGAGCCATCTTTGTTTGGTGTTCTTACAAACAGTAAACAAAGGTTTCACTTTGGTTTTAATTTTTCAACAAAATGTAAGTGACATGAAAGAAAAGATATTTAAATTTTATGGACATCTGTGTCTGAAATAATTTTTAAAATGAGCCTTTAAGGCAAACATCAACAGACCAAATTGATAATGATGTAACAGTTATCAATAGGGACCAGATGAATTTAAAGAAAAATTTGATTTTATTCCTCCACGCAACCCTGGTTTCGCCTTTGTACCTTTAAAAATTTGGTGGATAGAGACATAGATGAAATGTATTAGAACTTAACAACTTAAATATAACATGACATTAAGAGAAAAAACGCTATACAAGAACATTGGTGATATTCTGTAATAATCTAAGTACGAACAAGAACAGAGCTATTGTTATTATGGATAGAGAAAAATATGTAGCAGAGACTCTGAGACATATAGAATAAAAGATGGGCAAGTGTGTGATATGAAAATTTAATGTACACCTGAGGTGTGGGATGATACATAAACCCTGAGGTTGAAGCCCAAGGGGTTTATCATAGCACCCCTCACCAAAGGTGTGCATTAAATTTGAGTTTCACACACTTCCTCATCTTTTATTTTATATAATTGCTAGCCAGCAATTTTTTACAGCCTAACTTCTGTGGCCTTATGTGACACACACACATACACACAGACAGACATGCACACACACACACACACACACACAGACACACACATTCTCAGTCTGTCTCTCCTTCCCCTCCCTTTCCAGAATTAGTGGGGGGTTTTTTGTTGCTCTTTGGTTTTTTTAACTCACAGTCTGCAGTCAGGATTGCACCAGTCATCCATGGACCCATTCCTGCTTGTACTCGCTGTGCCTGAAGTGGAAAAACTGTAGGATCAACCAGACAAACATCTGTTTTTACAACGTAAGGTAGGATCGGCCAGACAGCGAAATAAAAACAAAAATTACAAGGAGAGATTACTCTTTTTGCGTCAGCTCCTCAGTAACCCAGAGATGGTGCCACCATGCTTTTGGAACTGTTCAGCCTGCCCTCATACAGAATGAGAGCCAATGAGGAAGTGTTAGGTTTTGATAGACACAGTGCATGAATGAAATAATAACCTGCAGGTTATTATGGTAAATATCAACTCGCTCTCTATATACAAAATTTGCTGACCAGTAATTATAACTAAGTAATGCGTATTTGTATGATCCATTATACCTATGAATCACATCAAAAAAGAAGTTGATGAGCTGCTTACAAAAGTGCTAGAGCTCCAATAGAATATGAAAAATGCATTTTTTTTTAGCAGTGGACTTCCAAGTGGTCCCTGTATTCTATACAGTGCCAAAGATCAATAAAAACCTTAGGGAGCTATGGGTAGGTAAATCATTTCAGGGACTGGCTCTATAACATAAAATCTGTTGAAATATGTTGACTGTTTTTTACATCCAGAGGTCCCAAAACCCAAACCGTTTGTGACAGATTCAACCAACATATTAAACCAACTGAGTAATTTAATGATTAGAAAGTACATAACTTTGATAACTTTTGATATCAAGAGCCTACATACTGGGATCCCTCATCAATCAGGCTACATAGGTGTCTCCGATTACTTTGGACATCAGGAAAAATACCTTCCAAATCAATTTATTTTGGGCATAATAAAAATTATTTTGAAATACAGCCATTCCTTGTTTGACAAACTGTGGTATGAACAAGTTGAGGGGACTACGATAGGGTCATGTTTTGCACCGACTTAAGCAAACTTGCTGGTTGAATTATAGGAAGAAGTGTATTTTCAGTCAAGATCAGAATACTTTTGCAAAAATATTTAAATGGTCTAATTTCATTAATAAAATAAACAGGTTCATAAACCCACCCCCAAGGATACACCTGGATGCAAGCTATCACACTTAGTGTGTCTTTCCAAATGACTCTATGCATATTGGCAGGTACAGAGGAAAAATGTAAACATTTTTTTGACTATGGGAACTGCAGAGCACACTTTCTGCAATTAGCAAAGGCACGATTTTAAAAAGATACATTTTCTGGACCTGGGAATCAAAAAGAGTGGTTTATGAACATTTATACTCATATTATAGGGGTGCAGTAGAGACCCTCTAGAAAGGGTTAGGTAGGGTGTTCAATGTTAAACCATTAACTTTGCACCTTAATAGCTTTGGCAGCATTTTGATGAAATCGGCTGAAATTTTGCAGGTGTTGCCTAGGAGATAAGATGTAAATCTGTGGATAGCTCTGTGGTGGCAGCTTGTGCTTTTTCTGAGATCTGCATACAGTTTGTCATTTTTCTGTAGATGTCTATTTTTTTTCCTATACTTAACATGGGATTTGTTTTTGCTCTCACCTACGGCATATGCAGAATGGAATTTTTCCCCAAAACTTCTAGGGTTCAGGTATGATGTCCTATGGTAGTGCCTTTGAAAGGTTTCATGAAAAAAGATTGAATGGTTCCAGGGTTATAAGGCTTTAATATTTTGCGTTTTTCTGTTCTGAGCATGCTCAGTAGGGTTCTTTAGATAACGTTCTGATATGAGATCAAACATTTTGTGTTGCAGGGGTGTTTTTGGTTTCTTACCACTTGCTTCTCACTGCACAAAGCATTTTTTTTGTGCCGTGAGGCCCACCATCTTATTTCTTTTTTTCTTCAGCTAATAAGCATGGAAATTACATAAACATGTGTCATTTAAAAAATAAACACCAGAACCAAGCTAAATAGGACCCATTTAGCTAGATTCTGATGTTTGTTTTTTCAATTAATGGCCAGAAATAACTTTTCTGGACACCCCAAAATCTTGGGTGCCCAGCTTAGAGAGAGGAGCCATTGACCCGCGTTCCTAGCATAAGAACAGCGAGAAATTCTAGAGTTCTGCAGCTGCAGCTGGAACTCATGCTGCAGGCTGCTCTGACAGCAGTGAGCCATTCTTTCCCTGGTATCTTGTGGAATTCTGCCCCCCACCCTCTGATCAATATGTCATTATGTAAGTTATGTTTCCTTGGTGTCTACTGACACCCCCACCCTCTGTTTGCCGTCCCCATATTTACATAGTGTTTCCCTGGTATCTAGTGGCTCCCCCCACCCTCCAATTTCCAACCTCATATTTATATGTTTCCCTGGTGTCTAGTGGGACCCTTCCACCCTCTGATCTCTGGCCACGCATTGCATAATGTTGCCCAACATTGCATAATGTTGTTTCCCTGGCATCTAGTGGTGTGCTCAACCTTCCAATCCCCGTCCCCTTATGAATATTTTTTCCCTGGTGTCTAGTGGTACCCCCCCCACACACACACACACTCCAATCTCCAGACCCATATTTATATAATGTTTCCCTGGTGTCTAGTAGTGCCCCACCACCCTTCGATCACCAGAATCATATTTATATAATGTTCCCCTGGTGTTTAGTGGCACCCCCCCATGCCCACCCTCTGATTCCATCCCCTTATGAATGCCCTGATGTCTAGAGGCACTCCCTGCCCTCCAATTGCTGTCCTCATATTAATGTTTTTTTTTCCCTGGTGTCTAGTGGCACCCCCTGCCCACTGATCACCATCCCCTTATGTATGTTTTTTCCCGAAGTCTAGTGGCACCTCCCACCCTCCGATCATCATCCCCACATTAATATTACCTGTAATAGAGAAAACTGTCCCTCTATGTTTTTTTCCCTTAAATCTGTAAAAAAGAAAATGGCCCCTCACCAATCTGACTCCCCCACCCTGTTTCCCACTGAGCACCCACCACCCCACATTCCCCACACACACCCCTCACACCCTCACTCACCTAAACACATCCCAGGGTGAAGATCCACTCTCCAATCAAAGACATGTCTTGCTGCTGGAACCACCGACTGCAATATGAGAAACTAAGGTAAGTGTGGTTCAATTTATTTCAATGGCATTTTTAACTTTGATGCATAACTGTCGTTTTTGCATAGTTTGACCCCAAATTTTCAATATGGCCTTTTTGAGATCCCACCTCATGATCAGTGGTGGTGGAATTATGCAAATCAGGCCCGAAAGGTGATTTCACGATCATTTTGCAAAATCACCTTTTGGGTGGGATTTGAAAATGTTCATTACCCTTCTTCATGAGGGGGGGTTATAAGAAGGCTATGTTAAAAATTTGGGATCAAAAATATGTAAAAATGGGAAAGTTATGTGCATACCTTGAAATTTTTCTATGCTCCCTCGTAACTTTGGTAATTTTAAATATCTTGACCCCAAATTTTTAACATAACAATTTTTACACACCACCTCATGAATGTGACAGCTGTCATTTTCAAATCCTGTCCCAAATGTGTTTTTGCACCTGTGGTGCAGAATGACGTTTTGGTGGCATGGAAAGACATTTTGGCAAGGATTCAAAAATTTTCACCTACCAGGTTCATGAAGTGGGGTAATAAGAAAGTTATGCTGAAAATCAGAGTCTAAATATTCAAGGGTGGCCCCCCCCCCTTTGCCTGACACCCCGACAGCAAAACTCAGAAAATGACCGCTACAGTGACAGTCGCTGTAACAGTCCGTTTCCAAGTTTCTCTTTCCCCAGTGTCCTGCCCCCTCCCCAGACCAACTCCAACCTGGAGTTGAGAATCCTAAAGTATGGGGGTGTGGGGGGCACAGCCCCCACAGAAAACACTGGGGGCTTGGGTGGAACAATACCTGTGTCAGTATCGTGCCATCGCTGTGCGGGTGGTCGACGGGTTTACTGTTGACCAAACTTGGTGCTTCTGATAGTCAAAGGAGTTGCACCTGGCACAACTGAGTTGCACTGGCACAACTCCAAAATGTGCCCCGGGGCTATGTTCATAAGGGGAAATGCACTGTGCAATTCTGGATGCACCAGGCATAAAGATAATGTATGCGGTGCATCTACTGGGGGCATACCCATGAATGTGCGGCACATCCCCATATTCAGCCTAAACACATGGTGCAACTGTAGAGCAACTCGCAAGATGTGGCTCACAAAGTTGAGCATAAAAGGAGGAGGCTCAACTGCACTCCTCCCACAGGCAGACAGCAGGATAGGTAGGAGCAGGTGGATGCCACTGCATTTCTCATGGAGCAGGTAATGGGGGGGGTGAAGAGGAGGAAGGGAGGAACAACAACGTGGCCATGGAAGGGCCCATCAGCGGTATGCCCAACAGAAACAGTACCATGCCTGACTCACCTTCGAGAACTACAGTGACACTGAGATAGTGGGCAGGTACCATCTCAACAGGGCAATTCTGAGGCAGCTCTGTGAGCTGTGCCATGACAAACTGCATGCACCCACCCAAAGAAGCCATGCCATGTCGGTGGAGACCAAGGTGACGTGATAATGTGCTTGCTCACCACGGGCACCTTTCAGAAACCAGGGGGTGCCACTGTTCAGATCACCCCGTCAGCAACATCCTGCCTCCTCAACCAGGTCCTCAACACTCTGCTGCCACATGCTTTGGAATGCATTAAATTCCCAAGCACATAGGCAAAGCGTACAATAAACATGCAGGAATTCCACAGGGTGGCATGCATGCCAGGCATGATGGGGCCATTGACTGCACCCATATGGCCATATGCACACCACCTGGCCCAGAAGGCACAGCATACATGAACAGGAAGGGATATTACTCCAGCAACTGCCAGGTGATGTGCAATACCCCAGGGAGCATCATCAATGTGTGTGCCATGCACCCTGGGAGTATACATGATGCATTTATCTGGTACCAATTAATCCTGTGCCAGAGATTTGAGAGTGGGGAAATCCAAACAGGGCACCTAGTGGGTGAGTCAGGGTGGGGAAAAGAAGCACAACAGCAGTAGCTTGGCACATCACACAGTGACCAAAAGGGGGGGTGGGGAACACGGAAAGTGCTAGGTGACAAGGAAAGGTAGAAAATGGAGCCAGATGACATGCTAGAAAATCACACATACAGGGGCTCATGTGTTGCTGGCCATAGGGCTGGCATGGCATGTGCACTGCACTGCATTGCAACACCAAGGTCACGAGGCACCACAAGTGGACATGTGTCCAATGGGCAGTATGGCATGTCAGAACAGTGGCACAATGCACACAGCAGCAGGGAAATGGGCCAACAAGCCTGTGGAGGAGTAGCAACAGATGGGTAGGACACATATGTGGGGCCAACAATGGTGGCACATGAGCTGTGCATGTGGGCCATGGCAAGGGCACACAGGGGGGCAGGTAGTGGCAGTGTAGACTGGCAAGGGGGGGCAGGCCATGGCCAGACAGGGTTTCTACTAACACATGTGCTTTCCCCACAGATGACAGTGAGTATCCCCTCTGACCCTGGCTGTTTACCCCCATACGGTGACCCGGCAATGGGGCCGAGGAGAGGTATAATGAGGCACACACCACTACATGCAACATCATAGAGTGGATCTTTGGCATGCTCAAAATGTGTTTCCATTGCCTAGACAGGTCAGGTGGTGCACTACAATATAGCCCTGAGAAAGCCTGTGGCACACTACTGGCCTGTTGTATGCTACACAACATGGCCATTGACCATGGAATACCTGTCCAGGTGGATGACGGCAACAGTACAGATGAGGAGGAAACAAAGAAACAGAAACATAGACTTTGATGGCAGATAAGGACCGCTTGGCCCACCTAGTCTGCCCATTTCCCTACCTACTGGATAAACTGCATATCCTAGTTAACCAACAGCCTATTTCTTCCTACCCCCCACAAGAATTGCCTTATGTCTGTCCCATGCATTCTTGAATTCTCCCACAGTTTTAGACCCCACAACCTCCTCAGGAAGGCGTTTCCATGCATCCACAACCCTCTCTGTGAAAAGAACTTCCTCATATTGCCCCTGAGCCGTCCCCCCATCTATTTTCAAATTGTGTCCCCTTGTTCTTGCACATCTCTTTTTCTGAAAGATGCTACCCTCTTGGACTTTATTGATTCCACTGAGGTACTTAAAGGTTTCTATCGATGTTTAATTCAGTTTTTAGCTATTCTGAATTTAGTTGCTGTTGAGGGTAGTAAATTCTGTTTAACTCTTTGGAATATTGTCTATAAATCAATCAATCAATCAAAATCTTTATTTATCCAGGCAAACATCGTTGAGCAGTGCTCATTTGTAAGATGGACCTGGTTAGATCAAGGTCAGTTACATAAAATATGGTACAATGCAAGGAACAAAATACAATGATAGATCAGGTTATACAAGTCATTAAGGATGCCAACACATGAATATGTGCAAATATGCATGATACATTAGCATAATTCACATATTTACATTTTTTACTTACAGTATATACAAGGTAATAGAGGGGATTACGAATTTGGGTATGGAGAGAGTGTAGGTGGTGACTAACATACAATTGTATAGGGGGATTTGTCAGAGGGGAGGAAATAGACAGCGAGTGGTCTGGGCAGACGATGGGTGGTGGGTGGGGCTTTCAGAAAGAGAGAGGGAAGGGATGCAAATAGACAGGAAGGGAGGGTGAAAATAGACGGTGATGAGGTAGAGAAATATAAAAGGGATGATGGACAAGGCACAATTTGCTATCATGGGTAAAACTAGGAAGTAAAGTAGGATTGCAGAACATAGATATAGTGGAGAGAGTTAGTGGAAGGGACAGGCTTGGAGATGAAAGAGAGGGAAAAGATTCGCCCTACTGCTGTCAAAAACAGTTGCATTGTTCCTTAATAAGCCATGAGTAGACAGATTTAAAGGATGTAATGGACATAGGTATACTCAGTTTTAGTATTTTCTGCAATTTGTTTCATAGGGAGGGCAACACAAAACTAATGGCTGTCCTTCCGAAGCGAGAACTGACTTTGGGCACTTTGAGCAGGATGGAAGAGTAGCTTCGTAGGGCATATTTACTTAAAGTGATTTGTGTGAAGCAATCCGAGACATATTGTGGTAATTTCTTGCATATAGCTCTGAAAATCCATAATGCAGCATTTCTGTCCCTTCTAAACTGAAGTGAAGTCCATCCAACTGCTGCATATAGGGAGCAATGGTGGGTGTTGAATGGGAGTCCTGTGATATACCTCAATGCCCTATGATAGAGTGTAACCAAATTTTCCCAGGTTGGAGGTGGGGCAATGACTGTATAAGAAATCAGCATAGTCGATTACAGAAAATTATAAATGTTAATAATATAATTATAAATGTTTAATATTATGTTGTTTTGTATTTATTCTGATTGTTGTGTGGTGCCCAGAGCCTCTGAGATGGGCATCTCTTAAACAGAGGTTGCCTTGCCATCATGTCCCCCCGCTCCCTCCTTTCCTCAAGGGTATACATATTAAGCTCCTTTAGTCTCTCTCCTCATATGGCTTCTGTTGCAGACCCTGCACCATTTTAGTTGCCCTCCTCTGGACTGCCTCCATCCTGTCTATGTCCTTGCAGAGATGGGGTCTCCAGAACTGGACGCAGTACTCCAGATGGGGTCTCACCAACTGTCTGTACAGAGGGATAACAACTTCCTGTTTTCTGCTAGTGATGCCTCTCCCTATACATCCCAGTATACCCCCAGCCCTCCCTACTGCCTTCTCATATTGCTTGCCAACCTTAAGGTCATCTGATATGATTACCCCAGGTCCCTTTCCATTTTTGTTGTTGTTACTACCCCCCACTGTGTACTCTTTCTCTGAGTTTTTGTTTCCCAGGTGCATTATTTTGCTCTTCTTTGCATTGAATCCAAGCTGCCATACTTCCGACCATTCCTTCAACCTTGCCAAGTCCCTTCTCATCCTTTCCACGCCCCCTTGAGTATCAACCCTGTTGCAGATCTTTGTGTCATCTGTGAAGAGGCATACTTTTCCTTCCAGTCCCTCTGCAATGTCACTTATAAAGACATTAAAAAGGACTAGACCCAGTACTGAACCCTGCGGTACCCCGCTAGTAACCCCTCTTTCTTCAGAATGGACTCTGTTTACTATTACCTTCAGTGTGCTGTTGTCCAGCCAATGTTTTACCCAGGCTACCACCCTGGGACCCATTCCCAGGCTGGCTAATTTGTTTATTTATTTATTTATTGAGAAATCGGAATTACACCCTTTGAGTCAACAGACTCTTTTAGTAAAACATCTCAAGTACAGGTGCATGACATCAATCAGTCCATATATTACATTAGTAGGGAAGGTAAAGAACTGAGTAACATTTCATAGCAGAGGGCAGAGACAGCCCAGAGTCGTGTGTGCAAAACAGAAGCAAAAATACGGAAAACAAAGATATAGATTGTAAGGCAGGGGTTCATCATAATAACTGATTATAATGCAAGGAGATAATACAGTTGAGAGGTAAATGAGGAAGTGCGCTAATATTACATGATGCAAAATAACAAGAAATAAATACGCTGAGAAAAATTAGTCAGTGTGAAGGAGGTGGCAGGGGCTGAGTTAGTATAGTACTACTAGGAGCAGTAGCAAGTAGAGTTGCTAGTGAGAAATTCCTTGAGTGGGGGTTTTAAAAGGGCCTATTTTTGTACCAGCAGTCAGAGCAACAGGTAGGTCATTTAGCCAGCTAGGAGCCCTGTGATAAAAGGCTCTTTAACCCATGGATGTCCTGCAGCGGGGGGACCAAGAAGGGGACCTAGGAGGTACGTCTGGTGAAGGATGGTTGGATGAGGCCCTGTAGACTAGGTGGGGTGAGTTTCAACTGGCTTTTCTTAGCCAGGAGGCATGTGTGATACTTTAGGAGACATTCAAAGTTTAGCCAGTTTGAGCGACTGTAGAGGTCACACGTGTGGGTAGTTCTATCGTAGCCTGTCACCAGGTGACAGGCCTTTTTTAGCACTGTCTTAATGCAACAGAGAGCAGTGTTATCAGCTGAGCCACAGAACATAATTCCATAGTCCAGCACAGAGAGGACCGAGGAAGACACAGCAAGGTGCAGCCCATCATTAGGCAGACAGTGTTTGATCCGATAAAGGAAGCCAATTCTGGAGTTAATGGTGTTACAGAGGATATTTATATGTGCATGATAGGTAAGGGAGGAGTCAAGGGTAATGCCCAGGTATTTGAATGCATTTACCTGCTCAAGCGGGGAGCCTTGGGAGGTGCTGACAAGTAGAGTGGAGTCATGGTAGGGGTTCTGATGGTGTGCGAAGATCATAGTCTTAGTTTTCTTATAGTTTATTACTAGCCTGTGCTCTGTGAACCAGGTTTCGGCTTCAGAGAAAGACTTCTGTAGGGCATCCTGCAATGGTTGAGGCTCAGGGTTACTCCAGAAAATGACTGCATCGTCGGCATAAAGAAGTAACCGACTGGAACAGGCACTGGGTAGTGAGTTTAAGAAAAGGCTAAATAGAAGGGAGCCTAGAATGGAGCCTTGAGGGACCCCAGAGTGAATTGGAAGGCAGGAGGAGAGGGTAGTGCGACTGTGGAACTGTCAAATGCCTTGCTAAAGTCTAGGTAGGCCATGTCCACAGCCCCTCCCTGGTCTATTACTTTGGTCACCCAGTCAAATAAATTGATTAGATTCATCTGACATGACCTTCCCGCTATGAATCCATGCTGCCTTGGGTCCTGTTCCCCACAGGACGCAAGGCAGGAGATGGAGGAGGAGATGGAGGAACAACAGGATGGAGGTGGGCAGCCAGCCATAGAAAAGAGGGATCCCAGGCTGGTGGCATGTGCCAGGAGGCACCAGGATACCACTGTTGAGGAGCATTTCGGGAACCGCAGGTGAGTACCACACAGGGGAACAGGGCATGCATAACACCACACACGCACACACGCACAGACATACAGAGATGCAAGCACCCAGGGACACAAGGACACACACCAGACACCCAGGGGTCACACAGCCACACTCAGGCACACACACACACACCCCCACAAGGAACAACAAAGATATACTGGTACAGTCCACTGCCATAGGGGGTATGCCCACAACCACACATGCATGCAGGCACACACAGCATAACAGTCACAGAGCACACCATAGGGCACACAGCACCAGGTAGAGGCACACACAACACTGCTACCAGGGACATGGACAGACACAGCAGTAGTACAAGGAGTGGCATGGATCAGGGGGTTTGCGCTATCACACAGGCAATGCCAACACAGTGCTGCACTCATCACACCAATGCCTGGTGCATGGCTGGCAATGGCAGCAGGGGACTGGACTGGGCAGCACACCCAGCAGGCCTACCATGCAACTCCACGACCACCACTGCCATGGGGGTGGCCACGCATTGACTGTGTGTCAGCCACAGGCAGCTCAACAGCCACAGGGGTGTCAACAACACACTCACAGGGGTAGATGCCTGAGAACACAACCGGGTCCTTACAGGTGTGTCCAGCCCGACAAACAGACTGTTGCTGGGTGTGTTGGGGATGAGGATAGCAGCAGGCATCATCAGCCTCATTGGGGTCACCAGACGCTGAGCCCTGGGCATGCTCGTGTTGGTACAGGGAGTCCTACATGCCCTGCTGCAACCACTGGATGCCAGTGATGTGACACTCACTGCAATGGTCTCTGCAATGCAGTCCAGTGAAGCAGTCGTGGTCTCCCGCAGTTGGCAGATCTTGCCAATCAGCTGGGCACATCCCATGGCCCCATGCTCAGACAGTTGACGCACCTCCACCCACAGTGCATGGAGCTCCACCCTGAGCACAGCCTGGCTCTCCAAGGAGTGCTGCAGAAACCGGGTGTGCTCGTCTAGCCTGTCAGTGGTTGATGTATCACAGGCTTGACATGCCAGGCAGGGGGGTGGCAGCCTGCTGTGCCACATCCCTTGTCTGGGAATGTTACACAGGAGTCTGCTGTGTGGGTGGGGACTGGTTGTGGGCAGGCATGGCAGCCTCTGGGGAGTGCTGCACAGTGTCCTCCGCAGGCCGTTGCAACACAACAGCACCCTGCTGGACTTGGCCAGCAGACCCAGTGCCCACACCTGTGCCCTGTCCTCGTCCAACACCAGCATCAGTGTCTGCTAGTGCAGGGGAGCACACCGGGGGTTCGCATTCATGGTCACTGGCCCACCGGCACTGCCTACCACCACCTGTGGGACCACTGGACTGGGGGGAGGGATGGCGACACCTGTGCACCCCAATATAAGGGTAATGTCATCATCACTGTCATAATCATCCTCATCCTGTGTGGCCGGTACAAGCACAGGGAGGTAATCCTCCATGAGGATGTCAAATAAAGTGTCCTCAGCAGCCAAACCTAGTAGGTCCACCAACTTACCCAGAGAATGATGCCCCCCGGCACTGGCCACACTGCCAGAGGACGTAGATGGCACAGTATCGTCCTGTGCCATGGGGCTGGGACTGGCCTGCACATCACCCCTGAGGTGTGATGGAGCTGAAAGACAAAATTAAGAGTGGTTAGTGTGTCACAGAAGCATTGCAGGTAGACAGCTATGCAGTGGTATGTCCGCATGTGAACCACAGTTGTGCCTGCACTGCCATATGTGTCTGGTGCCAGCACCTCTGCCTGTGCCAGGCAGGATACAGGTGTTGATCAAGACAATGGTCCACATATGTGCACACACAAGGCAGTGTGTGTCTATGGGCCACACTTGACAGGCTCTGCCAGTACAGACCCCCCAAAAGTGGCATACAGCCCAACTGGGGATACCCTGTCCAGTGTGACTGGCTGGTGCAACGGTCCACTGAGGACAGCCATGTGCAAGCACAACCTGCAATGGTTACCCAGGGGATATACGTGCCCCTGTTGGCGTGTTTCTCTGGTCCAGGCAACCCCCTGACCATGACCATTGGCCAGCTGCTGCCACACAGCACACAGGGGACCATGTGGGACCTCGGTGTGGCTGTCCAGGCAGTGCACCACTCCATGGCATAATGTGAACACACTACTGGACCCGTGTGGTGTACCAGGCACACCTATGGCCTGCACACACTGCTCCCTGCCAGCTGTCCCACAGGTATAATCACAGTGCTGTGATGGGCTGCCACCAGTCTGGAACACCCCCGGACACCACAATGGATGCCTGGGTGAATGTAGCTGCCAGCATCTCCTCCTCCACAGTGAGTACAGGTGCTGTAGAGGGTCCACTACCAGTCTGGTTCAGTGATGCCCTAATGACAGTTATTTTCTCCTTTGCCCAGCGCTTGTCTGTGTTCATTTTCTTTTTGCACTCCTGGGGAGTGCGGTTGTAGTGCCCATGAGCGTTTACTTACGTGGCCACCTCCTCCCAGCCTGTAGCCTGCTCCTGTTGGGTCCCTGTGGCCCCACTGAGCAGTTCCTCCCTGGCAACATATATCTTCACCAGGGCACATTTTTTGTCCTTAATGAAGTTAGACTTGCATTTTCTGGCCCGCTCCTCAGAACTCCACCTGATGTCTCACGTGGTTCCCTTTTACTTTTTCTTCTGTTTTAATATTTTTATATAGGAGCAGAAGATGGGGAGTGAGAAAGATCGGAACTGTAAACAAAACATCCAAAGGTTATTTCTCTCCCAACCCAGTAAGGAGAATGAAATCGTTAAATAAATCATTCTTGAACTTTTATTTTTCTTTAGCTCAATTTATTTGCTTTTCTTGTAAAGTTTCAGAACTAAATGTTCCTTCATCAGACTTGTGAGCTTAACTTATCTTAAGTCCATTTATTTAATGGTAAATACTTCAACTGATTTTTCTTTTTGTAATAACAAATAAATAAAAATAATTATTTTTTGAAATTATTAGCTCCAAATACTTTAGCTCCATATGAATGTAAATCATATACAAGAAAGAACAGGGGGAACAAACCTGCTGAAGTTGTTAATAAATAAATCTGTGGTTCCGTCTATACACACTTTAATTTATGAGTCCGGGCAGGGGAGTGGGGTGTGCTGCTAGTTTTTCAGCTGATTCTAAAAAATGAATAAAATCCAATTACTACATTTATTACTTTGGTTAAAACTCCCCAATTTTAGAGATTTTAAGTTACAAGTAACCTGTCAGCTCTGTGGCTAAACATTTCGCTTGACAGGAATCTATGTTTCCAATCCAGAGTCTTCTCTAGAGCAAAGTAAAATATCTGAAAAAGTTCTTGCTATATTATATATATATGAACCGTGAATACTTTGGTTCAGCTCAATTTTTTTATTCAGACAAATGCTTTACCTTCAGTTCTTCTTAGTTCAGCTGAAAGTACACTCTCAATCATTTAAACTTCTGGTAGCAGCAACCCCGCTCACCTATCTACCATTACCCTGGACGCCAACTTCTCAAAAGGGAAGGGGCCAGGCCGCAACATGAAGCACGTTCCAAGACGTGCCTTCATCACTAGTGACGTCACCCTGGACAGCCCGATCAAAAAGAAATCACTCCCATAGTTGGAGTGATCCCCCTTCTCTTGAAAAGCTTTTACTCAGCTAACAAAACGCCCTATTAAAACAAATCAATTTTAAGGCAAAGCAGAACACCATTGCTGGGTCAAAGATTTCTGATCTTAAGTGCTCAAGTAAAGAGACAGAAAAAGGGCAAGGATCTTTAACATGTATACACAAGCAGAAAATACAATGCACAAAAGAAATGACCAAAATCGATTATAAGAGCACAAATATCAAAAAAGGGGGCTATTTCTGAAATTAAAGGGAGGGAGTGGGCCACAGATACTAGCTGCACAGTGTAGCTCAGCAATGGTGTGCTCCTCCTCGCTCTCAGAATCTGACATACTGCCACCTGTGAATAGGAATGGTGCAAAGATGAACAGTATGGTAGCATTTCCTTGTACTGTGTAATACAGAACATGTAGCAGTGCAATGGAGTCATTAGCTATTGGAATGTAAACAAACCTACCTTCCAGGCAACAATTCCTGTCAGTGACATGTGCTGTGTGGTGGTGCTTTTATGCTCAACTCAGGCAAATGAGCTGTGGAGCAACGAGTAATGAGATGTTAATGTGCTGACTTGTGCCTGGATTGGCTAATGAGGCAATTAGCATATCATGGCTGACTATTGCAGAATTGCTCCAAGTGCAACTGACAATGTGCGGTGAAACTGAGATGCGCCAGAGCATTCTGCTGGTGCATTTTCCTCACATGCGTGATATGCAGTTCTGCATTTAGCATGTGCATGGCCTGCTGCATGACACTCATGTCTGTGTAACGCACATCCACCATTGCTGCACATGTGGGCCCTATCAAGCATGCAAGGAGGCGTGCACAATTGCCATGACCACAGCTTGCTCAATGTCCCTGTGTTGTGCACGCATTGCGGCTGCGCCGTTGGCCATCGCCATGCAGTTGCGGAATTTGTGCCAATGGTGTGCTGTTTGTGTGGCAGTGCCTGACCTTCACAAAATGGCGCTGGCACGCAGATGAGTGGCCATGAGTCACGGCCATGACCCCAGTCTCCCGTCTGGCCTTTTGGTATTGCAAATGTGCAGTACTGTGCAATTGGTCCCACTGGCGCATGCCTATTGAGCATGTGAGTGCTGCACAGCGGTTTGCAGTGCGGTCCTATCGTGCAGTCGGCACGGAAGTGCCACACAGTTCTCAGTACACCAGCAGACAGCACAGTGGGCCTGATAGAGTGTGCTGGAAGTATGGCATGTGCTGCAAGAGTCCGCCCTTGGGCCCTTAACTAGCACCAGGTGGAGACAGCCAACCTCATGGCACTGGTTGCCCCACTGGAGGACCAGTTGTTTGGAGGTGTGGCACTGCAGGAGGCATGGTCCCAGGTTTGGAACCGTGTTGCAGAGCACCTGGAGGAGTATACATGGATCCCAAGTACAGGAAAGTAGTGCCGTCACCAGTATGGTGACCTGCGCCACTGTGGTCCGGCAAGGCTACGGAGACTGCAGGACTGTGCCAGCAGGGGTGTTGTCCCACAACTAGGTAGATCTGTCTGTGCTTTGTGCATACCTCCCACAACTAGGTAGATCTGTCTGTGCTTTGTGCATACCTCTTCTGCATACTTGTGGAAGCATTGGGGTGTGTGGCAGGTGCGTGTGCACCGGCACACAGGAGGGACATGCCTTGTTTGGGTGTGTCAGTGCTGTTGTCAGGCCTTGCTGCACACTGTGTGACCCCATGTTGCACTGTGCCATTGGCCTTGCACATTGTGCCCACCTTGTTGGGTGTGGACTCAGTTTCTGGCATTGTGCGCTGTGCCTTGCTGCATCCTGTTGGGCTTGTTTGGACTTGGGGAGTTAGTTTGGTGTTTGTCTTCTACTTACTGCCCCCTTTCCTTGTGTTTCCTGTGCAGGATGGGAGGCGCGCAGGCAGGTCTGGGAAGAAGCAGACCAATGTGGCCACCAGGAGGGCAATGGAGCAGCAGCTGGAGCTGAAGGCAAAGTGGCAGGTAAGTGTGTGACATGTGCAGCAGTGTTCTGTACCTGGGGTAGGGTGTTGTGGGGGAGGCCATTACCCACAGCAGGCCATAGCCTGCATGCTGTGGTTTTCTATGTGTTGGTTTTCCATCACACTTGGCAGTGTTTGTCAGCAGTATGTGGTTGTCCCATTGTGCACATGGCTCCTGTGTGCTGTTCTCCAGTTGCTGTCACTGGTGGTAGCTGTGTGTACCCAACGGTGCACACATGGGGATGCCACTGGGCCTGCATGAGTGGTGCACACGTGGGCCTCGTCCCACACTGTGGGGGGCATGTGCACATGTCCCTTTGCAACATATTCCCTGCACCACATCCCCTTCATTGTGTGGCGCTGTATCCCGGCCTGTTGTCAGTGTCTGTTGTACGTGGTGTGTTGGCGGCCTTATCCATGGGGCCACCCAGCATCAGTCATGCACACGCAGCCCATTGAGGATGGAGGTTTGTCCTTGTGTGAGCCCTAACACTTGGTTTTTGTTCTGTATTTCCCCTGCTTAGGTCATCCAGTGGCAGGAAGAGGTCAGTGCCATGTGGGCATACTGGGAGGAGGCTTCATATACCTGCAGCGTATGGCCTTTGGGGTATACCAATGGCAGGTGATCCACATTCGTCTGTCACAGAGACTTATTATTTTTATTTTTTTTATTTATTGAGGGTTTGAAAAATACCTTTGAGTCAAGGACTCATTTACAAAGGTGCCATGGCACAAAAAATAGGACATTACAACAAGAAAGTAAATACAATGCAGGAAACCGAACAAACTTGAGTACAAGGTAAAATACATTAGAGGCTAACAATCAGCTTCTAACAAAGTTAGTACTTTGCTCAAACAGATTAGCATATAGGCATTTATATTGTGGCCATCAATAATGGTGGTTGGGGGCTAAGAGGAGGAGGCGTACGCAAGCCAGAGGCAGTTATCAAGCAAGAGGGGGAGGGGGGAGTGCAGGATGGGGTCAAAGGCAGTCACAGCTGTTAGAGGACTGGAGATGACCCCTAAGATTGGTTTTGAAGAGGCCGATTCTATTTTTGTTTGCAAAAAAGCTCGGCAGACCATTCAACCATGAAGGGGCCTTGTAGCTAAAGGATCTTTGAAATTGGGAGTTTTGACAGTTGGGAACTGTGAAGAGCTTCTTGCTAGAGCTAGTTAGCTTTTTGCGCCATAGCCAGGTAGATCAGAGAGGTGCAATCGGGTGGGGGGAGGAGACCTAGGGTGATCTTTTTGGCCATAAAACAGGTATGGAACCTGATCCTATTGTCTAGATTGAGCCAGTTAGTAGATTTATATAGTGAGCAGGTGTGAGTGAGATGGTCGCAGTCCAGTACAAGGCGACAGGCTTTGTTGAGGGAGAGACGGAGCCTGCAGAGGGCCGGGGTGGTTGCAGCACTATAGATAAGTATACCATAGTTGAGGAGGGAGAGGACAGAGGATGAAACAGCGAGCTGGAGGGCTTCGGGAGTGAGCCAATGTTTATGCCTATAGAGTAAGCTGATGCGGATATTAAGGGCAGTGGACAGGTGATGGATGTGCTGGTGGAAATTAAGGGCCGGGTCCAGCATGATGCCTAGGTATTTAAAGGAGTCCACTTCCTCCAGAGGGGTCTGATCTGCAGTTTGAACTTAGGGGCAAAGCTCCTTCTTGGAGTTCTGAGGGCATGAGAAGAACATGATCTTGCTCTTATTGTAGTTCAGTATAAGGCGTTGTGCAGAGAACCACTGTTCAGCTTCACTGAAGGAGGATTGGAGGGATTGGTGGAGTTGAATAGGGTCAGGGCTGGACATACCTCTCAACTGTCACACATTATGTGGTACATCACTCATTTTACCTCTCAGAAACCCTTTGTCCATCATGGGGAAGGAGATATTCCACATTCCCCACTGAGACTTTAAAGCAGAAATTCATAATAATCTATTATGTTCAGTTATCAAAAAACATTATGGACATTAGTGCACTGATAGCTATGGTGTTCTGAGCTTGCAGTGCCTTGTTAGATGATATGCCACACATTTTGCTCATTTGTCACACATCGTGTCACACATTTTGGTGAAGAAAGGTTGAGAGGTAAGGGGCTGGATGGTTAGAGTACTGCATCATCCGCATATAGTAGAAGGTTGCCAGAGCAGGACGCGGGGAAGGAGTTAAGGTAGAGACTGAAGAGTAGGGGATTGAGGATGGACCCCTGATGGAACTGGGAGTCTGTTGGAGAGGGTTTTGCCAATTTTGACCTGTTGGTATCGGTCCGACAAGTAGTCGGTGAACCAGCTTAGGGCATCCTGGGAGAAGCCAATGTTGTTAAGAGTAGTTAGCAAGAGGGAGTAGTTGACGGTGTCAAACATCTTAGTGAGGTCAACAAAGACAACACCAGTGATATGTCCTCTGTCTAAGGTGGAGTGGATGTGTGCGGTGAATTCCAGAAGGGCTGTAGTAGTAGTACTGTGTCCTTTGCGGAAGCCATGTTGCTGTTTACAGAGTAGATCATATTTGTTAAGGTGGTCGGTGAGCTGATCATAGACAATGTGCTTGAGTGCTTTAGATGGGGGGAGGATAGAGATAGGACGGTAGTTGTTCGTGGCAGTACGATCCCGCTTTTAAATATGGGGGAATGGAAGCAGATTTCCAATGTGTGGGGAATTTATCTTGGCAGAGAGAGGGGTTGAGGATGTGGGTGAGGGGGTTGATTACATCATGAAGGGTGAGCCGGAGGAGCCTCAAATCTAGGGAGTCACTACTGTAGTGGGAGTGGCTTAGGCCTTTTTTTGAGATAAGGCTCAGCAGACTTAGGGGTGATACATACATGTGATATGTCCAACTTGCCTAAGAGGGAGATTTGGGTCAGATTAGTAGGGAGATTGGCCTGCTAGTAGGGAGATGCCGTAACATCATGAGTTTGTCCTTAAATGTTGTCAAAAAATAAGAATAAAAGCATTTAATATATTTCCTTTTGTCAAGAATAAGCACTAAAAAGAATCAACAACTAATTATACAAAGTTATCACTTATATTGTTCATCACTAATTTACTTTTTATGTGTTGTTATCTTCCATAAACAAACATGAATGGATATTTTGGACATAATTTTACTTAAGCAGGAGATTTTGTTTACCAGGAGGGAGAGAGAGAGTTCAGTCAAAAAAACAGGAGTCTCCTGCGCAAAGAGGGAGATATCACATGTATGATGTAATGTAGGCAGAAAATGGGGGTTGGGGGCTGGGCAGGGGTGGGTCAAGAAGTTAGGAGGAAGGACATGGCTATGGTTAGTGAATGTGCAGTTAAAAGCTGAGGCAATACAAGAGGGGTCAGATGTCAGGTGCCCATCGACAGCAATCTGGTTGGGGGGGGATTTGGGTCTTTGCCACAGATTTCCTTGATATTATTTCAGAATTTGCACCCTGTGCCCCAGGCAGTGGTAAGGGAGGATTTATAATGCTCAGCTTTGGCTTTGCGTAATGCCAGGGTTCGACCTTAACATTGTTTTACTAGCCTTTAACCTAGTGCAAATTGGCCAGGGCTAGTGCAGCTAACCCCCTACTTGTCCGTCTTGACTAGTGTAGGTTTTTCATGGCTGTTAATGAAGTTGAAAAAGTCCCTGCTTTAGCAGGCTGTAGTCCTTTTGCTAATCTCCCTCAGTGTTCCAGGTGGCCTGGTGTGATTAGCAGCTCATTAAGAACTGCAATTATCTGGAAGTTCAAGAGGGGGATCCAACAAAAGACTCAGTGCAAGTCTTTATCACTCAGTTATTAAGACATTCAGCTAGTGTGCAAGCTGTTATCAAAGGTAGAGTGGTCAAGTCACTAGCTTCCAGTTTGCTGAACTTGTCTTTGATTTGTCCCACAATATTAAGACCAGTGTGCCTCATTTCCCAACCTTTTGAGTGTCTGTATCCAACACTGCAGTGACAGAATGCTATGATGTATACACAGTCTGCCCAGCTAGGTGGTCTGCCCACTGTATACTTTCTCTGGACACCACTGCAGACTAGGTAGATTTTGAAGTGGCCATCCATAGACCCATACAGTAGCTGCCATTACTGACTGGTGTAGGGGTCCACAGCTCCTCTTAATGGCTCACACCAGTCAATGCCATCCATGCAGTACCACCCTTCTACCACTCAGCATGTCATTTCATCCTAAAAACAATGCTTTGGAGCATGTATGGTACAAAGCAAAACCTTAGTACAATATATCATTTGAAGGTTAAAAAAGGTATTCCTGGTGTGCATAGAGCATCCTATATAGAAAGAGAGGTAGTACAGCATCATGCATATATACTGCTCCCCCTTTGACTAATGAAAGGACGCTTATGAAAAATCTGCTGTTAGGGCAGAGCATATTAAATCAAGACTTTTGTGCCTGGTATACTTAAACAGATATGTCAAAGTTTCTTACATCCCAAGCCCCCTGTGTTTAACAATCTCCAAAGAATTCCTAGAATGGCTCCAGGCTCACTTTGCAGTGTAAGAAAACTTCCAGAAGTGCAGGCCTGGTTAATCACAGCCAGGGTGTGGGATGAGTGTATTTCTCTTTCTGACTCTGTACATTGCCCTGCAGGTCAGGTTGGGACTGTGGTGAGGTGCATGATGATGATGTTGGCTATTGTGTGTGCAGAACTAGAACTGCTTGATTGAACATTTGCTATTACAGTATTCTCTGGTTTGGTGGGGAGGGGTGAAGGAAAAGGAAGCAAGGGGCACATGGTAAAAAAACAGCAGGGTACACATTGCATGTGATTGTTTTGCAGTCTTTTTTTGCTGTGGCAGGAAGCAATGTGGGAGCAGGATAAATATGCAATAATTAGAGTATTTCTTGGCGTGCATCTTTCCTGTATAATCAATCAGAATTTACCATTATTATTGTGGGCTAGTATAACCATCTACGGGCTAGTGCAAATTTTAATCAACTTGTCCGACTGGCTAGTGCAAAAAAAACTTGAGGTTAACCCCTGCATAATGCCTGTGTGCATTTGTTCTGGTCCTCTCTATACCTCTGTCTGTTGGCTGGGAGGCCAGTCTCATTGGGGAGGTGCCATAGAGAGTCACGAGTTTACATCAGGGCCAGGAGGTGTTCAGTGATCCCAGGGGACAGGGTTGCCTTTCACCATCCTTTTGGTAAGTGGGACAAACTTGTCACAGATAGTGTTGAAGGTGAAAGTGAAAAGGTCAAGGGCTCAGTCAGGATCAAGGGTATTAGTTAAGAAGGACCAGTCTAGCGAACTGAGATGTAGTTTTAGGAGAGCGAGTTTATCAGGGCCAAGCTTGTGCTGAAAGATTATTTTGAGAAGGGTATTGGGGGCTTTTCAGGACCAGGTACAGAGAACTGGGGACTGCTGGCAGCCACACAGACACTCATTGAAGAGGTGCACCACCTGAGAGAGGACCACCATCGGCAGAAGCATTAGGCAGACATGGACTTTTTTGTACATAGCCCCAGTACTCGCATCCCCAAATCACCATTGCCTGTGGACATAGTTCTTTCCCTGCCATCTCTGTCCCTTCTCACACTGGTCCCCATTGCTTATTGTTGTACATAGTTATTTAGGCTGCCTTTTTACAGTTCACAGTTGGTGCTGTATTTGTGTTCAGTTGTTTTCTGTTTTTTGCCATGTTTTTTGCCTTTTATTGCCTGTTTCTTAATCTTTTGTTCCACTGTGTTTCTCCAGTTTTGATATTAAGTATGGTTTCCTATATGCGTGTGTGTTTGAGTGTCTCCCTAGCATGCCTGTTGCTTTAGTATGTTGTTGTTGTCCATGATTGGATTCTGGCCCAGGCATATCCTGGCCCATGGTGTTTCTGCAATGTGACACCAGTGGGTGCTCACATCCTTGCTTTTCACATCCCTGTTTGACATGGTGTCCAATGGGTTGCCTGGGGGTCTGGCTCTGTGCTTGCCACAGTGTCATGTGCCTATGTCCATATGTCCAGCACTGTGCACACCTCTGCTGTGTTCCTCTTCCCTGTGCTGCTGTGCTGCGCTATTCCCAAACCTGTGTCCCTGTGTGCCTGTTCGGTGTGTGCTGCATACCACCATGTGCCTGTCTGCCAGTCTGCCTGTGGACCACTGTGTCTGTGCTGTGGCACCCAGTGCACTCCTGTATGGTGCTTTTGCATGGTGGCAATGGTGCTTGGCTATTTCTTGTTGTCTGTTGGACCTCTGGTCCTGGGGGTGCTCAGTCTCTGCAACCCTCTCTGCCATGCCTGTTGTGAGCCCTGTCCCATTGGTTGCCCGGGTCTGTGTGGTGCTCTGCATTGTGTCCGGGGACTATGGGTCTGTGTTCACTCTGCACTGTATCTGTGCCATCCACCTGTCCTTTGCTATTGTGGTTCTGCCCTGCCTCCTCTGCCACGGTCATGTGCCTTTGCATGGCCCTGACTGCTGTCCCTGTCATCTGGGGCAATTTGCTCCATTTGCTATTTTCAGCCTGTACAGTTGCTCCGGTGCATTTCAGGTTGCACCGGCGCAAGTCTGGTTGTGCCATGGCTCATCTTTGCAATATTCAGTGTGGATTGTGCTGGTGCATTTCTACTGTGCATCTTCTGAATTTTGCATTTTTGTGCCATGGCACATCTGGGTAGTGTGGAGCAAGGGCACACATTTGGATATCTAGCCCAGTGTGTACAAATACAGTGAAATGCCCAGGTTATGAGTGAATGTTGCAGTATTTCAAAGTTCACTCATAACTTCAATAATTTTAAAATATTTTGACTCCAACCTTTCAACATAGCCATTTTTCCACACCACCTCATAAATGTGACACGTCATTCTGATGCGAAATAACATTTCGTCCAATATACTGTAAATGGTACGTGTCATGTTTATAAGGTGAATCATAAAACAAGTACAGTATCTTGACAATTTGGGGTAAAAATTAAAAACAAATCGCTAGCAAACCTTGTGTGTAGTGTCAGTCTTGACCCCACCAAAGTTACCTGCATGAATAAGGATTTGAAAATGTTTACTACCCTTGTTCATGAGGTGGGGTCATAAGAAGGCTATGTTGAAAATTTAGAGTAAAAAATATATAAAAATAGAAAAGTTATGCTCGTACCTTGCAATTTTCTATGCTGCCTCGTAACTTTGGGAATTTTAAATATCTTGACCCAAAATTTTTAACATAGCCATTTTTACACACCACCTCGCGAATGTGACAGCTGCCATTTTCAAACCCTGGCCACAATGTGTTTTTGCACCTGTGATGTAGAATGATGTTTTAGTGGCACAGAAAGACGTTTTGATGGTAACTTGAAAATTTTCACCTACCAGGTTCATGAGGTGGGGTTGTAAGAAGGCTATGCTGAAAATCTGGTGTACAAATACAGTGAAATGCATAGGTTATGAGTGAACATTGCAGTATTTCAAAGTTCACTCATAACTTCAATCATTTAAAATATTTTGACTCCAAACTTTCAACATAGCCATTTTTCCACACCACCTCACAGAAACATAGAAACATAGAAAAATAGACTTTGATGGCAGATATAAGGACCGCTTGGCCCATCTAGTCTGCCCATTTCCCTACCTACAGGATAGGCCGCAGATCCTAGTTAACCAACAGCCTATTTCTTCTTACCCCCCACAAGAATTGCCTTATGTCTGTCCCATGTATTCTTGAATTCTCCCACAGTTTTAGACCCCACAACCTCCTCAGGAAGGCTGTTCCATGCATCCACTACCCTCTCTGTGAAATAATACTTCCTCACATTGCCCCTGAACAGCCTTCCTTCTATCTTTAAATTGTGTCCCCTTGTTCTTGCAAGTCTCTTTTTCTGAAAGATGCTACCCTCTTGGACTTTGTTGATTCCACTGAGGTACTTAAAAGTTTCTATCATGTCCCCCCTCGCCCTTCTTTCCTCAAGGGTATACATATTAAGCTCCTTTAGTCTCTCCTCATATGGCTTCTCTTGCAGACCCTGCACCATTTTAGTTGCCCTCCTCTGGACTACCTCTATCCTGTCTATGTCCTTGCAGAGATGGGGTCTCCAGAACTGGACGTAGTACTCCAGATGGGGTCTCACCAACTGTCTGTGCAGAGGGATAACAACCTCCTGTTTTCTGCTGCTGATGCCTCTCCCTATACATCCCAGTATACCCCCAGCCCTCCCTACTGCCTTCTCACATTGCTTGCTAACCTTAAGGTCATCTGATATGATTACCCCAGGTCCCTTTCCTTTTTGTTGTTGTTACTTCCTCCCACCCATTGTGTATTCTTCCCTGGTTCTTGTTTCCCAGGTGCATTATTTTGCACTTCTTTGCATTGAATCCTAGCTGCCATACTTCTGACCATTCCTCCAACCTTGCCAAGTCCCTTTTCATCCTTTCCACGCCTCCTGTGTATCAACCCTGTTGCAGATCTTTGTGTCATCTGCAAAAGGCATATTTTCCTTCCAGTCCCTCTGCAATGTCACTGATGAAGACATTAAAAGGACTGGACCCAATCTGAACCCTGCATTCCCACTAGTAACCCCTCTTTCTTCAGAGTGGACTCCATTTACAATTACCTTCTGTGTCCTGTTGTGCAGCCAATGTTTTACCCAGGCTACCACCCTGGGACCCACTCCCAGGCTGGTTAATTTGACTATTAATCTTTTGTGTGGGACTGTGTCACATGCCTTGCTGAAGTCTAGGTAGACCATGTCCACAGCCCCTCCCTGGTCTACTACTTTGGTCACCCAGTCATAGAAATCTATTAGATTCGTCTGACATGACCTTCCTGCTGTGAACCCATGCTGCCTTGGGTCCTGTGCTCCACTGGCCTCTAGGTACTCAACTATTCTTTCCTTCAGAAGTGACTCCATCACTTTCCCTACCACAGAGGTCAGACTGACAGGTCTGTAGTTTCCTGCCTCTGTCTTGGTCCCACTTTTGTAAAGGGGAATCACATCCGCCTTCCTCCAGTCCTCGGGTACCACACCATCCTCCCATGATTTATTAAAAAGAGTAGCCAGTGGTTTCACTAGTTCCTCCCTTAATTCTTTTGTCATTCTGGTGCGAAATGACATTTCATCCAAAATATTATAAATGGTACATGTCATGTCATGTTTATAAGGTGAATCATAAAGTAAGTATCTTGAAAATTTGGGGTCAAAATTAAAAAACAAACATTAACAAACGTTGTGTGTAGTGCCAGTCTTGACACCACCAAAGGGACTTGCATGAATAAGAATTTGAACATTTTCACTACCCTTGTTCATGAGGTAGGGTCATACTGTAAGAAGGCTATGTTGAAAATCTGGGGTCACAAAATAAGTAAATATAGGAAAGTTATGCATGTACCTTGAAATTTTCTATGTTGCCTCGTAACTTTGGTAATTTTAAATATCTTGACCCAAACTTTTTAACATAGCCAATTTTACACGCCACCTTACGAATGCGACAGCTGTCATTTTCAAATCCTGGCCAAGATGTGTTTTTGCACCTGTGGTGCAGAATGATGTTTTGTTGGGGATTTAAAAATTTTCACTTACCAGGTTTATGAGGTGGGGTAATAAGAAGGCTATGCTGAAAATTTGGTGTACAAATACAATGAAATGCCCAGATTATGAGTGAACATTGCAGTATTTGCACAGTCAGGAGTGGCAATCCCTGAAGCCTGAAGCAACAACTAGCCTACCTCTGTATCACTGGGTACTAGGTCAACCCTGCTAGTGGTATCTGCCTTTGTGTACTGAAACCCACCTGCTATATTTCCTCAGGAGGAGCCTGTGTCTGCACTGTATCCCAGAGCGATCTGCCCAAAGGGAGTTCACTGCAACACCCCTGAGCCTTGTGGATCCCACAGGACAAATCCCGTCTCGGCTGCCCACAGGACTAATCCCATCTCGGCTGCCCCCCCCACTGCGGCCTGATAGGATGCCTCCACTGAGAGGCCGTCCTGTGCTCCACGGCCTGGCCGGGGCCCCTGTCCAAAGTATAGGCCCACTGAGCGCTAGTCCCTCCCCGAAACCACCCTCCACCTGGTTATCGACCAAAGGCTTGAGGCTTGTGCACTTAAACATACACAGCCTTCTACCACACCTTACTGAGCTAACAGCTTGGGTGGCTCATTATAACCCGGACATTATGGGATCACGGAGACCTGGCTTAAGCCACACATACCTGACTCAGTATGCGCCCTTCCAGGCTACAACCTCATTAGGTTGGACAGGGCTCAGAACAAGAGGGGGGGGTGGAGTACTCATATACTACATGACACACTTAAATGTCTCAGTCATAGGACACACGCCATCTACATCGCATCTCTGTGAGTTCCTGCACATCCTCTTCCTGTTAGGGAGCACCAAAAAGGTGCACTTGATCTGTGCCTACAACCCTCCTAAGGGTGGAGTGTCTGGGCTCTCCTCCCTCCTAGACAGTCTTAGCTCAAAGATTGGCTCGAACGAGTTACTAGTACTAGGTGACTTCAACCTTAACTGGGCAGGTCATAATGTTCAGCAATACGAGCCACTGTTGGCTGGACTAGCCCTCAGCCAGCTCATCTCTGAACCCACAAGGCCCTCTCCTAGAGGAGACAAGGGTTCCATCATCGACTGGGTGCTAAGCAACAGAACAGAGAAAATTATCTCTTGCGGCATTCTACTTGATGCTACATTGGATCACTCTCCCACCTACTGCGTATGGGGCAACTCCCCTCCCAAAATCGCCCACAAGGTGATACAAATGAGGGACTACTCCAAACTCAATGTTGGAGGCTTCCTTGCTGACCCGCATCATGCTGACTGGTCTCAGGTCATGGCCACAAATGACCCCTCAAAGGCCCTTGACAACTTCCTAAAAGCTTACACCCCACTTCAAAACAAGCATACCCCCCTCACAAGAAGGAGAGTGAGGGGCATTGCAACTAAATGGCTCCATGGAGGCCTGTATTCTCTCATGAAACAAAGGGATAAATGCTGGGCAAGATATAAGTGCTCATTGTCCAGCACAGACCTCCAGGATTACAGGCAGCTGAGGAACTCGTGCAAGAGAGCCATTCGATTCGCAAAAAGTGAGTTTTGTCAGTCCATCCTGCTCTCCACAGCCAAAAATCCGAGGACATTCTGGCAGAGCATTAAGAATGTGGTTGGTGGGTCTACTAGAGCTCAGGTCACGGACATGCTCATTGACGGGGAAAAATGCAACAACCCCCTCACTATTTCCAATGCCTTCAGCTCTCAGTTCACTGACCTGCCAGCTCTCCCCAAACTGCCTCACTACCCCATAGATTGGGCCTCTCCACCCAGTGGGACAACCTCCCTCCTGCCCTTTTACCTCAAGGTCGTATCAGACATGGAGGCCCAGAAGCTCCTTGCTGGCCTCTCCCCTCACACTGGTGCTGGGCATGACTGCCTGGAGCCCAAGCTGCTTAGGCTAGGGGCAACAGTACTAGCCCAACCTATAGCCCACGTCTTCAACGCAACGCTTACCTCGGGTATAGTCCCGGACATCTGTAAGATGGCTAAGGTCATCCCTGTGCCCAAGCAAGGGGACCCAAAAGACCTAAAGAGCTACCGCCCCATAGCAATCCTATCAGCAATCAGCAAACTTCTGGAAAAGGTAGTCGCCTTTCAGGTCACCCATTACCTACGGACCCACAACCTACTCTCCCCTGCACAGCATGGGTTCAGAAAGGGGCATAGCACCTCCACAGCCCTAGCAGTTGTTACCTCTGAGATCAGGTCCGCTGCTGACTGAGGCGAACTGACCGGGGCCATCTTTGTTGATCTCTCGAAAGCCTTTGATTGGGTAGACCACGCACTACTGTGCTCCTCTCTCCTACCACTTGGCTTCTCCTCCCCCGCCCTTGCCTGGATCAGTAATTATCTCATGGGCAGGCAGCAGTACACCAAGTTCAACAAGGCCCTGTCTGAGCCTGCCCAGATAAATTGCGGAGTCCCCCAGGGCTCTGTCCTGGGGTCTCTCCTGTTCTCTCTCTTCATAAATGAGCTACCCTCGGCTCCGGCTCTTGGGTCCTCAGTGCTGTATGCAGATGACCTAGTCATCATGTCCAGTTCCCAGAACATCTCTACCATCAACACCAAACTAAACTCAGACTTCGACCAAATCCAAACTTGGTTGCAGGACCATAAACTTATGATTAACCTGCAGAAGATGCAGGCCATGCTCTTTGGCTCAGCAGCCAAGTTAAAAGCTGCCCCAGATTCACCACAGATTTCTGGGGCCGATGGGTCCCCACTGCTAGTTGCAGACTCGGTCAAGTACCTGGGGGTGACTCTTGACCCGCAACTGGATATGAACATACACATACGCAATTCATGTAAGGCCTCAAACTGCAAGTTGGGTCATGCTTTCAGAGCAAAAAGTTGTCTCACTCCAGCTGCCTGTCTCGCCTTAGCCAGGGGAGTCCTCCTACCTACGCTCTGCTATGGACTAGTCACCTTTGCTCACGTTGCAAAAACTAGTTTAGTAAAGTGGGACTCAGCGTATAACAACATATGCCATTTTGCGCTCTCAGCCCCCTGCCTCTCTCACCGCTGTGTGCTCTACACCCAGGTTGAATGGCTCCCACTGGAAACTCACCGCTCCTATGTTGTGGGCAACTTCATAGACAGTATTGTCAGACCTGCCACCCCCCCTTAACCTTGCAGAGTCCCTCGTTCTAGCTACTTCCTCCTACAGCCTGCGATCCAGTGATCCTCATGCCCTCCTGGTACCTAACACCTGCACACAAATGGGTGACCGAGCCTTCGCTGCGTTTGCGCCCAGGGTTTGGAACTCTCTTCCATCAAGCACTCGCTCCTCTCCCTCCCACCAGAGCTTTAAAGCCTCCCTCTGGGGCTTTCTCAAAATGGCCTCCACCTGTCTCTGCACTAGACAAACCCTCGCAGCCTGTGACGCCCCAACAAATTGAGATGCTACCTAAACAATATGACTTGGGTAGAGTACATCTGCACTTATACACCTCCTGTACTCACAGCTTACTAGAAAAATAGACCACTTAGGCCCACCTGCCCAACAGGGTGAGCATTATTACTGTGCACTCCCTTATCTTGCTCTGGGCCCACTGTATCCCAATGTGACTCCTCTTTGCCTACCTGCAAGCCTTACAACATTGCTGCCTGGAACGATGAAACCACACTGTACTTCCTACTGCCTGCAATGTAAATCCCTGCTGGTACTGTTGCTTGTATTGTCCCTGTGTGCTAATTCTCTTTAATGTAATCCTTCACTTGTTTTTGCCTGATGTTCATGTATGTACCTTGTAATCTCCCAGGTCGCACCTGAAAATAGGCACTTGACTGTCTAGTGTGCTTACCTGGTTAACAAAAGCAAATAAATAAATAAAATAAAAATTTCAAAGTTCACTCATAGCTTCAATAATGTTGACTCCAAACTTTCAACATAGCCATTTTTCCACACTACCTCATAAACGTGACACGTCATTGTGGTGCGAAATGACATTTCATCCAATATACTATAAATGAAACATGTCATGTTTATAAGGTGAATCATAAAACTAGTATCTTGAAAATTTGGGGACAAAACTAAATCAAAAATTGTTAAACCTTGTGTGTAGTGCCAGTCTTGACCTCACCAAAGGAACCTGCATGAAGAAGGATACAATTCCACTATGTCAAAAAGAATGGAAATTCTTAGCAAAAGACGTAGTTGATACACCAGTTAAGGTAACTTAACACTACAAATGTAGGGAAATGTGGTGTTAGGGTTTCCAACCCTAACTCCCCACCCCACCCCCCAAGCAGTGAAAGGAAAAAGCACTAGGGTTTTGGGTTACCAGAGTCTTGGCAAATCAGTGGTGGGATCTTCCTTGGGGTTATCAACCCATATGCCCATCCCATTCCCTGAGCAAACAACATCACACATGATCTCCTTTCTTCACACAGGGCCCACATGGCCATGCCTGAAGAAAGCTACAACAAATTGTGTTGGCAACATGTGGTGAGACATAATTCTCTGCCTTTGAAGAGTGTATCACTATGAGGCACTAGCTTGAAGCTGTTCCTTGTGTTTTAGACTACAGGCTATGGCTAAGGGGAGGAGGGGGGACCATTAGAGTTGAGAACCCAAAGGAAGAACCCACCACTGATTCGTCAAGACTCCGGAGACCCAAAACCTTAATGTATTCTCCTTTTGCTGCTTGGGGGAGGGTTGGGATTTAGGGTTGGAAACCTTAACACCACATTTCCCTACTTTTATGGCATTAAGTTACCCTAACTGGTGCATTAACAAAGAATATATACTGTGTGTATATATATATATATATATATATATATATATATATACACACACACATATGAAAGAGCCAACAGAAGGCCAAATTGGTCTATCAAGTCTGCTCATTAGTAATGCAGTTTCTCTGGCTTACTCCATTGATCCTGCCCCCTGTCAAACTTTCCTTCATAACCCACCCCCCACGGTTCCATGGGATTCCTTTATGCCTATCTCAAGCTCTCTTAAAGTCATCCACCATTTTTTCTGAGACCACCCCTTCTGGCAGTGCATTCCATTTTTCCACCACTCTCTCCATGTAAAAATGTTTCCTAACATCCCTCCTAAACTTCCCCCCCACCAACTTCAAACTGTGCCCCCTAAGGTTTCTGTTGTTACTTACCTTAGAGTGACCTTCCCTATCACTCCATTTATTCCCCCAGGTACTTAAAGGTCTCTATCATACCCCCCTTCCAGGGAGTACATTCTCAAGGATCTCAGCCTCTCTTCATAAGACTTCTCAAGCTGTCCCCTGATCATCTTGGTTGCCCCCCTTTGGACCCTCTCCACCAAGCTGATGTCCTTCTTATGATATGGACTTCAGTACCTTGCCTCATATTCTAAATGTGGTCTCAACAATGACCTGTACAAGGGCAGGATGACCTCACTCCACCTACTGCTGAATCCCCTGGCTATACACCCTAACATCCTGTTCACCTTCACAGTTGCCTTTTTGCATTGTGAGAAGTGTTTCAGGTCACTGGTGATCATCACCCCGAGATCCTACTTTTGTTCCTCTGACGCAGCTACTTGAACCCCCCCCCCGGTAATATTCAGTCCTAGTATTTCTGGCCTAAATGTAGTGTGCATCACTTTGCATTTCTTGTCATTGAAGCCAAGCTGCCATATCCCCGACCATCTCTCATGTTTCCTGAGGTTTTCCTGTATCCCCTTCAACTGTGTCCACCCTCCCACAGAGTTGGGTGTCATCCGTAAACAGGCACCTCTTGCCTTTTATGGCTTCCCAATGTTGTTTATGAAGACATTGAACAAGACTGGCCCCAGCACTGGTCCCTCTGGGTTTCCCGCTGGTGACCTCCTTGGTACTGGATAACTCTCCCTCTCAACACCACCACTCTCTGGGTTCTGTCACTTAGCCAGCTTTCCATGCACCTTGTCAGTTTCTCCTGGACCCCAAGATCCTTCAGTTTGCAGATTATCCTTTTATGTGGCACAGACTCAAAGGCTTTGCTAAAGTCCAGCTAAATGATGTCTACTGCTTTTTCCCTATCCACCACTCTGGTAACCCAATCAAAAAAGTCAATAGGATCTTCCTCCCACAAACCCATGTTACCTGTTGTCCTGGAGACCATTCTCCTCTATGTACCTTACAAACCTTTCTTTGAGTGTGGTTTCCATGAATTTGCACATGATCGATGTCAGACTGACTGGCCTATAGTTCCTTGGATCATCTCTGTTCCGCTCTTGTGAAGAGGCACCACATGTGCTGTTCTCCAGCCCTGCAGCATCACTTCTGACTCCAGGGATCCATTGAAGAGGTCCACCAGTGGCCCCACAAGCTCCTCTGCTAGCTCTTTTAGTACCCTTGGGGTATGCTGTCCAGTCCTGGGGACTTGTCTGCCTTTAGTGCCAATAGCCCCTCCCTCACTCTATCCACCTCTATTACCACATCTGTGGCCCCTCCTCCCCCTCCCTTGTTCTCCCCCCAGGTGGTACCAACCCATCTTTTTCCCTAGTGAAGACAGAGCAGAAGTACTCACTCAGTACCTCCACTTTGTTCATGTCTTCCAATACCCATCCATCCCTCTTCCTCAGCTTAACCATCCAATCCTTTCTGTCCCTCTTCTCACTTATGTAGCAAAAGAAGGCCTTCTCTTGGTCTTAATCCCTTCTGTTATTTGCAGTTCTTTCTGTGCATTTGCTTGCTGCACCACCTTGCCTGCCATTTTAGCTAACCACAGGTATTTCTCCTTATCTGCTTCACCCTCAGTCCTCTTGTATCTCTTGTAGGCCACTATCTTGTCCCTTAATGCCCTGGCAATCTCAGAGTTGATCCAGATGGGTGATTTGGCCCCTGATTTCTTACCCCTGAGCTTAACACAATACACTGTGGCTGCTAGTATGGCATCCTTGATGATGACCCATTGTCTGCCCACCCCTGTGTGTACTTTGATGCCCTTTAGTTGTTTCCTTAGCACCTCCCCCATTTTCTGGAAATCCGCTCTCCTGAAGTCCAGGGTTTTGGTCTTGATGGAGATGTTTTTCCTTCCCATACCCAGACTGAACCACACTGTGCTGTGACCATTACCTCTCAGGGGTTCCTTCACCATAATCTCATGTACAAAGGATTTCCCCCTCCCTGGTGGGCTCAGTAACTCCCTGGGTCATGAACCCTCCCTGTGTTGCATCTAGGATCACTGGCCTCCTAGCACAGGGTGTAGATGGTGTACCACAGTCCACCTTAGGCAGATTAATGTCCCCCACCATGACCACCTCCCCTTTTCCTGCTGCTTCCAGCAATTTCAATCATAGTTCTTGGTCTCTATCTTCTTCCTGGTTGGGTGGTCTCTAGACCACCCTCAATCTGATCTTCCTCCTCCTGTTGGTCTGGAGCTGGATCCACAGCAATTCCACTTTCCCCTGTTCATTCTCTTCCCTAGTACATATTATCCCCTCCCTGATGCATGCCACCACCCCCTCCCCTTTGCCGAACACTCTGTCCCTGCTGTACAGCTTGTACCCTGGGATCGAGAGGTCCCAGTCATTGTGTGCTGTAGCCCAGGTCTCGGTAACTGCAACTACATCTATCTTCCCCTCTGCTAAGAGGGCCTTCATATCTGCCATCTTGTTACCAAGACTGTGAGCACTAAGAGACACCACCCTCCACCTTGACCCTGTGCCTCCCTGCTTAGTTCCTGTATCCTTCTTGATCAGCCTATCCTCTATACTCCCCCTTCACCCCATCCTTGAATCCTCTCCCTTGCTCCTACACCCTCCTTCCTGATTGCTACTTCCTGTGTGTGGGGGAGGTCCACAGACTTCGCTGTCTCAAAGCTTCTGTGCCCACTGGCCCACCTCTGCCCCCCCCCAGCAGTTTAAACTCAGATCTGTTTCCAGGTATTCTCTCCGCTTGTCCCTGAGTACTTTCAATTCCTCCCAATTAAGGTGCAGCCTTTCTGTTGAATATAGGCCCTTGTCCGATCACTTGTCTCCCCAGTCTTCAATACAACTGAACCCTTCCCCCTAGCACCAGTTCTTTAGCCAATCATTAAACTCTTCAATCCTTCTTTTTCTGACTGTGCTAGCTCTGGGGACAGGAATTACCTCTGAAAAGGTCATAGAGTTCATTGAAGCCTTGCAGTTCCTTGCTAACTCTACAAATATTTTCTGCGTCTCCCCCACCTCTTCCCCTGCCAAGTCTTTGGTTCCCAGGTGGAAGACCAAGTAAGGCTTTCCACCAACCCACCATACAGCTTCCCTAATCCTGGGTTTTTCCCTTGCCACCTCCGTCCCTGATATACAAACAACCACTCTTCTTTTTCTTGGGTCACCTCTTCTCCCCAGTTGGATAACTTTAATTATGGAATCCCCACTAACAATCACCCTTCCATCCCTCGCAGACTTGTTATTCTTGGCATCTTGGTGCTTAAGACAAAAGAAGGCCGAAGCCCATCGAGACTGTCTCCCACTATCCAGTGGGTTATTGTGTTATTCTGGACTGAATAATACATTTATCGAGTTCCCTTTTAAAAGAGTCCATTGATTGTTGGTTAATTATGAACGCTGGTAAAGAGTTCCACACGTGTGCTGATCTTATAGTGCAGAAATGCAATCTTTTATTTGTTTTGGCATGATGTACCACAATTTGCTTACTATGGGACCTCAGATCTGTATTCCTTAAGTTAAACTGAACTCCCATTTCATTCATTAGTTCCTAATTTTTCAGAACATTGTAAAGAAATAAAATATCTCCTCTCAGTCTTCTTTCCTTAAAACCGAACAACCCTAATTTAATTAACCTGTCCTTATATTTCTTATTATTGCATCCTTGGATCATCTTAGTAATACTTCTCTGAGGTCTTTCAAGGAGTTTTATGTTCTTTTTTAGATATGGACACCAGAAGGGTGAGCCAAAGTCCATGTGGGGGATAACAACTGTTTGTAAGTTTGCAAAATGCACTGCGACTCTCTGGTGACAAAAGAGGGCTTTATTGCCTGGATTGAATAATTTGCTGTTCTAATGGCCAGTATGCAGTGATCAGTTTGAGTCAGGGAATTATTTATTATGACACCCAAATCACTTTCCTCATTTACTGATTTGAATACGTTACCATACATAAAAGATGTATACTTCAGGTTTTTCCTGCCGAAATGCAGTACTGTGCATTTTTCTGGGTCAAATGTCATTTAATTGTTGATCGTCCAATTTTGAATTGTGTCAAGGTCATCCTCAATTGCAAAATATTTTTCAATGCTGTACACTGGAGCCCCAATTTTGGTGTCATCAGCAACTTTAGTCAAATGGCTATGGACACCCACTCCCATATCAGCTATAAACCACCCAAAAAGCACTGACCCCAAAACTGGTCCCTGGGGCACCCCACTAGTGACCATTCCCTCAGCAGAGAGAACCATATTTAATCTGACTCTTTGGGAACTATTGGATAGCCAGTTTTTAATCCAGTGTACTACATACGTATTCATACCCATTTTATCTAATTTTTGAACCAGGAGGTCATGGGGGACTTTATCTAAAGCCTTCCCATGGTCTAGCATGATGACATCATATGGAATACCTTCATCAAGACTCCTACTGACCTTCTCATAAAAGGTTATCAAGTTTGTATTACATGACAGACCTTTCATGAAACCCTGCTGAGAAATGTCCTTTTACTGTAAGGTCTCTATATCTTACTCTATAACAGTTTTTAATAACCTTTCCATCACCTTGCAACAGATTGGTGTAAGGCTGATGGGATGGTAGTTCACAACTTGGTTCTTATTACCCTTTTTACAGCTGCAATGGGCTTAGCCCTGCAGTCATTTTGCTTTGAGAAAAGGACTACCTGCATAAATTACCTACCAAACAACATGATAGAGTGCTAAAAATAGTGTCCACCACTGAAGCCTCATTACTACACTGCCTGTGTGTGTATGGCAGCTGGAAAGTACTATTTTTCCTCTGGCTTGAGAAGTTAATTGAGCCCTCCCCAGCACTGCCTTTGTTTGCAAGTTGAAATATCCTCCATAGTGTTTTAAGGGCCTTCTCTTTGTTTGTTAAGTTTCAGTGCTTAAGTTGAGTCCTCCCCAGTACTGTCTTTTTTTGCAAGTTGAAACCTCCTCCATGGTGTTTTATGGGCCTTTCCTCTGGCTTGAGAGAAGTTAAAGGAAAACTGCACCCAAAGTCCAAGTCTGGTGCCTCTGTGATTAAACTATCCTGCACATTTTGAGTCCCTCCATAGGAGGCATCAATAAAATAACCAGATACTAAGGACTGGATCAGCAGGGGAAATGTAGCAGCTATGCAGTGTCCATTAAAAGTTGACTGAGTGATCATCTTATACAGGTTTTGACTAGATGATCCAACCACCTTAGTTTCCCCCTCCCCCTACCACACACTAACACAAGTAGAAACCATGCAGCATCTGGCAGCACTAACACCAATGGAAGATTATGCCATTAGCAAGCATCTCTTTAAATATTTTAAAGTTGATATTAGCTGGTATTAACAATAAAACCTGAAGAAATCATGCAGAGGGCTCCTGGAGGAGATCACATAAACACAATCACAAAGCCTTCTTAGCCAATGGATGACCACAGCTGCAAAATGATTAGATTTGTCTACAAGCACTGTCTTCTATACAAGATACAAGCAAGTGAATCAAAAGTACATAACATGTTGATCAAAATGGGGGAGCAGGATTTTGGGCAAAGTGACACAGTTTATATACAGATTGTAGGCAGCAATAACTGCCGCTGAGATAAACTGATGTGTCCTCTGCTATCCAATGGGGGGGGGGAGTGTAAAGCAGCATTGTTGAGAAGCAGTCACAGATTTGTTTTATAAATAGCTCTGCTCCATGATGTTTCCAGACTAGATTATATAAACCATTCCAATTCTGCATGTATTATTTCATTCATGGTCTACTCTAACAAACTATAAAGTGTTGTTCCATTTCTGCTACTCGGTACTGGTGGAAAAACTGAAAGGGACTGAGGGATAGCAACAGGAGTGCAGACATGCACAGTGGCATCACCACCTCCTTCCCTTCTGCTGGTGATACCTCACCCTATGCACCCCAGCATCCCACTGGATCTCACCACAGCTTTGGTACATTGTATAGCCACCTTTATGTCATCCAATATGATTCCCCCCAAATCCCTTTCCTGTTTAGTGACCATCAGTTTCACTCCCCCCTTCACGTAATCCTTCCCTGGGTTTCTGCAACCCAAATGCATGATTTTGCACTTTTTTGCATCAAATAATTGTCTCTGTTATTGTATTATTTTAACAATTCACTTTTACATTGTACTGTCCACTGCATGTTCTTACTCTTCTGCTGATGCAGAACCTTTGTAAAAGAACCTCTGGTTCAAAGGTATTTGTAATCCTAGTACTCAATAAATAAATAAATAAAAATAAATAAACAAATCTCAGATGCGACTCTTCAGACCATTCCTCTAGTTTTCCTTGGTCCCTCCTCATTTTTTCCACCCTTCTCGGAGTGTCCACCCTGTTGCAGACCTTAGTGTAATTTGCAAAGAGGCACACTTTACCCTCTAGCCCTCTGCAATTTCACTTATGAAGACATTAAATAGGACTGGGCCCAGGACTGATCCCTGTGGCACCCTGCTGGTCACACTCCTTTTCTTAGATTGAGCACCATTTACCATGACTCTCCATCTTCTATCATTCAACCAGTTCCTAACCCAGTTTACCACCTTGTGACCCACTCCCAGGATGCCCAGCTTGTTCACAAGTCATATGTGGAATGGTATTGTTGGCCTTACTAAATTCAATTCATGTTTATGTTTAAGCCTATGAAACACCCTTATATAGTTAATGCATTTGCAGCTGTAGTGGCTCTGCCAGAATTTGTTATGTATGGGAACAACGTTTGCCATCCACCAGTCCAGTGGGACAGTACCAGTCATTAAAGACGCATTGAACAAAATTGTCAGGAGAAATGCCAAATAATCAGCCATTTTTTCAAGAATAGAGGATGTAAGTTGTCTGGACCAGGGGATGTATTATCTTTGATAGTCTTGAGTATTTCTTTCACCTAACTGGAATGAATAGTAGGAGGAATCTGAGCAGTATGGGTAATACTATCACTGTAATTGTTGCATTGATTAATCACAGAAATAAAATTAAGCAATAATGCATGACAGGGTGTGGGTTGTGCTATGATAACCTCATGCATGAATGCACCCCAAAAGTGAGGTTATCCCAGCAGAACCCATACTCTGAAGTGTATTATTGCTATTATACAATGGCTCTTATTGATTAATATTGTGGGGACACACATGAGCACATGTAGACGGTTATTAGGCAGAGAACAAGTGTTGGAACATCCCTTTAATGTTTAGGGACATTTATTTTATAGTATCAGTTGTACAGTTTTATTTCGTAATTTTTTTTTTTTTGAGGAAACACTCCCCATGTGAAAGCACTGCATCATGGGTATGCAAATAATCAATTGTCTTTTATCACTGTAGTGTGTTATGCAACAACAGGCAATTGGGTATTTGCATACCCATGATGCAGTGCAGTCATATGTGATGTGTTTCCTCATGAAAAATAAAACTGTAAAATGGATACTATAAAAGAGATGTTCTCAAACTATAAAGGAGATGTTCTGACACTTGTTCTCTGCCTAACTATGAAATGTTTTAGTCATGACAAAAATATTTGCCCTCCACAATATAAGTAAATAAGGTTTTCATATGAAACTAAGCTTTTGCCTCTGTGCTATTGCAAAGCTTCAAGCTCTTTTGGTAAGAGAAGCTGTGGTTTGTTGGTCAGTCTGGCATGCAGTCATCCGTATGAACTTGACACTGTGAGAATGTGCTCAGATAACCTTATGGTAACAAGTACACACTGACCAATCAGAGTCTAGGAAATGTTCTTGCCATTGTTTAATGATTATTAAATAGATTGGCCATTTCTTCAGGATCACTTACAGTTGTGTTGTTGCAGAGTAAGCGTGCACCTGATGTTGATTTATTGCTATTTATGTATGAATAAAATGCCTTATTATTGTCTTTACTGAAGGCTAGTCTACGTTCAGTATTAACCTTTTCCTTCTTTATAATAATTTTTCTCTTCCTTTGTTAATTTCTATATTTATTTATAGCTTCAGTAATATTATGTTGTTTAGATAACCTGTAATATTTTTCTTTAATTTTGATTTGTTTTTGAACTGTCAATAAGCCAAATTACGAGGCATCTTTTTTACTATCAGGACAAATCTATCCTCTAGTTCTAAAATTGTGGATTTAATTTCCATCCAGATGAATTTAACATCTTTATTAGCTAGTTTACTCAGCAAGTCAATTTCATTTAATGTATTTAAAATGTTGCCCCAGTCAGTTTTTTTGTAATCCCAGAAAGTGGAAATGTTTGAGTAAAGGTATTTCTTAGCCATAAGAATACCAGTGATCTAGTTATGGTCACTATTACCCAAGGGGCTGTGTAGTCTTATATCTGAGACTTCATTTCCTAGGTTAGAAAAGACAAGATTGGGGATATTTTTGCCTATAGTAGGAGTATTAACATACTGGTCAGTATTATTTGCATTAATAACACTATGAAGCTCTTTTTCGAAGTCTGAGCAACCAGCAAGTTCTTGCTAGTCGATGCCTGGAGTATTAAAGTCACCTAAGATTAACACATCACTTAATGTGTCTGCTATTTCTAACTCCTGTATTAAAGCCCTGTTGATGGATTGTGAGCAAACTGGAGGATAACATATTCGTACTATAATTTTCTTTCTATTTTTCACTTTAATCTCTAGCCAAATAGATTCAATGGGAAAAGGGGGATCATCAAATATCTCAATTTGATTACAACATATAATATTCTTGACATAACAACATAAACCTTCTCCTTTTTTTCCTGCACGATTCTTTTTAAAGAGCTGGTACCCCTGAATCTTATTCATTCAGTCATTTGAATCATCCCACCAGGTCTCAGTTATACAGGCCATATTGAGATTATAAAGTGTTAAGTAAGACTTGAGTTCAATTTTCTTAGTTACATTCAAACTCCTAGCATTTGCTAATACAAATGAAAAAAAAAGGAGTATCACCAGATTCCTTAAAGTGGTGACGAGTAAATAAACCCATACCCCCTTCAATACTTATTTAAATGGTCAGATATAATCTTTTCCAATTTTTTGCCTAGTATTCTAGATCCTCTTCTGCTGAGATGGAGTCTGTCCCAGCGGAAGCAGCCATAATCCCCCTCAAGTTAATCCCAATGAGGCACACAAGTGAACCGTTGTGATAAGGTTAATTTTCTTAACCATTCATTTAAAGATTTGATTTTTAGTTTATAATAACCAGCACAGGGGACAGGGAGAATTTCTGATATAATTATTTCACAGACCCATCATTCAAAATATTATACAACTGGATGAAATTTTTTTTACTATAATCAATATTAGCATGGTTAATATCATTTGTTCCCATGTGGAGAACAACTAATGGATTAGTCCCTGCTGTGCTTAAGATATTCTTAGCCATTTTGGTTACATCCCAAATTCTTGCTCCCCAAAAGCTGCTGCAAGTTCTGAATTCCTTATTGGGGTTACATATAATTCTATCAGTGTGTTTAATGATAGAATACCCCATTACAAAAGCAAACCTAGTAACAACAGTTGGGATGGAATGATTAGTATAAGGGAGTGTGTTATTTGAAGCTGGAAGATCATCCATCAATAAATCAATGGGGGGAGGTTGTATATCAGAAACAGGAGATAGGTTGACTACAGGAACCTGTGTAATAGTTGGAACTGGTTGTTGAATTTGTTGGTTGGAAGGATGTGCAGTAAGATTAACATTGATAGAAACTGTTTGTGGGGAGAAGGGGTGAGTAAATGGTGTAGAAGCAGGCAGAGGACATGTATAATGGGTACCCTCTTCTTGAGAGGCTTCAGAAGTCAGTTAACATTACATCAAATTAATCAGGGGATAATAAGAATTCCAGGTCGGAATTGTGAATTGAATAGCTTTCCTTCCCTTTTTTATAACTTTACTGTTTTTCACCACTTCCCACTTATCAAGCATCAGATCATCACAATCATCACTCTGCCTAGCCCTTTTCTTTGATGAATTAGGATTTAAATTAGTAGTATCACTAGGAACAATACTGTTGGAGTGAGGCAGTGGAGGTTTGTCGCTATTTGATGCCGCATTCCTCTCGATGACACAATCACATGTGCAGTTACTTTTATGTGGAGCAGGGTTAGCTAATGTCTGAAATCTAGCTCTCATATCAACCTTGTTTTTCTCCAGTACAGAGCGCTTGTGGCAAAGGTTTTTAACATCATCCTCGAGTATACTATTATTTATACATTTCTCACAAATGAAAATGGGACATGAGGGTAAAGTAAGTATCAATTTATACATGCCACATCCTGAGCACTTCACTCCCATTTCCCCATCCATAGTTGTAATTGATTCACCCATAACAGAGAGGTAGATGAGTAAATGTTTTTTTGTTGTTTTTTTATTTATTGCGTTGAATGGTACATAAGTCACTAGCTGCCAGATTATAATATACAACTGATACTAAAGGGGCTACCTTTCAAGCGTATGGTATTGAACAAGATCAAATCAATCAGAGTGCCTACCTTAGTCCCTTAATCACGTGCATGTCTCCACGCGAGTCGCCCGCTCACTCGGAGCACTTTCTGATGTACTGGCTGACTCGGAACTGAGCCTGGGTCACATGACTGTTCCATTCATCAGAATGCTCCAGTTCTTCCCAAAAGTATTAAAATAATAACCTATTGCTAGCTAATGGGTTAAAAGAGGCAAATTTCCCCACAATGTAAAAAAAAAGAAATGCCACAATCAATTATAGTGTTCCAGTAGTTCAGCAAGCCTAACATTACTGGACTACAACTACCAGCTCACTTCATGTATCAGTGCATCTCACAGAAGTGGACCCTCCAATACCACCAGTATGCCACAGAATAGAAAAAAATAATTAATAGAACTTGTCCATACTGCCTCACTGCATGGAGCTGTCTCACAGCATAGGCACAAGAAAATATGTGCATTTTAGTCCAAATCGACCTCCTGTGCACTCCTGGTGAACCAGACTCATCTCCCTTCATCTTCTCTCTATCTGTTTTGGATGCATTTCCATGTGTACTATCTGTGTTCCCTCCCGCACTGCTTCTTCAATCCCCCTATCCCATCCTTTCCTGGCTACCTTTGCTTGCCACCACACTACCCTTTCTATTCCCTCCACTAACTTCACCTTCCCCCCATCCTTTGCTCCACCCTGACTACTCTTCCCTCCATGCCCTGCCAAACTATTCATCCTTCTTGCCCCTTGCCACTATTCTTTGATTTTGTGTTTTCTCAATCCTCTGTCTCCCCACCTGCCCTTCTTTCCTTTATATTGGCCAGTACTGTGTACCTGTCCGATGATGGCACCCGCATATCAGAACATACCTATGTTCTCCCCCTTCCTCCCTGAGCTGATCTTCTCACACATACACATACACACACACACACACATTTTCTCCTCACCTCCTGGCAATCCCCTGCTCTGGTTCTGCAGAGCCCTTGAGGAGTAAATGTCTCTGTACTCTTTGCAACCCCCATTTCCATTCTGTGTCTGCCATCCAACTGCCCAGGGCAGCCCTTAACTGCCCCTTTAGCCATTGCTCTTCTTATCATCCTCTACCCCCCTCTTCCCAACTCCCATCTTAGCCACCTTATCTCTGCCCTGAGTTGCCCAATATTTCTGCACACTGGACAGAATCCTGCTCTCCACATTATTCCAAGAAAGACTGCTGCCCCACATCCACTGCAGCTGACCACCCTCCCTTCCCCATCCTGTCCACTGTATCTTCTCGCCTCCCTCCTCCTCCACCCCTCCCAGCTGTCCTGCTGTCTATACCAGCTCCTAGGCTCCCATATCCTCTCCTGTTAGCCTATACCAGCTCAGCTATGTTACTCTGTTGTTCCCATTTTGTAACCAATAGGTTTACCTGATATAGGGTTTTGCTGCTATCCCCTTTTTCCTGTTGGCTCCCTCACTTGGACAGATGCAGCCATGTAGTTCAGGTCCCCTCCAATGGCATTCATGCCAGACAACCTGAACCCTGCCTAAGTCCTCCCATTGCAGTTTCCCCCTCCTCCCTTCCATGCAATGTCCCCTAACAAGTTTTATGACTATTTTGCAGTATAAACTGTAGGAATAAAACAACATGGAACTAACTAATGAAGTAGAAGGAAAATAATTAATTACACCTACTAGCACAGATAAGAACTAAATACTATTATAAGTGTAACCCCTAGGTGGCACTATCCTAAGGGATACTACCCCTGCCTGCATGACTAGTCGCAGGTTGAGGGGCCTCAGTTCTGTGAATGGGTGCCTCCACCCAGAGGGTTGGTTTAAGGATAGCATAGCTGCTCTGGGTACAGCCCTCTGGGACACTGATACCCCCCTCTAACCCCTCTAGTGGCCTACTGTTAGTAACTTCCAACAGAAGGAAGGGTTAAAAGGTCAGATTAGTTCATATCTTGAAGGTGGAAGACTAGGTTTGCTGGCAAAGGCACCTAGCTTCACCTGAGCTCTTTTCTTCTAAGTTGCTTATAAGGACAGAGCAAGGATCCTTCTCAGAGCAAGGAAAAAGATTAAGGCTTCTTTTGGCTAGGCAGATTTGCTGTGTGTTATTATTTTTTTTTGTACTCACAGGGGTTATTACTGTTTGTTGCTAACATTTTACTGCTTTATTTTTCTCCGATTCAAATTGTTGTTGCAGGGTATACTTTCTGCTGCATTACTACAGGGTGTGCCTACAGGTCTGTGCTTAAAGATTACTGCTGTTATCGTCTCTGATTCAAATTGTCTTTTTGCAAGGTATATCTTCTGTTACTGCTTTATTTTTCTCTGTAGCAAAGGGTTTTTTACAGGGTATATCTTCTGTGAAATTATTACAAGTGGTGCTTACATTGTTGTGACTTTTTATCATTAGGCTAAGCAAAATTACTGTTGGCTACTATTTTATTTTATTTTTTTACTGAAAGGCTTTTGGTTTGATTTCAGAGGTGTTGCAGTCTCCTTCTCACACTGAAGGAGCTAATTGCTTTCCTCCCACAGCTGTTCCAGGGGAATTAGATGTGTAATGGGGGGATGGGAGCTGACAAACTGTTATTAACTTTCAACAGAAGGAAGGGTTGAAAGATCAGGTTAGTTAAGTTGATATCTTGGAGATGGATGACTAGGTTTGCTGGCAAAGGCACCTAGCTTCACCTGAGCTCTTTTCTTCTGTGCTGCTTGTAAGGACAGAGCAAGGAACATTATCAGAGCAAGGAAAAAGATTAAGGCTTCTTTTGGCTAGGCAGATTTACTGTGTGTTATTATTTTCCTTTGTACTCACAGGGGTTTTTACTGTTTGTTGCTAACATTTTACTGCTTTATTTTCCTCTGATTCAAATTGTTGTTGCATGGTATACTTTCTGCTGCATTATTATAGAGTGTGCCTACAGGTTTGTGCTTATAGATTACTACTGTTATCTTCTCTGATTCAAACTGTTTTTGTAAGGTGTATGTTTGTTACTGCTTTATTTTTCTCTGTAGCAGAGGGTTTTTTACAGGGTATATCTTCTGTAAAATTATTACAGGTGGTGCTTTACAGGTTTTACAGTTTTAACTATCATTAGGCTAAGCTTTCAGGGCTACTGCTTTTGTTGTTGGTTGATTGTTTCTGCTCATACCTCCTTGTTTCTTTCATCCGTGGTTCTTTTTCAGCAGGGGAAGGGCCCAGCCACCCACCCCATCCCCAATCACCCCATGCTACACTCCTTTTATAAGGTAGCACAGTCTTGACATGTCCTGTAACAAAGCAGGAAGGGGAGGATCATAGGGGTATTCACACAGTGACCTCATTTACAGGGGCACAAGTAATTTAACTTGATATAACAAGTTACACAAAAACAAACAAAACACAAAACCAAACTTTTGCTTTCATTTTTTTCCTTCTAATTACTCTGACCAGGTTATAAACCCAGTAACTCATCTGGAATGGATATTATTAACTGCAGGTACTGTGGGACACTTTTCAAAAGGGCAGTTATACAGGATTTAGGACACTGTCCCTCATGCTGGATCATTGGAGATCTAAGAGCTCAGCTCCAGGCAGTATGGGCAGAGACTGCACACCTCAAATCGCATATTCAGGAGGAAATATATTATAAGAGCTGCCCACCATTTCCCCAACATCCAACAGAAGCATCTCGACCACAGAGTATAGTTAGTCCGGGAGGTTGGTAGGGGATTAGGATGGGCAAATCAGGTGCCCAATCACTCAGTGATCTCCAACGTATCACCTCCACAAACCATATAAAAACTACAAACAGGTATCTGCCTCTATCTCTGAAATCAAACAAAGGGGTAGAGGACACTGCAGAGCTGGACACTGCAGCACAGGAGCTAGCACAACAAAACTCACCCAAAACAGGGACCAAAACAAAAAAAGGGAATCCAAAACACTTCTGATCATAGCAGACTCCATGATTCAGGGAGTTGATACCTACCTCCCTCCAGCCAGGGATAATGCTCAGATCTCTCCCAGGTACATCAGTGTGGAGAGACACTGACTGCATTGCTAAAATTGTGCAGGAAGCAGGAGAAAACATTGATGAGCTGGTACACATAAGAACTAATGATCTCGCCAGCTAGTCAGTTGTGGAGATCAAGGAACACCTGACCAGGCTGGTATCAAACTGTCATCCATTTCATCTGGCATCTCCTTCTCTGAGATCCTGCCAGTCTGGGAGAGAGGGGCAGATGGACGGAAGGTCAGAGAAGGGGAGATGGGGAGCTAAACATGTGGCTCAAGGGCTGGTGCCAGGAAAAAGGACACAAATTTGTAGGTAACTGGCAACAGTTTGGGGAGTGAAAGTTCTTTAAATTCGATGGACTGCATCTGACTAAGGAGGGAGTCACTGCATTGGGGCAGAAGTTTGACATCCTTGCAGAATATTTAAACTAGCAAATGGAGAGAGGGTTGTAGCACCCGATACGTTGAATGGAAAGAACACCCCTCAACTAGTGATCAAACAAGAGTTCAGCATGTTTGTAGTTCATTTGCATCACCAGGTAAGGAAAAATGTCTGGCTTTCCATACAACACACAGAGGAAACACCAGACCTCGCCCAACAACTAACACACCAAAATTTGGCCAATGGAAAATCATGTACACAAATGCTCACAGTCTAGGAAACAAGAACCCAGACCTGCAGGCAACAATGACAGAGGCTAAACTGGACATAGTAGCCATTAGCCCAACATGGTTCACCAGTAACCACACTTGGGAGACTTCAGTACCAGGCTATGTACTGTTCAGAAGAGACTGAGGTGCAAAAAAGGGGGGGTGGAGTGGCCCTTTATGTCAATGAAAATATCAAAACTACAGAAATTCAGAATACACATAAGGAGCCAGAAGAACTGTGGGTCACCCTGGAAACAGAAATGGGACAGCCATATGAACTAGGTTGTCTACAGGCCTCCAGACCAGGGGGAGAACATAGCTACATTACTGTTAGAAGATATACAAAACATGACAGCTAAAGGGGAGGTTCTGATAATGGGAGACTTCAACATACCAGATACAGATTGGTCAATACCAGCAGGAACATCTGCCAGCACTAGACATATAGTGGATTAACTGCAGGAGGGAAGGCCTCAAACAACTGGTACAACCACACACAAGAAACAGACCTATCCTAGATCTAGTACTGACTAATGGGGAAAGGATCACAGATGTCCGGGTAGAAGGGCACCTAGGGGCCAGTGACCATCACATGGTATGGTTCAATTTGGCTACTAGAACTAAATCATCCCATTCCAAGGCACAAATATGGGACTTCAGAGGAGCTGACTTTGATAAAATGGCCAACAGAGTTAAGCTAGCCCTGGCAAGAAGAAATACAGGTGTGGGGTTACAGGCAAAGTGGGCAAGCATTAAGGATGCAATACTTGAAGCAACATCCCACTGTGTTAGTGACAAAAGCAAGAGCAAAAGAAGAAGGAAACCACTTTGGTTCTCAAAAACAGTAGCAGAAAAGGTCAGAGCCAAAAGGCTGGCCTTCAGGAAATATAAGGGAACGCAGCGGGACGAAGATAGAAAGGCATACCAAACTTCCCTAAGGGAAGCAGGGAAGGTAGAAAGGCAGGCAAAGGCCCAAACTGAGGAAACACTAGCATGAACAGTAAAAGAAGGTGACAAGACTTTCTATATATACATTAGTGAAAGGACAAAGTCCAGAGGGGGTATTGCTAAGATAAAAGGGGATACAGGGGAGTGTGAGGAGGACCAAGGAAAAGCATCTATCCTAAATAGATACTTCTGCTCAGTATTTACTGAGGAGAAGGTAGGGCAGGGCCCACAGCTCAGCACCATGGACACAGGGAGGAGGGAGGTGTGCACTAGTCCTTTCACAAAAAAAAGGGTCCTACAAGAGCTCGATAAGCTCAGGGTGGACAAGGCAATGGGACCAGATCACATACATCCCAGGGTACTAAAGAAGCTAAGGGTGGAACTAGCAGAGCCATTATAAGAACTGTTTAGTGAGTCTCTGAGCACAGAAGAGGTCCCAGAAACTGAAGAAGGGCTCATGTGATCCCACTCCACAAGACTGGTAGCAGGGAGGAGGCAGGAAACTACAGACCAGTCAGTCTTACCTCAGAAGTGGGCAAGATTATGGAGGCACTCCTTAAGGAAAGGATAGTGCAACACCTGGAATTCATAGGAGCACAGGATCCAAGACAGCATGGGTTTACAACAGGAAGGTCCTGTCAAACTAATCTCATATATTTCTTTGACTGGGTAACCAGAGTGGTGGACCAAGGGGGAGCAGTTGATGTCACCTACCTTGACTTCAGCAAAGCTTTCTATACTGTTCCACATAGAAGATTGATTAATAAGCTGGGTAGGCTAAGGGTAGGTCAGAAGTTGGTCAACTGAGTGGCAAACAAGTTGGCAGGCAGAAAACAGAGAGTGGTGGTAAATGGTGTACAGTCAGAAGAGATGCAAGTCACAAGTGGAGTACCTCAGGGATCAGTCCTGGGGCCAGTCTTCTTCAATATCTTCATCAGTGACATTGCAGATGGACTGGAGGGTATAGTTTGTCTGTTTGCAGATGACACCATGATCTACAACACAGTAGAGGATCCAGATGGGGTGGGCAGAATGAGAAGAGATCTGGATAAACCTGCAAAATGGTCAGAAGAGTGGCAAATGGGGTTTAATGCAAAGAAGTGCAAGATCATGCACATAGAGAAGAGAAACCCTGAAGCCACTTATAGGCTGGGAGGGGAGTTGCTGGCAAACACAAGGGAAGAAAGAGACTTGAGCATCATCATCACAGATGACCTGAAATCATCCAAGCAGATCACTAAAGCAGTAGGTAAGGCTAGAGGGATGTTGGGGTATATTAATAGGGGCATCGCAAGTTGTAAGAGGGAGGTAATAATCCCTCTTTACAAGACACTTGTTAGGCTCCATCTGGAGTACTGCGTGCAGTACTGGAAGCCGCCCCTGCACAAGGACATTAACAAAATGGAGGCAGTCCAGAGAAGGGCAACCAAAATGATTCAGGGACTGCATCAGAAAACATATGAGGACAGATTAACGGAGCTCAACATGTATACCCTAGAGCAAAGGAGGGAGAGAGGTGATATAATCAAAACATTCAAACACCGTAAGGGCATTAACAAGGTGAAAGAGTCTAACATGTTTCAATATAAGAAAAATAGCAGGACAAGAGGACACAGCATGAGAGTAGAGGGACTCTGATTAAGAGGGAATGTGAGGAAGTTCTTTTTCACAGAAAGGGTGGTGGATGCATTGAATGGCCTACCTCAGGAAGTAGTGGATACGAATACAGAGGAGGGCTTCAAACAGGCATGGGATAGGCATAAGGGAGCAATAAAGATGAATATGAATAAATATGCCAGTGACAGAGTACAGGCCCATGGCACATTCATAAGGTAGAAAAAATGGGCAGACTGGATGGGCCTTGCGGTCCTTAGCTGCATTCAACTTTTCTGTTTCTCTGTTTTATACTAGTCAGCAATTAGACAGTCACAATTAACAGCAGAATGCAATGTCTTTTTTGAAATTGTAATTTTATTTATTTTTTCTTTTTGTGTTCAAAACCATTATACATCTAAATTAACACGTATGACAGTTATCAAGAATATACTCTCAAAATTAATGAAATCGTAAGGGAAGTATAGTTTCCCACATTTTACAAGACAGGTCAGGTCAGAAGCTAAAAGCATCCATAAATTATACATCTCTGGTCACTTCACTGCAATCAGAACATAAATAAATCTGATAAACAATCAATCAAAGATTTTATTGTATGGTTACAAACCTTCACAATCAATATATCAAATACAGTACATACATAAATACACATATATTATAAAGAGGACTATAATTTCCCCATGGCCATATAACCTGATTCAAAATTCATTTATACATAATTTCATGTGCAAACTTCAGCCAATACAGTACATCCAGAGTAGCAGCAGTTTGAAGTTCTCATAAAGTGTAAAACATGATCGGTATAATTGCCCTTCTATATCATTTTAATTATACTCCTGATTTTCTTGATAATAGAAAAATAATTTGTTAACCTATCCAATGTCCAGCTATCTTCTGTGTGAAGCAATATACCAGTAAGTTCTAATTTATCAACACTATATATATATATTATTTAAATAAGGGCCCAACCAAAACATTCATTGCTTTTATACCATCCACAAACCAATAAAACATGATAGAGATCCTTCTTGTCCACACTACCACAATCACATTCCTCCAAAAGTATACCTGTTTTTTTTTTTGCCTGTACTCCAAAACTTTAATGAGAAACTGCTCAAACTTATAATTCATAAAACTGGTACGTACTTGGGGATTGGTCAAAATGTCCAGGTACTTTTAATATCCATGTTTATAATTGTTTACAGCAAATCATTTTGAGTACCGAGATTTCTTAATTTCTTCTAAATCATTTGAATTCCAGAAGTTACTGATTTTTCTATTTATTTATTTTTTTTATATTTGGAACTTATATGAATACCCTGTTCCACAGAATTTTTTAAAAGTACTAATTTATACTTCCCCAAAATGAAATAGACTGTATTCAGCCAAAAACCAGAATGAAATCCCCATTCATGCCAGTCCTCTTTTTCATGTAAACATTTCTTAGCAACTATATTTTTATTAAAGCTGGTAACCCTAATCCAATAATTGACCTTTCTTGATTCAATAGCTGCATTAATATTGATTATACCCAATTCTGATCAAATATAAGAGGAAGGACAAGAATGTCCAAGCCTAAGAGTATATCTTAATAATTTATAAAAGGGAATAGGTTCCCAAATTTCACTACCATATAATAATTGGACTTCCACCTTAGTTTTCATCACTCTTAACATAGGTCTTATCGACATACCCCCAAATTTACAGTTAAACCTATATAACCCAGCCAGAGTTTTCCTCAACTTTTCTTTTGCCATTTCCACATAAGAGGACCACTTACAATTTTGCTGCATCACTATTCCTAGATATATGTAACTGGACACTACTTCCACCTTATCCAATCCAATGAACCAAGTACCACCATTTTTTTTTGTTTTTTCTTTTTTTCCCAGAATCATAACCTTAGTTTTACTCATATTAATTTAAATTTTTCTGATTCCTTGCCTAAAAAATGCAATTTTTTTTGTAAACCAAATTTAGTTAAGCACAAAACTAAGATATTGTCAGCATAAGCCAAAAGAGGGACAGGAAAATTCCCGATTTTTGGAGAATCATTGTCTATTGCCACACTCTGTTTCAATATGTTGTCCAAGTATAATGTAAATAACAAGGAGGCAAGAATGTAACCCTGCCTCACACCACAATTACATTCAAAAACATTGGATAATTGACCCTTGGGACCAAGTCTAATTTTAGCCCAAGTTTTAGCATATAACTGAGCAATTATATTAACCAAATTTGGATCAATACCTCTATCCAATAAGAACTGCCATAGCAGACTTCGCGAAATGCTATCAAAAGCAGTACTATAATCTATAAAACATAAATACTGTACATCCTTTGGCCCCTGAGTTTCACATATTTTTCTGTCATGTGATTCAGGACAAAATTATTGTCCATGCCTAAATCCAATTTGATATGGGGAAATACCCCCTGTATTTTCAACCTCCTGTTGCAGCCGACTCAATATTATTTTTTAAAAGATTTTAAGATTCACATCTAGAAGACTTATTGGTCTATACAGCTTTGGATCATTCAATGGTCCTTTTTTATGAAGTGTGATAATATTAGCCCCTTGCCATGATTTAGGAAAACTATTTGAGATTATGCATTTATTATAAAACACTGTTAAATACTTGCACCATAATGGGGTTTCCGTTAACAAAACTTCAGCTGGAGCCCCATCCAGGCCAGCAGCCTTCTGCTTTTTTAAAGTGTATAAAGCCAAATAAGTTTCTTCCAATGTAATAGGCTGTACTTGAAAAACCTCTGCCTCAGGGTCAAAATAAATTTCCTTAAAATAGGCTACCCAAGTTTCCTCAGAAATAAAAGTATCAGTATTGGCCTTATACTGATTAAAATCTTTTGCCACTAGAGACCAAAATGCTCTATTATCCCAATTTTGTATAGCCTCGAGCATTTTCTTCCATCTGGCTTCATAAAAACTCTTCTTTTTATTAATAATAAGTTCCTTATAAGCTTTCTTCTTGTCATTCAGTAACTTAAGGTTAACCTGTTTCCTACCTTTGTTATACAATCTACAAAGTTTCCTGACATCAGCTTTAGCCTTTCTACAATCCTTATCAAACCAAGTATCAATAACTATATTCTTACCTATTTTTAATTGGTAATTCCAAAGCTGATTTAATTTCAACCAGGAGAGCACTTAGCTCATCGGAAATAAAACCAATATCATATTTGCTGATATCCTCATAGGAATGGACTAGTACTGACCTATATATAATTGGTAATATATTGCTATATGAGTTCTGCCCCCATATAACCTTTCGAGCAGCTCTAATTTCCGTAAATTGAAATGGTTCTTGAACTGGCCTATTTATCTGTCCTAATTGGCCTTCCATAACAAGAGGATAATGGTCACTTTCAGCTCTAATATGCACCTCACATTTTGTCCAGCAACATATTTGACCAGTCCAGAAAGCAAAGTCAATCACCGAAGCACCCCGCGGGGAAACATATACGTAAAATTCCCCTCTTTATCTCCTTTTAACCTTCCATTTAAGGGGTACATATTATTTTCTTCAATTATTTCTAATACAAATTTTCCACTTTGATTTACCACTTTGTCTCTGGACAATCTACAAGGTAACTCTTCTGACTGGTTGCAGATAAAGAATGAATGATCTGCAAGGCCATCATACAAGCCAATTCATGTGTTTAAATCACCCATCAAGAGTACCTCTGCCTGTGGAAATATTTGATGTACTTCTTTTAATTGGACAGATATCTAGAAACATAGAAACATAGAAATTGATGGCAGATAAGGGCTGCAAGGCCCATCCAGTCTGCCCATTTCTTTTTCTACCTTATGAATGTGCCCTAGGCCTTTGCTCTGTCAATTGCCTATCTATTCATACTCATCTGTATTGCTCCCTTATGCCTATCCCATGCCTGTTTGAAGCCCTGCACTGTATTCATATCCACCACTTCCTGAGGTAGGCCATTCCATGAATCCACCACCCTTTCTGTGAAAAAGAACTTCCTCACATTACCCCTTAATCGGCCTCCCTCTAATCTCATGCTGTGTCCTCTTGTCCTGCTATTTTTCTTATATTGAAACATGTTAGACTCTTTCACCTTGTTAATGCCCTTAAGGTGTTTGAATGTTTCAATCATATCACCTCTCTCCCTCCTTTGTTCTAAGTTATACATATTGAGTTCAGTTAATCTGTCCTCATATGTTTTCTGATGCAGGCCCTACACTATTTTGGTTGCCTTTCTCTGGACTGCCTCAATTTCAGGGTTTTATTTAACTCTAAAAATGAGTGTTTTGCTCATAAAAGTGTTAAAACATTGTGAAAATGCATAGCACTTGCCTCGATGTGTTTAACAAACATAACACTTCTAGAAAACCTATATAAATACTTTCTGTACAGTTAGTATTGTCCCAAGAAAAAAAACTGTTAATCAATTATTTAAAACCCTGAATTTTGTTAATGTCCTTGTGAAGATGTGGCCTCCAGTACTACATCCAATACTCCAGATGGGGCCTAACCAGTGTCTTGTAAAGAGGGATTATTACCTCCCTCTTCCGACTTGTGATACCCCTACTAATACACCCCAACATCCCTCTAGCCTTACCTAATGCTTTAGAGGTCTGCTTGGATGATTTCAAGTCATCGGTGATGATGACGCCCAAGTCTCTTTCTTCCTTTGTGACTGCCAGCAACTCCCCTCCCAGCCTATAGGTGGCTTCAGGGTTTCTCTTCCCTATGTGCATGATCTTGCACTTCTTTGCATTAAACCCCAGTTGACACTCTTCTGACCATTTTGCCAGTTTATCCAGATCTCTTCTCATTCTGCCCACACCATCTGGATAATCTACTCTGTAGCAGATCTTGGTGTCATCTGCAAACAGACAAACCTTACCCTCCAGTCCATCTGCAATGTCACTGATACAGATATTGAAGAGGACTGGCCCCAGAACTGATCCCTGAGGTACTCCACTTGTGACTTGCATCTCTTCTGACTGTATACCGTTTACCACCACTCTGTGTTTTCTGCCCATCAACCAGTTCGCCACTCAATTGACCAATGTCTGACCCACCCTGAGCCTACCCAGCTTATTAATCAATATTCTATGTGGAGCAGTATTGAAAGCTTTGCTGAAGTCAAGGTAGGCAACATCAACTGCTCCCCCTTGGTCCACCACTCTGGTTACCCAGTCAAAGAAATCTATGAGATTAGTTTGACAGGACCTTCCTTTTGTAAATCCATGCTGTCTTGGATCCTGTGCTCCTATGGATTCCAGGTATTGCACTATCCTTTCCTTAAGGAGTATCTCCATAATCTTGCCCACTACTGAGGTAAGAGTGACTGGTCTGTAGTTCCCTGCCTCCTCCCTGCTACCAGTCTTGTGGAGCGGAATCACATGAGCCCTTCTCCAGTGTTCAGGGACCTCTCCTGTGCTCAGAGACTCACTAAACAGTTCTGATAATGGCTCTGCTAGTTCCATCCTTAGCTCCTTTAGTACCGTGGGATGTATGCCATCAGGTCCCATTGTCTTGTCCACCCTGAGCTTATCAAGCTCTTGTAGGACCCTTTCTTTTTTGAAGGGACTAGTGCACACCTCCCTCCCCCCTGTGTCCATGGTGCAGAGCTGTGGGCCCTGCCCTACCTTCTCTTCAGTAAATACTGAGCAGAAGTATCTATTTAGGACAGATGCTTTTATATGGTCCTCCTCCTCACACGACCCCTTATCCCCTTTGATCTTAGCATATATCCTCCAAGAAATAACCAGAGTTCTCAGTGGGTACATAGCAATTCAACACAATTATTTTCATTAATACACATTTAAATGAGACAATCACATAATTTTCTACATATTTCCATATTACAGCCTTTCCAAAAACACCAATTTTAACCAAAGTAATAATCCCACCAGAATGTCTCTCCAGCTTCTTACATTTACAGTCAGGGACTTGAAAAGCTTCATATCCATTAAGATCAATAGCTACCTCTTCAGAGTGCCACGTCTCCTGAAGGCAAATTATCTCATATTCCATCAAAAACTGAATGCACTCTTCATCTGCCCATAAAGGCTGCCAGCCAGCTATGTGCCAAGTAATAAATCTAGTTCTATGATGGTGACTATCTATCCCCGGGGTATAACTGACCACCGAAGGAGATGGTCACTCATTATACCTGGCTAGCAGCATAAATCTATTTGCTAAAGGAAGGGCAAAACCACCTTCAGATGACCCAGATCCATAAAATCCCTTCTTAATAGCAACAAAGTCTACCAAATGTAGATAAATGGTCCATTCCTGGCTTGAAGCACAATTAAATCTGCTAGCCTCTCTTTGTGGACAGAGATGTCTATATGGCTCCCTTCATGCCTGCATTTTGCCTGGATACTACAGAGATTTTCTATTGGGAGCATCAAAAGATTATTCAACAGGTCCCCAATTGCTACAGTCAATCCAAAAATCTGTTTCTTGTGTCATATGATTCATCCCAAAGAGCATTATAATTCTACCTCTTTCATTCCATTAAACTTAACTCATTACATTTACCTTTATTAAATTTCTCTGTACTAGGAAAAACCAAAAACACCTCATTATCAATCAACAAATCTCTATTAACCCAGACAAAGTTGACAGTTCTCGGGGAGTCAAAATAAATATCAATAATAGTTGCCTCCTTTATTGGTACCCTTTTGATTTCCACAATATCAGCTTCTATGAGTTCTATATCCAGTTCCTTATTCAGGAATTTCAAAACATGGAAATCCAACATGGTATCCTCAAAGGTATCCCAATTAAGTGGACCATATAATCTAATTAGGGGTTTATCCCAAGCAAGACAAGCTGAAACTGGATTTTTCTTTATATCCTTCTGTAAATTTGTCTCACTACTATCCTTAAAGACCTGTTCTCCATGTCCAACAATACTCCTAACAAATTCCATACCAGTGCATTCATTCACTTATCTTTATATCACACTTTAGCCCTTGCACTTCTTGTTCCAACTTTGCCAGTTCCTTCTCTAATTTAGATGGTACCTGTGGAATCTGGGGCACACAATTTTGTACAATTTCTACCTCTTCTCCTTGTTTTTTTATTTTTTTTTGTGTATTTATTTTATTTTTATTCCTAACTTTTTTTTCCCTTTTCCTTGAATTTTTAACCCCAGAGATCCCCTTAACAGGAGACTCTGGGAAATCAATTATACTAAAATCAGGTCTCAATTGATCTATTCCCATAACATGCATGACATCAGAACACTGCTCAATATTGGATATTGCTTCCGAGCTTTCAGGATTTATTACTTTCTTTAATTTTTCATGCACGTGTTTGACTTTATCCAAAATCTAACTGAGTCTACTTTCATTATTAGCTACCTGTACTTTCATCTCCTCTAATAAGTCCTTATTAAGCACTAATTGCTCCATTAAAATCACAAGGCAATTTTTAGGGTTCCTTGACAGAGCAATTAACTCATCACTCAGCCTTGCAGGAATAAAATCCTCAATTTCCTGTGTGCAATTATTACTTCTATAAAATTGGTTTATGCAATTATCAGTCCTGCTTTTACAGTAACATCTAGAATTATTAAATTTCTTTTCCATACCTCTAAGTCCATCTATTGTATGTTGTAACTCCTCTAACACCTCCTTAAGTTCATTATTCTTATGCACTAGGCTCATAGATTCTGAGTCTACTACTAATCCCGCCACGTTTGGAACCTCCAAGGTTTTACAAACCACTGGGGAATCTTCAGACTTCCTCCATAGGCTGGGTTTTTTTTCAGACTATCAGAAGTATGTGAGCTATGTGAAAGGCTTTTGGCTGTGTGAGTTGAACATTCATATGAATGGTAGGCATGTCCATCTCCTGAAGTACCAGCAATTAAACTACAGCCATTTGCCTCCCACAACTCTATCCTCAGTTCTGCCCCTAATTCTCCTGTATAATCTAGGGCAATTGAGGCATCAACTGCTTCAGCTAGATGTCTCACATTTTGTGCACCTCTTAAAATTTCAGATGGAGTTATATTACCACTTAGAGTGGAAGTGTTAAAATTCTCATTCTTTTTTATTAGATGGTCAGTGATCTTAGTTTGTCTCCCTCCTATTTTAACATTCTTTATTTATTTATTTATTTATTGAAAATGTATCACCAGGAAAGGCACACTGAGCAAAATGATGCTCGTCTCACGGTGCGACCTGGGGGGGGGAGGGTTACCGAGGAGGCAGGTATACAGTAGTTGAACTATACAGTAGTGCAATACGGAAATCTACATAGTTGGGAGGGAATACATTTGAACTTGTTACATAGGCAGAGCAGTACAGAACAGCACAGAATCAGCAAGTACAGGTTATACAAATCATGGTGACACAACAAGGTAAGAACAGTACAGAACATGATCATAAGGGCAAGGGATACAAGTACAGGTTATACAAATCATGGTTACACAACAAGGTAAGAACAGTACAGAACATGATCATAAGGACATGGTATACAAATCATGGGTACACATCGAGGCAAAGCATGACATACCTAAGTACCAGATTACAGAACAAGGGTAGTAATAGCAGAATTTGAGTGCCAGAAGCAGAAGTTGAGCTACAGAGAGATGCACGAAGTTGACAGGAGGATTTGGAGAGCAAGAAGGGGGGTAGCGAAGGAGGGTCTAGTAAGCATTAGGTGTGTAGGGGGGAGGTAAGGTGAGGAGGGAGAGAGTGGGGCTGTGGAGAGTAGGTTGATTAGGAAGGGGGAAGGGAGAAATTGAGAGTGCGAGTAAGTAATAGAGAGATTGTAAGTGTGCAGGGCAGTATATAAGCCAGAAATTAGGCAATGGCCGGGCCGCTGGTCAGGTGCAGGGGGGGAGCGGGGGAAGAGGAGCTAATGGGGGGGTGGTGAGGAGCAGTAGCAATTGGGTGCAAGGAAGTTAGAGAGGGCATAGGAAAGGGAGAGTTTGGATGAAGAATGGTGGATCTGGATGGGCAGGCCATTCCAGAGTTTAGGGAAGAGGTAAGAGAATGCAGATTGGCCGCCGGTGGTCCTTTGGTGAGGGATGAATAGTAGCCTTGCGTCAGCAGACCTGAGGGTGTGCAAGGGGTAGGTGGAGAGGATAGAGCAGAATCTGAGGTAGGGAGGGAGGGCCAAGCCAGAGTTGTAAGCTTAATTTAGCACTATGGATTAGACTGTTACTCAGAGAAGGTAGGGACAGGGAACTATAAAGCAAGCAGTGATGTGTTCGAGGGGGGGCATCGAGGGCAAAGCGGCAGAAAGCATTGAAGAGGGGGTCTAATCTGGCTAGGGTGGTCTGTGCAGCGGAGCTGTAAACTACATCACAGTAATTGAAGGAGGGTAGAATCATTTTCTGGACAATTTCACGTCTGACAGGAAGTGGGAGGCTAGTGCGGTTTCTGTAGAGAGCACCAAGTTTTGGGCGCAGTTTTGAAATAATGGCATCCATGTGAGTGGAAAAGGAGAGGTGGCGGTCAAGCCAAACCCCTAGATACCTGATGGAGGGTACTTCTTCGAGGATGGTGTTATTTAAGGTGTGGAATCTCAGAGGGGAGGTGAGTTTGGGTAGGCGCTGTCTGGTGCCGAAAGTCATAGAGTTGGTTTTCTTAGCATTTAGGGAGAGTTGGTTGCTATTGAACCAGTGCTGGATTTTGTTGAAGTCGGTTTGAAGTTTGGAGGTGACTTCTTCATGGGTCCGGCCGGAGGTGAAGAGGACTGTGTCGTCTGTATACATGTGGATAGCAGACTGTGGATGCATACATGTGTATTTACTGGTAACTCTTGTAAAGGGGAAGTTTGAGTATTATTCTTTCTCTGTTTTCTGGTAAATACCATTTCACTTAAATCTTGGACACAAATAAACAGAATTAAACACTCTCAATACGTAAGACACACAAATGGGGAGAGACACTTATGTCACACTGTATAAATATATGGAGAGAAATAACACTACAGAAAACAGACAAATAATTCCTTATTTCAACCAATAATACTAAACATAAAGTCACTTATAAGTCTCTGAAGAGCTCTTGCATCAGCTCAACATAACCAGTCCAAATGAACGTCCAGGATGGTTGCCCAATAAAGTTACTAACTGGTAAAAGCCATATAATTGATTGTTGCTTAAATAGCTGCTTCTCCTTTTTCTCAAGGAAGTTCTTAAATAGGACTTTTAAACACAGGAGAAACACAGGAAAGTCTGAAATTCTCTTTAGAAAACCAAGGCCGCTGTGTAAATAACGAAAGCCCACGTGCAGCTTTCCAGGCTTTCCATGCTTTCCAAAACGACTCTTCTACTTCAGGGCTGTTTACTGATACTATCAATAGGGACCGACCACTTGTTCATTGCATCCCAATTAGCAAAATACTTTCAAAAAGGAAAAAAAGAACTAATTAAGAATCCGCATCTCAAATTCCCTTGATAGTCAAAACTAAAAACATTACTACCTCCAATGCCTTCATAAATCACCTATGTTAACGTTTAGATGTTTAAAATGAAAACACTTATGCCATATTCACTCCTAAAGCTCCGTTTATCCAAGCAGCTGAAAAACTATCAGGGGCAGGAAAAGTGACATGCTGAAATAGTAAATGTAATAATGCAGGCATGATAAAACTACAAGTGAGAATTCGGCAATCGCAGGCCACATAAGCGCTCCTCCTGCCTGCTCCCCTCAGTACAGAGTGATCTGACTTCACACAGCACATACATATTTATACAAGATATCATAAGGACGAGGGTAAAAGGCAACGAAAACTTGAAAAGTAAAATAATATAAATTAATAAAGCAGACCCCAAAACAGTAAACTTCCTCAGCTAGTTTAAAACAACATGGCTCAACTGAAGAAAAAAATGTGGGGGACACTAAATACAAAAATAAATCTAAAACTTCCCTTTGTAGGGACAACTTGGTTTTCACAATTTCCTTTCTCTTCCTCCGACCAGGCAGCCAGATTCTGAAGTGAAATTTTCCAGGGCTAACACTCCAACATGGCTGACTGCCACCACAACCACTGCAGTCAGCTGTTATGAACTTGGGCTCCTCTGCTCACCAAACGCGCTCTGCAGTGCTTTCTTCACCGCCTCTCCCCAGGCGGGCTACACCATCCTCCACACTCCAGTCTGTGGGGGAGACAAGAGACAGCAGCAAAGGACCACAAGAAAAACAAGTCGCTCAAGAAAGCCCAATAAACAATGAACTTTAGACAGACCTACACATACAAAAACTTATACATACTAAAACAGTATCAATACAACAAAACTCCCCCCTCCCCCCAACCAGGTCACTTCCCTTACCGCCCCCCGCAGCAGCATTCTCCTATTACAGTTAAGTAGAGGCAAAGCCTAAAATAAAGGAAAAATATAATGGCTAACAGTTAGAATAAAGATCTAGAAATCACTGAATGAAAGTCACAGGTCAGGACCTAGTGTCCTAGGGGGTCTCTGGCTAATAACTCTATGATGAGCAACACCTCTTGTGTGCTTATGAACTCTAAGTAGGCTAGCAATCTCACTTTGTGCAGTTCCTGCTGAAAGCGCAGGTTTGCAGTCATTTGTTCCATACCCCTGATCTGCTCACAGCCCACCAGCCATTGATCTTTCGTGGGAGATTTGTCAGTCAACCATAACTTAGTTATGGCTTTGTGGGCTGCTGCAACCAAAACAGGGAACAAGTACAGAGCTTTATGGCCCTTCAGCCCTGGTGGAGGTTCTCCCAATATCAAGTAATGTGGATTCTCAGGCACCTGAACCTGCAAGATAGATGTCATGTCTTGGCTACTAAACTCCAGAAACTTCTCAGTTTTGGGCAACCCCAAAAAATATGCTCGTGGGTCCCCTTTTGGCCACAGTTTCTCCAGCAGTTCTCCGAGGTCAATCCCCAAAGTGTTTTTTAATTACTGGGGTTCTGAAATACCTTGTCAACATCTGCCAATGAAATTCCCTCCAGAGAAAGAGGAGGCAGTGGTCCTCTGCACCAGCTTCCAGACCGTGTCCCAATTTATTTCATTTTCTGTCTGGTTTAATTCTCTTTCCCATCCCTGTTAAATGGGTTCCCTATGCTGATTAGAATTCCCCTCTGCATATCTTATAGGTTATTGATGCTAGATGGGCTTCTGATACCAAGCCCCTAGCAATATCAGAATGCAGTGTTATTCCCACACTTGCCACACTTACCACCAGGGCTGGATCAGGTGCACTGGCCCTGGAGATCCCCTGCAAAATAAGACCTGCAATGGAGAAAGGCAATAGCAACACAGTATCCCCACCACAAAGGTACACAATAGCCAGTTTAAATGCAAAAAGATTTAGATCTGATTAATTGGGGGAAGTGAACAAGGGAGGGGCAGAAATCTGGTGTTTGATTTTAGATCTGATTTAGTGAGGCTAAACATGCAGACCTAAGAGTCCCTCTAGCACAGTCACACACACTGTGGGTACCTAGTTGTTATGCAGACTAGTCTGAAGCATTGCCCGGGGTAGGCCGGCATTGCAGCTGTTGTTGGGGCCCTTAGGAAAGAAAAACACAACATGCATTTTAACCCACAATTTGTAATCTGGAGCTGGATGGCTCAGTTCATAATGATTAACCCAAAACAACTAAATCAGATGACACACTTTGATTTGAGCTCTGTTGCAGGGAGCTACCCCTGATGTTTACTCACACTACCCAGACCAGGAGGCAGGATGGATGAAATGAAGACCTCAGGATGATTGCCTGCTGTGCCAGGAGAAGCAGGGCCCACACAACACACCATGGTGGTCAATACTGTTCGATGGTGTTGAGCAGGGAGACGAATCCTCAGGCAGATCTTTCGTCGGCTGTAATTCTGCGGCATGAGCAGCAATCTAGGCTGAGATGGTGAGGCCCAGACCAGGTGAATGATTCAGATACAGTCCGGTAAGTTGCTGGATGCAGCTTCCAGCTAGCATGACACATTCAAACAAAGTGGGGAGCCAAAACATGACCCACACTACACATTCAGCACAATTATAGTAAGGATAGGTAAATATCACAGTTCGGATGACAGTCCGGTTGCAATTAAACAGTGTCTCTGTGCAAACCGTACGCTCTGCGATTATTTTAAGTCCTGACAGGCCGATCGCTCAGAAGCAACTCTTCAGTCCACACTAGGCGAGGATCACTTTCCACACTTTGGATTTCAGTCACAGTCAAGGCAATCTCACATAACGTCTGATTTACAATTGCAGGCTTCTTCACTTGAGAAGATAGTAGCAGGCAGGCTAGATGCAGCCTTCCAACCGATTCCCCCATGCTACTACACAGGAGCAGCTGCTCGAATGTCTTGAGCTGTTCACTCTCTCAACTCCAACTACACACTGACTCACTGCTGCAGGCAGCTTGGGGCTTTCCCAGTGATCCAAAAGGTTTGGTTGGTTGATCCATCTGTCTGTCACAGCAAGGGCTCCCCCTCCAGGTCCATTTAGGTGCCAAACAGTAAAAACTACAATTCCTACACAAATTCACTCCAACAAAACCCCTGGGGACAGTCCCAATTTTAGGGTCCCAAAGGTACTGATTGGTCCAAACTGGCAGTCCAGAACCAAGATGGTGGTGCAAAACAGAAAGTCCATGCAGCAAAGGAAAGCAGGTTAGACAAACTACTATATCATTATTATTAAAGCAGATAATTAGCAAACAATCACAGATCCTAATAAAGCTCCCTCTGCGCAATTAGCGATGGCAGAATAAAGTGGCTGTACTGCAGCCTGGGTGGGACTAGAGTCTGAAACCACTCGGCCACCATCCAGATTAATTATAACCTACGAAAATTATACCTCTTAAAAAGACAGGCATGAAGGCTAACAGGGCACTCGCATGCAAGCACTTTTAAACAGTTTAGACACAGAACACCAGTCTGGCAGTGGGCATTAGGCAAGCCCAGAAAGACATTTTAGGAACCCCCATTTGTAGGGGGGTTGCATAGGCAATGAGTAAGTTAGCTAACATTGAGAACTTGGTAATATAACAAGTTAAATCTAATTAGCATAAATGCAGACAATTGGTACTAAGTAAAAGGTACGATACAGAGCAAAGCAAATTAGAACTTGACTGTAGGTATTAGCTATAACTACAAGCAACAGACAGATAGGCACTGTCACTATAAATAATAACAAAGATATATAGGACTCAGAAGCAACCTACACAGTAGTAAATGGTAATTATATTATAAACAGAGAGAGCCGATACTGTTAAACAGGCACAGGCAGTTACTGAGGGATGCCTTATTGATCCCTTTGGGAGCAGCATGACCGAACAAATGGCATCCTGATAGCCGACTCGAGGAAGACTTTGTGTTGCCCTTATGCTGCGGTCCTTAAGCACTCAAACTGCAGCAGAGGACTGCTAGGAAATTACCCTAAAATACAAGAACAAGTCATACCCCAAAAGGCAAATATCACAGCTGATTGGCTCACCAGTCCCAAAGGCAGTTCAGCTGGGCTGATTGCAAGCTGCTCAGAGAGACATCAAAACAAAGCCCATGGGCAACAGAGAGGGGTCAATAAAGTAACACCACACTGGCCCCACTGACCAGAAACTGACCCCTGTCACCAACTTCACAGCAGCACAGTCCAACAGAAGGGAAGGAGCACCAGTTCAAAAGCTGCTCCTCAGACATGTGCACAAAGGCAGAAATTGCAGCTCATTGGCTCACCAGCCTCAAAGGCAGTTCAGGTGGGCTTATTACAAGCCACCTGGAAAGACAGCAGGACAAAGTCCATGGGCAACAGAAAGGGGTCAGTAAAGTAATACTACACTGGCCCCACTGACCAGAAACAGACCCCTATCACCAACTTCACAGCAACACAATGCAACAGATGAAATGGAGCGCCAATTTAAAAGGCACTCCTCCAAAATAAAAGGGGAAAAAAAGCAGAGGATCTCACAAGCATTAGAAATGTAAACACTTAGATTTCAGCTACAACCACAAGAAAGATTATTAGTTGAATGATCAAGGAATAAGTCAAAGCACATGTTGACAGTAAACTATTTCCTTCTGGTGCCTGTAAAACAAAAGAAAAGTGATTAGTAAACGGCATTTGTAATAATGTATAAGTTTATATAGAATGTGATTAGCCTACACCTAATCAAATGGTTCATTTGTATGCAACTGGCCTCTAATAAATATTTACGTAAAAGGCACTCCTCAGATATGCCCCCAGAGGCAGAGATCACAGCTGATTGGCTCATAAGCCCCCAAGGAAGTTACGCTGGTCTGATTATGAACCACCTGGAGATACAACAGAACAAAGTCCACAGGTAACAGAGAGGAGTCAGTAAAGCAGCACACACATCCCCAGCACACATATATAGAAAGAGACAGAGAGAGAGAGAGAGAGAGAGAGAGAGAGAGAGAGAGAGAAAACCAGCAGATTGCAATTCCATTTTGTTTGTTGAGAGCTTTCATCCTCCCCATATCATACACAATATACCTAAGGGACAGTACCTCAAAGCAAGATGGAATTGCAATACTGAGGAAGCCTTTGAACAGGAAGTTATGAATCTTATATTACTGATTTACTGGAAGGGGTTATTCAAATAATATAGTAAAGAAGGATTATTCAGATGCAGAAGGATTGGATGGGTGCTCTACATTGCATAAAAATAAAAATAATACAATTACATGGAACAGATTCATATGTACACTTATATATGGGGTACATACACACAAAATAAAATAATTTGTTTTTAGCAGTGTAGTAGTGTTGCAGTATGGTGGTGTATCTTTAAGTGGTTGCCTTTAGTACATTAGCATAATTAGATACTGTATGTGGCAGGGGTTAGGTTGCAAATGGTAAGCTGCACTAGTTGGGTATGGTTGCCCTTCAATGCAGTGGGTTATGTTGTTGTTTTAAATAGGTATTCCTGACTTTCAACTTCCTATATGTCCCATATGATCTATGAGGCTAAGCTGGAAGTCTGGGCTATGCTTCTTGGTCTTTCACTGTGATCCAAGTGAGGCCTGGTAGCCTAGGTTATTGATTAGCTGTCAAGTGACCTCATTCAGGTGCACTGCTGAACAACTGAAATGCAAGCAGAGAGTCTGAGCTGTTCACTGTTTCTAGCCTAGGTATGTAGGTGAATATCTTATTAGCTTTCAGAGCAGTGTTGGAGAAGTTTTACTGATGATATAGTGATGTATGAATACATGTTTCTGTCATTGAGTAAAATCATAGTTTTAAAATATATTTTGTGTACTTACTAGGTGTTTAAAATGCCTTTATTGATTGATCAGCACTGAGGCTTTTTGGTTTTCGATTTGTGAATAGGAACCACTGTATGTTTTTTTAGATTGCTGGATGGATTCCTTTACAGCTTGTGGTTCTAGAGCAGTGTCACTGTGGGGGCGAGTGTATTTTTTTAACTTGCATGATTGTTTTTTTTATGTTGCTGTGTTGTTTGATTTGCATTGTAACCTTTTTGACCCTGACTGGTTGTGTTCCCAGTAAATGCACCCCTATCATGCCTTCTTAGCAGAAGTATATACTAAATTAAAGCAGTACCATGTGATGGGGTCCTGACCAATGAGGAATCAGATTTGACCAAACACTATAAAGTGTTGATAATAAGTTTACATATTATGTGACTGATCAACCCTTATTTTCTTTTAAAAGGTGAAGAACTCTAAGAGATTAACTGATACATAGTGATATGGTGTCAGAAAGACAGAAATCTGACTCTTGACCCCTATGGTGGCTTTCACACAATTTGCCTCAGGGAGAACTGACTCCACTTTTGCCAGATGGGCCCAGAGGTGCCTATCTCAGGTAGGACAGGTAATTCAGCAAGGTAATATCAAACCCTTTTTGAGTTTGTAGCAGGAATTTAGTGTCCCACAACATGACTTTTATCATTATGTCCAAATCAGGAGCTTCCTGCAGACTCCAACCCAGAGAAACCAGCTACTACAACTAGAGATGCAGCGAATTTAAAATTCACTGGTGAAGTGCACGTGAAGTGGGCACTTCGCGTTGCAGCGGAGTGGGCAATGCAAAGTGCTCACTTCGCCTTGTCATTACCACTTCGTTGACATAATGAGAATGCAGTAAGGCAAAGTCATTGTTTTTAATGGACTTCGCATTCCTCATTATGATTCTAAGTGATCCACTTGGTGTTTCAGACTTGGCAGCCCCTCCACAGATCACATGGCTTGCAGTACTGTAAGTCACATGCTCTCTAGCCAGGCATGAAAGAAGTGAGTCACACAGACAGTTTCACTTTCTCCTGTGCAGACTGAGAGAGAGGAGTGTGTGTGTGTACTAGAGAGAGGAGTGTTTTTTTGATTGCAGAGAGAGTTAAAATTTGATACTTAACCCAACAGCTTTTTTAAAAGCTACATTTTTTTGTCTTTTCTGTACTGTTTTTTACTTAATTTGTTCTTTCTGTAAATTTAATTTTTCTTACCTACTCAGTTGTTTGTCTGTGTGTGTGTGACTGTGTGTGTGTAGTGCTTGTGTCATGAGATGGAGCAGGGTGAGGGAATGTCTGGGGTGGGGGCAGCTCTGGGAGAGCGTGGTAGTACGTGTCACCATACCGTGCGCGGGCGTGGGGGGCATGGGCACCCATTTGTGTTGGACCGCTCTAAACTTCTGAGTGTCCAAACCCCGGAAGCAGGACCAGCACCGCCTCCTGACTCTGAGGCAGTTCAACCACCACCAAGTCCAGCACAAGGTCCTTTAGAGCAGGGTGTGCCTGTTCCCCCAGGCCCAGGTGTGGATCCCACCATCAGAACTGTTGAGCAGTGTGAGCAGCCTACTGTCAGTTCATCTGGCCTCCCCTGCCTGTGCCTGGTCCTCCCCGCACCTCCGTTGTTTGGCAGTCTTTTGACTGTGTCAGGGGGGACAGCAGTGTGGTTAAGTGTCACCTATGTGCGGTGGAGGTGCCTTGTGGCCCCGGGGGAGTCACCTGGGGACTGGGGGCCAGCGCACCCATATGCTTAATCACCACCAGTTGGAGTGGCTGGCTGCCACAGAACGGACCGTGTCTGCACCTGCTGGCCGTTCTGCGGCAGAGGGTGCCACTGTGCATAGCGGGCACAGCATCCCTAAGAAGAAGAGGGCCACAGCAGCACCTGTTGCTCCACCAGCACCCCAACCACCACCAGCAGGTCAGCATGTCGAAGGAGTGGACACCAGAGAAGTGCGTGTAACACTATCTGACTTGGCAGTTCTCTGGAGTGCTGTTGAGAAGAACAGCTAGAGGATGAGTGCTGTGGAGCAGCGGCTGGATGACATAGAGGGACATCAGCTTCAAATTATGTCCATGCTGGAACTGCTGCTGGATCACCATAGGATCCCACATTAGTTTTGTTTCCTCACACCATGTTTCCCCCCCCCCTTCCTTGCTGTGCCATAAAATGTATTCCTCCACTATCCCTGACCCTTGTATGTAATTAAGCCCTTTTTTTGTTGTCTTCAGTATGCGTTACACTTTGTATTCTGGGGCCCCTTCCTTCTGTTAAGTGTCTGTGTGTTTTGTGTATGTGCGCTGTTTTGATGCCTCATTTTTCAGCATCTGCAAAAGGCTTCTGTCTTGTGTCCAGAAAATTGACAAGTGGTAACACAGTGAAGTGAGACTGTTTCAGCATATACAAAGTCCCCCAGAATTTATGGCACACTCAGTCATGCGCACAACAGTGGCACAGAGTCCCCAGATTTTTTCTGCAGGCCCAGAATGCATCCTCCATGTGTCCAGAAAATTGACAAGTGGTAACACAGTGAAATGAGACTGTTTCAGCACATACAAAGTCCCCCAGAATTTTTGGCGCACTCAGTCATGTGCACAACAGTGGCACAGAGTCCCCAGATTTTTTCTGCAGGCCCAGAATGCATCCTTCTTGTGTGCAGAGAAGTGAAAAGTGATCATCTCAACTGGATTGAAAGGTGCCCTTTGGATGTACAGTAATAGTAGCCTTGATGAGTATATACTGTGTGTATATATATATATATATATATATATATATATATATATATATTTATAGATATATGGTTGTGTATTTTGTAGGTGATGATGGGGGTGGAACTTGACATGGACATGTATTCATGCTATTGTTCTGCATCACACACAGGTGACTCTGTCTCCAAACTGTTGCTGTGCACTCATCCAGTGCTCAATGAGAATTTTTTGCACTTAAATAAAACTGGATAACTCTCAAGCACATGGAGGTAAGTATTTCTTTTTTTTTTGGGGGGGGGGATCATATTTTCAGTTTTGTCTGTAATAGTTTGTTATTTTTTTATTTCTTCACAGATTTCATCAGCATCCTTCTGGAGTCTGGTTCTTAATGATGGTCATGGTCATGGAATGAAATGACTTCCGCGTGTTGCATGTGTGCCCAAGCTCGGGTCGGGGAGGGGTGTGCCTGATCATGTTGATGAACTTCTTTGGATAAGGCCACTTTGACAGAACAACAAAGTATTGCGAATTTTTCTAAAAAAAGAAATGAATGACTTCTTAAAATTTACAACTTCATTGTTATGTGTCCCTCCCTGGTTCTCAAATCTCAATCCCTATTGTCAACTAAGTTACATTTCAGAGACACATCTGGTCAAGTACTAAGACATCCGATTGTTTGCAATATTTGCAGCAGTCTTTACAAGGCAATGAAATGAATGAAATAAAATCTTCATACTTACCAGAATGGATTTCACATGGACATTACATCGCTTCCTCTCTGTCTATACGGTAAAGCTACAGCATCTTCCCCAACGAGTAATATTACCGATGCAGCCTGTTTTTGTTCTCCTGTAAAAGAAACAAAATAAGTGTACTGTATGTGTTTGCCACTGCGGCTCTGAAAAGCTACAGAAAACAAAACAGACAACTTAAGGAAGTGAGGCAGCTTAACAAACATGAGTGCACATACTCACTTTACGGTTTAAATATTAAGAAGCTGGTGGTGGTGGTGCACTGGTAGACTGGTGGTCCGTGGTGGGCAGACTGACTCATGGTGGCAGCAGACTTGGATAACATCAGTCCCGGTGGTGGTGGTGGTCCATGGCGGGCAGACAGACTCATGGTGGCAGCAGACTTGGATAACATCAGTCCCGGTGGTGGTGGTGGTCCATGGGGGCAGACAGACTCATGGTGGCAGAAGACTTGGATAGCATCAGTCCTGGTGGTGGTGGTTCAGGGTGGGCAGACAGACTCATGGTGGCAGCAGACTTGGATAACATCAGTCCCAGTGGTGGTGGTGGTCCATGGGGGGCAAACAGACTCATGGTGGCAGCAGACTTGTATAACATTAGTTCTGGTGGTGGTGGTCTGGGGTGAGGGGGGCACACCCCCTTTTAAATACTGCAGTTAAAACCTGCCAACATTAACCACATCATCATCCTCATAAAGAAAACTGCCCTCACAGTCATCAATGTCTGAAGTCTGACCACTGGGAAATTCTTTCTCCATTGTGTCATCATCTACATCAGTGGTGGGCCGTTTCAAGCAGCCAGTGCCATCAGGATGCTCCATTTCCACATCAGCAAGACCACCATGACTAGGCCGGGGTACAAATACTGAGGTTGCAGTCTGTGCTGGTATGTGCCTCGCATTCATTTTAATGAATGTTAGCAAACTAACATTTGCAGGAGACAGGTTTGTCCAACGATCCCTGACTATTGCACCTGCTGAGCTGAATACCCTCTCAACACTTACACTGGAGGGTGGGCATGTGAGGTACTTCAGTGCCACTGCAGTCAGCTCTGGCCATTCACTGACCTTTCCACTCAGTACAAAGAGGATCTTCACTTATTGTCAGATGCCTGTTTTCAGACAAATATGACTCAACCATTCTCTGTGCCGCACTAAGTCCGATTGTTGATGCATCAGCCTGTTCCCCGGAATCACTGATGTCACAAATACCCACTTGGGACAAAGCCTCCCAAAGCAGGTTGACGCCAACCACTTTGGATGACAGATCACCAGGAACTACAGTCTTCTTACCCTTGCATGATATGCTTGCTGGTCCTCCAGCTACACCTTCAGCTGGATTATGCTGCTGAGTTTTGCAAACCTTGGCACGTGACTTCTGTGCCCCATGAACCAAGCGAGCCAGTTGACCACTGATATTTTTTACCTGTTCAGGCCCTCCCTCCAGTACTGATGCAATTCCATGTTTGTATCGTGGGTCCAGCATTGTTGCCATGGCAAAGTTGTCACTACACTGAATGCTCACAATGTGACGATTCTGGTCGAATACTGTCAGCATGTGTTGCAGCAACATACTGCTACCACCGTCTCCGGCAACATCAAGGCTATGCTGTACATTCACCAATGTCTGCCTCAGCACCCGCAGCAGTGGAATTGATTGGCTAATGGAGGCAGACTCACTACTCACTGCCTGTGTGGCATGTTCAGAAGGCCACAAAATTGTTATTACAGAGTCCATGAGGTGCCACTGTTCAGTCGTCATAGACATGGAGGCCCCAGAACTGTCATGGCTACTGTGCATAACAAGATATTCTGTGATGGCTTTGTATTGTTCATACAACCTCTCTGCCATGTATAACGTGGAGATTCATCAGGTGACAACTTCCAGCTTCAAGCGGTGCTGAGGCAGGCTGTTTTGTATCTGCAACTGCCGCAGTTGGTCACGGGCCTTTCCAGATCTTGAAAAGTGAGAGCAGATACATCGTGCAATGGTCAGCATTTCCTTTATGTCAGAGTGCTGCAGAAACTCCTGAACCACAAGATTTAAACAGTGGGCCATGCATGGAACACGAACAAAACACCATTTGTGATGCATTTCACCACATTTGACCCATTGTCACTTGCTATGAACCCATCTCTCAGGGACAGAGGGTTTAGCCATCTATCAATTTCAGTCAGTACCATGTCCAACAAGTTCTTAACAGTGTGTGAACAGGTCACACTGCACATAGCAATTGGCTGGCGAATTCCAGGAAGATTGCTACCGTGACAATCCACCTTCCTGCACTGATTATTCACACTACCAGCATCACAAACAACCCCCGGCACCTGCGCCCAGTGTGCAGTTATACATAGATATAAACTCCCCGCTGTTTTGCCACTTGTCCACATATCCATACTTAAATGGATGAATGGAGAGGAGTAATGTTGAAGGGCATGTCTTACTGAGTCTGAGACAGTGCAGAACAACTCAGGAACAGCACGGGTAGAAAAGTATGTCCTGAATGGGACTTTCCATTTTGGACAGGCACGGGCAGCAAACCGCCGGAACCCAGAATTCTCCTCAAAGTAGAAGGGCAAAAGATCGATTGCCAGCATTTCCGCTACAGCAGCATTAAGTTCACGTGACACTGTATGATTGGGGGGGTACTTCAGCTTATGCGTAAAAACACTCTTTAACATGGGCTGACTTAAACATTTTACAGGGTGTGTGTTGGTCACAAATGGTTGTGCTCTGTGATGAATGGCATTGGCAGGGGGTGGAGTGTGGACATTTGATGAAGACAGTTGCACAGGTGATGATGACAAACCCAGACATGATGTTATTTTTCCGGATTTGCCAACCTGGGTTGATGTACCACTTGCACTAGACATACTGCATTCACCACAACCACCACAAAAACTGCTACTCTCACCAGCACTGGACAACATTTCAAAGTCATTATGGTCCTCCACCTCATCATCATCATGCCTGTAGTAATCCTCTGCTCTTATTGCCACAGTACTGCACACGTTTAATTTCCTACTGGGCCTAACAGTCATGGAAGGGATAACATGCATATGGTTGCCGCCGGTGATACGGGTGAATGCCCAAGTCTGGTATTAGTTGCCAGCTTGTGCTGGGTCCACAGAGTCAAGTGCCTATTCTTAAGATGCGTATGCTGTCCTCCTGTCCTAAGAAGGCTCCCTTTTTCACCTCGACTCACACGCACATGGCAAACCTGGCAGACTGCAACTGAATCATCATTTGCATCTTGAACAAAAAAATCCCAATCAAGGGAGTGTGATGCTCTGCTTTTAACATGTCCATGATGATGTGGCTTATTTAAGTCTGTTATTTTAAGCACTGAAGTGGGGGGGGGAGCACGTAATATTTCTGGCACTGCACACCTGGACTGCAACTGACCACCACGACTGCCTATCATATTGAGTACTGGGTCGTCATCATCATCCACTAAAACCGGTACATCACAAGTTTTTATGGGGGGGGGGTTCCTGCAAACAGATTCAGAAATTTCAGACACAGCCACTTTTAATTTCTTTTTCTCCGGTTCCCAACTAGGGTCAATTAAATCATCATCATATTCATCAACGTCACTGTCACACACATCCACATCTTCTGCTTGGATGCTAACATGTGGACTGCATGTTGCAACAACAGCAACATTATCATCATCATCAGCATCATCACATTCATCCTCAGCATCTACACCACCATCACCTGATATTTGTTCACCACACCGTGAATCACTGTTGCATGGAAAATGAGTGACGTTAAGTGCCACGGTGGATGGAATATCACATTGTATGCTATCGTTGACATGATCATCAGAATCAGGTTCAGTTAATGGCATGTTACTGGGAAGTATGACATCATCTACACTGTCACTCACTTGCACTGCTTCACACTCAGTATGTTTGGATACAGTACACTGGTCGGAATTAGAACTTGACGCAACAATGCTAATACTACCTCCACCACTACTAACACCAGTAACACTAACACCACTGGCTGGGAAAACATCATCTCCTCCAACTATCAGTGAAGCTACTGATTGGGCATAAAAAATATTGCAGGAGAAATACCTTTCCTCACATCACCAATGCACTTCTCCGTCCGCGTACTACTACCACGCCCACAGACCCGCTTACTGCCAAAATTACCATGGCCAGAAACAGCTTTACTTGCACGTCTCTTTGCAGGCATTTTGGGGGATCAACCACAATATTATTACCAAATTCAGATTTTGATACATTCACTTTCTGACTGGAGAGTCACTACTCGCTACTATCGCTAGCTGGATGTGAAGCAAAATAAACAACTATGGCTTCAGCAACAGATAAGGGGACTACTGTGTTGTGACACTGTCACGGAATTAAAACAACTTCAGTTATCAGTGGTGCTGTTAGGGTCACAAAAACAAACCAGTCTGGTAAAAAATATTTTTTCAACGTGGGGAGGGGGCACTGAATACAGACAGTGCTGATTTTTACAGCACTACAAGCAGCAACACTAAGAACAGAGAACACGATCGCAGTACAAAATCAGGCAGCTGCAGTGGATAGCAGGTTCACACTGCTGTGCTTAGTTGCACTTACACTGATCTGTGTCACAAATTCTAAAAGATGTATTAGATTTGATGCACGCAACACTGCACACACAACACAGAACACTTTCTGTACAATGCTGAATGAGGAATGCAACGCAAATGCAAAAGTTCGGTGTACTCAGTGTCACGTAATGTAAATTTGTAATTTAAACAACCTGACCTTAAGAAATGCTGCACCACATTCACACAACAAGCAGCAAGAACATTTGTACTATCACTGACAGTTTTACTATGTGTACAGTAACACAGTCAGTTATATAACAAAAATATTGCCAAAACACAAAGAAATCACTAGTTCTCCAATTTAAATCTACCTACACACAGATACACCCCTCCCCCACACAGCACACTTCATTGTCTTTCACCACACACACTCAATGTTGTAAATTTACATTCAAAATCCACACACAAACAAAAACGCTCGATGAAGTGAGCACAGGAGGGTTTCCTACAATCGATGAACTACAGTTGGATCCCCCCCCAAAAAAAGCAAAAATGCTTTTTGAACAGCTTTTAAAAGATTCCTACAGACAGCTATCAGAGCACACTGTCTCCTACTCCTTCCTACTCATACTACCTCGAACTGAGGCTGTGCAGATCAATATAGAGCCCATGTGACCTGAACTCCCATGAATCACTGCAAAATCCTCCTTCGGAGCTCAAAAACAAGGCGAAGTGAGGTGAAGTGAACTGCCACCAATGTACTTCACCTTAAAAATTGAAAGAGAAGTGACCAGTGGAAGCGGGGGAAAGCAAAGTAGCTGTTTTCAATGCACTTCGCATTCCTCATTATAACGCAAAGTACTCCGCTTCGCATTGCGGAGCACTCCACGAATCCGCCTTTGCTCCGCGATTCACTTCACGGAGCGGATTGAGCCCACTTCGCCCACCACTAACTACAACCACTGGATGCTTTACAAGTTGTGCAGTTGTATATGGGTTCCCCGGATATGGGACATGGGGTATCCTTTTTATACAAGACGCTCAAACCATAGTATCCACTCTGTAGAAAGCAATTCAAGAAAAGTGGGAGAGGGAGGTGGAAAACAATGGTCAGAGGATCAGAGGCAGATATGGCAGGTCACAGCTAAAGTTTCTATCTCATACGAGTGGAGGGAACACAGTTGAAAGGTAGCATCCAGGTATTACTGGACAGCAGCCACAATGAAGCATTTTGGAACCACTCACTCAGACTCTTGTTGGAGGGGTTGTGGCCAGAAGGCTCATCATCTGCATGTATTTTGCAGCTGTCCTGAGTTCATCCACTTTTGGCAGGAGGTCAGGGATGCACTAGGCCAGATATTCCAGCATCCCATCCCTCTTGAGGTACAGTTCCTGGTACCGGATCTCACACTGCCTGGCTTAAAGGAAAAGCATAATAAATACGTATATCAAGTTTTAATTAGTGGGGCAGCGAACGCTATTAACTGCAATTGGCTGGTTGCAACACCTCCCTCCCTAGATGGTTGGATAGGCTTTGGTAGACAGATGCAGGACATGGGGGGGATTGACTGCCCAACTGCAACTGAAGGGGGACAGACACACAGCCAGATGACTTCCTTTTATGCACTTTCTAGAGAGCAGAATGGGCCAAACTGTCCTGGATCAAATGGTAGGCCTGAGTTTAATGATCCCTGAATGAGCTGTCCACAACTTTCTGGATGTATACTTCTACAGGATGTTCTCTATTCCACAGTATGGATAAAGTTGTGCCGGGTACCTTTAGCCACAGATCACTCTAGAGTAGACATCAGCTGTGGATACTGAAATTATTTGCATCATTATGGTACTGAGAACCGCAGGTTGTTTTAATGTTATTTGTTAGTCGCCCTCCGTCTAATCCCCTTCCCTGATATCCCGTCTGTTCGTAGTCCAGACCTGTCCTATTTCCCTTTAGTTGTAGTCTTGTATTAAAACAGTATTTAGAATATCAGGTTACAAATGCAGCATGGATACCACTGTCAAATGTCTTGTGAGATGTAACGTAATGTAAGTTGTTGTACTGCCTTTGTTCAGCTATAAACAAAAAGTTTCTTCAATAAAATGCAAAAAAATGCAAAAGAAAAGAAATCTGACCATTTTGGAACACAGACAACTGGTTATCACTGCTGCAGACTTTGTACATGCTGTAGATGTATGATACAGGATAAACAATTTAAGCACACAGACTGGGTGGGCTAAGTGGTCTTTTTATGCCAAGCTTTTAGATTATGATGCTCAATAAACTTTCCCAGAATGCACTGAATTATATGTCATTTAAGGCTTAGTGAATTTAGTTGTATTATGTAGTATTTTAATTGTAAAGACAAGTATATCTATTATTTTCTATTAGACTATATTGTAATTAAAAGCATATATTTTTCGATGTTGGTAGGAGAATAACTTGCACATTTTGAATATGTGGGAACTATTTGCCTATATTCAAATTCTTCATTTGAATTCCAAAACCTCACTCCACAACTGCTGATTGGTGGAGAATGCTGTACTTCTGAATAGCTAGACAGAATAGATGTTCCCAGTCACACTCATTTCTTCATTGTAAATGCCCAGCGGGGCCTAGTTCAATCAATTCCATAGGTGATAATATGAATATTTATTTATGAAGGCAAGGAAGGTGGGCAGCAACTGGCAGAGGGGGTGAAAACAGGGGAGGAGTCTTTCTTCCAGTATATCAGAGAGAAGGCAGAAGAGAGCTAAGAAAGACAATATAGTCAGAGTAAGAAGTGAGAGGGGTGGGCTGAGGGAAGTGAGGAGAAGGCAGAAGCACAGTAGTAGCCAGAGACATTGCCAGCTATTTCCAGATATTTCGCGAAATTTCTGAAGAGTTTCTCTCTGCTGCCCCTACTGTGGAAATGCAGAAAACAGGAGATATTTCTGGAAATATCACAGAAATTTCAGGAAATATCTGGTAGTGTCTGTAGCTGCTATTGTACTTAACAAGTGCTTCTGTTTAGTCTTCCCTAAGGAGAAGATGGGCCGTTACCTCCAGGAATGAATGGGGAAGACATTGGCATGGGTGGTGACACAGACAGGAGATTGAAGTTGACAGGATGAGTAAGGCATTTGAAGGCTCTGAAAATACTGTTGACAAATCCCCAGGACTGGATAGTATTCATAGGTTTCATAGGTTTATTGCAAGCCAGTTGAGCAGATTTGCCCATTTAGAGTTCCCATTTCTCAATGGTAAAATCCTTGTAGTTTGTTGGTTACATAGTACAAAGGTATTATGGGGAGTTGGTGGATGTGCAGGTGGGCCCTGGGCGGGGGGCTGTTTAACACCTCACTGGAGTTTCAGAAGGCACCCCTAGCCTGGAGAACAGCACATGTAGTACCACTCCACAAAAGTGAGCTGAAGGACAACCCTGTTAACTACAGACCACTCAGTCTGACCTTGATAGTGGGAAAACTCCTGGGAACCATACTGAAAGAAAGACTGGAAAGCTTTATGGTGGAAAGTGGGCTCCAGGAGGAGAGGGAGCATGGGTTTGCACTGGGGAGGTCTTTCCAGACTAACCTGACTGATTTCTTTGATCAGGTAACCAGGACAATGGACAGAGGCCAGATAGCAGGCATCCTGTATCTGGATTGCAATAAGGCCTTTGATTCTGTTCCCCACAGAAGTATAATCAGGATGCCGGAGGACCTGGGGTGGGAGGAAACTAGCTATGTGGGTTAGAAAGTGGCTACAGGACTGAAATCAGATGGTGGTATTTGGGAGAAGTTTCTATAGGCTATGCCAGTCACTAGTAGGTTCCCACAGGGTTCAGTATTCAGTCCAATATGATCAAGGCCCCTACTTTTCTGCAGCACATTGGGACCAAGTTCTGCGGCAAGATTACCATTTGCCGCAGAACTTCTGCAGTGGTGGTTTGTAATTTCTGAGGAAGTTCTGCAGCACTAATGAACTACCACATCACAGTGTCAGCTTGTCATCCTGACTTCACATCCATGGCAGTAGTTATAGCAATCAGGATGGGGGAAAGCACAGTAACACTAGTTCAAAAAATAACAGACTTACAGATATAATTTTATGCCTAAAAAAGCAAAAAAAATATCTGTCACCTAAGATCCTAGCCTATTGCATAAATGAAATATGCAGCGAGGACCTTATGTGATAATTAAGGTATTTCTATACTTGTGCTGTCTATACCGCTCATGAGGTCCCCATTGTGTATCACTTATACGTTTATATGTGCTGTCTACACCACTGATGAGGTCCCCACTGTGTATCACTTATTTATATGCAATCTTGAACATACATACAAATGTGTGTGTGTGTAGATATATTATGTATGTAGATATACAGATATATAGATATAGATATAGATATAGATATAGATATAGATATAGATATAGATATAGATATAGATATAGATATAGATATAGATGTATGGTGAGAGATACTGTATGTTTTATATATATATATATATTTTCCATGAAATTGTATCATCATTCATACAGGTCCCTTTGGAAATGGAATAAACAGAATAGAGGAGATATTGCAAAACTCATTTTTCATGCCAACCCACTTCCCTTGACACACTATGTAACACCATCAGACCATTACATGCACGTGAACACACTGTGAGATAAAGCTCTCCAGCCCATCACAACGTGTCTCCCATGTGACAGAACACTTTGCCATACCTTCCCAGGCTCAGAGCAGTGGTGAGTTCCCCAATAATTGTGCTGCCCAGCCAGTTCCAAGAGCTCATCTTTGAACTTGAGTTGCTGGCATGGGAACACAACATGCTACCCTCTGGCCCAAGAGTTGGCCCTGCACACAGCATTTCTCTATAACTTTTAGGTGATTCTATCAACCAATGACATTATGTAATCAGTGACCCTGGCAAAATGTGTACAGCGCAATTATTTACTTAACAGATCTATTCTTTCAACAACTTTACACATTATTATATTCCACTTTTTTGGACATCATTACTTTATTTTTCTTAAATGATAGGTACATTCATTTTACCAGGTATTAATTTCAGATGGCATATTTATACCTTAAAGGCAAAAATAAGTTTGTACAAAGTAAGGTATGGACTTAACAGGTCTATGCTATTGTCAAGGTCTTGTTTAAGTTGGCCCTAGTATAATAACATAAGACTGAAAATCATATTAGGTTGTAGTGCAGGTTGAGCAAATATCATTGTGCCTGGTGTGCTGTGCCACCACCTCTGGCAGTGAGAGCTGTGGTAGATAAGTGACTATTCATTTCTGTGACAGAATGCGGCCATTTCATTTGCTAATGTATGATGTTATAGCACTGATAACATCACATTCTGAGTATAGAGGGGTTTTGGATATAAAAAGAGGGGAAGGTAACCAAGTTCTATGGATAAACATAAATATTAATAAAGAATCACCAGGAATAGTGAATTCTGTAGCACTGTAGAAGTTTTGCAGTAGGTTGCAAGTTCTGCACAAAATTCTGCGGCCGCAGAATTCTAGGGGCCTTGAATATGATTACCATCTTCATCAGTGACACTGTATACAGTATAAAAGGTAAAAAAAAATGCCTATTTATGCATGACACAAAGCTATGTGGGAGAGTAGACATGGAGAAGGAGAGACATGACCTCATAGAGGACCTGGCTATGCTAGACAAATGGCTAGGTGTTTGGTAACTGAGATTCAATGCCAGCAAGTATAAAGTAATGCGCTTGGGACAAAGAACCTGGAAAACCACTTACTGCCTGAGTGATGTGCAGGTTACCAGGTCAGAGACAGAAAAGGACTTTGCAATGACCATCATGAGTGACCTTAAGCATTCAGCACACTGCAAGAAAGCACCAGCCCAAGGAAATCAGCTGCTGGGCTGCATAGCCAGGGGTATAATAAGCAGGAATGCAGAGGTCATTCTGCCACTATACAGATCCCTAGTATGGCCACACCTTGAGTACAAGGTGCAGTATTGGTTCTCTTACCTAAAGAAGGAGATCAACCTACTGGAAACAGTTCTGAGAAGGGCAACTAAAATTATACAGCGACAGGACAACAAGGCAGATCATATGAGGAGAGACAGTGATCTCAACATGTGGGCATCAAATGCATTGTTTTCCTAATATACAGTCTGTCTAGTGAGGTTGCTACTAATAAAACATTTAAATGCATTAAATGCATACAAAATGAAGATATGTTTAAAGAAATATCTGCCTTCAACTTGAGACTGGCTGCCTTAGAATCAAGTCAGAAAGATATGGTTATTAGATTAAAATCTAATACTTTAGCAGTTTCAAATTCCTGCCATCATAATTCCAATTTAAGTATTAGCCAGCCAGTTAACACCACTGTTTCTAAATATATGCCAAACACTCTTTCCAAAACCATCACTCCTCCATCGATAGATGATGATAATACTGTTACTTCTAACAGGAAAAGAACCAGGGAGGATGAAAATATTGTAGGCTCAGATGAGGAATGGTATCAGATTCAAAGTTTTAAAGTGGCAGAAAAAAGGCAGAAAGCTTACCATTTTGCTATACCAACATTTAATATAATTGATCCTATTAGTCTATTACCTGATGTAGAAATTGCTGTACCATCCACTTCTCAGGACTCACCTATTCTTGAGCATTCCATAAACTCAATGCCTCAAAACAATGATAACGTGATTAATTTTATGCTAAATCCATCCTGCAGTAAAGTTTATGTAGACTCTTACCCTTCTCTCTTTATATCAAACCAGTCTATACACAATGACTCACTCCCTTGAATTCTGTCATCTCTACAAGTGTTTCTAATAATTCTCTGAACAGAGATGAGGTCATGGATACTGCTAGCAACAATTATGTCACCCCTAGAAATGTTTATGTACTTGGTGATTCAGTTATTAAACACCTAGATTGCACCATTTGTAATTCTGACAAATCAAGTAGGACTTGTTCGTCTTTCAGGGAGACAAAAATTTCAGACATCATACTCACGGTCTCTAATATCTTACAAAATGCTGGTGACAAACCTCTTGTAATTATACATGTGGGTGCTAACAATATTCTACATGACTCAATTCATAATAGTCAATAAGACTTTGTTGCTCTTAATAACAAACTAGTTGACCTTGGGTGTGAGATTATGTTTTCTGAGATATTGCCTATTTCCAGAGCACCTGACTTTCATCTTAATAAAATTAAGACTATAAATGAGTGGTTGCGGAAGTGGTGCATGAAACAAAGTTTTATGTGCATCACACATTGGGAGGAGTTTAATGACAGATTTGAACTGTTCGGTTGGGATGGGTTACATCTTAATAGAAGAAGTTGCTCCTTGCTAGGCAAATACATTGTTACGTCCGTCAATAAACATTTAAACTAGTTAACTAGGGGAAGGGGCAGATACCCTCTGTCCCTCTAGAACACAGAATTAGTTGAAATAATAATATTTCACACTGATTAAACTGTAATTATTTTAATGCTAGGAGTCTTACACAAAAAAATATGAGTTAAGGGTTAGAGCTACTCAGGAGCAAATCGATCTTATATTGATTACTAGAACGTGGTGGGACAGTAAGAACTGATGGTACTTCTTCCTACCTGGGTTCAATTTATACAAATTGAATTGAATTTCAAAAAAAATGAAGTGAAGTTGCCTTATCCGTCAATAGTAACTTGGACGCCTACAATATTTCTGATAAAATAAAAACTCATGGTCCTAATACAGAAACTTTATGGATTAAACTATCCCTTGATCATTTGGATCCATTAATTATTGGTACTTGCTATTGCCCTCCTAATTCCACTACTACTGTATCTGATGCCATTTTACTTGAAATTGAACAAGCCAGTGGTTTGAGTGACCTTATACTTTTAGGAAACTTCAATTTGGTGAAATTAATTGGGCTATTGCCACTGCTAACTCTACAACAGGAAATAAACTACTTTCTTTGTGCACTCAGTTGCAACTAAAACAGAAAATTCTTTTCCCCACCAGAGAAGATAAAATACTTAACCTAGTTTTTAGTAGTGATTCACTCAGTATTAATAATATCACCGTTTCCTCTCCAGTTGGGCACAGTGATTATAATACAATTCACTTCTCGATACATAAACATTTCTCATATAATAATGGTTCTACAAACATTTTCCTTTATAACAAAGCCAATATAACTGAATTAAATTCTGCCTTACAAAATGTTGATTGGGTCTCTGAATTTAACAATAATCCAATTGACATATACTGGAATAAATTAAAAACAACTTTATCATATTTGAGAGACAGGTATATACCTACATATCGTACATATAATATGTCTAAACATTCTCCTAAATTGATATATCATTCAATTAAAAAACTTATAAAAAAAAAGAATACAAAATACAGGTTATATTTAAAATCCAAAACCATTGCTAACTGGACTGCATTTCTTCATATACAAAGAAAATGCAAGAGTAAAATAAAAAAGCCAAATCAATGTGGGAATTCAATTTAGCTAGTAATGCAAATAAAACTAACAGCAAACAATTTTATGCATTTATCAATTCATTAAAAAAATGACTAGCAAAGTACGTCCAATCCTTTCTTGTACTGAACTAGTTCATGATGGTACAAACTGGCTAACTTATTTAATACAACATTCTGTGAAGTGTTTAATCCCATTAGCAGCCTCAATTCTAATTGTAGTAATATAAGTAACTCTGAGCAGTGTAATACGTACTCCATTACTTTTTCTACAGGTGATTATATATTGAAAACTATTATCTCAAAAAGGGAAAACTAGTCCAGGTCCCAATAATATTGCTGGTCACTTGCTTTATCTATTACTGGATACTGTAAAACTACCATTAAAACTACTCTTTGAAGGCTACCTTTCTCAAAATGTTGTACCTGCTGACTGAAACGTCATACCTTTACATAAAAAGGGACTAAAAACATCTTGGGAAAATTATCATCCTATCTGCTTAATCTCTGCTATCAGCAAGGTTATGGAAAGCCTCATTAAGGACATCATTTCCCCTGTTTTAAATATTCATGATACTGGATAACATGGATTTAGGCAAGGTAGGAGTTGCCTGTCAACTCTCGTGTTTTTATGAGTCCGTTAGTGGCGAACTTGACACAAATGTACCATATGATATATATTTAGATTTTTAGTAAAACGTTTGATGTATTGCCACATTGGGCCTATGTGTGAAACTGAGTAATATGAATATTAATCCTCATATTACTAATTGGATATGCAATTGGCTCACTGGTAGGTCCCAAAACATAGTAATTAACGGAACCTCATTGGACCCAGGAATTATTACAAGTGGGATTCCTCAGGGCTATGTTTTATGCCCTTGTTTATTTCAACTGTTTATTTCAGATTTAAGCAAGGACTGTCTGTCAAAAACAATTAAGTATGCAGATGATATAAAAATTGGTGGCCCATGTTCTATCTTGGAAGATTCATATATTATCCAATGTGATCTCAATAAGATTTATGACTGGGTGACACATTGGGGTATGAAGCTTAACACAGAAAAATGCAAAGTGATGCATTTAGGAAGATAAAAACCTATTGCCTCATATACCCTAGGTGACACTGTATTAAAATCATCCCAGGAAGAGAAAGATCTGGATATTAGAATTCTAATGATTTTAAACAAACATATAAACCAGGTAATTAATAAAACAAACAAGGTAATTTGGTCTATTAAATGAAATATTAAATTACGTACCCCTGATGTTGTTCTACCATTACATAGAGCCTATGTCAGGCCACACCTAGACTATGCTTCTCAATTATGGTGTCTCTTTAGAAAGTTGGACTGCATCTCCTTAGAAAAAGTTCAATTAAAGTACACTAAACATATCCTTGGCCTGACAAATGATCCATATGAAACCAGATTATCTACTCTATATTTGATGCCACTGGAAACTCATAGGCTCAGAGGTGATCTTTTTTCTATGATATTATACAAGATCCATTTCTGATGACTGAGCTAGGGCTTGAGTTCAAAGAAAGTACATACTATACTAGAGGTCATCCACTACAGATAACTGATAAAAAATGTAACCATATCTGCAGGAGATGTTTCTTCACTCTAAGGGTTATAACCCCCTGGAATAGTTAACTGTTAAACATAGTGATCAGTAAATCAAAAAGTATATTTAAGAAAAGATTTGTACCTTATTGCTTTCTGGTTGTAAGTTAAAATGTGATTCTTATTAAGATATAGGAGCACCTATGGGCTCACCTGCCCCTGGCTCCTAATCTGTTTTAGTATGAGCCTTTAGCATGTACTTCCTAGAGGATAGAAGGTAGAGGGATGACATGATTGAAATCTTCAAGAATCTTAAGGCTTTCAACAGGTTGAACTCTGAAGGACTCTTCATCATTAGTGGGAACAGGACCACTAGAACGTACTGCCTCAAGCTGGTGGGGGGAAATTCAGGAGAGAAATGATGTGCCACTTTTTCACAGAGAGGGTGGTAGCTAAGTGGGATGAGTTGCTGGGGTAAGTAATCTCCCTGAAGATGACAGATAGTTACAAGAGAGAGGTGGGGATATATATAGTGCAAAGGGGAAAAATGCATGTAGGGAAGGGGGAATGAGGAGAGGGAGGACATCAGTGGGTAGGGAAGAGTAGATAATAAGAAGGCGTTGGATCCCTCATTAGACATTGAGGGGTCTGCAAACTTATGCAGACATAATAGACTGCATGGCCTTTTTCTGGTGACTCAGTTGTATGTTCATATGTACTGCATAAATTAGCACTTTCAATCTTCATTGGACAAAATGTGTTTGGAATGTTGGATTAACTTATAGTAGCCTTTACCCTTAAATACTGTGGACCAGATATTCAGAAATGCACCAATGGCTGGCGCAAGTCTGGTGCAGTGCAAATCCAACACACCATGGCGTAATGAGTGCCATATTCAGAGGCTGCACATGGCAAAATGTACCAGTGCAACACAGCTGAATATAGCAGAGATGCGCCATGGTACAACCAGACTTGCACCATGTCGCAACCAGATCTGCACCATGGTGCAATCAGACATGCACCATGGTGCACATAGAGCAGCCACAGGCAATGGTGGGAGCACAGCAGCAGAGTAACAGAGGGGGGAAAGGCACAGGAAGAGACCCAGGGACAGTGCCAGGGAAGCACAGTGGCAGGCCACAGGTAGCCACCACCAGCAGGGCACACACAGGCACCCAGACACCCCCACCCCAGAACACAACAGTGGCACAGAAAGCAGGCAACAGGTGGCACCAATGGTCAATGGAGGACCACCAATGGAGACTCCCTCCCAGCAGCATGCTGTGCCCCCACCCACCCAGATCACAGCAAGCCACACCCAGGACCATGCTGCCAAGCACACAGGTCACACACCCCTGACAGCTGCCTCATGGGCACTCCAAGGCACAGCCACCAACCAAGGGGCAGGACATCACCACCGTGGGACACACCATGGCCCACAGTAGTGCACTGCAGATGCACAACACACACATCGACACATGCTCACCACACAGACAGACACCACACCACTGCAGCATGGCTCCTCATGTCAGCTGCAAAGCAGACACCAACACAGGCAGGTAAGTCAAAATAAGTGTAATGTAGAAAACTATATACAACAGCAAGGGGTGGGAAAGGGTAGGGAAAGTGAGGGAAGGGGACAGGGAACAGGGACTGTACAGTGGGAAGAGGAACAGATGGGGAGGGACAGCAGGGGAAATAGGGAAAAGCTGGGGCTGGAACTACAGGCGGACATGCCCTGCCACTGCCTGGCACCTCCTTCACCACTGTTCAGCCAGCAACAGCCAGCACACCTGCTGGACCACCTCCATGGTGGTGGTGGAAGTTATAAGGATGATCTGGCACAGCAGCCTACAGTACGGGGCAGCCTCGACCACCGGATACTTATGACAAAGGACAGGACAGGTGATCAGTGCAAGGTCCCAATGTGCCATGCCCACCCACTGTGCACAATGGGCAGTGGGAACACACACCCCTGGAGTGGCACCAAGGCCACCCCACAGGTGAGTAGGCCAATGCCTGCCAGCAACCCAGCATGCCATGACAGTGCACAGAGATGGGCACCACTGCCCAATGGCCACCTGACTGTGCAGTGACAGTCAGATGGCACAGGGCACCAGCAGCACCACAGCAACACCAGTGGCAGTTGGGTGCACACCCACCCCACTAACAGCTGGTACACACGTGCAATGGTCACCCAACAGTGGCATGCACCATGCACAGTGCACAACACACAGCTGCCACGCACATGGCCCAGGTGGCCATGGCAGCACTCACTCCCCCGCTGACCACCCTTCAATGTGCACAGGACCAAAACAGTGCCTACCTGCCTGCTGCAGCCCTGCTGGCACCTGTCCAGCTGGCTGCACCACCACAGCTGGGTCCTGCTGCGGCCTGCTGGGCTGGCCCTGGTGCTCTTGCTGCTCTTGCCCTACGGCAGTCTTCAGGTCCTGGGAATGGAACAAAGATGGGTACATATCACAGTGCACTCACAGCATGTGCCACCACCCCCACCCCTGTGCACAGCATGTGCTCCTGCCCGACCTGTCCAGCAAGGCTGTATTGCAACGCATGCTGTGGCTGGCAATGCCACACTGCAATGCGCACAATGACAGTGTACTCCTCTGCAGGGTATGCCAAGCAGCCAAGCCATCACCACAGTACAGTAGTAGGGCACACATGCAGCATGGGATGACTTACCTGGCCATGGCACTGCCCCTCAGTGGACACATGCCTACAGCTGTCTCAGGCACTCAGGGTCCCACCACATGAGGTCTCCATACCGGTGGCAGCATTGCTCCCCAGTTCTGGCCACCCCAGTGCTCTGCACCAGGCTGGCAGTGATGCCCTGCCAGACCTCCATCCGTGGCTGTTGCAGGGGCACCTGTCCAAACAGCCCTGGTGCATGTGTCTGCACACAGGCCACCAGATTGACCAATTCAATGTCTGACCAGTTATGACCAATTCAATGTCTGACCAGTTACGGGCCCAGCGAGCTCCCTGCTGCTCCACTGTACTGACAGCAATGTGTGGAGACAAAATGGCAGCCAGAGGTGCATGTGTGCACAACGTGCATGGATGCACACCTCGTGGAGGCATGAGCTGTGTCCACCAATTGCGCAATGCCAGAGATGCACAACATGGGCGTGCCCTGACAGGCATGTGGAGGTGGAGTTCCAAGGGGTCAGATGGTCACAGTAGGGGTCAGGGGTCGACCGGCGTATTATGCATTGGTGCACAATAGTAGCCATGGTGCACAATGCACCATGGTCCCTATTGCGCAGTGGGTGCACACTGCACAACAGGTGGTAGCACACCACCTGATGCATGCTCACTGCGGTCCTAGGCACTGTTCATGCCTGGACATTGCGCCGCAACTTGCTCTGGAGCAGTTCCATTGCGCACCTAACAAGTATGCGATATTCAGCCGCCACATGCAAATGAGTGCATCAGCCACTGCACGGCACACTGGAGAAATTAGCATGTCATTACCATTGCGCCAATGCTCACTTGCATACATTGCACTATAAAAGCACCATGGACCAGCACAGGCCATGGACCAGTATTGCAACCATCTGAAGTAAGTTGCACATGCTGCTGAGCCCAGCCAGCACAGCGGGGTGGACAGAGTAGGCTGCTGCTGACACTGACACACATGTCCATGTTCACAGGTAGCACTATGTCAGAGCATGAAGAGAGCAAAGGAGTGTGGGCCTGCTCACAAATGCAGGCCGAAATTTACTAAGGCAGAGGTAGATGCCCTGTTTGAGGCCTACCTTGACAGGGAGCCACTGCTGAGTGGTGCCATAGGCACACCACAGGCCAGGGCTGTGGCCTGGGAGGAGGTGGCGGCGTGTGTCAACCAGCAGAGAAGCCATCAGTTGTCTGTGCAGGAGTGCCATAAGAAGATGGACACCAATAAGCGGCGCATCAAGAAGAAGGTGGCAGCCATTAATGCAGCCTGGACAGCCACCGGAGGGGGGCCTGCTGATGTGCCACAGCTCATGGCGCAGGAGGAGCTGTTGGCAGTCACCATGCACTGCAGCACTGTCGAGAGTGTGCCGGGTGGAGGTTTTCAAAAAGATGGAAGCCCATCACTGCATGGTATGTATGTTGGGTACGCACAGCAAGCAGTGGCCGGAGGAAAGGATGGGGGGAAGGATGGGAGCCGAGCATCACTGACACATCTGTTTTCTCTTTCAGCACCAGCACTCCTGCAAGCAGAGGATAGGGCATCAGCAGCAGCAATAGAGGCAGACGCCCCTCTTGTCGGCATCCCAGACATGCCTGGGGTGGGCCTGTTCAGGTGCCTACACATCCATGCACAGACCCAGTCATGGTTCCACAATACAACCCTTGGGGGGCTGTTGCAAATACCCCCTGTGGCTGATGTGCAGCCTGCAACTGCCGATCATCCCTGGCAGGGCCACCCCTGTGGCCGCGGTGGCCATAGTTCCATGTGGCGGACCTGATGTGCATGCCACCCTGGCTGCAATCTGCAGCCACTGCCCTGTGTGTGCATGGGCAGTGTGTGTGTGTGTGCATACCACAGTTGTGGCACCTGTGTGTCGCGCCGCACGCTGCCTGTGTGTGTGCATGCCTGCCCAGCCACTAGCCTGTGTGGTGGGGGCATGATGAGAGCAGATCTGCACCGGTTGCACCTGTGCACCAGTGCACTGCATCTGATCCCTGCCACATGCCAGTGCCTGGGCACATGTGTGTGTGTGTTGCTGTTCACTGCTGTGTGCAGTTGTGTGTGGCTGTGTGACACTGTCCCCCCCACCCCACGCCTCTGTGTGCGCATGCCCATTGCCATGCACATCTCTGCCTGTGTGCTGTACCTGTGTGTGTGGCCAGTATGTGAGTGTGGCACCACCTATCTGCATGCACCATAGTGCTCCAGTGTGATGGTGTCCCTGTGCTGGCGTGCCATTCTCTGCAGCCAGGGATCCCTCCACTTGGGGGGGCTGCCCACCACCCTCATGCACATTATCCTCATCATCCCCACTACTGTCCCCCTCATCAGCCTCGACAGCTATCCCATGGTCAATGGCCATGTTGTGCAGTATGCAGCAGGCCAGGAATAGGCCACAGGCTTTTGAGGGGCTGTACTGTAGGACACCACCAGACCTGTCTAGGCAATGGAACCGTGCCTTCAGCATCCCAAATACACACTCAATGATGTTGCACATGCTGGCATGTGCCTCATTGTACCATTCCTCTGCTGGGGATGATGGGCACTGATGGGGGTGAGCAGCCATGGTCTGAGTGGATGGCCACTGCCATCTGTGTGGATAATGACATCGTTAGCCCTGTGTCCTCTGTTATTGTGCCCCTTGCCTATACCTGGTGCCCTCGCCAGTGCACACACCCTGCCCTCCCCCATCCCATGCCCTGTTCTGCCCAGCACCCCTTGCCCATCCCATACTCACCCACTAGGTGGCCCATGGGGATGTGCCCACACTTGAACCTGTGTCACAGTGCAGAGCTGTGCCAGATGAATGCATCATGTGCACTTTCAGGGTGTGTGGCACAGACATTGGTGATGCACCTCTTGGCATCGCACACCACCTGGCAGTTCACACTTGGGAACCCCTTCCAGTTCACGTAGGCCACACCCTCAGGGCCAGGTGGCATGCAGATGCCCACGTGGGTGCAGTCAATTTTCCCCAAGCATGCCAGGCATGTGTGCAACCCTGTGGAAGTCCTGCATGGTTGATGTATGCTCCGCCTGTGTGCTGGGAAAATGGATGTATTCCGAAGCATGTGGCAGCAGGCCGTTGAGAAACTGTGTGAGGAGGCTGAACATGGCCAACTGGGTTATTCCTGTAGTGTCCCCTGTTGGTCTCTGGAAGGTGCCTGTGGCGAGCAGGCACATGACTGCTGTCACCTTTGTCTCCACAGACATTGCTTGGCTCTGTCTTGTGGGTGCCTGCATCTCCTTACTGCACAGCTCACAGAGCTGCCTCAGAATGGCCCTGTTCAGGCAATACAGCCCACAATCTCTGTATCAATTAGCAATTAGTGAGACGTGGTTTTCCAGTAACCACACTTGGGAGACTTCAGTACCTGGCTATGTATTGTTCAGAAGAGACCGAGGTGCAAAAAGGGGGGAGGCCCGTATGTCAATGAAAATATCAAAGCTACAGAAATTCAGAATATACATAAGGAGCCAGAAGAACTATGGGTCACCTGAAACAGGAAATGGGACAGCCATAAGAACTGGGGTTGTCTACAGGCCCCAGACCAGGGGAGGACATAGACACATTACTGTTAGAAGATATACAAAACATGACAGCTAAAGGGAGGTTCTGATAATGGGAGACTTCAACATGCCGGATACTGATTGGTCAATCACCAGCAGGAACATCTGCCAGAAGTAGACACATAGTGGATTCCTGCAGGAGGCCTCAAACAACTGTACAGCAAACCCACAAGAGACAGGGCTATCCTAGATCTAGTACTGACTAACAAGGAAGGGATCACAGATCTCCAGGTAGAAGGTCATCTGGGGGCCAGTGACCATCACATGGTATGGTTCAATTTGGCTACTACATCTAAATCATCCCATTCCAAGGCAAAAATATGGGACTTCAGAGGAGCTGACTTTGATAAGATGGCCAACAGAGTTAAGCTAGCCCTGGCAAAAAGAAACACAGGTGAGGGGGTACAGGCAAAGTGGGCAAGCATTAAGGATGCAATACTTGAAGCAACATCCCATTGTGTTAGACAGAAAAGGAAGTGCAAAAGAAGAAGGAAACCACTTTGGTTCTCAAATACAGTAGCAGAAAAGGTCAGAGCCAAAAGGCTGGCCTTCAGAAAATATATAAGGAACATAGCAGGATGAAGATAGGGAGGCATACCAAACTGCCCTAAGGGAAGCAGGGAAGGCAGTAAGGCAGGCAAAGTCCCAAACTGAGGAAACACTAGCACGAACAGTAAAAGAAGGTGACAAGACTTTCTATAGAAACATTAGGGAAAGGAGAAAGTCCAGAGGGGGTATTGCTAAGCTTAATGGAGAAAAGGGAGCATGTGAGGAAGAGGACCCTGTAAAGGCATCTATCCTATACAGATACTTTTGCTCAGTATTTATTGAAGAGAAGGTAGGGCAGGGCCCACAGCTCAGCATCATGGACACAGGGGGAAGGGAGGTGAGCACTACTCCCTTCACAAAAGAAAGGTGCCTACAAGAGCTTGCTAAGCTCAGGTGGATAAGGCAATGGGACCTGATGGCATACATCCCAGGGTACTTAAGGAGCTAAAGGTGGAACTAGCAGAGCCATTAGCAGAACTGTTTAGTGAGTCTCTGAGCACAGGAGAGGTCCCAGAAGACTGGAGAAGGATCATGTGATCCCACTCCACAAGAGTGGTAGCAGGAGGAGGCGGGAACTACAGACCAGTCAGTCTTACCTCAGTAGTGGGCAAGATTATGGAGGCACTCCTTAAGGAAAGGATAGTGTAACACCTGGAATCCATAGGGCCCAGGATCCAAGACAGCATGGGTTTACAAAAGGAAGGTCCTGTCAAACTAATCTCATAGATTTCTTTGACTGGGTAACCAGAGTGGTGGACCAAGGGGAGCAGCTGATGTCACCTACCTTGACTTCAGCAAGCTTTTGACACTGTTCCACATAGAAGATTGATAAATAAGCTGGGTAGGCACGGGTGGGGAAGTTGGTCAACTGGGTGACAAACTGGTTGACGGGCAGAAAAACAGAGTGGTGGTAAATGGTATACAGTCAGAAGAGATGCAAGTCACAAGTGGGCAATTTAGGATCAGTTCTGGGGCCAGTCCTCTTCAACATCTTCATTAGTGACCTTGCAGATGGACTAGAGGGTAAGGCTTGTCTGTTTGCAGATGACACCAATATCTGCAACAGAGTAGATGATCCAGATGGGGTGGGCAGAATGAGAAGAGATCTGGATAAACTAGCAAAATGGTCAGAAGAGTGGCAACTGGGATTTAATGCAAAGAAGTGCAAAATCATGCACATGGGGAAGAGAAACCCTGAAGCCACCTATAGGCTGGGAGGGGAGTTGCTAGCAGTCACAAAGGAAGAAAGAGACTTGGGCATCATCGTCACTGATGACCTGAAATCATCCAAGCAGACCTCTAAAGCAGTAGGTAAGGCTAGGGGGTGTTAGGTGTATTAGTAGAGGGTATCCATGTCGTAAGAGGAGGTAATAATCCTTCTTTACAAGACACCGGTTAGGCCCCATCTGGGGTACTGCGTGCAGTATTGGAGGCCACACCTCTTCACAAGGACATTAACTGAAATTGAGGCAGTCCAGAGAAGGCAACCAAATGGTGCATGGACTGCATCAGAGACATATGAGGACAGATTAACAGAGCTCAATATGTATACCCTTGAGCAAAGGAGGGAGAAAGGTGATATGATCGAGGCATTCAAACACCTTAAGGGCATAAACAAGGTGAAAGAGTCTAACATGTTTAAATATAAGAAAAATAGCAGGACAAGAGGACACAGCATGAGATTAGAGGGGCCGATTAAGGGAAATGTGAGGAAATTTTTTTCACAGAAAGGGTGGTGGATGATGGAATGGCTTACCACAAGAAGTGGTGGCTATGAATACAGTGCAGGGCTTCAAACAGGCATGGGATAGGTATAAGGGAGCAATACAAATGACTATGAATAGATAGGCCACTGACAGAGCAAAGGCCGATGGCACATTTATAAGGTAGAAAAAGAAATGGGCCTTGTGGTCCTTATCTGCCGTCAACTTCTATGTTTCTATGTTTCTATGTATCGGTGTAATTCCTGTTCTGGGCGTACCACTGACGAGCCCTTCCACGCCCACATCACTGTTCATCCTGCCGCCTCACATCCCTCATTACAGCCTCCATTAGAAAGGGTGCACTGGCCATGGCTCCTGATGTCCTGTCTCTCCCTGGGCGGTCGGCTGCTACCGGCTGTGTGTCACCCTGGGGCATTGCGTGGCACTTTGCCTGCCTCTCCCTTTCACTCTCTCAGCCCCAGGCTCACTCTCCACTGCCACCTCTGTCCCACACCCCTGTGGCTGCCTGTGCCAGTCACTCTGTCACTCACTGGCTCTGTCTCCCTTGCTCTCTTTTACAGTCTCTCCTCCTTCTCTTGCCACACTCTCTCTCTCTCTCTCTCTCTCTTCTCCCCCTCTCCCCTGGTGCAAGCACTGTCTGTGTGCTTGTGCTGTGTATTTATAGGCTCAAGTCTGATTGGCACATCCAGCCATGGTTCCATTGTTGAATATTGCATTTCACCGTATATTCATGGGCACGCCCCCTGCTCTTGCACATGCATTCATTATAGTTGCACATTGGTGAACTGGGACTTGTGCCATGCAATGACTGCCGCTGAATATTGCTCCTTGGTGCAAGTCCACAGTTGTGCCATGCACAACTGTTTTGAATATCCCAGCCTGTATGTTTAAAAGTTAAAATAAAATCTATAATAGTATGCAGTGTAATACCATAGTCAGTAAATGAGTTTTTGAAACATGTGAAATTATTAGCTATAGCTTCAAGTTAGTATTTTTAAGTATCACTATGTCTACACATTTTTTATATTTTTCCTGTGTATATTTAACTGACTGGGTGTATTTAAACAGCATTGTGTACTGCAGTACCTCACCACTTGAAAAAAATCATGGGTTGAAGCTAGATGAGGTTTGGTCAGTAAGTAAGCAGGTTCCTGTACTTCAAGGTTTTCTCTTTTTTCTTTGGTCTGGGCGCTGTCATACATTTTAAATTTTACACAGCAACTAAGTGAAGTGATGACATTTTCTTGGATGAGTTAAAAGTTGCTCAAATATATGGCAATTTTTAAAAAGTATGAAATAAGAAGATGGTTTGGAAAGACTACACTAGTTATTTGTGCTGATTGGGATAAATGATTTCGAACCCTTATTCATGGCTGTGTCCTGACATATACTCCCACAGAAGCATATGCACCAGATTTTATCAGGGGTTTTATTCCTGCAAAATAACTGATGTTAAATAGCCAAAGATAACTTTAAATGGACACTCCCACATAACTCTGCTTTGTATACCCCATAATTGACTTTGTAATCAAAACTTTATCTAGGTTTACTTTTAAGGCTAGTACAGAGAGTCTCTGCTTGTAGGCCATTACATAGGTTTACCACCCTCTGGGAAAAGAAGTGTCTCATAAGGGTACCCTGTGTTTCCTACTGCTGAGCTTCATGGCATATCCCCCATCCTGCTGGAACACACCAGACTAAATATCTCCATTTGGTTGATATTATCTAGATCCTTTCACATGTCCCCTCCTCCATCAGTCTTCTTTTCTCCAGAGTAAAGAAGTTAATGGTGAATGGCTTCTCCTCATAGATCTTGTCTCCCATACCCCTGATCATTTTGGTGGCTGTGCATGGCACTCTCTTGACTACCTAAATGTTGTTTTTATTGAGAAACCTAGAACACCACACAGTGCTCTGGGTGGGGTCTCACAAGGGCCTTGTAAAGTGGTAGGATTATTTCTTCTCCTCTGCTGGTCACCCCTCTTTTGATGCCCAACATTCTGCCAGCCCTTTTGACAGTGGCAGTGCACTGCATGTGTCACGTCAGCCCCTAGTCCATTTTCACCCCAGGTCCATTTCCATTCGCCACTGCAGCAAGAGAAGCCCCACACTATGTTTAGGTCCTACCTTAGTTTTTCATCCACAGATGGAGCACATTGCATTTTGAAGTATTAAAGTGGAGACTCCAGGGGACAGATCAGTCACCCAGCTTGTTTAGGTTCTTCTGACGTTTGCTCCCATCTTCAGGGGAGTCCACTGCACCAAAAAGCTTAGTGTCATCCATGAATTTAGCAACCTGCTGGAGATCTCAGCTTCCAGAGCATTTATGAAAATGTTGAGAAGCAGTGGTCCCAACTCTGACCTGAGGAAAAGGCTGCTGAGTACCCCCCCTCTACTCAGAGCAGTGCCCATCTACTGCAACCCTCTACCTCCAGTCCCAATGCCACTTGTCAAACCACCTTGTGTATGTCTGATCTGAGCTGCATTGGTATACTTTGCCTAGAAGCCTGTTGTGGGCCAGTGTCAAAGGCATTGCTGAAGTACAGATAGACTGTAGCTAAAGCCCTACTCCTGACTCCTTCCTGGCCCCCTCCTTGATGATGGTGGTGGTGATCAGTCCCTCGTAAATTCATGCTGAGAGGGGGTGAGAACCTTGTCTTCAACCAAGTGATCTACTATTCTGTCCTTGGTAACAGCTTCTTGGACTTTGTCCAGCACTAATCAGATGTAAGGCTGACTGGCCTACTGTTACCTCAGTTCAGTCTTGCCCCCTTCTGGAAACTGGGGACTACAATGGCCACTTTCCAGTCCTCTGCACCAGAACAAATGACAGTGCAGGTGACATGAACAGACAGAGGTTCAGGTGCAATACATGTGTAATGAAATCTATTCAGTACTTCAAAGATGTAAGCTCATAGTACCCTATCAAAAGCCTTTTCTGTATCTAAGAAAATAGATCAACATACTTAGCCTCAGCCTTAATACAGACTATATTTAGCACTTGCCTAAAAGTATCAGCAGGCTGTCTGCTGGACATAAAGCCACATTGATCTGTCACGATTAAATCCAAAACTTAATTTTTCACTTCATGCATCTACATTTAAAACACTTGTAGCTGTTGGAAGGAGTGATTGAGGTGCTGCGTGAACAATTATAGCAGTTAATTTTGAAAGAAGATGAATACATGGACAAGCATTGTCATTTATTTTTCTGACACAATTTTACCAGGTGGGCAAGCAGACTCCCAGAAGGGCTCCATTTACGTTGTGATGGGGGAAGGGGGAGTTACCATAGGAGCAAACAGTGGAAAGCAAGGTAATGTCACCAGCAGAAAGAAAAGTTTTCTTGTTAGTGGCATTATAAAGAAGGAGCAACAAGGTTTCTGTGAATGACTTGAGGTGCATGCAACTGTTATAATGAATCAGAGAATACATTGAATTTTCTATTCTCTTTCCCAAGGTTTAAAATATTCATGTGCTACCGTATCCCTGGAAGCAGCATCAGAAGCTTTAATGAGGATTTTCTGACCCTCTATTACATTATATATGACAAGAAAACATGGAAACTGCAAGACAAAATGAAAACAACACTCTTATCTAGATTATGCCCTGCCCTCAGGGTAGTTGCAAACATGCAGTTTCAGAATCATACAGAGTTGTACCCCTCTCCCACTGCTTGTTCAAATCTTAAATTCAGTGAGATTCTTCTCCAACGGAAAAGTATATTGCCTAATTTTAAGAAGTATCTACACTCCCTGTTTCTTCAGCAACCTGATGTGTACATTCCACAGACTCACCACCCTGCGAGTGAAATTCTACCTCCTTGCAATCGTAGTTTCTCTCCTTTGTTCTACTATCATATACTTGCTGAAAAAGCTTTCCCTGGTTCACTTTATTGTTATCCTTCAAGATTTTAGATGGTATCATGTCGTCTTTGCCCTTCTATTTTCTGTTGTGAACATACTTAATTGTCCCCAGTTGTCCTCCGCTCAGCCCCCTCTAACCACCTCATCATTTTTGTAGTAGTAGTAGTGTTTCCTCTCTAATTCTGATAGGTTATCCTGGGTAAATTAACTGTAAAAAGCAGCTTAATATACATGAACTGCTATCACTGCAAAATTAAGCATTCAGCAGTCATAGGAAGCTAGGAAAACAGCTGCAATACTTAAAAGCCATTAGGAAGCTCTTAGCATCACATATACTGCCTTGCTCCAGGATATGGTATATACAGAAGCTCTGAAAAATGTATGACTATATATATAACTAGAATTATAAAATGGCTTGGATAATTTAAGTAGTCTGCTTAGCTAATGACATTTCATATATTTCTAAGTATTTCACTATCCAGATAAAGTATGGAGTGTTGTTAACCTGATCACTGGTTCGATATCCATATGCCCGGCTAAGCATGACACAGCTGTCAACATTTTTATACAAACTGAAAAAAAAAACTAAAAACAGTTACCTAACGCTAATCAGTTTTAATAAGCCTAGTGTTTGTAGCAGTTAGCATTAGGTGTAAAATATCTGTAGATATTTTTACTGGAGCTGTATAATCTCAAGTAGAGTGCTGTCTCTGATGTCATACCTGCCTTTATGGGGTGTTGAGCTTGATCATCTGATTCACTTTGAACCCACAAGACTCCTGAAATAACTTTTATATTTGCTTTTTGTCACACATTTCCCCTCCTCAAGCTAGGTGACTTACAATATATTGGAGCAAGGCTTGTGTCCCCCTCCATGTCCATCCCATGATTGTTGTCAAGCATTATGCATTAAGCAGGTTAGCAAGAGGAAAAGGAAGAGGAGGCCATTATGGGTTTCCAAAGAGGTAGCAGAGAAAGTGAAAGCCAAAAAGATTGCATTCAGGCAATACAAAAAGATACAGGCAGAAGGGGATAGGGAGAAGTACCAGGAGAAGCAAAGGGAGGCAGGGAGGTCAGTAAGGGAAGCCAAAGCTCACACAGAAGAACACATTGCAAAATCAGTGGGTAGAGGGGACAAAACCTTTTTCAGGTACATAAGTGAAAAAAGAAAGACAAAGGGAGGGATAGTGAGACTGAAGGGGGAGGATGGGGCCGTGGAGGATGACAACAGTAAAGCTGACATATTGAACAGGTATTTCTGCTCAGTCTTTACTGAGGAAGAGGAGGGTAATGGGTCTGAAGGGAGTACAAGGGGTGAGAATGGTGCAGAAATGGACACAAGTCCCTTTACACGAAAGGGTCCTGAAGGAACTGGAAGTAATAAGAGTTGATAAAGCAATGGGGCCAGATGGGGTGCACCCCAGGGTCCTTAAAGAACTAAGAGAGGTGGTGGCTGAACCTCTGGCTATCCTGTTTAGCCGATCACTGGAAACAGGGGAGGTACCCAAAGACTGGAGGACAGCAGATGTAGTCCCCTTATACAAAAGTGGGAACAAAGAGGAAGCAGGGAACTACAGACCAGTCAGCCTCACCTCGGTAGTGGGGAAGATCATGGAAGCACTACTGAAGGAGAGATTGGTGGAACATCTGGTTGTCAATGGACTACAGGACCCAAGGCAGCATGGTTTCACCAGGGGGAGGTCATGTCAGACCAACCTTGTTGAATTTTTTGACTGGGTGACTAGGAGGTGGATCAGGGAGGGAGTGGACATGGCCTATCTGGACTTCAAGCAAGGCCTTTGACACTGTGCTACATAGAAGACTATTACACAAACTGGGGAATATGGGTGTGAGCAGGACAGTAGTGTGGTGGGTAGGTAACTGGGTGGCAGGACACAGAGGGTGGTGGTAAATGGCTGTCACCCACAGAGGGAAGAGTGACCAGTGGGGTACCACAGGGATCAGTGCTGGGACCGGTCCTATTCAACATCTTCATCAGTGACATTGCGCAGGACCTAGAAGGCAGAATTTCACTGTTCGCTGATGACACAAAGCTCTGTAACAGAGTAGACACACCAGAGGGTGTAGACAGAATGAGAAGGGACCTGCAGAAACTTGAAGAATGGTCAGGGGTTTGGTAGTTTAAATTCAATGCAAGGAAGTGCAAGATAATGCATATGGGGCACAAAAACCCTGGCACAATATATCAGTTGAAGGGTGAGGATATAGCATGCACCAAGCAGGAAAGGGATCTTGGGGTTATCATCTCTGATGACCTCAAGGTAGGGGAAACAGTGTGACAAGGCAGTAGGTAAAGCAAAGAGGATGCTGGGGTGTATAGGCAGGGGCATCACCAGCAGGAAAAGGGAGGTTATAATTCCGCTATACAAGACACTAGTGAGGCCCCACCTGGAGTACAGTGTACAGTTCTGGAGACCATACCTACATAAGGACATAGACAGGGTAGAGAAGGTTCAGAGGAGGGCAACAAAGATGGTGCATGGATTGCATCACAAGTCCTATGAAGACAGGTTGAAGGAACTGAACATGTACTCCCTGGAGGAGAGGAGGGAGAGAGGGGATATGATAGAGACATACAAGTATCTTACAGGGAGGAACAGGGTGCAGGAATACACTATTTTTAAGCGAAAAAGATGTTCCAGGACTAGAGGGCATGGGATGAAGTTGGAGGAGGATGATTCAGAGGAAACATGAGGAAGAATTTCTTCACAGAGCGGGTGGTGGACAGTGGAACACCCTGCCAGAGGAAGTGGTGGGGGCTGAAACAATCACGGGATTTAAGAATGCATGAGATAGACATAAAGGAATTCTGGAGGTCAGGGGTAAGGGGCAACAGACTTCTAGGAAAACAAACTGAACTTACAAGCTCAAATGGGCAGACTGGGTGGGCCATAGGCCCTTATCTGCCGACACTGTCTATGTATCTATGTATCTATGTATCATTAATGATCCTCCTGGTGTTTGAAAATCAATCAGCTTATTGGTGAGTACACTTAGAGAAAATCTCTCTTTTACAATTGCAACCATATGGTGCAAACAGTATAAAAGATACAGTACATGTAGAATAAGTTATATACAATACAATGCATTATATACAGACAACACATATTTGGGTTAAAGTGTGTGGACAGATAACACTCAGATCAATGATTATTTATTTAGTTGTAATATATTGATAAGCCTTAATAATACTATACTAAGTTATACAAAAATTTCCCAGTGATACATCACTACTCTCAATAATACTATCCTGAAAAGTGATAATACTATCGTTTTTGCTGAGAATACTACAGTTCAAAGGTCATCTCCAACTGTAGTATTATCAATGGATCCATATATTACAAAAAAATAACAGAAGATAAGTTTTACAAGGCAGTGATACTGTCTCAAGGTTTTTGGGGACTTGTAGGACCTCGAGTCCTCCCAGGTTCCATGTCCCAAAACCTCTCAATGGTATTACTGCCTTGTAATACACACTTATCTATTTATTATTCTATTTTTTGTTGATTGGGAAAGAAGGACTAGGCAATTTTGCCTATTTTCAGCCCCATCCCAGGGAAGGGGGATACAGATGGAAACCAACTGATACTGAACCAGATTAAGCTGTTGGTGGTATTTTTAGTGAATGGGAGAAATTTGGCCAGGACCCTGGGGAAATTCCCCTACTCTTGGAGGAAGGCACTGTTGGCCCATTTCCAAGATGGCAGATTCTGTGGCTGCAGGTGAAAGAATGCTGCAGCAGGCTGGGGAGAGGTCCTCTGACCCTGCCAGTGCTCACTTTGAGGATGAGGATATTCTGGTCAGACGAGTCGGAGGAAGAAATGGAAGAAGTCTTACATGAGGATTTAACTGAAACAAGAGGTGAAACTGCTACATTTACAAATAAAAAGGACAGCTGCATAGTTGCAATGATAATTTATTTATTTATTTAGCATCTTTGAGTAACAACATTGAGCTAGAAGCTCTTTTACAAGGGCTCTATGTCATAACAAGTACAGTTACAGATAATATTACAAAATTTGGGTAAAACAGCAGAAGACAAAATATATTAAACAATTCAGTTGTATACATATTTAGTTTGCACTGGGGAGCACTCAGAGGTTGAGTTTGTCAAGAGGAGGAGAGGGTTGGAGAGGTAGGGTAAGTAAAAGTAAGAGTGTGAAGGAGGGATGGGGTAGTTAAGGCAGTGGGATGATGGTAGGTGCTAGGGCAGAAAGGGCAAGAAAAAAGGGGGGTGGGAGAGGACAGGGGCTGGGAGGGTGGTTTAACTAGGGTTGGCAGTCACAATTACTTAGAGAGGTGAGGTGTTTGAGTTTTTTTTCTTAAATGGTCCAAGTTTAGGTAAGTTAGCAATGTCAGAGGGGAGGTCATTGAGCCAGCAGGGTACTCTGTAGGAAAAGGATCTTTGTGCTTGTGCCATGTGGCAGAAGGGGACTTGTAGAGAGTTTCTAGCTCTTCTTGTCCTGTGAGGGTTGATTGAAGGATTAAGGAGGTTTTGGAGGGATATAGGGGTTAAACCGAAGTGAGTTTTTTTTCTCCCTAGGAGGCAGACCTGGTACTTCACCCTGCCCAGGAGGTTGAGTCAACTGGTTTGGGCATAAAGGTCACAAGCATGAGTTGATCTATGCACATCTAAGACAAGCTGACAGGATTTATTCAGTGCCATGCTGACTCTTTTTAGGCTTGTACCAGAATTAGAGGAGAGACGAAAGGTACTTTTTACATGCTGGCAGAAGATGAAGAATGATATACAAAATGTAAAGAAGCTTTAATACAGCATACACAGGTGCCAGATTCTAAGAACTCTGCAGTGAGTTTACCAGTCAGTTTAGTAAGCAGTCTCCCCAAAATGAATCAACTGAGCATTCTGATATTTACACGGACAATCAGCTGAGTAAGCAGCATCAAAGGGGAAAGGGAAGGGAAAGGAAACATTGTTTAACCAGGAGTAGCACACTAAGCTGAAACATGTCTCCAGATGCAACCTGGGAGCACAAGGAACTTAAGTGACTTGCTCAGGATCACACAGTATGTACCTAGGTGGCTGTGGGATTCAAACCCAGATCTGCAGCTCAGAGCCTTAACCCACTGCACTATACTGCACATATGCCAACATTATTGCAAGGGAGACTGCAGACTGCCTTCAGAGTTCAAGGCATTCCTATTGATAGCCCTGAATGGATACCAGAAAATGCATTAATGGATGTGGGCTGGAAAAAAAAATCCAGATAAATGATGGCCTCCCAACCCTGAGTGGGACTCGTTTTCAGATTTGCAATTGAAAGGCTCCTTATCCACGGATCCCAAGCAACAACGTTCATCAGCGTGGCTCAGTTGGTAGCACATCTGCCTCTGGACCAGAAGGTGGTGGGTTCTTGTCCCACACCGGGATTGGACTTGCACCTAAAAAATCGCTGGCATCCGAGTGCAGTACTAGGGGTGTGCTGTACTGCTGGGGTGTGCAGTCCTTCAGATCAGACATTAAACCGAGGTCCCTTCTATCCATCCTGGTGTTGTCCTGGTGGGTGTCCAGGTGGAAGTAAAAGAACCAAGGGCACTCTTCACAAAAGAGTAGGGGACATTCCCGGTGTCCTGGCCAACATTCCCCTTCCCATAAACTGGTTCATACAATTATCCAGGCTGTGTGTGGGTGATGATGTGCGATGTGGTCGCCACTACACATTCAGTCACTTCACTACCAGTCTAGCATTGCTTATAAAGCACTTTGGGATACTCTGTGTATGAAAAGCACTATATAAATGCTGATTCTTCTTCATCCCAGAGCTCACGGAGTATCAAACAGGTGACCTATAGGGGTCTAAAAGGAATGAGACTCTTAACATGACCAGGAAAATTAAACCCAAGTCCCTCGACTTCAGAAGGTAACTCGAGGCCTAAATTGCAAGGTGGTGGGCTGCTTCTGGTACACAAGGTTTAGACAATCCAGGTTCCCAGTCTTACCCCTTAGACTCCATGACTAGTGTGAATACTCCTACATCAGGAGAAAGCCCAGAGGCACTGCAAACAATGAATTCAGTAACTCCAGACTGTAATCCCTCAGTCCAGTCCCATGGGCAGCATGCTATAGACACACCAGGGGTACAAAACATGGAGGGACAGACTGCAGAAAATGTTTTAACAGATGGGGGCTCAGAAAATCTGAATAGTTTGACTGTGGAAAGGCAAATGCCATCAGAGGAAGAGGAAAATGCAAATGAGCCAGAACAGCAAACTTTGCCCCTCGCCAGGACTGAGATATGCTGATCTTTTAACAGGTCTAAGCCAGCACCTAGGCATAATGCAGTCAGGCTCAGGTACAATGTAGGCATGGATCCTAGGCCCGACTGCTTATTCACAGGATGGTCACTCCTTAAAGATTCAATGTAATTCATAGCCTCTGATATCTATGCCTTAATATACATTTCGGGGGAAGAGAACTTAGATGTAAGTTTCAGGACCCCACAAGCTTTAGAGATGTTCTGGTTAAAGTATAATCATCTGGAATTCTCTCCACTGTGGACCCCATTCATCACTATTCCACTCACTAAACCACTACTAAAATGATTAGAGTCATGTTTTGGAATGAAGGCATGCATGTGGGTGACATTGTACACTGGTTACAACAGCGCAGCGGAGTTCTGAGTGCCCCGGAAACAATCATTGACTCTGAGTCTATATTTACAATATATAGTTTATGGTTAAACTGAGATACATTGATGAAGCATACTTCATCTTCCCAATAGCTTCTTCCTAGGATGGGATAGAAGGGTTTGCTTTTATTCCAGTCAGCCTAAGGCCTGTTATAAATGTGGAGCTCGGACCCACTTGTCAAATGTGTGTGACAAACTGAGATGTAGACTTTGTGGGAAATGTGGCCACATACTGTAAGCCTGCAATGTGTAAATCACTCTACATGCAATTTATGTGATGAACATGCACATATTTTCCAGGATTGCCCGTGGGCCTATCACAATAAAATGAAAAAAACAAACCCAGATGACCTTATAAAAAAGCTCAACAAAGAGATAACGATTCTGTATCGGAGAACACAGGCTTCCATCCTAACAAGGCATCTGAAAATATGCAAATCATCAATACTACCTCCAAAAGTGAAGGCGATACTGTGCAGAAGAAGAACCCACAAGAACAGTCAGTACCAGAAGATACAGCCACAATGGGTTCTCCTGAGTCTCATGTAGACTCTTCAGTACATTCTGTGAATGAGAAAGCCCTAGAGGGCAGTGAGGAGGGTGGTCTCTCTTGCATGCCCCTTCCCCCCCCAAGAATGGAAAGCACCCAACACCAGGAGGCACAGTTTAAGGCAACTAAAAGCAGTAATAAATAAGCCAGGTACTGAGACTTACAACCAGTTCGAGGCATTGGCCACACAGACCTGGGGTGATTTGGAAGCTGGGAATTTGGACTCAGATGTTTATTCTTCCAAATCCATGGTTCAGGAGACTGAGGAACAGCAGGTAGAAGGAAAAAAAAATGGAAAAAAAAGGAAACATGATGAGCTCTACCCTCTCTAGATGGCCCAATTATCTCTTGTCTCCCTAAATATCTGTAGTTTACTAAATGGGAAAAAAAGGACAGCTGTGTACTCATTACTCCATGATCTGAAGTTGGATATTATCTTCCTGCAAGAGACTTGGTTGAACTCTTCATTTTCTATACAACAAGCCCAGAGGACCTGGGTATGAGGGCTGTCTTACTGGTCCTTTGGGACAGACAGAGCAGACAGTATCAGTATATTGTCTACTGGATCAAGATTTAAACTACAGAAATTGATTGATTTAATACCTGGGTATGTACTTATTGTGGACGGGATCTGAAAAAATAATCCTAGTAGGTTTATTAATGTATATGCACCCCCAACAGAAAGTAGGGTGGGTTCAAATATTTACATTTATTCAGCCTTTTTAGCAACTGCTAAAATTTTTTTTTTTATTAGGGGGGGGTTAATTGTACTTTGGAAATCACTGCATGGTGTGCATGTAGTAAAAAGATTTATTCTGATTCTATAGCTTTCAAACAGTGTGTAGAGACTGCAGAAACAGCAGACTGTTCAAAAAATGCTTCTCCAGCAATTAGTTATACTTATGTTAGCAATACCTTGACTACTAAATATGATTATATTTTTGTGTCGGAGCAGCTTTAGGCGATTAACACAGTAGTTATCCCAGTGGAGTTTTCAGATCATTTACGGGTTAAAACTTTAGTAAACACTAAAACAGGTGTTAATATTCTAAATCCAGATAGAAACTGAATACAGTCCTTTGAAGTGAATCCGATGTAAAACTAGGCATTACATCCTTACTAACAGCAAGAGTTTCAGTACTTAGTTTATACAATGACCTGGGCAGTGGTGGGAAGACAATAAATTGAACATAGCAATGTGGCTTCAAGAATATGGTAACTCTCAAGTTAAAAGAAAATTTTTACGTTATTTAGATTTCAGAAAACAGCTACTGTATATAAACTTTTGTCAGCTACTTACCAATCTACAACAGATATATCTGACCAAATTACAAATATTAAAACAGAAAGGGATTTCGGGGTAATCTTATTGGATGGCCTAAAGGTGGCTAAACCATGTACCAAGGCTGTGGGGAGAACCAGTGGGATGCTTGGGTGCATAGGGAGAGGTATCGCCAGCAGAAGGAAGGAGGTGGTGATGCCACTGTGCAGATCACTGGTGAGGCCTCATTTGGAATATGGTGTCCAGTTCTTGAGGCCACATGTCCGTAATTTAACTTTAAATCACAAATGGGTTAAACAGTTCTATTTTAGATCTGTATCCCTCTCCCCTTCTGCTCCCACTAGTTAGGCTAACTGAATGCAACCTGGAAATATCTAGGCTAGCATAATAATTCACATGTACAAGCTGCTTCTCAATCTACATCACAGTCTTTTTAATATTTTGACTTCTTGTTGAAAATAGCAGCTTGCCACAGTATCACATAAGCTAAAGTGATGTCACCTACCAGAAGTTGTAAGATATATTGTAGTTTGCTTGCCTTGAGGAATGGTGAACATAGTCAGGACCCCATAGCAATTGAGATGCAAATGCAGCAGATAAGTCCTGATGCATTAATTTACCCTAAAAGTGTTAAGTATCACAGTCTGCATAATACACAAGGCTTACAGTAATGAATCTTCATATGGTTTGGCTGGTTTGGGTTCTACAGTTCATAATACAAGGATGAATAGCTAGGGAAAACATTTTTTCAATGACTGCTAAATGTGGTACAGTGGCAGATGTTTTGCAAAGGTATAACAGAAATTATGTCTATGAGGTATTGTTATCCAAGAATTGAGTCATGTTTTCATAGAGACAGATTACATTTGTGGTACATGATTGTCCCTTTGTGAGTCCCTGCTGCTTTCTGTGACTGAAATCACTGTTAGACATGTGGCTAATTTATATCTTTAAGTACTGATTCTAGAATTTTACCCGGAACCTGTATTTATTAATTTTTTAACAACTATTTTGAGGGAGTGCCTGGTTATGGATTATCTCAATATTTAATTTCAGCATTTTAGTAGAAACTTTGCACTCTGATTTTTTTTATTCTGAATTTTTTGCAGTTTGTTGTCTGTATTTATATTAATTCTGTTGGCATTTCTGGTAATGTACAGGGGCAGGGGACTGAGCTGTAATTGGGTTTGAATAAGGAACACAAATATTCTTTACAATGGTTTGCTATCTCCACTGGATTTTTTACTGCTTCCCCTTTAATATTAATATTACTTATATTCTTATTATTTTGTTATTGTTGTTGTTGTTTAGGTTATTAATGTAACTGTGCAATTGCTTGCTGTTGTTTTTGTCTGCATCTGTTGCAAGTTTGAGGTCTATTTTCTTTTTGAAATGGTTACTTTTGCTTTTATGTTTCTTTTAAAATGTTTAATATTCTGACCATGTGGTTATGTCATGGCTTTTGTTTTCAGATTTTTTATTGCATGTTTAGCTTTTTTTTTTTGAGTAACTTTCTTCACATCCTTCTTTAGCCATCTTGCTTGTCATCATTTGTTGTTATATTCCTTGATCTTTTTAATGTAACTATTGCAAATGATAGTATGTTGCCCTTTATAATATGCCAAATGTTATTCACTGTTTTGTGGTTTTAAATTTTATGCCAGTCAGTTCCTTTGATTTGTTGGTTGTTTTGTTCTTTTCTACTGCATCCAGGACCCTTTCCCTTCCTTTTTATCCTTTTCAACTGTTTTCAATATTTAGGACCTATATTTTACTTGAACTTTCATCCTTTCACAAGAATAATGAAAATGCTTTTCAGTGCTGCTCGCTTGTTTTATAAATATTAACCCCCCCCCCCCCCGGCTTATTTTATGCACACTTTTTCTTCTGTGTTTGTTTCCTTTTTTCTCTCTTTTTCTTTATGGTCTGACTCCTATAGAGACACATATTTTTGATTTAAATTGAAAATAAGTTGATCCATGGATTCTGAATATTTGAGCAGTACTTGTTAATGGCACTGTGTTACTGGTACCATAGGCTTTATATTTAACATCTTAAAATTGATGTCAACATGAATGTATAATGCTCATGTACCAGCTATTTACTAACAGAAACATGGAAACTGTTAGCAGAAAAGGACTTCCTGGCCCACCTAGTCTGCCCTAAAGTCCTTACCTACTGTGCTGCCATGGACCATAGCTGATCTCCAGCCTTAACCCCCCCACACACACCAGCCCTGTTACCAACGTCTCCTTATGGGTATCCCATGCATGTTTGAAACCTGTTACCATTTCAGTACAAATTACCTCTGCTGGCAGGCTGTTCCAGGTGTCCACCGCCCTCTCTGTAAAGAAGTATTTCCTCACATCCCTTCTAAGTCTCCCCTTCCAGCTACATATCATGCCCCTTGTCCTTGAAACTCTCTTTATCAGCAGAATTGAACCCTCCTGTACCTTATTGATACCTTTGAGGTATTTGAATGCTTCTATCATGTTTCCCATATCCCTCCTTTCCTCTACAGAGTACATATTTAACTCCCTAAGACTTTCCCCATAGTACTTCTGATGCAGGCCATGCACCATTTTGGTTGCCCATCTCTGTACTGCCTTCACCCAATCTATAGCTTTTCTGAGATCACTGAGACCACCAGAACAAATGATTGCAACAGCAAACAGAAATCATAGTAACTTCAAGAAGAGAGATGCATAAAGAATATAAAGTCAAAATAGTATGTAAATTCCAAAGTTAACAACAAATACAGTAACATGACCTTTCCCTCCCTGACCCATAATGTTTGGAGCTACATGAACCAAGAAGACAGGGAACTGATTAAAATTCCAAACTTATTTATCCAACAAATAAATAAAGAACAATGGAAGGGACATATGTATATCTCTATGGGCGTCACAAGGGAATAAACATAAACTGGGATCCCTTTCCACCTCTTTGCCAATATAGGAGTACCCTCACCCCCTTATCTCTAGACTAATTGATTTTATATTCTTGTTGGCTTGGAACTAAAGTACAAATGGATCTTTTTAGATAATTGAATGTTAGTTAAACAGTAAGTCTTTATTTATTGTTATATCTTAGACATCAAGAAAAGCGTAAAGAATATAAACTCAAATAGTTTACCGTTGAATCAGTTTATGAGAACTTTGCATCGCAGTCTGCATTTGTAGTCTAATGCAGTTGTAACCATTAAAGTGTTGTAGTCCCTTCTCTCTATAGATATCTTGTGATTTTTTATACATCCCTGGCAATAGAAATGTCTTCCTGTGTCTTACCCAGGCACTTAAAACAAGCTAAAAAACATGTCCCACTTTTTAAGTAAAAAAACACAGCTTTGTTTGTTTAGACAGCTGTGTTATCCAGCAGTAGGTATCACAGAGAGATAAATATAGAGAGAAAGAGAAGGGGTTGGCTTTGTGTGGCTGCAGAGGTAGGGAAGAGAAATGAAGCTAACTGTTTTTCAGGGCCTGCAGTTTAATTTCATATATCAACTTACATGCATGATGTATCTTACAGCTGAGGTCTTAAGAGTTGTGGCAAGTGAATTATTCCATACAGGCAAAGGGATAAAGCTTCATCCCCAAGAGATGCAAACTAGACATGTCACTTTATCAATCATTTAAAATAACACAAGTTTAGTTTCACATTCTTACTATGAGGGTTCAAGTAAAATCAGCCAGCATGGTTGGGAAACAAAGGATTTCACAGCTCTGGATGAGTGGGGGAAGGGATACCAGCAAAACAAGTTTCTCAGTTTGCAAATGGTAGTAGATTAAGCACTGAAACTTAACAAAGAAAGAAAAGACCCATAAAACACTATGGAGGTTTCAACTTGCAAAAAATGTCAGTACCGGGAAGGGCTCAATTAACTTCTCTCAAACCAGAGAAAAGATCCATAAAACACTATGGAGGAGGTTTTGACTTGCAAAAAAAGGCAGTACTGGGGAGGGCTCAATTAACTTCTCAAGTCAGAGGGAAAATAGTGCTCTCCAGCCGTCATACACACACAGGCAGCATAGTAATGAGGCTTCAGTGAAGTACATTATTTTTAACACTCTATCATGTTGTCTGATAGGTAATTTATGCAGGGAGTCCTTTTCTCAAAGCAAAACATCTGCAGGGCTACACCCACTGCAGCCATAAAAAGGAAATACTGAATGTTATTAAAACTTTTAAATTAGGTAATTCACCAAGTAGAGCTGGGTTACCAAATGAATTTTATAAGACTTTGGTGAATTAATGGCAGCATGCTTATCGAAAGTATTTTAGCACTTTTTTTTCCTCAGAATCATATTTCCTCTAGCTTCTTGAGAGGATTAATCATATGTCTATATAAAGCCTGTAGATAGCATATTGATACAAAACTGGAAACCTATTTGTTTGTAAAATTTGGACTTTAAGATATTAACTTATATTTTACAGAAAAGGCTAAGAATCACAACAAATGACTTAATACATGCTGTACAGGCTTGCACATTAAAAGATAGGAATATTCGAGATAATTTATTTATTACTTGTGATGTGTATTACTGCCAAAAGGAAGGTGTAGATGTTTATTTGTTGTCATTAGATCAACACAAAGCTTTTGATAAGGTTAACCACACTTTCTTATTCCAGATACTTTTGAAATATGGGATACCATGCACATTTGTGTAGTGATTACAATTGCTATACAATTCAGCAGAAATAGCTCCATTAATAGCAAGCCTGGAGGGTCATAGAATAAAAGTTCATGTAGAGATAAGACAAGGGTGCCCCCTTAGCCCACTAGATATTTTTTCTATTGATCCTTTCATTAGGAAAGTAATAGCAAATAGACATATAGAAGGAAATCACTGGAGCACAGCATGGGGTTTTAGTCAAAATTGTGTCATATGCCAATGATTTATGTTTATTTCGTAAAGATTATCATGGTGCAGACAGCATACTGCAAGAAATGGCTAAATATTCTAAAATATCAGGGTCTTAGTTAAATATGGATAAAAGTAAAGGTTTACAGTTAGGTCCATGTACAACAAGAATAATTTAGTAGGAATTCAGATGATGGAGGAACCTTTTTAAAAATTTTGGGGTAAAGTTTGGACCTGGGGATATGGCCCAGACCAACTGGAAAGAAGCATTAAAATCTAGTGAATCAAAAGTAGCATGGTGGAAAAGTTGGAAAATGTCAAAATTAAAGAGGATTTTTTTTTGAGTGATCTTTTTATTTTTTTCCTACACACTCTGATGTCCGACTCTCCTTCAGGCCCCCTAGCACTCCATGCCCAGGCAATCCTCTTCTAGAGCTCTCCCTCTCACACACAGATGGTAACCGACCCCAAGTTGTCCTTGGCGTATCCCATCACCAGGCAGGTCTCCCTCCTCCAAGGGGGAAGGCACTGGGTAACAGGGAACTCCAACACACTATTTATTCCATGGTCTGAGGGCACTGTCATGGTGGAGGAGGCTCCAGGAGGTTCCAGGGAACATGGAGAGAGGAGGCCATCATCCAGCAGCACCAAAGCTGTTTTTCTGGCTTTCTTATTCCCTCCTTGCACTGCTATGTGTAGTATCCCTGGTCTCCACCAGGGGCCATTACAGAGCGGAGCTAACCCCCATCCCCCCCAGGAGAGGAGAGCAGTCCTCCAGACACTCAATCTTCTCCTTCCCCCTACCAGCCTCCGGTGCCTGAGTCCATTCCCAAATCCGGGTCACTGGCATGGTTTGAGGTGTGACATCCAGCGTCTCAGCCTTCTCTGCCACTGGGCCAGCACAGGGTTTTTGTTATTAAACAATTTTTGATTCTCTGTTTCCTGTACATACGTATGTTATTTCCTTTGCCTGTTTGCCTAGAGACCAGAATCCTTGGTATTTTTTTTTCAGATGCTATGGGGTCATAGGCTAAACCCCATAAAAAGAAAACTTATTTTCCTATGGGGGGGGGATAAATATGTTAAATCCAGTGATATTTTTCCATACACTATTTTGGTCAAAAATTCTGAAGATTGCACTACAACAGAAATCTACTTTGGCAAAATACTGGATTTGTAATAATTAAGTTTTTTTAGTGATATGAGATTATCAGTCTGCAAAGATCTTTCCACAAATACAAATACCAGAATACATAAGGCCTACCTTGCAGAAACATTTTCACTGGAAGGTCAGGAAACATCAGGTAATGCAGGGTTCTAGGAAACATTTGTATAACCTGACATTAAGTTCAACAGGTCTGACTGAACCTGAATTTTAAGAAATGTAATCCGACCAAGGTTCATTTGGTTATTAAACAACGTACAGATAAGAGGATACATCAAAAGATGTGGGATGTTCTGTGGCTCTACGCCCATGGGAGGTTAAATGTCATAAGGAAAAACAAGCACAAGGCTATTGAAAAAACACAGTGTCCTTATCCTAAGCGTGCTGCCCAAATAGAATCATTGGAACACTTTTTATTAGAACATACTTATTTAACCCAGTTTTGGAGTTTTCTTGCTAGGAAATGGAGACTTCCATGGTTGGAACATCTTTCCTACGAGTCCCTGGTATTAAGTGATTTTCCACACTTAATCAAAAAATATAACAGCAGTAACATGACAGTGGTTTTTGCCTGCCTGAAATAATATTTATGGCAGGCAAGGTGTCAGTTTGTGCTGCAACAGCAAAGAATGTCCTATGTGAATATAAGTAAAATGTGTGAGGCACCTTTTTTTCACAATTCTATTTATCCTCCTTCAACAGGTCACCATCTTCGTCTGCCAATCCTACCAGCCTCGGGGTCTTTCAGGATCTTATGATGCCATGTGCACCCCAGAAGATCCCCTGAGCCAGTCTGGAGGCTTCCTCCTAGGTAGCCCCCGATGTCTCCTCTGTTTTCACCCATAGTAAGTCCTACTCCCGAGACCCTGGAAGTGGTGATGCATGCGCATGGAGATGCACATGCAAACCACAGCTCCAGTACCAGTCTTTTCAACCCTCCCTAGACCTAGCACCGGCAGTCCTTGGTGCGATGCAGCCATTCTGGCCTCCAACAGGGGGTGGCCAAACTCTGAGGAAACCTGATCCTCCCTCCTGAGGCAGAGGGCCACCAGTCGGCAGTTGCTTGTATCCTCTCCCTCCACCCACCGACCTCCGACAACCCAGGCTCATTCCCAAACCCAGATCACCGGCATGGCATGAGGTGTGGCGTCCAGCGCCTCAACTCTCTGTGTCACTGGCCCAGCATGTGTGAGGCATCTTATAATGAAATATATGTCAAAACCTAAAATTTCATCCCAAATCCAAAGTATTGTTATTGTGGAGAGGTTTTCTTTTTTTCCAAAAATATGCTTGCTTAAGAGGTAGGATGGGGACACCTTGCACAATGTTTAATCTTTCCTTTGTATTTCTTTTTTCAGGGGTTTATTAATGATTTAATAGTTAATATGATTGCAGAATGCACTGGAAGATGTTTGAGTTTAATGTTGTAAAGTTGTATTTTTTTTTTCAATAAAACTCCCTGCTCATTTTGAGAAGTGCCATGGGATCTTTACTGTCCACCTGAACAACCACCAGAATAGGCAGATGGGACCTCAGTTTAACATCTCATCCAAAATACCTTGGTTTAACGTCTCATCCAAAAGGAGAGTACCATCCCCCTCATAAAAAAAAATAAAAAAATAGAAGCATAGAACTTGATGGCAGATAAGGACAGCTTGGCCCATCTGGTCAATCCGTTTTCTCCCTACCTGCACTATTACCACAGATCGTACCAGATCTACAGCTCTTTCTCCCTCCCCCCTTCCTTTCCACTATGACTGATGCTGCACTACAGTGCCAGTATTAGGAATTAACCCAAGTTCCTAGTATGGGGACGGAACCCACAGCCTTCCAATCTTCAAGTCTCAGAGGCAAATGAGCAACCTGCTGAGCCGCTGACACTCAGATTGTCACAGTGACTGTACAACAATTTGTTGATTAAGGCTTTGATTTGTGAAACAGATACAAGTCAGTTTAGTCAATTTTTGTATTTGTAACCAGGAATAAGGTATTGCTGTTGACAATGTGAGCATTCCAGCTTTAATTCTTGCTCTTGGGACACAGTACCTGTACAAATCTCTAGATCTTAAACCAGTCATACTAGAAGTCTTAGCCAATAAAAGTTTTGTGAGGCCAACAGGGACTCTGAAGCACTGTATAAACAAACAAGTACTAAGTTTGGAGTCTCCATAGTGTCAGTGACACCCAACACAAAGAAGAATATAATACACAATGATGGTTTTCATGGGAGACCATTAATAAGTCTAATTGAGCTAGGATGGAGAAGATCCAATGTGCCAAGCAAAGCGGTGGTGGCATTTCAATAGAAATAAATCCCCCAAATCAAGTTGTGCCAAAAATAATAAACTGACCAGCTGTTTATTAAAGAAAACACTGTTCAGTTTCAATTCAGTTCTATTTTATTGAGCAACTAAATGTCATTTCGATATACAAAAAACACAGAAAGTGTTAAAAATCACTTTGACATACGTAACAGTTCACACCATGCAAAAATACAAAACAGTACATAGTTTCATTTTACAGAATCATGAATTCCAAGAGAACATAAAAATCAGGTATTCACAATTATAGGCAATATTTCCACTGATAGCAGAGCAATGGGAAGATCACAATTATAAGTAGATACATAACACTGGGCAGGGATAATAGTTTCATTGTTCAATCTTATTATACCATAACTATGCTACACATTACTTTTCTTAAAAAAGAATGAGCCAGTATAGACATCTGTTTTTGTAGAATTAAAAATGGGTCCCTATTATTTGGATTTTCTTTAGCAAATTAGAAAAAAAAAACTTGTTCAGAATATAAATAAGATGCTGTAGGGTTTGGGTCTGATTACCCACATTCCCTAACCAGTGTAACTGAATGTATATTCCCATATCCCTGTAAGGATCCAAGAGCTTTATGAACTATAAAAAGATTTCCTCTAACACATATCCATACCAAAGATGCCTTACCCCTAAATTATTAGCATCAATTTGAAAGGTTTAATATACACAAAAAAGTTCAGTAAGTAGTAAGATATAGTAAGTATAACGTATTAACCAGTATTCAGAAAATCCTTATCGCTTTTTAAAAGTGCAATACATTTTCTATATGTTTGCGATTTTGTGAAGAAAATAAAATATGTAGATTGTGTTGATTAGAGCCAAGAGTTTCAAATAGGATATTGTGCAGCCAGTATTTCCTTTCCTTATTAAACACTGGGCATGTAAAAATTCTGTGCTCCAAATCAGCCAGCATACTCGTACAACAGTTACGGTAGGGAGAATGAACCCCATCTTGTTTCTGTGTAAAGAACAGTTGATTGGAGGCACATATTCCAATCTAAAATGTGTAAAAATATTCTTTTTGTCCTTCTCTGTCATTTTTGAACAGTATAACTTCCGACCAAAAGCCTTTTAAAGAAATTTATACACAGTGTGACTTCTGGAAGTCTGAATCTTGGCCATATCATGTTGCAGCTATATCCTTACATCTTAAACATATCTGTTGTACTGAAATGCTCCATGGAGTTCTCTATAGGTCTGTTAAAATACACTGAAGATCCATTGGGTATAAGTGTCATTTCATGAAATTCACATATGGAAAAACAATACCCCTCAGTGAATACATAGAAACGTAGAATATGACAGCAGATAAGGGCCTCTTGACCCACCCAGTCTGCCCAATTTATTTATTTTTCCTTTTCTTTTTTCTATCTTCTTTTTAGCTGAAGAGTCACTTGATGTACAATGCTGTCTATCCCCCTTCAATCCCCTATGATTCCCTTCTGCCTTTCCCAGCCATTTTTTAACCACACCACTGTTTTTGCCCGCACTACCTCAGCTGGAAGGTTGTTCCAGGAATCCATCACTCTTTCTATGAAGAAATATTTCCTTACATTTCTCCTGAAGCTACCTCCTTACAGCTTCACAGCATGTCCCCTTGTTCTAGAGCACCTTTTTTCTGAAAATTACTCCCCTCCTGTACCTAGTTAACCCCTGTGAGGTATTTGAAGGTCTCTGTCATAGCTCTCTCTCCCGCCTCTTCTCCAGGGTATACATATTGAGCTTCTTTAGCTTCTTATTGCAGGGCTTTTGATGCAGACCCTGCACTATTTTGGCAGCCCTCCAGTGGACTGCCTCCACTCTGTCTATGTCCTTCCTGAGATGCAGTCTCTAGAAATGGACACACTACTCGAGGCAGGTCTTACTAGCAATCTATACAGGGGCAACACCACCTCCCTTTTCCTGATGATGAAACCCCTTCCTATGCATTCCAGCATCCCACTAGCCCTCCTCACTGCCTTTTCACATTGCCTGTCCACCTTTATGTCACCCGATATGATTACCCTCAGGTCTCTTTCCAGCTTGGTCATTGTCAGTATCTCTTCACCCATTTTGTACTCTGCCCCTGGGTTTCTATGGTCCAAGTGCATTATTCTGCACCTTTTTGCATTAAAACCCAGCTGCCATACCCTTGACCATTCCTCCATTTTTTTCACATCTTTGCCCATCCTTTACATACACACACACACACACACACACACACACACACACACACACACATGTCCACCCTGTTGCAGATCTTGGTGTCATCTGCAAAGAGGCAGACCATCTCTTCCAACTCCTCTGCTATGTCACTAATAAAGACAATAAAAAGGACCAGTCATAACACTAAATCCTGAGGTACCCCACTGATCACCCTCCCTTCTTTGAATCGAACACTACCCTCTGTCTCCTATCCCCCAACCAGTTTCTTACCCAAAGATTACTACCTTGTTGCCCACCCCAGGCTACCCAGCTTGCTTACCAGTCTCCTATGTGGAACCTCCAGGTAGGCCATGTCCTCTGCTCCATTCTGATCTAACATCCAAAGTGGTTCCAATATACAAAAAAAGGAAATCCCAACATGCCTATAAACTATCAACTGATAGCCCTGCTTCCAGTAGTCTCAAACCTTTTGGAGCGTTTGGTCCACTGTCAACTATATGACCATCTAGAAAAAGTATTCTTTGTTGATCTGATATCAATCGGGCTTCGGAAAGAGCCATTCCATGGGCACCGTGCCCACTGACTTAGATTTTATAAGCTTATCACTACAGGATGGTATGTGAGTGGGCGCAGTGTACGTGGGCTTATCAAAGGCATTCAACATGGTAGACCATCGGATATCACTGAATAGGCTGTCAGAGGCAGGGGTATCTGTCGAGGTTTGGAGGTGGTTTGGGTCCTACCTGGAGGGAAGAAAGCAGCAGGTACAGGTGGGCAACAAACTTTCAAACCAAGAAAAGAAATATAGGGGTGTTTCCCAGGGTTCAATATTGGGGCCATTGCTGTTTCTAATCTATACAAATATCTTGCCAAATATACTGGAAACAACACAAGTGTGAATGTATGCAGATAACAGTGTGATAGTGTCACCTGTCACAAATTTGGTTCCAATTCAACAAAACTTACAGAAGGATTTACTTCAAATCCAGAAGTGGTTTGCAGATTCAGAATTGATGCTAAATAGTAAAAAGTCACAGGTCATGTTTTTTGATCCAGTTATAATTACTGGTGACCATAAATATCAACCAGATTACTGTTTTGTTAAAAATGCATATCAACTGGATTTCAGGTTATTATGCTCCAAAGGCAATAACAACCTGAAATCAGGTTGATATGAAACTTCATAATAACCAGAAATCTGGTTGATATGACAGTCCCCAAAGAAACTGTTGCATCCCATTGTTTCACAAAAAATATTTCAACTGCATTATTTTCCCCTGTGTTTTATTCATGTACAGTTCAATTTCTTCAAAAATAAAACTGCACTCTAGCTAAAAAAAAATTTTTTTCTTTCAAGCTGATAGAAATACAGTCTAAACCTCAACACCAGCAATTATAAAAAATAAAGGATAGGTAAGTTTGATGTTAAGGATTTTTTCACACACCCTTGGTGTGAGATGACCACATAAACCTCTTGAGCTTTGCTCTCAAGATTTAAGGGTCACCACACACCTCGGGTGTGTGGAAAAAATCCATAACACACACACTTATCTATCCACTATTCTCTATATAAAAAAGGGAAAGACTAAAGAACAAAAGTTAAAAATAAAAACTAGAACAGAAGAATGTTAACCCAAGTAACACAGTATAAATATCTTGGATTTTGGATAGATAATAAACTGAAATTTGATTATCATATAACGGAATTAGTAATGAAATTAAGTGTTAAACTAGGAGCCATGATAAGAACTGGTTATTGTATAAATTTGATTATGAGAATGAAAGTGATCAATCAGCTTTTACTTCTGATTATGGGCTACAGAATACACATATGTGGACTTGCAAATTCAACTAATTTAAGAAAAATAGAAATAGTGTATCATCGGTTAGCCCAGCTTACATTGAGAGCAGACATGAGAATACATAATTGCATTTGATATGATAAATTAGCATTGCTCACAATTGAAAACAGAGTATTTGTAGCTTGGGCAAACATGGTGTATAAAGTAATAAATTCAGCCCAACTGCTAAATTTGTCTGACAAATTGGTAAAATTTGAGTCTAAATATGCCTTGAGAAGCTCAGACAAGGGCTTCTTTAAGGTACCAAGTCTAAAAAAAATAAATATGATGAGAGACCTTTTTCATATATAGCTGCTAAAGTATGGAACAGTGTTATTTCAAGTGTTGGCCAAGCTTCAAAAAACTTAAAAATGCTAAACACCTCCCTAAGACAAGAACTCACAATATGATACAATTGCAATGACTGATTTGTATGGTGATATATATATGTATGTTTCCTCATAAGTTTTGTATGTTCTTATAATTGTAAATGTAAAATTTCTCACACAGGAGCACCTTGGAAATGGAATTACTATCCCAAAAGTGTTATTGCATTACCTTTTCTTATAAAAATAAAGACTACTACTATTACTAACCCCTTGGTCACCCAGTCAAAGAACTATACCAGATTTGTTTGGCATAACCTGCGCCCTGTGAATACACACAGCTTTGGATCCTGTAACCTGTTGGATTCCAGATATTCTACAATCCTTTCCTTTCCTTTAGTAGTGCTTCCATTAACTTACCCACCACCAATGTCAGGCTGACAGGCATATAATTGCCCACCTCTTCCTTGCAACCACTTTCGTGAAGTGGAATTACATCTGCACTTCCCCAGTCCTCTGGGACCACTCCAGTCTCCAGTGATCTGTTAAACAGGTCTGTCAGAAGTGTAGCTAGTATTTACCTGAGCTTCCTCAGCACTCTTGGGTGCACCCCACCTGGCCCCATAGCTTTGTCCACCCTCTGGTTAGCGACTGCTTTCTGGACTCTCTCCTCTGAGAAAGGACTAGTATCCACTTCTCTCCTATCAAAGCTCCTGGTGCTTTTTTGCCGTCCCTCCCCTTCCCCTTCCACTGTGAACACTGAGCAGAAGTATTTGTTCAAAATATCTGCCTTTTCTTGCCCCCGTACAGTCCTCCCCACTTTAACTTTACAATCCCTCCCAGTCTTCCTTTTTTTCTCTAACATACCTAAAAAACATCTTGACCCTTCTTGATACTGCCTGAGCTACTCTTTCTTCAGTGTGTGGCTTTGTGCTCCTTACTGTTTTCCCAGCCACCCTCTGTTTTTCCTGATACAGGAATAGGCAATTTGCTCCTCACAGCCTTTTTTTAGGTAAATGGTCCTCATGCATTGTTTGTAAATCCATAATATAAATAACATTTTTTCTGAGAATAAATAATTTCAAAGAATACTGATCAAGTACACATGTATGATAACAGCCAGACTGTCAGTGCAGTGATAGCACTACCGCTCCTGACATTGGTGTCCCAGGTGTGGGAACAACCTCAGATAGTCAGGGGCCAGCAAAGGGGGAGTTACAGCATCCCAGAAAACACTCACCTCCTCCAGGGGGGGTGGGTCCCATCCTCCACCACAAGTCTGCCACCTGGGTGACCATGAGTGGCAGTGGTTGGTAGATGGAGAGTGGGGTGGGATGTCATTGATGTTGGCAGGTGGATGCATGCCTGGGCGAGCATGGGGCCTGTACTGACGTCCTCTCATGCAATGTCCCTGGGGTGGGCCAGAAAAGAGAAAAAGGCCCTGGCACCTTCCATGATGACAGCCTGCGGGAACTCTCTGGGCTCTCATTGCCCACTGGTTCATGGCATGCCCCAATGAAATGTTGAAATTCAGGGGAAAGCTTCCCCACCCTGACCCAACCTGGGGGGCACAGCCAAGGCTCCATAGAGGGTGTGACTATGACTGAGGGGACTTGGGAGCTTCCTGTTGGGCCCATGGGTTCTTGCAAAGGCCATGCGGGGGGATTAAAAAGAAAATAAAAAAAGAATGTATGATGATGTAGAATTTGGAACATTCAGTATGTAGTGGTATCATTTATTTAAAATTATTTCAAGAGATGAATAATCTGTTAAACCCTAGATTTCAGCAGCATATGTTATTGCATCAGTAATTTTTGCATTTATTGCCACTATTACTCCCCGAGCAGAGTGTCCTCTATATGTTTTCATAAAACATTTAATGCCAACTTTTGATAACTGTAACTTGAACTTTGTATATTTTATATGCATATTCCAAGCTGTCTTTGCTGCAAAACGGACAACTAAACAATCATAGTAACTTATTGTTTCCAACCGTGTATCATTCAACCACAGTTTATAAGTTTAAGAAAATTTGGTTCCAAATACTACCATCTGTGTTTTACTTTTGTTGATTTTAATTTCACATAAGTTTTTAAACAAATTCAGTTTCCATTGCAAACTCAAAAGAGATGTTGAAATTAGGACTATGTTGTCAGCATAAACTCAAAAAATAAATCTTTTTATCAAAAAATGTTGATGAACATTTGTTCTGAAATGGTATTTGGATATAAATGAAAAACCAGTGGCACCACAACACAGCCCTGTCTCACTCCTAGATTAGTTCTGATAGGGAGCTTAAGATCCTGTCAGACTATATTGCACTTTAGACCATGTGTTTTCATGGAGTCTAATCAGTATGTCCAGTAAATGTTTATCTAATCCATATTTCAATAATATAAACCAAAGGGTCCTTCTACTAATGCTGTCAAATGCCATGCTGAGCTATATGAAGCAAAAAAACAATTTCCCCTTCTTAACCCTGGAATATCTCAGAAATTGAAGATTTTGTAAGAGTACATACATAGAGAAATGTTAAAAGTCACTCCTTTCCAACACTTCGAGATCAGTTAGCCTATATATGGCATTAAATATTACCAATAAAAATATCTATTAGAGAGGGTCATTTAGAGGAAGACTTTGTGCATTGTCCTTCCCTATCATGTTGTGTTCATCAATCAATTATAATACGATTTAATTCTGCCCCCCAAAAGTTAGTAAAGTATCAACTTCATTTTGCCTTAAATTGGCTGATCTTCTTTCATTATTAGGACGTGAATTTAAAGTATGAATTTCCTCAAACATTTGTGGATCAAGTTCTGAAAGAATTGCGCTTCTGGATTTAAGGTAATCTGCCAAGTACAGATCAGAATCTGGATATGTATCTAGTATATCAACTATGGTTTATTTCAAATGGATCCATATGTCAGAATAATTCTTTCTTGAGGTTTTTTTTTGGGGGGGAAGATGGGCATTTATAAATATTACATCTAATTCTTTTCCCTTTATTCTTAATGGTAAGAGATAATCAGAGCAATAGTTTAATTTAATTATTTCTATTTTGAAGTTTAATTGCAGTTAATAAACCTATTTGTGATCCACCACTTTTTGATTTTGTATTGAATTACTTAGAAATGTCTTGTCCCCTGAATGAACTGGAGTAATTGTTAACCACCATGTCTCTTCAAGCATTATAATATCAACTGTTTGTAAAAATTTTAGACACCGAAAATCAGTAACTTTAATAAGTAAATCATCAATATTCCAAGAAAGAATGTTCCAGTATGGAAGTTTAGATGAAGAATTATTACTATTCACATCTGAAACTTTTGGAAGTCATTTGTTAGAGTTAGGGTCTAAAGTATGAAACTTATTGAGATGTTGATATTAGATACTTAGGCAAAGGGGGTTTAGTCTCTGGAGGGGTCTGATCAAGCAATTGCTCATTAATAGCGGCAGTTACCTGTTTTTTTAAATAATGTGTCCAGTTCAACTATACTGTGTCCCATTTTACCTAATGACTCAACTTTCTCCATTATTTTCAACGCAAGATCTATGTCTCTGAAGAAGATGTCTGTTTGTGGGAAATTATTGTATGTTTGAGGAATATCTGTCCAAAGAACTGCTTCTCTGTCTATCTTAACCTGTAAGATTATTTTTAAAAGGCTACCTACACACTATTTAACCTTGTGCACTGTTTCTGAAACCTCCCATGGAAGTATAGCATAAAGGAAGAGGTGCTGAGTAATAACTTGATAACTTGTCATCTTTATATATGTGTAACTTGTCATCTTTATTATTAAATTTGTACATTACACTCTAATGTACAAGTTAAATAATGAAGATGATAAGGTACACATATAGCACTAATGTTACACACAATATAGAAGGCTTCATAGGGATTGAGTACTGGGGATGTGATACCTCGCTAAGATTACATCATCATGCTGCACGCTCACAGCAGCCTTAGGCTTCAATTGGTGTGGTGCTCTTAAAATGCTTTCTGGTTGTGGCGAAGGGAAAAAAACTCACTGAAAATGTATGAAAGTCCAGATTTTAAGGTATTTTTTAACATTATTCAGCATCTCTCCCTTTATACTATACTTCCATGGGAGGGTTTCAGGAACAGTGTGCATGGTAAAACTAATGTTTAGGTAGCCTTTGAAAATTCAATGATAACCCTTTTAGTTTTAAGGTCAGAACAGCAACAATCCCCACTCCAGCTGCTTCAAATGTGCCCAGTAACAGCAACAGATCCAGAAACAAAAATACTGGCACCAAATGAATGTAGTGAATGTTGGCTTTATTCAGTGCTCAAAACGCCATACATTTAGTTTTGCCTACTGCTTCATGTTGAGGCACATGTCATGCAAAAAGAGACAACAATTTGTGTATCATCTAGTTAGACACTACTGAGGAACTTAAAGTACTATTATTAATACAATGAAGAGCTTCATTGATGATAAAAGTATCTCTTAAAAAAAGGACAGTAACCTATTTAGTTTACAGAAGAGATGCTGAATACAAATTTTAAAAGTAAGATTACTGCCTAAGAAAATTCCTAGATTTTTGTATGAAAAAAACATTGTAAGTTTAGTACCATCCTTAGGAGGGAATGAAAGATTAGAGACTATTGTAAGTCTGTTTGCAAACAATATATTTTTTTTTATTCAATAAAATTCTAAGATCATATGATCCGCTATTCTTTTGTTAAATAGGGAGTCTGGTCAAAATTTCTAGCAACAGTAAATTCAGAATTTGGATCAGCATATCCCCACTCAGCTGCATGCCAAAAATGAGATCTCTAAGTTACTTAGTTTAAAAGTTACAAGTCATTTTGTAACCCTAAATTTACTTCCTGCTCAAAAAAAGCCAGTTTCAGTAAAGAGCTACTGCTGATGTCACAACCAGAACTCACAGCCTAGTCCTTCTTGCAAACTACCTTACAAGACATATTTCTCCCACATTGCATAAAACTGCAGTGCTATTAAACATCTGGAAAAGGAAAGCTGACAATGGGTCAGTCAGGGCATGCATTTCCATAATGTGCAGATGCAAGGTAGAGTACTTAAGAATTTGAAGGGGGGTTGGAATACAGCAGGAAACATGGCTTTAGAATGACAATATGTGTAATTTTTATAATAGTGCAGGGACAGGATTTCAAAATGTCACCAGAGTGCAACTGTTGAATGCAGCAATCGCACAATCTCAGAAAGTAGGTGGGACACACAATTTTGGAAAGTGGCAGGGATGCTAAAATTCTTAATGTGGTGGCATTATATAGTTTTAGAATGTGGCAGAGATACACAATTTTGAAATGCGGGAGACACATAGTTGTGGAAGGTGGTAGGTATATGTAATTTCGTAATGTGTCTTGGATGGATTAATTTGGCATGTGGTGTAGTGATGCAAAATTTTAAAACATGGTTGGTATGCTTGATTTCAGATTGTGGTGGCAACATACCATTTCAGAATGTGGCATGGACACAAAATCTCAGAAAGTGTCAGTGATGCAGTTTCAGAATCTGATAGTCACATGTAATTTCAGAATGAGGCAAGGATGCATAATTTTAGTATGTAACTTGAGCATGCAATTTTTGAATGTGGCAGTGACAGTGACACTCATCTTTAGAATATGGTGGGGATGTGCAATATCAGAATATGGTGGGAATGCACATTTTCAGAATGTGACAATGACAGGCAATACTGGAGCATGGAACTTTACACACAATGACAGAATGTGGCAGTGATGCACAATTTCAGAATGTGGCAGTGATGCACAATTTTGGAATGTGGTAGTGACGCTCAGTTTTGGAATGTGGCAGTGACGCACAGTTTTGGAATGTGGTGATGATGCAAATTTCAGAATGTGATGGTGATGCTCAATTTTGAAATGTGGTTGACGCATAATTTCAGAATGTGGCTATGATGCACAATTTCAGAATGTGGTGATGACGCATTTTTTCAGAATGTGGCGGTGATGCTGACATACAGTTTTGGAATGTGGTGATAACACGGAGTTTCATAATGAGGTGGTGATGTACACTCATGCAGTTTCAGAATGTGGTGGTACCATGCAGTTTCGGAATGTGGCAGTGCAGCGCAACTTCAAAATGTGAGGGTGACTTCGGAATGTGGTGGTGATTTCAGTATGTGGCTGTACTGCCTGACTTCAGAATGTGGTGGTGCTGCATGACTTCAGAATGTGGCAGTGCTGCGTAATTTCAGAATGTGCTGGTGCCGCATGACTTTGGAATGTGGTGATGACACAAGACTTCGGAATGTGGTAGCACCGCACAACTTCAGAATGTGACAGTGGCTTTGCAATATGTCGGTGCTGCATGACTTCAGAATGTGGCAGTGATGGACAACTTCAGAATATGGCGGTGACTTTGGAATGTGGCAGTGACTTCGGAATGTGGCATAGCCACATGACTTCAGAATGTGGCAACACCGTATGACTTCGGAATGTGGCAGCACCACATGACTTCAGAATGTGGCAGCATCGCATGACTTCAGAATGTCACGGTGCCGCACGACTTCAGAATGTGGTGGCACCACATGACTTCAGAAAGTGGCAGTGACACATGACTTTAGAATGTGGCAGTGACACACAACTTCAGAATGTGGCAGTGACACATGAGTTTGGAATGTGACTGTGATGCATGACTTCAGAATGTGGCGGTGACACATGACTTCAGAATGTGGCAGTGAAGCATGACTTTGGAATGTGGCAGTGATGCACGACTTTGGAAAGTGGCGATGAGGCACAACTTCAGAATGTGGTGGTGACACATGACTTTGGAATGTGGCAGTGACACATGACTTTAGAATGTGGCATTGGCACACAGTTTCAGAATGTGGTGGTGACGTACAGTTTTGGAATGTGGTGGTGATGTGCAGTTTCAGAATATGGTGGTGATGCACTGTTTCAGAATGTGGCAATGACACAATTTTGGAATGTGATGGTGACAGTTTCAGAATATGGCACTGAAACACAATTTTGGAACGTGGTGTGGATGTGCAATTTTGGAATGTGGTGAGGATGCGCTATTTTGGAATATGGCTGGGATGCACAATGTTGGATTGTGGTGGGGATGTGATGTACAATTTTAAAATGTGGTGGAAGCATAAAATTCCAGAATGTGGCAAGGACTAGCAGTTTCAAAATAAAATGGTGTGTCCTGCCATATTCCAGCAGTGCATATCCTTACTTATATTCCAGAATTGCCAGTCCCCACTAAATTCTTCAATGTGTGTCCATGTCGCATTCTGAGATTGAGTGTCCCACCACACTGCAAGATGGCACATCTCTGCCACATGCCAAGATTACATGCCTCTCCCCAACATTCTAAATTGTGCACCACTTTGGCAGTCTATACCTTGGTTCAGCACTGCGTTCCAATACCACCTCCTGATGCATTCTAAAGTACAGTACCATGCATCTGAACATTCTAGAAATGCAAGCACTGCAGGCAACCCTGTGTCAGTTTTGGTTTTTTAAATAAATACTACAGCTACAGCTTCGATAACTTTGAAGAAATTGGTCCTATAAGGTTGCTGATAGAGGGGACTAGTATATGAATTCTGGTTGTGACATTATAAGTGGCTTTTCACTGAAACTGGATTTTTGAACAGGGAGTGAAATCAGTGTTACAAAATAGCTCATAACTTTAAAACGAAGTAACGTAGGAACCTTATTTCTAGTATGAGATTTATTTGGAGAAGGCTGATTCTAATTCTGCAATGTAGTACTTTTGACCGGACTCCCTCTTTAAAGTAATTCTACAGTACATTTATAGTTACTATTGGGTCCTTATGCTTAGAATACAGAATTGTGCCATTTGTGTACTTAAATAAGTCTATGTGCACAGAACAGTATTTTGGAAAATCCTTAATATACAGTAAAAATAATAAAGTACCCATCACTGAGCCCTGCGGAACCCCTCATCTGTCTGTAGCAAAGTCAGAACAAACATCACCACTTTTGACCCATTGTAGTCAATGGTTTAAGTCTGAAGCAAACTAAATATGAAAAATTCAGACCATTGTATCTCACCCTATTTAATAATAGGCTTTGGTCCACTGTGTTGAAAGCATGACAACTGCTGGGGAAGAAGATCTGTCATCAAAAGCAGAGTATAAAATCACTCACTACTCTGGACACAACACATGAGGCCTCATATTCAGCCAGCTGCACTTGCGCTACAGTTAGCAGATTTCAAATGAAATATTCAGAAGCAGTACACATGCTCTAACAAATCCAAATATTGGCCACAGTGCAATAGCTTAGCAGAAGTGCAGTGCAAGGTACAAGTGCAGAACTGAATACAGTGATGTACACAGGTGCAGTGCAAGTATCACAGAGAACAGCACAAAGAGGTGGGGGTAGGAGACTAAGGCACAATGAAAGACACACACAACACAGCAGCAAAAGGTATCCCAAACATTTATTATAGAAAAGCAGCATGGGCAGCAGCCAATAGAAAGGAACAACAAAAAACCAAAAAACAAATTAAACAAGCATCTGACATTGCCGAATGTTTGATGCTTGGTAAACAATTTGTTTTTCGCAATTTTAACCCAAAATTTTGAAGATACTTGTTTTAAGATTCACCTTATAGACATGACATGTACCATTTATAGTATATTGGCCAAAATGTCATTTCACACCACAGGTGCAAAAACACATCTCATCCAGGATTTTAAAAATGACATGTCATGTTTATGAGGTGGTGTGGAAAAATGACTATGTTGAAAGGCTTGAGTCAAAATATTGAAAATTATCAAAGTTACGAGTGAATGTTGAAATAGTGTAATGTTCAGGCATAACCTGGGCATTTTACCATATTTGTACACCAAATTTTCAGCATAGCCTTCTTATTACTCCACCTCATGAACTTGGGTAGGTGAAAATGTTCGAATCCCTGCCAAAATGTCATTGCGCGCCACTGAAACATCATTCCACGCCACAGGTATGAAAACACATTTTGGCCAGGATTTGAAACAAGGCAGCTGTCACATTCAAGAGGTGCTGTGAAGAAATGGCTATGTTGAACATTTGGGGTCAAAATAGTGAAAATGACCAAGGTTACAAGCCTGCATTTGTAAATTTCAGTGGAGGCTCATAACTTTGCTGTTTTGTAATATTTGTGACCCAAATTTTCAACATAACATTCTTATGGCCCCACCTCATGAACAAAGGCAGAGAAAATTTTCAACTCCTGGCCAAAAGGTGATTTCATGCAATGACTGCAAAATCATCTTTTGGGATGCAAAAACACATTTTGGCCAGGATTTCAAAAATGACAGTTGTCACATTCATGAGGTACAGAAAAGAATGGCTACATTGACAATTTAGGGTCAAAATATTAAAAATTAACAAAGTTACGAGCCTGCATTTTCAAATTTCAATGTAGGCTCATAACTTTGATTTTTTTAATATATTTGTAGACCAAATTTGCAACATAGCCTTCTTATGACCCCACCTCATGAACAAGGGCAGAGAAAAGTTTCAGCTCCTGTCTGAAAGGTGATTTGGTGCAGTGACCGCAAAATCATCTTTTGGGACAGATTTGCCTAATTTCACTGTAATAACTCATGAGGCAGGGTCCCAAAAAATGCATGTTGAAAACGTGGGGCAGAAATATTCAAAAATGGCCAAGTTATGCCACTAAGTTCAAAACCCCATTGAAATACATTGAGCCACATACCTGATTTCCTCACTTTGTGACCCAACTTTGAAGAGTGAAAACGTGTCTGCAGTCTAGAGAAGATTACAGTGTTGGACCCACAGTGGATAAGTAAGGGTTTGGGGAGGATGGGTGCTGAGTGGGAGGGTCAGTTGTATGGACTAACGGTGCAACAGACATCAATGGATGATTTTCTGTTTTACAGGGTTAATTTAAAAAAAATTGATGAGGGACGGTTTTCTATATTTCAGGTGATGACACTGGGGGATTGGGCATACCCAGTGTCAGTGTTATGTTTGTGGGGAGTGGATGCTGACAGAGAGGGTTGGGTGGAGGGGCGGACAGTTACAGGGGCACCAGCAACAGACATCAGTGGATGTTTTTCTCTTTTACAGGCTTTATAAATAATATAAAAAAAATATGAGGTGGTGACACTGGGAGATTGGGCACCCCCAGTGTCAGTGTTATGTTGTGGGGATGTGGGGTGGGGTGCTGAGAGGGAGGGTCAGGTGGGGGGGGACAGTTGCAGGGGCACCAGCAACAGACATCAGTGAGCAGTTTTCTTTGTTGCAAGTGATATATATAATATAAAAAAAAACTACGATGTGGACACTGGAGGATTGGGCACTCTAATGTTAGTGTTAAGTTTATAGGAGGAAGTGTAGGTGGTAGGTGCTGAGAGGGAGGGTAGGGTGGGGGGAGAGTTACAGAGACACCAGCAACAGACATCAATGGATGGTTTTCATTATTACAGGGCTTGATACAGCAGCTGCATACCAGTGATGTCTGTAGAAAACTTCCAGTGTGCAGCTTGTAACTGTTATGAAAGCCGATTAACTGTTTGCTGATGCGGCTTCATGCAAATCAAAGGATCAAAGCACTCTCTGATTAGAACAACTTAGGTCCTTTGAAGCACACAATGTTTCCGTCCAGCAAGCAGAGAGTGGTGTCACAACCACTGTGCATGGTCATTAGTCTAGACTGCCAAACCCCTGATATTCTGAACTGCAATGGGCTTGGCACTGACACACCCCTGAAATCCTGTTTCACTCATAACAAAATGTTTGGTGTGCAGGCACAACAAAATGTTAAAAGGGCACCCACCTGTTATGGAAAAACAAACAAACGAAGGGCAATCACAAGTTTAAAAACAAACAAATAAATGGTACCCACCCATTATAGAAAAACAAACAAAAAAGGGAACCCACCTGTTATAGAAGAACAAATAAAAAACAGGTACCTGCCCAATATAAATAACACTGAACCAATGATACATGCTTATTATAAATAAAACCAAAGAAAGGACAACCATCCGCCAAAAAAATAATGTCCAATGCCTGACATAATCGAGGCGTTGCAGGCAGTGGTGGTGGTGGTTGCAGCTGGCGTTGTATCACAGCCAAAAGGTGCTGGATGGCCCTGGTGTTTTCCTTCACCCTCCCGACCAACATTCTCAGCAGTCAGACCGAGTGTCAGTGCAGATCGTCCCTGCCCTCCCAAGTAATCACCTCCTGCCACATTACTGCAGCACTCTAGGCACCTATGGAAAGAACAATGTCCAAAGAAGAATGCCAGCACTAGCTGCTTACTGGAGCTTCACATTTAGTTGATGCTGTAAAAATGATGCTCAGAGGTCAGTTTCTTGAGAAGGTGCTTGATTTTATTTAAAGTGCACTCACAAGTGTAAAAGAAAGTAGCTCCCCTCTGGCATAACTCCCTCCTCACTCCTATACAATACAAGTTTCTAGTATGGAGGTCAGTTTGAGTCACTGTATGGGGTTCCACAGCATCAACTATGCAGGTTAGGGGGGTGTCAGGGGATGTGGTCAGAGTCATAGAGGGGCCACTAGATGCCAGGGATTACAGATGTGCAGAAGGAAGGGCATTCCAAGGGTGCATGTGCCACTGCTCACCAGGGAATAGTGTGGAGTGCTGTTTTATAGTATAAGTTTGATTCCTGTACCATGGATTGTCTGCACAAGACAGACTACTGTATTAGCTACAGGGACAGGGTTCAGGCAGCAGGAGACCATTAACCACTAGGGCATCTGAGTTCCATACTGGGGATGGGGATTGGGACTGGGAGGTTTTCCACTGGATGCCAGATGTTTGTTTCATGTTCTATGGCAGGGGCTGGGTGACTGGAAGGGTCCACTAGATGTCAGGGATGCTTCTTCCCTTCACAGTCAGCAGTTGGAGGGTGGGGGACCACGGAACACCAGGAACATTTGTGACACCTTTTGGGCCAGTGGTTGAAGGGAGGGGGACCACTGAGTGCTAGGGATACTGTTTTCTATAGGCAGAACAGCAGTCGGTGGGTGGGGTGACCACTGGGCACTGGAATTTCCTTATATCTATAGGACTGGGCCATCAGGGTGGGGGGCACTGTGCAAACCTGCCACTGCTACCCATGTAAACGAGCCCATAATGGACATGCAAATGGCCCATTAGTGCCTTTGCATGGGTCCCTCTGAAAATTGCTGCTAACAATCTGGCGCTACCCACTGTGGTGGCAGTAATCCCTGCACAGCAGGAATCCATGTTGGGGCAGTGTTATTGCTGTGCCAGCATGGCCTGTATTCAGCTGGATAGCATCAGTGTGCTTTCTGGCTGAATATAGCACCCTCCGACTCCTGGGCATGGGCAATGCACAGCGTAAAACTTTGCACTCCACTTTGCCCATTTCTGAATGTCAGGCCCCTGATCTTTAAACAGTTGCTGGCACTTTTTTTGCTCAACAATTCATGTTGTGAATGATTCTGGCCTGCATTTCTGAGTGATCTTAAAGTATTTCCTGCATATTGCAAGATGTAATTTATTGCACTGCATATATTTGTAACTGTAAATTGTGTTACCAGCTGTGGCTGCTTTGCACTGTGGCTCCAGGCCACACCTGAAAAAGGGCCTTTGGCTCAGTGTGTCATCCTGGTAAACAAATGAAATGAAATAATCTATCATTTTTTTTGTTACTTAGAAATGTCTGCCCTTTCTGCATGTACAATTTTTTTTTTAAGTGAAGAACATAATCCACTTGTTCCTTTGTTTCCTCTGAGGGTTTTGCTCCAGGTTGGAGCAGAGAATCTGTACCATGAAATTAAGGAATCAAACAGGGAATAAACCTTGTTCCACTGCTGAGACAAGTGGGCCCCATATCTCCTGGAATTTGTCCTTTTGGTTCATAACCATATATGGTGTTCTTTCTAGTTTAAGACAACATCAAACCTGCAGGTCCATTAACCTATATGTTCAACATTTCCCTTAAGGAGGTGATAACCCTCGAATGGAAAACTGCTGTGGTAACACCAATTTTCAAAGGTGGAAATAGGGTAGACGTTAGTAACTACAGGCCAATCAGTCTTACGTCTGTTGTTGGAAAAATAATGGAGAAGCACCTACAGAAATGTATACTGAGACATTTACTAACTTCTGGAAATACAGATTTAACTCAACACAGTTTTACAGTAGGGCACTCATGTCTATCAAATCTCATTAGCCAGTTAGTGCAGCCCTGGACAAAAATATACCTGTGGATGTAATTTTTCTTGACTACTCCAAGACCTTCGATAAGGTAGCCCATGCAATCTTGATAAAACAACTTATAAAGATCAACTTACACACTAATATAATCAAATGGATAGATTCATGGTTAGAAAACAGAATCCAGCGTGTAACTGTCAAAGGACACTTGTCTGATTGGGGCTTAGTGACAAGTGGAGTACCACAGGGATCTGTATTGGGACTGATGCTATTTAATATTATGATCTGCACACTCACAATCTCTGGAAGTGTGTGGACAGGAAAGTACGCCGATGACTGCAAACTCGGTGGGTTAGTAAAAACCACAGAGGATGCAGTGGTTATACAACAAAATTTAAATAATGATGAACAATGGGCTGTTAATAAAATGAAATTTAACATAGAGAAGTGTAAGGTGATGCACATGGGAAAAATAACCCAATGTATTAATACAAAATAAATAACACTCTATTAAAAACATCACTATAAAAAAGATTTGAGAGTACTCATAACTGACGATCTCAACTTTGATAGGCACACTATCGCAACAACTAGGAAGTGCCACAAAATCCTAGGATGTATTTTGGGAAATATCAAGAGTAGGGATAGCAGAGTATTGTGTACTGTTTTGTGCACCACAACATAAAAGAACACAAAAAATGGTAGAAAATGTCCAGAGACGAATGACCAAAAAAATTCTACTAACTAAGAATATGGGATATAGTGAAAGGCTCCATGCGCTGAAATTATATTCAACTGAACACAGAAAAATTAGAGGAGATCTTTGCCTTAAATTTAAAACCTTGAAAGACCCATATATGATGGAAACTCTAGGCCTAAGTAATACCATAGGTATCACCTCTGCTAGGTCACACAAAGAGAAGTTACTAAGGGAAAATAATAGAACAGTAATGAGAAATAGATTTTATACACAAAGGGTTGTTACCAAATGGAATGAATTACCTAAAGAAATCACTGAGTGTTAAATATGATAGCATTTAAGCACAAACTTGATATTTACATGGGGGATGAAAAATATATGTTCCATCCATTATTTAGGTGGCAAGTTCACTAAAGGGCCCCGGCTCACAGAACTTGAATCCAACCAATGAACCTGTGAACAAAGATTGTTAAGCCATTATGCAATTGTTTGGGGGAGGGGTCCTCATTCGTCCATTTTTTTTTTTTTTACATTTGTCAATGTCAAGTGCCAGAGCCATACATTAGGTCCAATTCTGTTCCACTTATCTGCAAACTCCTCCCTAAGGAGTGTAAGGGTTGCCACATGCTTCTTTATACAAATGACTTGCCACCGATGCTGGAATGCCAGGTCTTCATCTGGGCCCAGTGCCATTGTTGGCCTTCCCTAGGGTGTGAGATCTTGCCGTGATCCTTGATGACAGACTGACACTTGAATCTCAGGTATCAGCTGTCATCCAAAGTGGCTTTTATTACTTGAGGAATATCACCAGGATCAAACCCCTGGTTCCATGGGATGACCTGCTCACCCTGGTACATGCCTTTGTGACCTCCAGATTGGACTACTGTAATGTGCTCTACCTTGGGGTCTCTGAAAGCACCCACCACTGACTGCAACTAGTCCAGAACACTGCTGCCTGGTTGCTGACCGTGCTTTTGAAGTCCAGTCATGTGACCCTGCTGCTCCATTCTTTGCACTGGTTGCCCGGCAGGTGAGGGTTATCTTCAAGGTGAATCTTCTCACCTTCAAGGCCCTGCACGGGCTTGTCCCCAGCTGCCTGGCCAAGCTCCTAATACCCTGTGCCACAACTCACTCCCTCCACTCCTCGACCAGTGGCCTCCTTGAGGTTCCCAGGACCAGGTTGAGAACTTCCGGTGACAGGGCCTTCAGTGTCATTGAACCATTCCATTAGGGAGGCCCCTTCGGTCGAGGCTTTCAAAAGAGGTCTCAAGGCTCACCTTTTTACCTTGCCTTTCCTGAGCGATGTAGTCTGACCAGTGCTCTTTTAGTATGCTGATAATTTATCCTCTGTTATTCACGTATTTACTGCAATATGTTTTTATCTGTTTTTGTATTTGCTTTTATCTTTTGTTTTTAATGTGAAGCACCCAGAGCCTCTGGGATTGGGCACCATATAAATAAAATTGCCCTGCCTGCCTCATCTTCACTGTGCCAAGACCCCCATCTGAAATATCCTTTACCCTCACAGAGGAGTTTAATGCCAACCAAAAGTAGTTCTTCCCAAATAGGCTCCTTGTCAATGATAAAAAGACAATCGCTGTGTTATTCTGGTCCAAACCCAGGCTCACCAAATGGATGGGGGGCACTAACCCCTTGACCATCTTGTTACTGGATGGGACCCCCAGGAATAAGTAACTGCCTTCAAATACCTAGAGGTCACACTTCACCCCTCCTTGACCTTTTCAGATCACATTGGGCTCACAGTTAGCGGACTGATTCAGAAACTGGATATCTTCTTCCGGCTAAATAATAATAATTTTTATTTTTAGGGTGCCTTTCAATTGCCAAGGCGCCGTACATAAATAACAGATCAAAACAATAAAAATCATTAAAAAATACAGCTGGATCAAAGCAGTCATTTCAGTCAATGTTCTAAAAATTCAGTTTCCCATACAAAAGTCTTCAAACCTCTCTTGAAGCCCTCCACAGAAGTGCACTCCCTCAACCGACGGGGTAGAGAGTTACAAAGGGTGGGGGCCACATATGCAAAAGTCCAAGCAGGACCTTATGACCCCAGAAGTGAGGTTGGCCATTGCTCAGGTTGCACTACTCCCCCTTCTGGACTATTGCTCCCCTATTTATACCCAAACCTCATCTTACAACATGGCCAGATTTAATACAACTTACGTCAGCATATGTAGGATTTCTCTGATGGACACTCATCACTGCTCCCTCTACGAGGGTCTTGGCTGGCTCCCCCCACAAACCCACGGCAAATACCTACTAGGCAGTTTCAGTGACAAATCCCTTCAGCAGAGAGAGTTTTCCCCAGTGTCATTCCTCCTCAAGCCCAAGCCTGGTCCCCATAGCTTCAAGTCCTCCTTACATCTTTTGTGTCGTTAGTCTTTTTATCCCTCTACCAGACAGCTCTCCCTCACCTCAACCCTCCAGCCCCATTACCCCGACATCCACTTGGACTTATCTGCTAGCCAGTAACACCAGTGCTTGCCCCATCTTCTCCTAGACTATTCCCAGGCTGCCAACTACATGGGGCAAAAGGCCTTCTCCAATGTTGCCCATAGGCACTGGAAAAGCTTGTCTATTTCCCTCCACTCTCTAGATTCAAACTCCCTTTTCAAATTGAACTATAGGACTCCTCACATAGCTATCTCCACCTGCAAGTGTTCCTCCACCCCTGGCACAGAGACCCAGGTACGTCACGGTCTAGATTTTTGCAAGTCCTGCTGGTCTCTTTTTCTTTCTTGTGTCAGAGCCTTTGCGTTGCTTTTGTATATTCTGTAAATTGTGTACATCATCAAAATGTGTTTCTCGATAGCTCTCCTAAACTTGATATGTATATTGCATCATTGTACTGGTATTTATGTATTTGTTGGCAGGTGATTTGTATACTGCTTGTCCAGGTTAATCGACTGTATCATTCTATGCTAATAATTCTTGTCACGTATGAGCTTTCTACTATCCACTGTTATGTGCAATCTTGATGGCCCAGGTCATGTCTGAAAACAGTTCCTGGGACCAGTGCACCCACCCAGTTGACAGACAAATAAGTAAAATAAAAAACTTAAAAGACTGGACTCTGGTGACAGCAGAATGGATTCATCCCCCACAATATATTTTAGTTGCGAGCTGGTTACATTTTTCTGTAAGATGCACTGAATTATATCATGCATTTAAAATAGGTAAACGCAAGCATTTGTCAATGCCGAATGTTTGCTTGCTAATATTAGCATTGGACGTGCAGGAGTTAGACAGATGCAGAATAGGAATGGCAGTGAAGTATTGAACTCACGCCAACCCCACCTCCACCCTGTAGAGATGGACAGGCATTGGGGTGTGCCTTTAGTTCATCGCCCATAATACTTACAGCATTTCACCTCACCCTATCCTGCAGACACCAACAAGTGTTGAGGTGTGCCTTGGGGTGTTTGCCTTCATAGTCACCCCATTTCATAAGGACATACCCTGAAATGGGTGCAGTATACTGTAGGAGTATGGAGGTAAACTCTGGGGCCGAAGAGTCCAAGGCACACCTCAATGCCTGTCACTGGCTTCAGGGTGGGGTGGGGGTTAGTTGAATGTCGATGCATTATAGCCGCAATCCAAAGGCACACCCCAATGCCTGTCAATCTGTACAGGTGGGACATTATGGTTAGAAACCCTAACGCCCCGGGCATTTGTTGATATTTGCACTACAAATTTTCAATATGGCCTTTTTGTGACCCCCCCCCCACCTCATGAAAGCATTTGGAACCTCTGCTCATGAACAGTGGCACTGTGATTTTATTAATCTGTCCTGAACTTTGATTTCCCACAGTGACTGTGCCATTCTGTGCCAGATGTGCGAAAACACAGATCAGGCAGGATGTGAAAAATGACAGCAGTACCATTCATAGGGAGGTGTGAAGAGATGGCAATGTTGAAAATCTGGAGTGAAAATATTAAAAATGCTCGAACTTGCAAGCGTACAAACATGGAAACTATGCAACACATGCTCGTAACACAGTCATTTAGTGGAATTATTCCACCAAATTTTCAACATAGGCGTTTTGTGATCTCTGCTCATGAACACTGTCACTATGATTTTCTTACCTGTCCCAAATGTTGATTTCCCACAGTGATCGCACCACTGTGTGCCACATGTGCAAAAACACATTTTGGGCAGGATGTGAAAAATGATAGCTGTACTGTTCATAAGGAAGTGTGCAAAATTGACACTGTTGAAAATTTTGAGTGAAAATATAACAAATTCTCAAAGTTACGAGTGTGTGTGGAAACTGCACACTGCACACTCGTGACATAGTCATTTTATGGACTTTTGTCACCATATTTTCAACCTAGGCATTTTAGGACCTCCACTCATGAACGGTGTCACTGTAATTTTCTTAATCTATCCCGAACACTGATTTCCCACAGCGACCACGCTATTCTGTGCTGGAAGTGCAAAAACGCATTTTAGCCAGGATGTGAAAAATGACAGCTGTACTGTTCATAAGGAGGTGTGAAAAAATGCCAATGTTGAAAATTTGAAGTGAAAATATTACAAATTCGTGAAGTTATGAGTTTGTGTGGAAAATGCGCAACGCACGCTAGTAACACATCCATTATTTGGAATTTTTTCACCAAATTTGCAACATAGGCTTTTTGAGAGCCCACCTCTTGAACAATGACACTGTCATTTCATTAATCAGTCCCAAAAGGTGATTCTGGGCAGTGACCGTGAAATCACCTTTTGGGACAGAATAACCAGATGACAGTCATTGAATTCATGAGATGGGGGTCCTAAGACCCCCATGTTGAAAATGTGGTGCTAAAATTTGCAAAAAATGGCTGAGATATCCATATAAGTTGAAAAAAAAAACATTTATGCCATTATGCAGCCTTCCAGCATTTCTTCAGTTCACGGTTGGCTTTGAAGAGTGCAGACATGTTCCCGGTCCACCGAAGATCATCGCGCTGGGCTCCGAAGGTACAGTAAGTATGGGGTGGGGGTGGGGAGGTGGGGTGTGCAGATAGTGAGTGTGGGTTGGGGAAGGGGGCACTGGACTCAACGAGGGGTGATTTTTCTTTTACAGGGGAAAAAAAACAAAAAAGAAGAAGAATCAGCATTTATATAGCGCTTTTCATACATCCAAAGCACTTTACAAGCAATGCTAGACTGGTAGTGAAGTGACTGAATGTGTGGTGGCGGCCATATCGCACATCATCACCCACACACAGCCTGGATAATTGCATGAACCGGTTTATGGGAAGGGAATGTTGGCCAGGACACCGGAATGTTCCCTACTCTTTGTGAAGAGTGCCCTGGGTTCTGTTACTTCCACTTGGACACCCACCAGGACAACACCAGGATGGGCAGAAGGGACCTCGGTTTAACATCTCATCCGAAGGACGGCACACCTCAGCAGTACAGCACCCCCAAATACTGCACTCGGATGCCAGCGATTTTTAGGTGCAAGTCTAATCCCGGTGTGGGATGAGAACCCATGATCATCTGGTCCAGAGGTGGATGTGATACCAACTGAACCACGCTGACACCATGCAGGAAGGTCTTCTTGTTTTTACAGGTGGTTTGATATGCTGAGGTGGACTCCCAGCATGCCACCTGAGTGTTTTTGGGGGGGGGGTCTGTAGCCAATGGGGGATTGGGCACCCCCATCGGCACATTCAGAGTGTTGGGGGGTGGGAGCATGAGCCGAGGGGGATTGGACACCCCCCTCAGCACACAACAAATGGGGGGGCATTATGCCGATGGGTATTGGGCTGCCCCATCACCAAATGAACTGGGAAGGGGGCATGCCAACAGGAAGATCGGACACCCCCATCAGCTTTACATGGGGACTGAGAGAGGTGGCGGCTGTCAGAGAAGCTGCCGCCATGTTTATTAAAACAGGACACCAGACAATGCAACTGTAATTTGCTGCTGCAATCAGGGGCCACCCCAGCAGCAAAAACAGCTGATTGTTAATGACGGGGCACTCCTTGATTGCAGCTGCTAGTTTCTTTCAAGTTGGTGGCATGCTACACTACTGCTGTCATGGATAGCATGATCGTCTATTGGCGCCACACAGCCCAGCCCCAAAATGGACTGCTGGCATTGGCAACAACACTGCCACACCTCCACAACTTGCTACTGCAGCAAGCTGTCACAGTATGTTTCTTGCACATGTGTAAGCAGATATAAAAATGGTTGGACTTTGAGCCATGACCATGGTAAATAAACAAAGATCCCAACTGCTGATTTGCATTTATGGCATTCGGGGATTCTGGTAGTTTGCAACTTCTGCAGTTTTTCAGGAGTGTAATACATATGGAACAAATAGTTATAGTATATCTGACAGACTTATTGCTACAATAACAGGATGATGTAAAATGGATAGCCCTAGTCCAAGGATTTGAAGTAATAGGACAGCGCAAGCTGTTCCCCCATCTCTGTCTAGCAGCAACAGTGGAAGGTGGCGCATGCCATAAAAGCAACCTGTAACATAAAGTTAACCATGTAGCACCAGGTGGAGGTTTATAAAATAGCTCCTCAAAGGGGGAGCAAACAGGAGTCTGAAGGGCAGACAAAAACTACTTTAAGGCACAGCGACATACTTCCAGGTAAGGAAAAGAGGATCTAAACTGTGAACCCCAGGACTTTTGATTCTGCAAAGGATCTCATCATGCCCCTTATACAAAGCTGAGCTATAGATTTAGGATTTCTAGAGCCCAAGATAACAGCGCCCGCTTGGAGGAGTGGAGGACAGCTCCACTTATGTGGTCAAGTCCTTCTGTGGTGATAAACCCTTCTGATGAGTTACAGGTTTATGAGGCTACACCCGGGTGTCTACTAAGTTGGGTGTAAGTGGGTTTTCCAATTTGGGGACTTCAAAAGTAAGTAAAGATGGAGCAAGCAACCCAGAGCATAGTGAATGCACCAAAATGGACTCCTTTATGTTCCACCAGGCCGAGGGGGACACCCACAGCATTCAGCACCCCATTACAACATGGGCTAGTTGGGCTGCAAGATAATACAATTTAAAATTAAGAAGAGTTAATCCTAGGTCACTTATTGGGGAGTATCAAATATCTCCCTTGATCCAAGATGTCTTGCCATTCTACAGAAAAAAGCCAACTGTAGCAGCTGCCACATTAAAAAATGTCTTCAGAAGATGAATTGGGAGAGACTGAAAGAGATATAAGAATTTGTGAAGCATGGACATGTGTAATTAAGGTGAAATAATTTAATAACGTGATCAGAATTCTGGAGGCCCTAATGCCTAATAGAAGCTACAATTTTAACTAGCGTATCAGGAGGAGAAGGGCCGTGGTGCATTTCTGGTTAAGCATCAAGAGTAAGAATTCACTTTGTCACCAGTTAATTGTATGCCATGCCAGGGCACCATATTTTTGCAAAAGGGTATATAGAGAAGGCATTGCCACAACTGGATTTTGTTTTATACACAGATTAGAATATCATCTGTGAACATAGAGAATACTGGATGGGCATCCATGCAGAACCTGTGTGTTCTGCCACAGAGGGGTTCTGATTCCCTGTGACCCCGAGGTCCATGGGAATCAGAGCCCAGAGGTGGCAGAACACACTGGTTCTGCACAGAGGTGACCATCCTCTATTTTTAGTTTAGCACTTTAATTTTTTTTTCTAATGGTTAAAAGTATTGTTTGCTGCTGAGCGTTTGCACTGGTTGCTAGGGCGAGTTGCATTGTTGGGGACCAGACGTCCCTACATCTCTACCTCTGTCTTTCATTGGTTGTCTTTTGTGTGTGGGAGGGATTAAAAAAATGGTGGCTGTATTTCTCACTAAGCAAAAGAAGTTATTGTGGCCTGGTATTGTGAGGAATAATTTTTTTATTTGGTGAGTGATTTAAAATATCTGGTTGATTCTGTGTTGTATTTATTTTTCTTTTTTATCTTAATATATCTGGTTGATCCTGCATGTTTCTTTTGGGATTTGTCTTACAGGTTGAGTGGTCATGCCACAGCTGCCATGGGAGTTTATATCTGATTGATCTTGCAGTTTTTGTTGCCTGTGGCTCGTGCACTTTTCATATCAGATGGAATGCTGTTCTACCACAGAAGGGTAGAACCGCATTCCATGACCTCTGAACTGTGGTACAACAGCACTTCATCTGAGATGAAAAGTGAGTTGGAACGATGGTTCCACTATACACTATGATGGAATTTTGTGGTTTTGACCAATCATAACAAAACCCTCTGTAGCAGGGTTCTTATGAATATGACTTGCAAGAGGTTCTCAAGTAAGAACATATACAAGGGGTATGGTGGGCATCCTTGCCTGGTTCTCCATGTTAGAGCAAATGGATTAGATAATATGCCGTTTGTAAGGGTTTGAGTCATGGGTGTCAAGTATAGCAACTGAATCCAAGCATGGATCTGAGGGCCAAATTGAAAAGCTTCAAGCACTGATGTCATGAATCCCCATCCACATGGTCAGATGACTTTCCGGGGTCTAAGGTAAGGAAACCTGCAGGATGATTTATGTGATGCCTAGTCCTCTGACAAACAATATTTAAGGTCTGATGCATGCTGGGTGGTCTCTAGTCCACTGCCAAACAATATTTAAGGTCTGACGCATGCTGGCCTTATCCAACTATCCCTTCACAAAACCTGCTTGATCTGCATGAATTTGAGTTGGTACTGTCGGATCAAGGCAAGTAGCTATAATTTTTTCTATACTTTTATAATCACCAGTCAGGAGTGAAATGGGATGAACAAGGAGTTAAATCTTTACCTGGTTTCAGTAGAATGGTACCGGCTGCAAACCACATGGAGTGTGAAAAGATGCCAGAGCTTAAAACCTCCCCTCCTGAAGGTCAGTTAGGAAGCATTTATGAAACTATAGGAAACTATCAGGGCCCAGGCTCTCCACTAAGCAGCCTTTTTATTGTTTTAGATACCTCCTGCCAAAAGAGGTTGGAATCAAGACTTGTTTTATAGTCTTCGGCCAATTGAGGGAGGGTGTACTCTCCAGAAAAGTCCATATCTATAAATGCTGCTTTAACTCACTGAATTTACTCCCTCCCTCCTGCCTGCTGCTACTTATCCCCTGTCCATTCAAGCCTTAGTGTACTATTCCTCCTCTTTTACTAGCACCCTTCCTGTCTATCCTCCCCCTCTTGGTTAGTCTTAGCCCTATCTTCAAAATAACTCCTTCCTTTCTTCCCGTTCCCCTAATTCTTGGCTATCCTCCCATCCCACATGTGTTTCTGTATATACTACTCCCTAGGTATCAGTCTTCCCTACATTGTCTGTTCATTGAATATGGTCCCCAGGTCTATTTCCCCTCTTTGGACCGTAACCTGCTGCCTCTTTGGACCTTAACCTGCTGTAAACTGTTAGAGTATAGTCTAAGTCTGTGGTCCGCGTATGTTCACTTTAGACAGAATGTGCCCTGAGTGCTGGCCACAATTACTGCTTGTATTCCAACCCAGCGTGCTTGAACATTGTAATGACAGGCTAATTATCCTATATATTGATACTGTTTACTGTCTGTATATCCTTTTTTTGTGTATGGAAAATGTTCAAGGTGTAGTCTATCTGATTGTATTTACTGAAGATATGTATCTGTACATTCTATTGTTTTGATTATGATTTGTCCAGGTGCATCTTGAAAATGAGCTTTTGTTCAATGGTGATCGCCTGGCTAAATAAAGACTTTGATTGACTGATTGATATCTGTGGAGTAGAGGGGGGCGGCTTATGTTGTATATAATTGTTTATAATGCAATCTAAATTGAGCACTAATTTCTGAGAGGTCATAATAAAGTACTGTACCCTTCGTGTTTCTAATACTTTAAATGGATTTATTCTTGTGCTTTATTACAGAGCTGCCATGCCAGCAATATTCCAGCGCAGTCCCCATCAAAGTATGAACCAGCTTGGTTCAGTTGGGTTCAGACTTTGCACTACTAAATGTGTTAAATTCTACTTTTGCTTTCTGAGGCTCATAACGTAGTTCTGAGGAAAGAAATTACGTATGTGCACATTCTGGCACTTCTATGTTCTGCAATAAAGAATTTAGATAGGACTGTGCTGTTTTTTGTTGATTTTTTCTTCTGGTAACTGACAAAATAAATTATATCACTACCAGTAGGTATGCTTTGAGAGTTTCTCACCAGAGAATGGGGGTATCGGTATCTGAGGATAGCTCCTGAAACTGGTTCCCCAGTCACTTTTTTTCCCAGTCCTGCACTTTCTATTTATTTTTTTGTATTTAAAATGTGTATTGAAATGTTTTGCGTCAGTATTGTACAGAGAGCAATGAAGTACATCAAATAATACATACATCTTACACTCTGTCAACCTTAAACATTATTCCATAGGATCAGGAGGTACATAGAGTTATGCCAGGGTAGAATGGGATAAAGGAAAGTACAAAAGTATACAGGTTCTTCATAAAATATGAACTAGACAGTAGGTGTTAAATATAGGGTGGCAACATTTTCCAGCCACAATCATAGTAATCTAATAACATTGCAGAAGGCAGTACTAATACCATAAATATCCCTCACCATGCCTCCATCAAGTATGGGGGAGGGCCTCCTTATACATGTACTCGAGCTGCCATGGCTGCCAAGTTTTGTGAAAAATAGCTTCCCTCCCTCTCGGACTGTAAGTTATTTTCTCCATATTATAGATGTGCATCACTATTTGCTGCCATTGCTGGACTGTAGCGGGTGTCATTAAGCCACGTTCTTGTTATATATTTTTTGGTTGCTAAAAGAAAAAAACATAAATAGAGATTTGGGACCAAATCTCAGTCCTCACACAGGTATGGAGAGGATTAATGTGAAGGGCAGAACAAACTGGTATCTGAGGAGAGCCACTGAAACTGATTCCCCAAGTTATGCTAAAAGCATTGATCCTGCAGGCAGTACCAAAAAATATGGACATGATCAGCCGTAGCCTGTCCACAGTTTCGCTGACAGTGGGTATATAAATTTCCAGTATATTTCTACTGAACCCTAGGGGTGCGGAAGCACCTGGACCTGTACTTCCATGCAAACCTCCACCACGCTGTGGATGAAGTCACCTTAAGAGCTGGCATGGAGTGTCTATTCCAAATGGTCAGGGTGTAAGAGGTCTGTAATTCCTGGCTCCACTGCATCAAAGTATGTTGTGAAGTCTCACAGTTCTTGTATACCTCAGCAGAGGTGGCCAATAAGTCAGAGCCAAGTTTCTCCCTTTAAAAGGGACATGAAAATTTGAAATAACAAGGGTGCAGGGTTTGGGATTTTGGGTGTGCCACCGTGTGTGTAAGAGGTGTGTTCGGAGCTGGAGGTACCGATAATCTTCCTGTCCTGTCAGACTATAAGTGTCTTCTAAATGCTGGAAGAAAAGGACACCTTGATTCTTCATAAAATGGAAGAGATAGTGAAGCCTCAAGTGTCTCTGTCTGTCAAATGCCATATTGAGTTGCATCGGCCAAACATTTGAGTGTCTCTGCAGTAACCTGAAGTACCAGAGAGACCTGGCGTGAACAGGTGTTTTAAGAAATTTCTGCTATTGCCGTTAAGTAATAGATCTATAAGTAATGAAATGTCTAGAATTAACCTCCCATACAGGAAATGAAAACAGGTATTTAGGGGTGTCAAAGAGGTCATTAAGGTCAAATTCGATATGCTTCCACAGTGAAGCATAAAATGGTGAAAGCCACTGACTTATTATTTGAAACAGTCCCTCTTGATCCTTTGGAAGCTGGAGTGTTTTACACATTATTCTAGGCTCCTCTCCACCCCAGATATACCTAAGAGATTAATTTGTCCCAGTCCACAAATTACAGTGGGAAGGGTACTAAGGGCAGGGTCTGAAAGAGATACAAAATTCTAGGAAGAATTACCATTCCCACCAATTCTATATGAGAAACAAAGCCCACTGAGAGTGAGTGCCAGGTGTTAAGGTCTTTCACAATTTGTTGGCCAAGCAGTTCATAATTACTGTAAGTAACTCTGTGTTGGCCAGGTTCTTGGGGATTTGTATTCTAAGATATGTAAATTATTGTATTATTCCAGTAGAATGGAAAGTGTAATGCAACTGTAGTGACTCTGTTTTCTGAAGATTAAGACTAAAGCCTGATACCACACTGTAATCCTGAGGGATGTAAGTATCAGGTAAAAGTAGGGTAAGTAAAGTACAGTTTCTTACTTATCATAATGGTAAATCTTTGAGAGGATCTCTTGCAGCAGGTCATACTCTTGGGTATCCACCAGAGGGCACTCTCATCAATGGTAGCTTTCACCAGCAGTGTTGACTGGGGGCCACCCACAATGACATCACTAAGTTTAGGTCTATAAACGTGGGTGGCCTCTAGTGGCCTCAGTTCCCTACTGGCAACCAGCTCACAGAACAGGACACTGAAGGGAACCGAGGAGGCCAGAGGTACCCTTTCTTGCAGTCATGAAGATGTTTCAGAAGATTTCCCTCCTCGAGAAGGAGGGGGATGGAGGGAGGGAACTTGACCTGCTGCAAGAGATCCTCTTGATGATCTACCATTACGGTAAGTATGAAACAGTACTATCTTCTTCGAGGGAATCACTTGCAGCAGGCCACACTCTTGGGATGATTCCCAAGCAGTGGACCAGGAAGGGAGGCTAGTTAAGAAAGGAGGCTTTGCAGGATGGCATGGCCAAAAGTGGTGTGGCACTGAAAGGCTAAGTCGATGCTGTAGTGCTTCATGAAGGTATGCACAGTAGACCAGGTGGCGGCATCACAGATGTCCATGATGAAAACTCCATAGAAGCATGCTACAGTGGTAGAGAGAGCCTGCGTGGAGTGGGTGCAGATGGCTCCTGGTAGTGTTTTTTTATATTTAGTGTATCAGTAGGTTATGCAATGTGCCAACCAATTGGATAAGGTTTGTTTAGTTACTTAGAGACCTTCCTTGCCTGGGGCAAAGGTAACAAAGAGCTGTTTAGATTTTTGAGTGGACCTAGTGCATGCAAGGTAGTAACGCAGGATGCAGTGCACATCCAAGGTATGTAGTAGAGATTCACCTGGATTGGAATGATCTGGGTAGAAAATAGACAATTGGATGGATTGGTTTAACGTGAATTCTGTAATGACTTTAAGAAGAATGGCCAGATTGGTATGAAGGGAGACCCTGTCTTTGCGGAAAAATAGGAAGGGCTCAGAGCACATGAGGCCCTGGAGCTCTGAAATATGGTGAGCTGAGGTGATAGCTACTAAAAATAAGGTTTTCCATGCCAAGAAACACATATCACAAGTAGCAGCTGGCTCAAAAGGTTCCAAGGTCAGTTTTTCTATGACAAAATTGAGGTCCCAGGGAAGCACTAACCTCCGAATGGGAGGTTTGAGATGTAAAATGCCTTTAAGAAACATGCAGGCAAGGTCCTGCTGAGTGACTTGAAGGTCCCCAATGGGCTCATGAAAAGTGGAAATTACCAATAGATGTACCTTGATGGAGGAGTAGCTCAAATCTTGTGAGGAAAGGGTTGACGAGTAGTCCAGTATAGAAGGACGAGGGCAGGAAAAGGGGTCAAAGGCATTAGCAGTCACCCAAGCGGCAAAACGTTTCCATTTTGCTTGGTAATTTTCTCTAACAGAATTTTTTCTGGATGCAAACAGAATGGCGTCTACTGAGTGACCCATCATTGAAGAAGGAGAGGACGTGGTCACAACCAACAAGGCCTTAATCATAGTCATCGACGACAGGACCAGCAGATCCACTGTCGACAAAGGCCTAGGCTTTTCTGAGTGGACTATTTTTGAAACCATTGTAGAAGAAGCGGATGCTTTCGATGGGACACCAGAAGCAGGAACCGTCGATGGACGGGAAGTCTTACCTTGAGTCGAAGATCTGTCTTTATCTCTATATTTATGTTTCAATGAATGTTTTGAATGTGATGTCTGGGAGGTCTGAGACGTTGTCAATGTGTTTGTGGGAGCGAACCTCCTGCTCTAAGAGAGCAATCTTCTGTTCCATGAGGTAAGCCTCAAGCTCATGCAGTTGTCGATGATGGGTAGCCTGATTGAAGTCCTGGCAGTGGGCACAGGATTGAATATTATGGGCAGCCTCCAGACAATGGCAAATCTCTCGGCAACAACAGCACTTCTGAAATAACGAGTCCAGAGAAGACATACGTTAGGTGAGGGAAAAAAAGAAAATGAATTGTGATCTGTTTTATCGTTGATTTCCACGTCAATGATGGTGTCGATACACTTGCAGCGAGAGCTACACATGTAGCAAGCTGGGAGACTGCGGGAAAGGAACTGAGGCTGCTATGGGCCACCCACATATTTATAGACCTAAACCTAGTGACGTCATTGTCCATGATCCCCAGTTAACACTGCTGGTGAAAGCTACCATCGACAAGGGCGCCCTCTGGCAGATACCCAAGAGTATGACCTGCTGCAAGAGATTCCCTCGAAGAAGATCGTGTCATCTGCATATAGCAAGATCTTAAAATATCTACCTACCAGGGGTATCCCCTCCACCACTTCTATCTTTTGAATGGCGAGTGCCAGTGGTTCAATGTAAAAGGCAAATAATATGGGGGAGAGGGGACACCCAATCCTAGTCCCTCTTTGTAGAGAAATTGGGTTACTACACAAACCAATGACCTTAATATAGGCCTGCCGGGCATCATATATACTGTAGACTGGAACCAGTCCAGAAGAGGCAGAGGGAAATTAAATGCCATGAAAGTCTCCCAGAGAATTGGCCAGAAGATCCTATCAAAAGCCTTCGCAGCATCAGGGTTGTGATGGACCAGACGGCATGAGCACTGCTATGTATAATCTGACAGGTAGAAAGTATGTCTAATATTATCCATTGTCTGTCTAATAAAGCTAGTCTGATCAGAGTGAATTATTGTAGAAAGTATCTTGCCTGTTCTGTGGGCCCAAATGATCATATATACTTTATAATCCATATCTGATAAGAAAATAGGGTGATATGAGCATGGGCTACCTGGGTCTTTGCTCGGCTTCAGAATGGCTGGAATAGTTGCTCCATTCCAACTTGGTGGGGGGGGGGCAGTCTGCCCACCTGTTTTGCTTGGAAGGTACAGACCAGGAGTGGTAAAAAGGTTGTCTGGAAAGCCCTTATAAAAGCCTATAGGAAAGCCATCCAGGCCTGGACAGTTCTGAGTTTTTGCTAGTCCAATTGCCTGCTTAATCTCTTCAATAGTAATTGGGTGGAGTTTCTCATCACTTAGGGTAGAGAGGTGAAGGGACTGGCAATAGGGCTGGATAGACACTGGGGTAGTCTGACAGTCCACAGTTTATAAAAACTACCAACTGTAGAAAGTCGGGCATCACGATCCACCGAACAAAAGACCTAATGGGATAGGTTCCATTTAAAACTAATTTATAATAGTTGAAAAACATACACAGCAGCAACCTCCCAGGAAAACACACCTGTAAGAAAAGAGTTGCATCTTGAATATGTACTGGCTATAAAGGTACCAGTATTTTGATGTACTTGTCAACATATTGGGCCAGTGGCTCAGTCAATGAGCCAATACTGCCAACAATAAGCCGTGCTGGGGGACATGTATTTTCTTTTCAAGGGTTGGAAAAAGTTACTTTGGGCATTAGGAGAGAGGATCTTGACAACAAGTTGCTACACTGTGAGCATAAGTGGCAACATAAATTAAGAGCTAGTGGGGAAAAGGGACTTGATGAAATATTTAGTTTAATGTGTTTTTGGAAAAAATAAATTGATTTCTAGGTCATGTATTCATATTTTTAGATACACGTATCTCTCTGTATATAATTGTACATAATTTTTCCTTTTTTGGAACGGATTGGGGTTTTCACTGTAAAATGACTGTGATATACATGCTTTACAGGTATGGAAATAGGTATATACACCTTTAAGCAGGTGCTTTATAATAGGTTATTTCATACCTATAAGCCATGGCTTGAAAAAGCGTACGTTAATATGCGAAATGTTAACATTTTCCCAGGAGGTTGCTGCTATGTACAGTATGTATTTTTAACTTTAATAAATATGTTTTAAATGGAACTTATAACATTAGGTCTTTGGTCGGTGAACCGTGATGCCCGACATTTACTGTTGGTAGTTTGCATTTTATGTCATTGGCTCTGATCTTTGTTTAAGTTGCTGCCTCTCCCAGTTGCTTAGCTTCATACAAATTCCTCATTATCTGCAGGATTTTGTCACTCCTGTGTTCCCTCCTACCTCATTGTGGGCAGTGTAAAAGTAATGTGTATGCACACTTCTGCTTTGCCCACAGCCTGCAGGCAAGAAGACAGGCTCCATGAGCTTCCCCCTTCATAGGATGACTGTTTAAGGTATAAGGAACACTCTACCTGCTCCTGTAATACTGATTGAATCTCTACTTGTATTGTAGCTATTTGCCGAGCTATATGGGTTTCCCCTTGCATGCTGAGCCTCTGCAAGGTAGCAGGAGTGTCCATAAGGGCATTCAGCCAGGCAACTCGTGATCTCTTTCTTCAGGCCAAATTTGCAATAATCACTTCCTCACCACTACCTTAAGTGCATCCCATAGTACAGGGTCACCCACCTCCCCTGTGTCATTGTCTTGGAATGTCTGCTGTAGGGAGTCTGTCACCAGAATGGTGAAATCCTTATCCCTCAGTAAAGATGTGTTGAAATGCCAAAAGGTGTTTTTTGGGGGACTGCAAGGTCTACCTTTAACAGAAGCCAGGTATGGTCAGATAGGTAGCGCGGACCATACGCCATGTCTTGAACCAAGTTAAAATGTTTACAGGATTCTAAAAAATAGTCAAGATGTGCATAGCTGTCATGGTTAGGGGAGTCATGTGTGTATGTTCTGTCCAAGGGCTGGAACTTCCTCCAGATATCCACCAAGCCTAGATGTTGCAGCATTTTTTTGCATGTATATCTGGGTTGGCATTGCCCTGTGATGATCTGGTTTTGCGGAATCCATTTTAGGCATCAAGGCCAAATTGAGATCACCACTAGTAACTGCCCTTTGTGTAACCCTATCAGCTTATTGTACAATTCCTCTATAACAGCTTTTGAGGTATTCGACAGTAGGTAAACATTCACTAATGTAACCTCTGCTGAGTATAGGTGGCTAGCGAGATTCACGTAGCACACCAAGAGGTCAATATAGGCACTCAAGCACTTAAATGCAGTAGAAGATAGCAGCAAGGTGGCTACGTGGGGGTAGAAAGAAGTAGGCTGCTGGTTAACTAGGATCTGCAGCTTATCCATTAGGTAGGGAAATGGGCAGACTGAGTGGGCCAAGCGGTCCTTATCTGCCATCAAATTCTATGTTTCTATGTTACACCATGCCATTTCCCTGTTTGGTACATTGATGTATGTGCTCCCTCATGCTAATTTAAAATGTTCTGTGGCACAGAGGTGCATTCCCTGGAGATAAATCACATCCAGATTTTCTTTACGTAGTACATGGAACATCTCACTACGCTTGACCAGACTGTCTAAAGCACTGATTTTCCACAAAAGAATACAAGTCACGGTTGCTACCATGTTGGAAAATCTAATAAGGTCAGCCTACTATATCTCCAGGTCTGAAACAATCCTGTAAATCTGATGTGATGTCTGCACCTCCTTTCTGCCACAGAGCATAAATTGTGCTAACAGTGTCCCTGCTCTGTATCCTCCATGAACACTCAATACAATAACAAGTTCAATATACCTCAGTTCAAAACTGTATAACAAGTAAAGCTCAAACCAAACCTCAGACACCAAGTGAGTATCTAAAGAGGGGACTGCCAAAGGGCAGAAACATGAGACAACAGAGCAGTAAATCTGCATGAAGGGAATCAGGAAGTAACCAACAGGTGTGAGGAGAGGGGGGTGTTGAAAAGAGAGCTAGAAGTAGTACTCCTGGGTGTCACAGAGCTCTGATTAACAATATGGTGGAGGGAGACGGGGTTGAACCCAGCTTCCAAGGCTGGTGGTAGGAAAGTCTCCTACCCCTATCGGAGCTGGTGTTTGAGTTCCACTGAGGTAACGTCACCGAGCAGTGAGCTCTTAGAACAGGGTTACTGATATCCTGTACAAATCAGGACAGAAAATGGGTGGGAACCAGAACATTTCTGGGGTTGGCCTAATAGAGGCCTCGCCTGAATACCCAAGAGAGCACTATAGATAGATAAACAGCTATATATCATCCATGTGATTCAGACCAATCAAATACAGGACATGCTTTTATGTTAAATGCCATCAGGGGTTTAACCAGGTATAAAAGAAATATCTGATGGCATCAGGGAAATGATCATGCAGGGAAACACAAGTGAGCATACTGAAAAAAGCTTGATAAAGCACTGTTCAGGTGTAGATATAAGTGTGGTTCCAAAGGCTGGAATATCTTCTAGATTGTTTGAGGGGACATCTGCCAGTGCAAGGACATGCAAACACTGTGCAGAAATTCTAAAGTCAGCAATAGGGGGCAGAATGTAGTCCATCTGTGCTGGCAGGATGCAATCATTGGAAACATTCCCATGGAGGCTTTGTTATACCTTAAATTGGTGAATCAGTGCTATGGGGGAGGGGGGTAATGTGTCATCCCTCATGAGGGGACCAACTAAAGGGGTGGTGCCACTCACAAACCAGCATCTGAAAAAGAAAACCACCACTTGGTACTGAATTCCCAAGATGACTGTGTATGAGCAGCTCACTGTGTTGGAGGAGTGCAAGGAGGTGATGATTCCAGCCACCACAGGATCTGGAGCTTTGGGTCACTGCCTACCCGACCCACAGACTGGCAATCTCTTCAGCTGCTTGATTTGTGCTATCCTGTCCAGGGCCACGGTGGGGAGTGGGGGAGACACAGTAAGCTGACTGGACAGTCTTGGCAGGAATTTTTATGATGCAAGAGAGAGCTGAGCTGATAGTAACTTGAAATTCCACGTGGAGAGCAATTATTATGTTTGCCATTCGAACTGCCTTAGTAAATTCTTTACCGTCTGCAAGGTTTCCAGGGACTGTTATTTTCTGGTGGTGCTGTGTTGGAAAGCTGGGTCAGTCTCCCCACAAGGAGTCTGGGAGTGAGAGAGGGTCCTCTGGTGAACATATTGTATGCAAGGGCATTGAGATGTTCAAGGGGGAGATGGCACAGTAATGTCTCTCATCTTGAAATCCTGCTCGACTTCCTGGAGCAAATGATACAGTATTTCTCCCTCCGGGAACAACACCCTGAGTTTTTCAAGGTATGGTGCCTGGAAGTGGACCCTAACTTATTTAACGGCATGCAGATGGGGCATATAGGCTCTTCCGCTACTGGATAGCTGGCACGAAGTCATGGTCCAGGTATATTTGTGTCTCTTAATATTTCACTACTTCTTGCTCCCACACTGTTAGGAGTAGGGCTGGGAGAACTCAGTAAAGTTCTGACCCTTATTAAATAAGAACCAGAACATGGTGAGGTTCTGATTTATTCAGATTAATTCTAATTAGTTCTAATTTATTGACCAATATTTGAAAAATGCATGCAAGTGGCCAAAGTCGCTCACATTTGACACAGAGGCCCAAAGGAAATAATTTAATGGATTATTTGTATAAAATTAAAGTAAAACTGCTAAATAAAAAAAGAAATCAGTCATTACTAGTCCCTTCATGGCCAGCCTATAATGGTGGCATATCCTGATCGGGCCAATGACATGAGTGTGCTGGGAGGGAGGGAGAGAGAGAGAGAGAGAGAGAGAGAGAGAGAGAAAGAGAGAGAGACACCGTGTACGGGCCTTTTGCCCCCGGACATAATGTCGTGGCTGTTTCATTGCGGTCATTATGCCGTGGGGACAAAAAATAGTTACAACATTCATCGCAATTACAGTATGCAGCGACGACAGACAATTAGTAGTGAGAGATATTAGTAACCAGATAAATGGTCACCACTCCCTACCCCTACTTGTCAACTCAAATTCCCCCCAAACATCCTATATATGCAGCTACAACTCATTTGAGAAGCCATAGATGGGCCATGATAGCTTTGAGAGCCTTTACAAAGCATTTATTGAGACTTCAATTATTTATTTTGTACCAAGTTTATTGAGACTGCAATTACTTATTTTACAACAACAAAGTAGACTATAAAAGCTTCTAAATGTAAGGTTCATTAAATGTGCAGTGAATGTGCCTAAATGTGCATAACAGTTTTTAAAAGTTGTCTAAAAAGGTGCATTAAATGTGCAGTCAATATGCATAAAAGTTTTTTTTTTTAAAAGGGCTAAAAAGGTGCATAAAGGTATTGCTAAAACCACAGTCATAAAAAGGTGCATAGAGGTATTGCTAAAGCCACTCTCATAATACATTAAACATAACTAGATTTAGGCCACATTAATTCAATTAAACATAACTAGATTTAGGCCACATTAATTCCTATCATTTGTAGCTATATCAAATAAATATTGCTTGGGAGGTCTGTTATCAAAATCCTGATATAGTGACTTGAAAACTTTGTTGACTCTCAAGTATTTACTTTTTTTTCAGGGTGGCTGCTGCCACAGCTGCATCTGTCGCCTCTGTAGCACCACAGCATGCTGTTCCTGTCTTAACTTGCATGCCAACATCGCACAGGTAGGATGGCTTATACACACAGTTCTGGAAAAGGCCCGATGCCATGCTTCAGTAGCAATATTGCTTCTTGGCAACTCATTCAGCACTCTGGCATGCTGGTTCCAGAAACTTATTTTAAATCGTGGCTGCCGCCTACTTTTGCAGTCTCTGGACAATCGACCTATGTAGTTATCCTCGAAGTAGTCGAGCAAGCTCTCAAGGTCAGCAAAGTCTTCATCATCTTGTAGGGTCTCAAAGTAATGTTCCATGCTTTCTTGTGGCACAAATGCCAACCCCAATAAGCAACAAACTTTGTGGGCAAAGTATTTGTCCTGTACATAACGTTGTTGCAGCCCCTCATGCTGCACACAGCTCCACATGGCCTGCCCAAGGTGGAAATTGCAGCCCCTCAGTTCTGCTGTTGGCACCATCTGTTGGAGCACATTAATTGCTGCAATTTCAAAGTGTGTCATTACTCATCTTACCACTGAGAAGGTTTTTAAGGTGTGCAAAGTATTTTCTGTATATCTCCTCACTTCTTCCTGGTAGCAGTGCATGAACACAAGGGCCCAGATATTCAAACTGCGCCAGTTTGTGGCGCAAGCCTGTGCACCGCTCAAAATAGTTGCGCAGGGGTGTGGCCAGGGCGATAATCAACGGAGTTGTGCTATAGCACAACTGCTTTGAATATCGCCCCCTGGCCACCCCCACTGTGCATGGCACAGTGGAACTGCGCCAGCACAAGTGGTCAGAGTGGAGCACTGAGACGCGTGGCGCAGTTCCATTGCGCCATGCACAGCACCTGTGATATTCAAAGGGTGACATGCAAATGGAGCCATAACTTATGCAAGGAGCACGGGGCATTTGAATCTGATTACGGACCCATTTGCATGCCATTAGCATGCAGGTGTGCTGATCCCCGATTTACTCGCTTGGCACCCTGCCAGGCAGCAACCGCCGGGACCAACGCCCTGCAGCCTGATCGTGAGGATGTCCGTAAGAGACAATGAATGTCTCCTATCCCTGGTGGTCCAGTGGACTGCAATAGCTTGATCGCAGGCATAACTGTATCCCCCAGTAGCCCGATCACAGGCATACTGTCCCCATTAGCCCGATCGCGGGCATCAGTATCCCCACAGGTCCAATATCCCTGGTGGTCCAGTGGACCCCACAGAGCCGATCGCTGGCAGCATTCCTCACTCGAGTCCAGAATCCCTGGTGATCTAGTGACCTACCTCACCCACCATGGAGCCCACATCACCTGCCCCCATCAGCCGGTGGGCGGCAGCTCCATCTGCCTGCCACCCCACCACTCAGCCGACCGACAGCTCAGTATGGCTGCACGCCCATTGGTTCAGAGCATGAGCCAATGGGCGCAGCCATACTGCATAGTTAGTCCAGATATGTGAATGAATTCATTCACATATCTGGACTGACTAGTACGGTGGGGCTGCATGCCCATTGGCTCATGCTCTGAACCACTGGGCATGCAGCCATACCGAGCTGTCAGTCAGTGGGCGGGGCAGCAGGTGGGGGGTGCTGCCACCCAGCCAGGATGGGGAGCGGTGCAGGGCTCCATGGGTGGTGGGGTGGGGAGTCCACTAGATCACCATGGATTTCGGACTTGGGGGTGAGGAATACCGCCCGCTATCGGGCTCCGTGCGGTCGCACTGGATCACCAGGGTATTGGACTTTGGGGGATACTGATGCCTGCAATCGGGCTAATTGGGGATACAGTTATGCCCACGATCGGGCTACTTGGGGATACAGTTATGCCCGCGATCGGGCTACTCGGGGGCGATACAGTTATGCCCGCGATCAGGCTAATCATGTCCACTGGACCACCAGGGATATTGGACTTGGGGGATACTGATGCCCGCAATTGGGGCATGGGGGCATGGCCAGGTGCAGCGGGAACAGGTGATGGCCACCCACAGGTGGCAGCTGCTGTTTTGTGCCCTGCAATGCAGCAGCTCACCTGTGGGTGGCCCTCAACTTGTTCCTTTTTTTTTAGGTGTAACTTTGTGCAGGCACAGGTAGGGGTTGCGTCTGCATAACTCTGCACAGCCCAGGATGAATATTGGGCTGTGCAGTTTATCATGGGTACGCCTCTACCTGTGCCTGATACATTACTGATGCACCTCGGGGCATCGGGATTTGTGCGGCGCACTTTTCCCTTTTAAATTTCGCACCGGGGCGCATCAGTGGGTTGTGCATGGTGCAACACCATTGCGCCATGTGCAACCCTTTTGAATATCTGGGCCCAGGTCTATTTACACCCTGTACTAGGCCATGTACAGTGTACATTTGGTCATCCTTTCTCAGTGCAACACTGAAGGTCCCATCACAGAACCAGTATTCTTGCTCACTTTGCTAGTGACTCAGATCTACAAGTGCTAAGATTACCAAATCATCCTCTTGCACTTGTATAAATTGCTCCCCACTCACAGTCTGTGCGTATTGTGTAATGTCATTGTCAGTTGGACCACATACTGTCTATGTCTACGCACATCACACCTAAGGGTTTCCTGTGTGGGCAAAAGGTGTGCATGTCTAACATCGACATCTTGTAATGATTGGAGAACAACATTTCTAGTACATTCGTTGGACTCACTCTACGCTTCATGGTACTGTGTGCTTTAATGACCTCCACGCAACCATGTTGTGGAGCATGATTACGGTCAGTAGGAGCTTGTGTAACAGTGTCACCAACAGTGTGCATCCGTGCTCTGCAGGTGCGCTGTTCACAGTGCCATATTATTTTTCCTGCAGCCCCATCCTTCTCCTTTGTGTACAGGTAATTTTCAAAGGACAGCTTCTGTTTCTCCTTCTGTGACTGAATATACTCCGTGGCTTCCAAAGCATGAATGAGATACCACTATTCCATTCACCTTATGTATAGCCATGAAGTTGAACTAGCTGAGGCTGGTTACATTAATTAAAAGTGCTGTGCGCCTTTAAGAATGGTAACTGTACCACATACTCTGATGTCATCAACGGAGAGACAGAACGAGGAAGAATGGTCAGAGAGAGGTAGAGGTACAGGTCTGAAGACAGCAGGAACGGAAAGGAGGAACAAGGAGCTACGGAACGAGAGCTGTGTGGGGAAGAGGTACAAAATGGCTAGAACTACAGGCACACTGTAATACAGGTTTGCACATATTGTCTTGCGGCAGAGCAGAGATAAAAGCATAGATGACGGATGTAAAGGTGGCCGTCGGTATTAGGTCACAGTAGTTACATAATGACTGCGACAGGTGTACCGGCAGCAACATGAATTTACGGCATATTGCCTGCAAGGTTTGTCTGCAGCATTAATTAACTCGACAAAGTGTCCGTATGCCGAGACAGACAGATGCAAATACCTAGATCATAGCACAAAGCACTGCAGGCACTGCCAGGCAGCTAAGATTATTTTTATTAATGGTGCTGTGTGAGTATTATTTTGTTGGATGTTCCAGTCAGAGCCAAACAGGTCAAAGAAATGGCTAAGAATGATCAAATGAGCAGCACTAAGAGAGCCCACCCACCCTACTCATGTGATGCAACTGCTTTGCATGCCCCGGTGTACTGTGGTATATGGTACACTACCTGGTCCAAGAGGTGGTAATGTTTTCTAATACTACGACTACTACTGAATCTGAACAACATACTGAATCCTTAAAGAAGAAAAACAAAAGACATACTGATCACCACCCAAGCAGGCAGCTAGTCACACATCGCATTAATCAAGTGCAGTGCAGTCATGAAACAGTTTGCCACTGCCACCTGAAGACCTGATGACACACAAGTACATCCTTCCTAGTTCCACAATTGCTGCCAGCCACTGCCAAGTAATTTAAGTTCAAAAATAAAATATAGTAATAATCTCAGCCAAGTTACTATAGGAAGCCAGAACCCAGATGGGGAAGGAAACAGATTAATTTCAATGCTTTACAGTAACTGTTCATTGCTATTTTTGCTTTAAACTTAGACTGTGGGCTTTTAGTGACACTGTAATTTCTTTGCTGTCTTTACTTACAGTTGTTTGTGGGCTGTTGAAAATTTAAAACCTAGTTTGGTGTGCTTGTAGTGGTGGTGTATTCCTTTGCTGTATTTAATTGCTGCAAATTTAGTCTTGGCTTGTCTGGCTTGCCCTGTAGTTTGGGTGAGGGGTGCTAATTGTCTAACCTCTGACCTCAGCTACATGATAACTGGAGGTGGAGCTTAGTCAGAGTTGTGGTAGCAAGTGATTTTTGTTTTCTCAGGAGAAACCAGAACCCAGAAGGGGAAGGAAACAGTTTAATTTCAGTGCTTTACAGTAACTGTTCATTGCTATTTTTGCTTTAACCGTAGATTGTGGGCTTTTAGTGACACTGTAATTTCTTTGCTGTCTTTACTTAGAATTGTTTGTGGGCTGTTGAAAATTTAAAACCTAGTTTGGTGTGCTTGTAGTGGTGGTGTATTCCTTTGCTGTCTTTAATTGCTGCCCCCTACCCTGCCCCCCTACTCTTAATTATATGTCCTGTTAAATCTGATTGACAGGAGCTAAGCACAGGGGATAGTAGGGGTTGTGGAGTAGAAGGGGCATAAGGGAAAAGAAGCCTGCCCTCGGCACAACAAGTGTTTTGACTCATTTTTTATTTGTTCCTTGTTAAAAGAAAAGTATGAGGATCAGTGGTAGGATTTTTAGGACAGTAAATTAATAAAAAGGGAACTAGTAAAGCTTCAGAAACAGACAAGTCCTGGAATAGCCGTATAAGTGCAGTATAATGTGGGGAGTGGTGCGATGCAGTGGCTGTGGGGCAGCCATATTCAGGCAGACCTTCTGGATGCTGAGGTGCTGCCCTATCTGTATGCATCTCTCTGGACTGCAGGATGAGGTAGCCAGACTCAGAGCATAACTAAACTGGGTCAGGAGAACCATCACCCCTATCCAGAGACCACCCAGTCCAATGCCGCTGCCTCAAAGGATGCTGAGAATGAGGAGCACTTGGATGACCATGGGCAGGGGAGGGTTAGGGTGGTCAGGCAGAGGCACATTCCAGATCCTATTCCACTCAAGAACTCATATGCCACACTGGCAAACAGGGACAACCAAATAGAGGTACCCAGAGAAGTGGAAGGAAAGGATGTGGAGGTTAGCCAAGCAGGTGACCTCAGCGGGGAAAGCAGTGGACCCCAGAGAAGGAGGAAGCAAATCCTGGTGGGGGACTCAATCAAAAGAGGGATCCAGCTAGGAACACAGGAGGGGAAGGACAGGGAGGTGAGGTGCCTACCAGGTGCCACAGCATGGAGGGATGGGAGTAAGATCCTGGGGATCTCCGGGAAGGCAAGATGGGATGGTGAACTGGATGCCATCATCCACCTAGGTACTAATGACCTGGTGAATGGGGAGCCAATGGAAGTTCAGGAAGAGTTTAGGAAATTGGGGAGGGGTCTCAAGCAAGTAGCTACTTCTGTCACCTTCTCAGAAGTACTACCTGCGAGAGGCATGGAAGAGCATAGGGGTGCATGCACCAGGAACTTTAACTCATGGTTGAAGAACTGGTGCTGTGAGGAATGGTTTGGATTCATTGGTGACTGGGGACCCACCTGGAGGGATGGAGGCTTGTTCAAGCCTGACGGCCTGCATCCATCCTGGAGGGGAATCCAAGCACTCAATGATAAGTTTAAATGCTACATGGACAAGCATTTAAACTAGCTAAGGGGGGTGGCAGGCCAGCAAGGAGGGTACCTAATTGCCCACCCCCACAGCTAGCAGTGGGACCAGTGAACCAGAGGAGTGGATCTTTCTACAAAGCAGTGTGCAAAAGATGGAGATAAGCACCTAAAAGGTGGATAGGCAGAAAAGGTGCAAAATTCAACAGAAGGGCAGAGAGCAGGGAGAACCAGGGATAAAGGACAACCAGGGAAGGGGCAGGAGTAGAATAGCTAAACAGTCTAGGGAGGTCAAATCATGGAAAGCCATGTGTGCCAATGCCAGGAGCCTTAGCAACAAGATGGTGGATCTGGAGGCTGTCATGGTGCAGTCGGACCTGGACATTGTGGCCATCACAGAAACTTGATGTAATGATAACCATGACTGGGAGATGGCCATACCTGGCTACAACGTATTCTGAAGAGACAGGGCAAGTAGGAAGGGAGGAGGAGTGGCACTTTTTGTGAAGAATGACACAAGGGCCACAGAGATACAGGAGGAACAAAATGGGGAAGAGATACTGTGGGTTAAGCTAGAAAGGAAAATGGAGCCAGCCATCCGCACAGGTATGGTCTACAGACCACCAGCCCAGAAGGAAGAAACAGATAAGGAGCTGATGCTAGCCATCCAAAGGATGGCAGACAAGGGTGAGGTAGTGCTGGCTGGAGAACTCAATATTCCAGATGTGGACTGGAGCATCCCAGCAGCAGCAGCATCAACTAGGAGCAGATTTATCCTGCACTCCCTTCAGGGTGCCTTCCTCAAGCAACTGGTCATAGGACCAACTCGGCAGAAGGCAATACTGGACCTTGTGCTCACAAACAGGGACAGTGTGATGGGGTAACAGTAGGGGAGCACCTGGGGAACAGTGACCACCAATTATTGTGGTTTGAAATCACAGAAGGAGCAGAACCAAACCACACAAAAACACGTATCTTGGATTTTAGGGGGGCAGACTCTGGGAAAATAGGGAGATGCTTGAAAGAGGCATTAAGGGGAATGGGGCAGGAATCAGGGGTTGAGGAACAGTGGGCAGTATTTAAAATGGGGATTACAAGAGCAACAGAATTATGCATTAAGCAGGTTAGCAAGGGGAAAAGGAAGAGGAGGCCATTATTGTTTTCCAAGGAGGTAGCGGAGAAAGTGAAAGCCAAAAAGATTGCATTCAGACAATACAAAAAGACAGAGGTAGAAGGGGATATGGAGCAGTACCAGGAGAAGCCAAGGGAGGCAGGGAGGTCAGTAAGGGAAGCCAAAGCTCAGACAGAAGAGCACATTGTAAAATCAGTGGTTAGAGGGGACAAAACCGTTTACAGGTACATAAGTGAAAAAAGGAAGGCAAAGGGAGGGATAGTGAGACTGAAGAGGAAGGATGAGGGCCGCATGGAAGATGACAACAGTAAAGCTGACGTACTGAACAGGTACTTCTGCTCAGTCTTTACTGAGGAAGAGGAGGGTAATGGGTCTGAAGGCAGTACAAGGGGTGGGAATGGTGCAGAAATGGACACAAGTCCCTTTACACGAGAAAGGGTCCTGAAGGAACTGGAAGTAATAAGAGTTGATAAAGCAATGGGGCCAGATGGGGTGCACCCCAGGGTCCTTAAAGAACTAAGAGAGGAGGTGGCTGAACCTCTGGCAATCATGTTTAGCTGATTACTGGAAATAGGGGCGGTACCCAAAGACTGGAGGACAGCAGATGTAGTCCCCTTATACAAAAGTGGGAACAAAGAGGAAGTGGGGAACTACAGAACAGTCAGCCTCACCTCAGTAGTGGGGAAGATCATGGAAGCACTACTGAAGGAGAGATTGGTGGAACATCTGGTTGTCAATGGACTACAGGACCCATGTCAGCATGGTTTCACCAGGTGGAGGTCATGTCAGACCAACCTTGTTGAATTTTTCGACTGGGTGACTAGGGAGGGGGATCAGGGGAGGGCAGTGGACATGGCCTATCTGGACTTCAGCAAGGCCTTTGACACTGTGCCACATAGAAGACTATTACACAAACTGGTAAATATGGGTATGGGTAGGACAGTAGTGTGGTGGGTAGGTAACTGGCTGGGTGGCAGGATACAGAGGGTGGTGGTAAATGGCTGTCACTCGACAGAGGGAAGAGTGACCAGTGGGGTACCAGAGGGATCAGTGCTGGAACCGGTCCTATTCAACATCTTCATCAGTGACATTGTGCAGGACCTAGAAGGCAGAATTTCCCTGTTCGCTGATGACACAAAGCTCTGTAACAGAGTAAACACACCAGAGGGTGTAGACAGAATGAACAGGGACCTGCAGAAACTTGAAGAATGGTCAGGGGTTTGGCAGCTGAAATTCAATGCAAATAAGTGCAAGATAATGTGTATGGGGCACGAAAAAACCCTGCACAATATATCAGTTTGGAGGGTGAGGATATAGCATGCACCAAACAGCAAAGGGATCTTGGGGTTATCATCTCTTATGACCTCAAGGTAGGGAAACAGTGTGACAAGGCAGCAGGTAAAGCAAATAGGATGCTGGGATGCATAGGCAGGGGCATCACCAGCAGGAAAAGGGAGGTCATAATTCCACTATTCAAGACACTAGTGAGGCCCCACCTGGAGTACAGTGTACAGTTCTGGAGACCTTACCTATGTAAGGACATAGACAGGGTAGAGAAGGTTCAGAGGAGGGCAACAAAGATGGTACATGGATTGCATCACACGTCCTATTAGGACAGGTTGAAGGACTTGAATATGTACTCCCTGGAGGAGAGGAAGGAGAGAGGGGATATGATAGAGACATACAAGTATCTTACAGGGAGGAATAGGGTGCAGAAATACACTATTTTCAAGTGAAAAAGATGTTCTAGGACAAGAGGGCATCAGATGAAGTTGGAGGGAGGATGATTCACAGGAAACGTAAGGAAGAATTTTGTCACAGAACAGGTGGTGGACAAGTGGAACATCCTGCCAGAGGAAGTGGTGGGGGCTGAAGCAATCACAGGATTTAAGAATGCATGGGATAGACATAAAGGAATTCTGGAGGTCAGGGATAAGGGGCAACAGACTTCTAGGAAAACATAAAATGAACTTAAAAGCTCAAATGGGAAGATGGGGTGGGCCATAGGCCCTTATTTGCCGACACTGTCCATGTATCTATGTATAAATGAGATATAACCAGGCTAGCATACCATGCACACACAAACAATAAAGAAATTATATGAATTTTCAATTTAGTAGCATTTTTTTCTGTGAAGTATTCGTAGCCAAATATGGGGGACATGAGAAATATACAAAGAGTATTCTGTTTCTAGGTTTCAGGCAGCTGTTAAGCCATGCACTGTATGAAACTTAAAACAGTACAGTCAGGATCAGCTGCTGAGGGCAAAAAAGTGACAAGTAGTAGTAGTAGTAAGGACTGGAGTACGGACACAAAGTGATAAGTAGTAGCCGTGACTCATGAGGACAAAAAATAACAGTAGTAGTAGTAGTAGTAGTAGTGGTAGTAGACAACATACTGGTACCAGGTACCACCAAATAAGTTTGTGACATGAAATACAGTTGCTTGCTGTATTTGTTTTGGACTCTGAACCCACTGATGTTATTTTTTTTTTTTTATTCTGTGCTGCTCATGTGATCATTCAGGTAATAGCAGGGTTCAACCTTAACATTGTTTTACTAGCCCTGAACCTAGTGCAAATTGGCCAGGGCTAGTGCAGCTAACCCTCTACTTGTCCGTCTTGACTAGTGTAGGTTTTCATGGCTGTTAATAAAGTTAAAAAAGTCCCTGCTTTAGCACGCTGTAGTCCTTTTGCTAATCTCCCTCAGTGTGCCAGGTGGCCTGGTGTGATTAGCAGCTGATTAAGAACTGCCATTATCTGGAAGTTCAAGAGGGGGATCTAACAAAAGAATCAGTGTGAGTCATTATCACTCAGTTATTAGGACATTCAGCTAGTGTGCAGGCTGTTATCAAAGGTAGAGTGGTCAAGTCACTAGCTTCCATTTTGCTGAACTTGTCTTTGATTTGTCCCACAATATCAAGACCAGTGTGCCTCATTTCCCAACCTTTTGAGTGTCGGTATCCAACACTGCAGTGACAGAAAGCTATAATGTATACACAGTCTGCCCAGCCAGGTGGTCTGCCCATGCTACACTTTCTCTGGACACCACTGCAGACTAAGTAGATTTTGAAGTGGCCAGCCATAGACCCATACAGTAGCTGCCATTACTGACTGGTGTAGGGGTCCAGAGCTCCTCTTAATGGCTCACACCAGTCAATGCCATCCATGCAGTACTACCTTTATACCACTCAGCATGTCATTTCATCCTAAAAACAATGCTTTGGAGCATGTATGGTACAAAGCAAAACCTTAGTACAATATATGATTTGAAAGGTTAAAAAAGCTATTCCTGGTGTGCATAGATCATCTTATCGTTGTGACTGCCTCGCCTAATCAGGAACCCACTGCTCAGTGCCCTCCACTTCAGTCTTGACAGCTACCTTTCCCCACCTTGCCCCCTTCTACCTGCCTACCCCCTTGCCCCCTCTCCCTTTCCTCCCCCGGGCATTTTCTGACTTTTATCCCTCCCCTCAGAGCGCTATCTCGCCCCTACCCTCCAACAATGGCCTTCCTGCCTGCATACCTCCTTCCTCTCACCTGCAGTGCTTATTTCTAAGATTGCCCTTGGCTGGTATGTCATGCTACCTAACATTTGGCACATTTTGAATTACTGGAATTTCCTAAGCCTCAGTCTCTTGCTTCTTTTTATTGTGTAACTATGTATTATTATGTCGACCTTTGTATGTATGTATACCCCCATTCTTTCGACGTGGAACCTTTGTAAACGAGCAGGTCCTGCTCAAAGGTATTTGTAATCCTAGATTTCAATAAAATAAAAAAATATAGAAAGAGATGTAGTACAGCATCATGCAATATATACTGCTCCCCCTTTGACTGATGAAAGGACACATAAAAAATCTGTTGTTAGGGCACAGCATGTTAAATCAATACTTTTGCCTGGTTTACATAAACAGATATGTCAAAGTTTCTTACATCCCAAATGTTCTCTCTCTCTCTCTCTCTCTCTCAAAAAGAAATCCTAGAATGGCCCCAGGCTCACTTTGCAGTGTAAGAAAACTTCCAGAAGTGCAGGCCTGGTTAATCACAGGGTGTGGGATGAATGTATTTCTCTGTCTGACTCTGTACATTGCCCTGCAGGTCAGGTTGGGACTTTGGTGAGGTGCATGATGATGATGATGATGTTGGCTATTGTGTGTGCAGAACTAGAACTGCTTGATTGAACATTTGCTATTGTGGTATTCTCTGGTTTGGTGGGGAGGAGGTGAAGGAAGAGGAAGCAAGGGGCACATGGTAAAAAAAAAACAGTAGGGGTACACACTGCATGTGATTGTTTTACAGTCTTTTTTTGCTGTGGCAGGAAGCAATGTGGGAGCAGGATAAATATGCAATAATTAGAGTATTTATTGGCGTGCACCTTTCTTGTATAACCGATCAGAATTTACCATAATTATTGTGGGATAGTGTAACCATCTGCGGGCTAGTGCAATTTTTAATCAACTTGTCCAGCTGGCTAGTGCAAAAAAAACTTAAGGTTGACCCCTGGGTAATAGTGGCCTGGCCTAGTTCATCCTGACCTGACTTGTTGCAATTAATTGCTACCTCACATAGTAGACCCTATTCACAAAAGATTTTCACCATAGGCACAAATTCTTGAAAGTATTTTGTAGATAGGGCCTGCTCAGAGTAATCAGAGTATGTTTTATTCAGGTATTATATTTGAAATTAAAGTGAGGAATGTTGACTTTGAGAAATGTGAGGCTCTCAGCATTTTCTGGTATCAAACAGGATCATGGGTCAGTAACGATGTTACTAGCTGAACTAAACAAAGGTTCTGAACAGATGTTAGTCAGAGGGCAATTCATGTACTTCATTGCAATGTTTACTAAAGCAGGCCACATATTTTGTTTGGATTTCCAGTATTTCAAAGGATCAGCATTCCAGCTGATATTGGGCTCTGCCAGGTACATTTCAACAATGGCCTGTGCTGAGGCTGTGTTACAAGAGGCAGATGAAGAAGATGTTACAATAACATCTTCTAAGTGACGCCAGAGACATGAAGCTGAACCAAGTGACTGTGGGACAGTGCTATGCTTGCCTGGTGGTGAAGAAGACTATTTGGCTGCAGTGGCTGAGGAGGAAGAGGGAGACAATGCCGCAACAGTAGAGGGTGGGCCACCTGATGCTGTGCTGTGTTGTGAAGAAAATTCAGAATGTGGTGCCGCTGTTGTACTCTGTTCCATGACAGCACGCACCTCGTCAATTATTTCTTGTTTGTCTCAAAACAAATGTCATCATCATTTCTCAATAGTTGCTTCAATCTGTATCGTGGGTTCAAGATTGTTGCTTTAATGTAGTACTCGGAATGCAGCATTTTACATAGTTTGTCTTCTTAAATTTTTTTGATCATACATCTCATTAGAACTTGTTGTATTCTGGGGGGCAACCTGCATGTGTCAGCAGCTCCACTGGCAGCCTGTGTGATCATGGGACTGTCTTGCTTCTCCCTAATCAGATTCAATTTGAATTTTTACATTTTTTATTAGGGGTATCACCTTGCTGAGAGTTGCTGTGTTTGCTCTATCCTCCCTGGTGATTTTCTCAAATGGCTGGAGCAGGAAAATTAAAAACTCCAGCATGGACCACTGTGGTGGAAATATATTAACTTCTGCATCACCAGTTTTATTTTCTAAGGTGTACTGCTTGACAGCATTCTTTTGTTCCAGCAGCCTTTGAAACATATAAAAGGTTGAATTCCATCGAGTAGAGATGTCTTGGATCAGTCTGTGCAAAGGTAATCTGTGCTCCTGCTGTATTTCTTTCAAACAAGTGACAGGCTTTGCTTGTGTGACTGTAAGGAGTGCATATTCTTTTAGCAGTGCTAATGAGAGCTTTAATCTCCCTGTCATCATCGAGAAAACCATGAACTACTAAATTTAAGCAATGCGCAAAGCAACGGATGTGAACAAAGCCCCCACAAGGCCTTCCTTATGTTGGACCCATTATCTGCAACTATAAAGCCATCTGACAGTCCCTGTGAAGTGAGCCATTGCTGAATTGGTTTTTGGAGCTCTTCACTGATGTTGTATGAGGTATGTTCATATAGAAAATAAAACATACTTAGAACAGCAAACAGTGATGCTTCACTGTTCCCACATGACTTATCAAAACATGCCCAATGTGCCATGACAGACATGAAGGGTTCAGGTGGACAGCTTGTTCAGATATCTGTTGTGAAATGCACCACCCTCCCAACAGCATTGCACAAGATGCATCTTAATTTTTTACATATGACATCGTAATGATCTGGAATCCCTGTTGTCAAGAAGTATTTCCGCGATGGTATACTATATCGAGGTACTCAAGCTGCCGCCTGAATCCTATATGTTCAACCACGTTATATTGTAGCAAATCAACAGCTATTATTTCTGAAATTTATTTGGTTATCGTAAGAGCTACAGGGTGAGTCAAGGCATATTTGGCTTTATATTCATATGTTTCTGAGATGGTAAGCTGTCCCCTTGAAGGAGGAGGGCTTTTGAACACATGACCACTTTCAGTAACAGTAGGAGGAGTCTAGTGGAGGTGTTTCAGTAATGCTGTGGGGGCTGCCACTGCTTTCATCATTGGGAGTTACCCCCCTTTTTTTTCCCCAACTCTTTTTCTCTCCCTTTTAGGTCCACTGACCTCTCTCCGGCGTGATCTCTCAGCTGTGGCTCTGCCTGCCTGCCAGAAGCCCCGGTTGCACCCCTCGGGTGCCAGCTTCCTCCCCTCCGCTGTGCCACCCTAACCGCCTGGCTCTGAGTCTCCCGAGAAGGACCACCACTCCTCTGGTGCTCTATCTACAATGCTGGTGTGTGGCACTGTTTCTGGGGAGGACCTGAGAGTGCTTCCTGAGGGTACGGCATTGGGCCACCGCTCCTGGACCCTTAGCCTGTCAGTGGGAGGTTTTTCTACTTGTTTTACACCCTGCCCTCCCCCCACAGAGCTTGGATGTGCAATGACAGCCCGGGTCCACCAAGCTCCGCCCCTGGTGCCACGCAGCTGCGTTGCAAGCACCAGGCTACCTCTGACAGCTGCCAGAGGTTCTGCTGGAGTGACACAATGCCCTACACCCTCCCCAGGAAGGGAGACCTGTCCATTGGATGCTCAATCCCTTCCCACCCATCAAACCACACAGCCTGGGCTTGTTCCCGAACCCAGGTCACCAGCATGGCGTGAGGTGAGGCATCTAGTTCCTTAACCCTCAGCACCACCGGGCCAGCCCATGGGAGTTACCCTTAAGTATAGTGATCTATCACTGTCACTTTCTCTTCGAGACTCACAACTGAAGTTTTCAGTAATGTTATGACATCTATCTAGGTGCTTTTTCAGTGCTGAAGTTCCCAGTGCTCCCTTCTTTTTACCCCTGCTGATTGGCCATTTACAAACAGCGCATGTTGCTACCAACTTATTGGAAGTCAAGTACTAATGGAGAAGTATGACCAAACAAAAGATTTTTTTAGTTTTTTTCCCAGGAAGGCATGACACCTTGGTAACCTTTTCAGGGTCTCCCCCCCTCTGAATTTTTCTTGGGCCTGTTACTCTTGTGGTTTATTCCCACTACCCCCCTCCACAACCAAAACATTTCTGCCTGTTTCTTCCTCATCTGCAATTTCTATCCCCTCCAGTAAACCCTGTGCTGCTTGATCATTCTCTTCATCTCTATTATTAGTATTACCCTTGTCGGGTTCAACCTCAGAAGAATCGGATGAGGGACTGGCAGTAGCACAGTATGCAATTGTTCCATACCATTGGGTACCTTTGCGGGTGGTACCCACCATGCATTTAGTTTTGTTTTTTTTAACTACATAACTTTTTTTTATGTCGGACTGATGATGATCTGAGACATTCACCTCTTTTGGGTTCAAGCATTTGCTTGGAAGACAAAATCTTAGACATGAAAAAAATCACTTTTTGGGGTTTAATTTTGATTTCCCTTTTCAGGTTGATTGCTGTCTCTTGCAGTGCCACTGCCTACCTGAGAAACAGAATTTGCCTCATCAATACTTTGATCCATTTCATAACAAAAGATCCCCCTAACGTGATGTCCTTCTGATGACTCCCACCCACAGGCCAGGGACAAATTTACTGTTGTGACTGTACAGTGTACACAGCACGCTGACAGCACAGCAGTCCACCACCACTTCCTTCCAAGATTAACGGAATGGTTCATACAATACAATTACTGTTAAGTGACCAAATTCAGCAACTATTAAGTGTGCCTTGGAGTTCGAATTGGAGATGCATACACATCTGGTGCATTAGTTGCATGCAGCACAATCCCACTCTGGGTGTTGTTTAATGCTTATACTTAATGTAATGTGATATACTATAAAACTAATGATAATAAGAAATAATAGGGAATGAGTGATGATGATGATGATGATGACTGCATGCAGTACTTCTACTTTACTTGTGTTGTACTGTAAACAGCCTGCTACAAGTCACAAAGTCAGATTATCCCTTGGGCCACCCACAGCCAGCAGCACAGGGCAGATGCATCAACTTTTATGTTGTTTGTCTGAACAATATTTTTTTTAATACATGAAATCATGAATGAACATAAGTGATCATGATTCGTGATTGGATGGCACAAGTCAAAGATTTATTTTACCACCTTGCTGCCCTTGCCCTGCACACACAGCCGCATTGAAGCCAGGAAACAAAATTTGGGATTTTATGTAACTGCAAAACTTCTCTGGTACCTGCAGTAGTCTCTCCCTCTCTCCTCTGGATCAGGAATGGTACAAGTTAAAGATTTTGCCAGCCTGCCCTTTCTCAGTACACACAAGTATACTACTGTCTGAGGCCAAGAAAAGAAAAAAAAAAAAAAATTCATTTGAAATTTTCTGTAACTGTAATCTCTCTTGGGCCCCCAGCCGTCTCTCCCTCTCCCCTCTGGATCTGGATGGAGTGGCACAAGTCAAAGATTTTGCCAGCATGCCCCTGTTCATACACAGTCACACAGTACAGTACTTTGCATTTGCATCCTCCCCAGCCACCACTATCTCCCCAATCCCGACTCCCCGACCAGCCTTCACCCACCCCCAATGAACGGTTTCTGTCCACCTCCCTAATTTCTTCTGTTGTTCCCTCCTTTCTAGTTCAATTGATTTCTGGTGGCTTTAAACTTTTTGGGGAGTTTGGGTAGCTGAAGTTGGCACTTTTGTTCTTTGCTGCAGAGCGCAGCTCCTGCTCTTCTCTGGTCCTCCTCGTTATGGGCCGCGTGGCACACTCAGCACAGTTATATACCATGAGTGTGTCACATGACTTTCTGTTGCCTGATTGGATGCCGCCAGCCACCCATGGCAACAAACAAAATCCAGGAAATGGCATCCCATGGACCCGAAACCGGACTTCTACAGCGAAGTCCGTATTTATCCAGGTCCATGGATTGCGGGTTTGATCTGGGGGTCCGGTTCTCCGGCGGAACAGTCTGCCCAGCCCTATTTAGGAGTACCTGTTCTTTTATCTGGATATGCAGAAATTTAAAATTCTAGAGTGAGGCCTCTTTCCCAATGCAGGTTTCAGGCTGATCGCCCCGGCACATGCTCCTGATTTAAATTCAGTTCTGCAGGGAGCTATAATGCCATATATCCATAAGTTATCATTAGAGATGCCCCTTAAGGTCTTGCCCTTTTGGATTTTATTGCACCATGCAGTGATGGAGCTGAAGGAGCAAGTCCACCGTAGTGTTTTTTTTTTTTAGTTGTTAAGGCAGTGGTAGCTTCCTGCAGTCCTTATTTTCTTGTTGCATGGTATTAATTTCCTGCCTCTTGCTGACCATCTCGTCTCTCACCTTGGTGCAAAATGCTAAGAGTTCACTGAGGAGCCAGATATTGGTCACTTTGCACAGTGAGTTACCAGCTTGGGAGCATGAAGAGGAGGTCATGGTGTCTGCTGAACTCCAAGTGGCAATTCAGGTGGGGCCTGTGATGCAGCTTGATATTTTTGGGTGCCCCCTCCATCATTAGCCCACACTAGGAGGTAATTTGAAGTTGCTAAACTAACTTAGGAGTTGGTTGCGGCAGTTGATTAGTTGAGAGCTCCAGAGCTCGTGCTTCAGGTAGCCATCAAGGTTAGTGACATCATCTTCTGTTATTTAAGCCTGAAATCCACTCTCTTGATTGTTTGGCTTATGTGCCACATTATGTCATAAGACATCATCACTTCTGCTGTCCCACCTCTCAGTGTTCTAGGACACCTACAGTACACCTGTTGATCCATTCACTTTTATTACTGTTAATTGGATTGTTTGCCTTTTGCCGAACACGTAAAAATCCTGACAGCCTTAGTTAAACCCAGTTCACCTACTGTCTGGCTCCGCTCAGTGTACATAAGGTCATGTCATCATGCAGAAACAGTACACTCACCTGTGACAGAACACTGTGGAGCTGGCAGCATTCTTTCAGCACATGTCCTTACAGATATCAGTGAGGAGTGAAAGTAAATGCAACAGAAAATGAAAAGCACAGAAACAGAGAAGCCCTGACAGTAGCTTGTGAAACCCTACAAAACTTGATCAGCTATCAAATTCTTTCGTACCTGACCCAACCAGTTCAAAGACCGCATCAGAAGCTGCAGTCTCTGTCTCTGCCCCCACGTTACTCTGCCATATTGCTTTCTCTGTGTCACTCCTACAAAATGCCTATGTCGCTTGCTTTCTTGCTACCAAAAAAAACATAGTAAAGAACAAAAGCAACAGGATGGAGACTTCCGGTTCTGTCTAGCATCAATGAGGACATAGGTCGGCTTGGGTCTTAGCCCCCAGGGATGAAATCATTATCAAACACTCTAATTTTATGATCATTGCTGGTCTCTCAACACCCGAACCTCATCTATCTGCAATCCAGGGTGTAGACAGGCATACTCACTGTACACATTTGTGTACAGTTTTGTTTCGTGTCTGTCACAAACCATAAGCCTTTCCGTTAACATTTTCATTCTAATCTGTAATATCTGGGTTCTAATCTGTAATATTTGGGTTAGTGTAGGCCACTGAGGAGTGTCTCTGTTTAAACTTCAATTGTTTAGGAGAGAGAGAAAGATACATACATAACCTCTTTAGAGATTAGAGGAATCATCTGACAGCAGTCTGACTTGTTTGGAAGGGGGTGCCATTTGGAAAGGATGTGTACATTTTTTAATGTGTGTGTGTAACTGTTGGAGACTTTGTACACATTGGAAATTTCTGGCTACACCCCTGTCTGCAATGGAGGTTTGACTGGTACCAGTCATGGCATCACGGCACAGAAATAAGGAGGCAACTGACAATAAGTTGAAAATGGTGCCAAAAGAGAGAGGCCACAGCAGCAGCTGCTCACAGTCCGAGTCAGTGAGCAGGATCAGTGAAGAAGCAGCAGCAGAGGGCCCATTTACAATTACATCCAAGAGGTTTTTTTTACCAGCTCCAGAAAATTAGCTCTACTACTGAGCGCACCGGAGTTAAACTCACAGAGACTGCCAAAAGTTTACAGACCCTCCAGCAGTGGACAGATGACCTGGAGGGACGACTCACATCCACAGCTGCAGCTGCAGCAGTTGATAAACACCATGAGGCAATTACTTACCTGCAGCGATGGGAGTGGGAGCTTATGGAGAAACTTGATGATTTTGCGCTCCACTCCCATCACAACAATATTAGAATACACAGACTACCTGAGGGAACATTCCTCCAGGAACTCTTGCAATGGCCAGAACAGGATACCCTTCGGTTCAAATAGGCGCATTGGGCCCTTTTCCCCAGACCCACAGGCCCTGTTCAGTTGTAATAAGATTCCTGGACTATCACGTGTAAAGCAGAGTTCTTTATGCTACCTGGGGAAAGAAGAGCGTACCGTTTGGGGATATGAAGCTCTATTTCGAGCATGACTTACCCCCCCCCCAACATTACTGAAAAGAAAGACTTGGCTGGCTAACAGGAGGAATCTAACTGGAAAAAAAACATTAAAATACAGCTATTGGCTATGGCACAGTTTAAAATCTACACACCTGAGGATCCTAATTTTTCCCCAAACACTGGCATAGGCAAGGCCACTTTTGCAACAGTTTTGGGTGCCTGCAGAACTTACCACCCCTCTGGACTTGGGGGGGAGGGGTCCAGCTCTCCCAGAATATGGACAGTGGTAGCAAGTGGGCCAAAAGCGTGGCAAGTCGGCATCATCATCCCAAAGCAGTGAATCCACACAGAGAACTCCTGAGAAGAAAAAGCAACACAACGAGTCATCCCAAGCGTCAGCCAACCCAAACTAAGCCTTCAGATGAACTTTCATAAAAGCTCTTCCATTGAACGGACAGATATCCTTTATTGGCTGATGATCTTATTTTGGGGGTTTTGCTTTACTGTTCAAGCTGGTAGGAGGGCCTAACAGGAAGAGATGGGGTGATTACCTGGCTCTTCTGCATTATGGGGAAATATGAGGGGGGCAGACAGGGGAACATGCTAAGGGTAGATGAACCTGGGGGGGGGCTCTGCTCACCAGACTGCAAGATATGTAATAAGGATACTGCTCGGATTCTTTTCTGGTACTCCATCCACCTCATGTCTTTGACTGGGCCTGAGTCCTGCAATCCGCAGAAGCCATGTGGAAGTCGGGGGTCACTGACACTGTCAACAGGTGAGTGCTTTCAGAGAATCTTTTTGGGTATGTGGGGAGGAAATTTACATGCAGCACTGATCCTGTATGCGACAAAAGGTGTATTCGGTGGTTGGGGATGATGGGGAGATGGAGATGGTGTCCACTGGTAGCAACAGTAATGGCCGCTGAGGCAGGAGTCACCCCAGAGCAGTCCTTATTAGCTGAGTTATGGCCCTTGTACTGCTTTAAAGAAACGCAGAGGGTACACTAATTAGTGGATGCGAAGGCAGTGGCTCCCGGCAGCCGAGACCTGCAGACAAAGTTCAAAGAAGCTGACAAAGAGACATGGATGGGGACCAGATACCCCCTGACTTGATACTGGGGGGAGTGGGAACAGGGCACCCTGCGTAGGAGCTCACTGACAGCTAAAATGGCCGCTGAAGTGGGAACAGCTGCGGACTACACAATCCAAGCATGGCTATTGTCTGTGTCTCGACATGGGGGGGTGGGAGTGGGCCTGTGGAAGCACATGAACTGCGAGATGGGTAAGTGTCTGTTTCCTGTATTGGGGATCCCCGAGTCCACTGTGTCTAAGTCAACCAGTCAGAGGTAGGGTGAGAGGGGGTGCACTTAGAGTCTGTAACACGGGGAGGGCAATGTAATATGCATAAAGTGGCCCCAGCAGCAGAATCCCAGATCCAGCATTGGGTCATATTGGGGGGACTGATGAATACAGGGGTTGGGCTTTGGTGGAATGGTATGGCACACAAATAAATAAGTGGAATTGGTGGGCCCTTGCCTCCATGGTCATGATGATTGTAGGAGAGATCTGTTCAGTGCTTGAGCTGTTTTTTATTAAAAAAAAAAAAAAACTTCATGCCCAACCATACTGGATATCAATTTGCACTGTAAGGCGGATGCACAGGGTTAGGGTGGTGGTCGTCGGACCCTGTTATAAGAACTTGAACAAAGCCAACCACCGGAGACCGATAAGTAGTGGCAAGAAGCGGCTCCATCACCCACCTGAGGGGGGTTGGTGCACCTGCAGTCCCCAGGGAGGGGGGATGGGCTCAGATGTGTGTGGGACAGGGGCAGCCAGCAGCCAGAATGGTGGGCAGTATGTCCAGGCCCAGAGCCCTGCTCCTCAAAAAGGAGTGGTTTTTGAAACTGGGATTGGACTGATGCCATTGCCACACACACAGTGAAAGAAGGGAGCATCTACTCACTCCTCAGCCCGGGGTTTCGCTTGCCCCTTCTGCCGGCAACAGACTGACTGGAAGCCCATGGAGGGTGATGGCTGGTGCGCCATCCTCATGAGATTACCAGGTGAAGTGGAGGCCAGAGTTACCAAAGGGTGGAAGGGATACCAGAGAAGGTATCCCCAGAGAAACATAATGGGTATTGCAAGGACGGGAATCTGGGTGGCAAACCATCCCAGCTGGGGGGCTGACCATGTGGCAGTGGGGGGAACCCGAGGACGTGGTGTGGACCTCCAGTCAGGCCAGCTGCTGGGCGTGGGTGGCCTCTGGCCTCAGATCGGGTTGGGCACTGCATAGAGTGGCCCAGTTCCTCATGGATAGCCCTTATCAGGGCATGTCAGATGGCTGAACCACCGAGGGATGTACCCTCTGGGGCCTAGATGTCATCCAAGCAGGTATACTCACCATGCTGTTATGATGGACAACTGGAGTAAATAGGCCGGGGGAGGGGCTATACCCCTAATGCAATATCAAATGGGGACCCCTCCGAATATGGGGTGGGGGGAGTGTTTCTGTGTAGGCCCGATCCAGAAAGGTACAATACTTACATTCACCAATTAGGAGATGGTGCTGTCACTCATCAAGATCTTCAATCTGGTGAGGAGGGTGAGGGACGATGGGATCATCGTCATTCTGGTAAGTTTTTGCTGTCTCTGATTGTTGCTGTCCCTGGGGAGAGGGGCAGGAGGAACTAGTTGCATAAACCACCACAGTAGGTGGTAACAGAGTCACAATAAGCACTTGGAGTAGGTGTGGCTCATCAAACATGATGCGTTTGTGCAGCTGACCACCATGAACACAGGCGTGGCTCTGTTGAGCATGATGGCCCCGGCATGGACAGGGCTTCTCTACATAACCTTTGAGGTCCAACAATTTCAGGTCAGACTTCAGCTCACAGTCTCTTAGAGTTCTCAATGTTTCTGTTGTTCATACTGTTTTCCTTTCATATTTTCTTTGTTACTTGATGACTGCTTGTTCAACTGGGATGTGGGAGAGGAGGGGAGGGAGATTCAGTCACCATGGTTGGCAGGGTAATTACCTATAATGTTAAAGGCCTGACTAGCCCCATCTAAAAAACACACCTGCTACAGGAGCTTAAATGTAAGGGAGCAATGGTTGCCCTCTTGCAAGAGATGCACCTCACAGAGTCAGAGCACACCAAGTTACGCAGAACCTGGGTAGGCCAGGTCCACAGCGCCTCATGTACTGTCCAACCACATAAGTGAGGGGTTGCAATCTTAATAAATAAGAACTGCCCGACTGAGATCACGCACATGAAGGCGGATCTAGATGGGAGATTTATCTGTGTCAAGGGCTCATATAGCTCTGTTCCAAGTATGATTTTAAATATTTACTTCCCTAACTCAGAAAGGGAAAATGTGGCCTTCCTCAACTCAGAAAGGGAAAATGTGGCCTTCCTCAACAAAATGCTGCTGGCATTGGTCCCTGACCCTGGCACCCTATTCTTAGTCAGAGGGGATTTTAATGGGGTTATAAAACACCAGATAGATAGAACTGGGGGCAGCGGTACAGCAAGCACCAAAGTGGTGCAGTGTATCAAAAGACTGACCCAGGAACTGGGCCTGGTGGAGGTATGGTGACTGCTCCACCCCAAGATCAGGGATTACACCTTCTGGTTGCATCTCCATCAAGACTATTCATGCACAGACTTGTTTCTGGTCTCTGCCAAGTGGGTTCATGCAGTGGAGCACTGCAAGATGGAGCCGGTCACCATCATGGACCATGCCTTGTGAGACTCTACTTACAGTCCCAAGAGCAAGATCTTGTACCTGGAGGCTAAATGCCTCCCTCCCTCCTCAATCAGGAGGATTTTAAACAGATGATACAGACAGAGACAGAATTACAAAACTTCCAACCCTAGCAGGCAACCGTCAGGGGTGGCCTGGTGGGATGGACTAAAACAGATTCTCACAGTCACATAATTAATTATGCCTCATGGCGGAAGAAGGAGGGACTGCAGAAACAGCTGAAACTAGAGGAGCAGCGATCTGACCTCGAGGCAGAGCACAAAATTACTCTGCACTCTGGAGACAAAAAAAGACTGGATGGCTGCAGGAAAAAACTGAATCCCCTCCTCGAGATGCAGATCGAAGGTAATTTGAGGAACTTGAGGCAGAGGTTTTATGAGGCGGGGCAACAAGCAGGGCATCTCCTAGCCTGCCAGCTTCGCAGGAAGGCTGCGAGATAGACTGTTCTGTGCATCCGCAAACTGGGCTCCAGGTGCTGTGAGACTGCCCCAGACAAGATTTCACAGCACTTCATGGGCTTTTATAAGGAGCTCTATAAGCATTAGCAGATTCCATACCTAGACAGCAGGCTGGGTGACTTTTTCCGTAAGGTTCGACTTCCGAAGCTCATGGAGGCACAGCAAGAAAACATATCTGCTCCCCTGATGTTAGCAGAGATTCTGGGAGCAATTTCTCAGCTAAAGGTAGGCAAGGCTCCAGGCCCGGATGGGATTGGATGGAATTCTACAAAAAATTTAAAGACAAGCTGGCCCTGGCGCTTTTGGGAATATGTCAGGGTATTCAGGAGGGGAAAGCAGCACCACCATCATGGCAATACATCCAAATTATAGTGCTGCCAAAACCAGGTAAGGACCCAACTATGTGTGGACCCTACCACCCCATCTTTCTCCTCAAAAAGGGTCTTATGATCTTCACATCAATAATGGCCCTTCGGGTGCAAAACTGTGCGACGTCCCATGTTCACCCGGTTTAAACTGGAGTCATCAATGGTAGAATAATACTTGACAATATCAGGCACCTACTAAATGTCATGATTAGGGCTCAACAAGGTAGTGAACTGGCATTGGCAGTCTTTATGGATGCCAAGAAGGCATTTGACTGGGTGAACTGGGGATTTCTCTACAGGTCCCTGGAGGAGATGGGGCTGGGGGACACATTCCTGACATGTGTGAAGGAACAATATGCAGCCCACAGGCTACTGTGCAGGTGAATGGGGTACCCTCGGACAGATTCCATTAACAAGAGGCACCAGACAAGGCTGCCCGTTATCCCTGCTTTTTGCCTCGTGTATGGAGTCATTGGTGCAGGTAGTTCAGGCCAACCAAAAAATCATGGGAGTAAAAAGTCAGGACAGGGAGCATACAATTTTCCTCTATGCAGAAGACACCTTATTCTTTCTGACCCAACCTCAGAGCTCAGTGCCAGAATTCTCGTGGGAGTTGGAGGCATATGTCTCCATTTCAGGGTATAGGATTAACTTTAAAAAATCAGAGGACCTGAAGCTGAGCGGCAGCATCACGCCTACACTAAGAGCAGAAATCCCATTTCAATGGGCAGTGAATGGGGTGGTGTGTTACTTGGGAGTCAGGGTATCGTCATGTCTCAGCTCCCTCTGTCACCTCAACTATGGGAAGTTAGAGGCAGAAGTAAAGGCAGATGTAGGGCAGTAGAATCTTCTTCCGCTGGGGATGGCCAGAAGGTTGGCCACGGTAAAGATGAATACCCTCCCCAGATACCTGTTCCTGTTTCAGGCACTACTGGTCAAAATCCCAGAGAGCTTTTGGAGGAAGCTGCGGAAGGCCATCCTATTGTTTGTTTGAGCTGACCACCACCACCGAATAGGGTGGTGCTTGCTGACTCTCCCTAGAGAGAGAGGGGGGCTAGCACACCCGGATATGCACATTTACTTTGTGGTGGCGCAACTTGCTCCAGTGGTGACATGGGTCAAGCAGAACACAGACTCGGAGTGGCTACACCTGGAGGCAGGCTCCGGAATCCCAATCCCTGTTCGTCCTGCCCCACACCTACATCACTCAACAGTTGCTAGCTTCTATCAGAAACCCTTTACCAGACACAACCTTTATATGCTTTTACAACCTAGGCGGATCTCAGGAACTCCAAATGAAATTGGCCCACAGACTGCTATCATAGGGGATTCAGAGTTCACCCCCTACTTCAGGATGTGGGTTTTAGGCGTTGGAATAAAAAAAAAAACAGATAAGATTTGGGCAGTTTCTGCACAACAGGGTATGCCTTTCATTCACAGACCTGCAGCAGAAGTTCGATCTGCTGAGGCAGGACTTCTTTCAGCTCTTGCAGGTCTGCCACTACATACAAACCAAGGGGAGGAATGTCCTGCTCAACAGGGATCTCATCAGACTCTAGCATTTCCTCTATTGGGTGGCCAGAGTGGTAGGTAGGAAAGGCAACATAGCCAGGGTCTATAGGATGCTGCAAGGCATGGACCACCCAGAGTTCCAAGCGGTGAGATGCCTGGGAACAAGAGGCTCAAATCACTATAAGTGAGGAAGAGTGGGACTACATCTGGAGAATTGGTTGGCGCACCACATTCTCCCCCATGTGGCATGGATTCCACTGGAAATACCTCAACAGGTATTTTCATACACCCACGGTTACTAAACATTTTCAGTCTGGGGGCTCGGAGCTGTGGCTGTGGGCTTGTAGGCTCCCACTATCACATCTTCTGGGAGTGCCCAAGTTTGCAGGCTTACTGGACCCACATACACGGGGCTTTAGAAAACATTTGGGGACTGACAATCCCATATACTTTCAAGCATCTGTTTCTGGGTGGATGTCCCAGCAATGGCATTTCAGGACATTTTGCTTGGTGGCTATAAAGTGTATCACAATACATTGGCTGAAAAAAGAGATACTGACTCTTGCAGAGCAGCATGCAAAAATGAGGGGATTCCATACAATGGATTGAATTATTGTGTCCCTACGTCTCACCCTGGAGAAATTTATAACAGTGGCATATCTGGGAGGAACATGAGGTGGGGATGCAGGAAGCTTCTGAGGGTCTATACCAGCAAGGCCTGGACCAAGCCCCAGTAGAGGTGCACTCCCCCCACTCATGGGATTTCTGTCTGGTTGGAGGGGGCAAAGAGGCCCACATAGAGCACAATGACCAGCAGAAGAGGGAGGGGGAAGGTGTAGGACAACTCCCTTGGATTTTGATCATAAGGTGACGGTGGGCCTTGGTCTGTGGCAACCAGAGTCGGCTGTTCGCATCCCTTTTCTTTCATAGGTCTGTCATTGCATTACCATTGGATGATGGTTACCTAGTGAAGTCCACAGTGGGGGCAGTCATTTAGTTATGTTTCTTGGTTCAACCGTTTTCTATTCATGGTTAAAGCTGTTTTATAAAAAAACAACTCAAGACAATTATAGTGACTTTAAAACAAGGTTGTTTTATTTTCCCCTTAGTTTGGAACGAGTCTTGAAGTTATCACATACAGTACGTCTAAAATGGCTTATTACAATAATGAAGACATATCATATTTGTATTAATGCTAGTAAAAGGCTTTATAATGCTCTTCACTGATATTCTCTGTAGAAATGTATTCTATTTGTTTTAAAGCATAGGTTATACACTAATGTGATTCTTATGTAATGTAGGACTGTACTGAACACTACTTTTTTTTTTGTTTTGTTTATTTTTTTCAGTTGGGTCCCGGTCAGCATCTATCCTTCAGCCACTCATCCAGCCCCACACCCCAACATCAGGCTGCATACTCCCGCTTCTCCCACGGTTTTACCCTCTGTGGCAGGGTGGTGAGGAGCCCACTTAGCTCAACTCACTTCAACCAGGATCCAGATGCGGGGAGCGTCATTCGGAGTGAGGGCCTGCGGTGGGTGACTGCATCATCCTGCATGATCTGGGACCATGTTTTCTATTTGCTCCCCTTTTTGTGTGGGTGGGGCTTGCAATGACATCAGCGGAGGGAGCATGCATGTGTATGCAAGTGCTCCTCCAGGTGTCTACCCCATCTCCGCCCCTCTTCTACAGTGTCAGTGCACTGCCCCCCCAGCCTCCACTAGGGGCCAGTCAAGTGCCAGTCACTGGTGAACCCCCCTCCCTGGAGAAGGAGAACAGTCCCTCAGACGCTCGATCCGTCTCCTCTCCTGCCAATCCCTAGCGGCCCATGCTCATTCCCAAACATGGGTCACCGGCATAGAGTGACCCGGATTCAGGAGTAAGCCCAGGGTGTCAGTTGTCAGCTGGGATGAGGAGGACTGAGCATCTTAAAGGATGCTTTCCACAGGGGAGGGAGGGAGGGAGGTTCTTTATGCTGTGCAACCGTGACCTAGAGAATTTGGAGGCAGTGGAGGCAAGAACCAAAATAAGCATAGGAGGTGATACCAACTGGCTGGAGTGGAAGCCGATTCCTTGGGTCACACTTCTGTCTTGGCCAGCATCCTGAAGAGAAGAAAAACAGGAGGAAAAAACCCCACCTGTGCAGAATGAAGACCGCCGTCCTGCATGCAGACTCCACACCTGCCAATCTAAGCAGCTTCCCATTGCTAAGTAGAACCACAGCTTATGGCAGGAACTTGGTCCTCCCCTACCAAACTCCAACATAGGGAGGATATACCACATGTGACTACTGTAGAGCAAAGTAATCCCTAGGAGAAGGCAGGGTGACAAGGTTGGTGCAGGGGTGGCAGACATGAGAAAGGGCTGGAGAGCAGGTTGGCGAAGGGGGGAAAACAATAAGTTAAAAAAAAAAAAGCACCACATAGTGCTGAAAAGCAGCAACAGGAATTTATTTTTTTTGCTAAAAATCACATTAAAATCTAGTTTCTTTGTACCTTTGTCTTTTTTTTATCTTCAAATCCTTGTTTTATGGGGGATCCATTTGATAAGCACATTGAGACATTCAAAGGGATATTGGTTGTCTGTAGTTAATGCACTTTCAGGTGCTAAAGGCACCCGGCACAAGCACCTTGTGACTTATTACACACCTGGACATGCATTAACCACAGACAACCAACACCCTGTTATGGACTTCCAGGAATATATGTAAGCAGTAGGACACGTCTAAATGCAGAACTGCAAGAGAACTTCTCATGTCTACCACACGTAGAAGCACACAACAAAAGAGATGGCACTATATTAAAATCAGCCAGCCCACGGGGTCTGGGGAGCGTGTTGTAATCTCCACCAAAGGAATGAGAGAAGCCACTGGTGCATGAACACTAGCACCTCTTCCAGAGTGTGAAATAAGAGAGCAAGCAAAATGTGGGCATGCCCCCCCCCAGCCCCCTAGCATTTACTGACCTCACAATATCCCAGAATTATCTTGCCCAGGAGAAAAGGCATATAGATGGCACTGATAAACATGAAATAAACATAGGACACTTGAAAACCCCAGAACAACCTAATTAACACTGTAAAACATACCCTATCTTAACACGCAGGCACAGTCCATATCTGTAGCATTCTGTCCCATGATTTTGAGTCCAGCTGAAATGAACAGTAATAACAGGACCCATTTGCCCTCTGTTCTAAAACTGGAAGCAGCTAAGCTCAGCTGGAGCACTTTAACTAGGTAGGGTTCAAATGCAATGTACAGCCAAAACAACAGAAAAAGAGCAGATCAGGATATCATAATTGTACAAAGGATAGGCGCAAGTCCATATCAGTAGGCTTGCCTGAAAAGAGTTAATGCCGGACAGAGAAGCATCACATTCTGTCTGTGACGCCCATCTGGGAAATTAAGCCTCCTGCCAAAAGGGATCCACAATAACTGAGCCCTTCAAATAGCACACTCTTCTTTTGGGGGGGATCATGTGATCTGCAACTATCGCACTATGCGTTGTTGCTATCAGTGAGCACATGCATGATATTCACCCAGCACATTTAGGTGCAGTTGCAGGAACTCCCCCCCACCCACACACACACACACCTAACATACAAGTTCAAGTTTATTGCAGGAATCTCCATTGAGCAAGCTCATTCACAAGGAGGTCCTTTGACACAGAGACAGGTAGTTACAGATTGCATAATGGAAAAAAACAGTACAAATTTAAGTACAGAATTATAGGCAAGCATTAACATGTTGCATAGTAATGACAATGACATAGAAAAATACAAGTACAGAAAAAAAGGTACAATCCCTGGCCTCCACTGTTTTGAGACACAAAAGAAAGAAAGGAAGAAAGGCATAATTAGTAGTTCACCCAAAGTGGAAAGTGGTACCAGGTTATTAAAATGGCAGTTTTAATCACTGAGAGTACACAATTAAAAGTAGGTTCATCAGGAAAGGCTCTCACAAAATTGAAACATAGAAGTACTCACTCCCTATCAAGTTGTCAGAGGCATAGTATGAAATGCCGATCTCCCCTCCCGTGTGGCAACTTCTGCGTTTAGAAATTTCTCAACTTCTAGTCATGTATTGAAATATCCTGGTGATCGAGCCAGCCTGGAGATGTGAAGTCTGGATGTTTACAGGTGAGCAAAGACCCATGCAGGCCAGTGTAGCTTCTCTTTTACACTGTTAAAACAGCTGGCATTGCCAATTCCCTGTTCGACTGTACTCAGGGAAGATGCTGATCACTGCTTCTCACTCATGCAGGGACCATGTTACATAGCTACCTTCATGATGATTTCTTGGTCCTGGAACTGCAGGTATTTAATTAAAGTGGTGAGGCTTCTCAACCACTGAGGCTGGCCAGGGATTTGCTGAGTTCTCTCAACTTTGAACACCTTTAAAGCTGCATCCAGATTTAAAATTTCAGCTAACCACTTCTGTACAGATTTCATGGGGTCATTCTTTTCAAGGACCTGCAGGAGGACCACATGACACACATTAGAGTGGTGGCTTCTGGTTCTTATGGCCATCAACAGTGGCTTGGAGTTGCCTAATGGCTTCCTTTGCTCTGTCCCTGTCCCACTACATGTCTACTAACTGGTCCTTCAGGGCACTAATGCAGACCTCTGTTTTATCGAGTCTGGTAGTATGCTCCCCAGAGGTTTCAGCAAGGGCATCCACTGTAGTTTACAGGTGGGTTTTCAATGCTGACACATTGGTAAACCCGGCCCAGACTTCATTTTGTAAGTTAGTTATTGTTGCAATACGATTTGCCAGGGACATCTCAATATGTATGGATGAAGCTTGCATGCCAGGTACCAAGACTTCAATGGTTGCAGTACTGGTGGATAGCTATACATGGCAGCAGGTCTCAGGGTGCGACCCTGATTTGGAAGTTGCTGCAGGCTCAAAAGAAAGCTGCTTCTGTCTTTTATTTTGTCCTGGAGTGCCCATTATCAAATCCAAGGTGCAGAAACACATTCAGATTCAAAAGGGCAAACAACACAATATCAGATAATGGAGTGTTAGTGAGGGAGCCAAGCTAGCATTCAACCAACATCAATCCCAGCTTGGCCATGCCCCTGAAAACAGGCATGCTTACTGTACAATTCATGCGCTCAGCTGTAAGTATTTTGCTGTTTTTCTGTACACAGATAAAAGCATATTGAAGGTAGGAGGGTCAACTGCTTAGACTACTGAACTATGAAATGGGAGTTAACAGACTAGAAGTCAATTGCAGCTAGTGCCTTGGAATGGGTCATATAGAGTCCCTGTGCTTTAGTCCAGTCAACTGTGAAAGGCTAGAAGCAGGATATCAAAGAAAATGAGGTGTTGCATCTCTACTTTGGCTATACATGTGCAACTCAACCCCCACTTCAGACCTTCCCTACCACAACTGTCCCTTGGTGGGGGCAGGAGGGGGGCAACAACCTCAGGGAAGACTCCCATGTCTAGCAGAATTAGGGTGGTACATCTCACTGGAAGCCACTCCCTGTGCATTATACAGTCCCTGAGCTTGACCCTTGACCAATGCCACCTGAGGCATGGTCCGCTGCAGTGCAGTTATAAATGTCTCTGTGCACACTTGTGGTCTTTGCCTTGGCCTTGATATCTGTGCCCCTTTGAGGAAGAACTATTTACTACTGTCCTTTCTGTGGGCTCCATGCTGCATGGATGGGGACTGCAGTTCTTCTTCCTCCCTACCTTGCTCATCTTTGTGATCAGAACCTTTTTCTCCTTCACGCATCTTGGCTCAGAGGAAAAATGGAGCCACCTTTCTTGGTCATAGATTTCCCATTGCATTTTACACTGTACAGTTTACTGTCCCCACATGGCAACTTGGGGTAGGTCTTAAACTTATTTAACTGTAAACCCATACATTATTTCAGTCGCATTAGCAGTTGCATGGCATTGAAACACTGTACCCTTTAAAAATCACAGATACAGAGCATGACACTTTCAGCTTAACTTTTTTTTTTTGCAGAACTTCAACAATTCATTGACTTATTTACAAGCTGATGCACACTTAACAGAAGGTAGGAACAGTTAGCCTGCAGCCGGTGTCCCCTACCACAGCTCCAGTGTTTGGGCCCAGTTTCAAATTAGCCTTCCAAATCAGTTACCACATTCAGTATAATTCAACATTAAACACAGAAAAATAGACCATGACACAGAAAAAAGACCAGAGGGCCATACAGTCTGCCCATATTCCCTATAATCCCTGGAACCTTCACTGGAACAGTGTGGTTGCATAAGAACTTACCATAACAGTAGATCTTCGAGAGTATCTCTTGCAGCAGGTCATAACACATGGGATTACAGCTGCAGGGGTCATTTCCTCTGGATGACTTCTCAGCAATCGACCTTGGGACCTCCCCCTAAACTTTACTACGTGATATCTGTATGGCACATATAAAAGGGGAGGTCTCAGCTACTCCTCAGTTCTTTTTCATCCTGGCAATCGAATGTGAAAACATAGCCAAAGCCTCCAATGGGAACCAAGGAAGGAAATAAGGCAGCAGCTTGTGGAATCATAAAAGGACAGGAGCAAGGAACCCTTCTGAAGTAACAGCAAGGGGGAAGGAAGACGGGGCTGCATGACCTGTTGGAAGAGATCCTCTCAAAGATCTACTGTTACAATAAGTTCTTACGCAACCATACTATCTTTCTCGAGGCAATCTCTTGCAACAGGTCACAACACAAGGGAGGATTACCAAGCAGTTATGCCCAGTGGGAGGAGGATGCAAACCATCAGGACTTAGGACAGGAGGCCTTGTAGGACGGCCTGTCCAAAATTGGTCCACTTCTTGGAAGCAATGCCTAGACTGTAATGCATGGTGAAGGTACAGTATGTACAGTAGACCACATGGCGGCTTCACAAATATCCAAGGCAGAAATGCCCCAGAAACATGCCATAGAGGCAGCCATGCCTCTCCTAGAATGAGGTTTTAAAACCCCAGTGAGAGGTTTTCCGTATTTTACATAAACATAATATAATTGGCCAACCATGTGGACAAGCACTATTTGGAAACACTAATGCCCTGGTTTCCAGGGGTGAAAGAAACAAAAAGTTGCTCTGTTTTTCACAACTGTGAAGTGCGGAGAAGGTAAAAGCTTAATGTTCTATGCACATTGAAACCATGAAGCAGGGCTTCCCCTGGATTCATAGACTCCGCTAAGTGCACTGGTAATTGAATGGCTTGATTTAAAGTAAATTCAGAAACAACTTTTGGCAAAACCGACGGATTCGTGCGTAAAGACACCCAATCATTATGAAATTGCAGGTATGGAGGTTTTCACATTAGTGCGTGTAACTCTGAAAAACATCTGCCTGATGTAATGGCAACTAAAAACAGTTTTCCAAAAAAGATAATGGAGGTCATTAGATTCAGCGGGCTCAAATGGTCTCGTAGTCAATTTTTCAAGCACAAAATTCATATCCCACACAGGGACTGGATACCGGATATGGGGATGAAGGTGCAGAATACCTTTCAAAAAGGTTCTAATCAAAGGCAACTGTGAAAAAGGAATGTTACCCACAGGTAAATGAAATGCGGCAATGGCCCAAAGGTGGACTTTCACAGAGGATTATTTCAGTCCACTCTCTGACAAGGAGAGCAAATAATCTAAGATGGGCTGAGGGGAACACTTACAAGGATCAAAATCCAGTGTAGATGCCCAAATGGAGAAGCATTTCAACTTCATGGAATATGAAGACAGAGTAGATTGCTTCCTAGCAGCCCAGAGGACTTCAGCTGCCTTTGGGGACACCGAAAGTGCAAGATGACTATGTCCTCAGAAGTCAGGCATGCAGATGGAGGGAGGGAGGAGGGAGTGAAGGTCTGGGTGTAGCAGGGAGCCATGCACCTAGGACAGCAGAGCCCAGCAAATTGGTAGAGGTAGGGAAACCAGTTCTGAGAGCTGTAGAAGCATAGATGCCCCATCTCAAACCAGTTTGAGTAGTATTCTCTGAACGAGAGGAAAGGGCGGTAAGGCATAAAGAAATCTTCCTGTCCAGGAAAGAGATAACAGATCCCACCACACTGTTCCAGGACCTCACTCAAGAGAGCAGTAAAGTGGCAGTTTTGCATTCTGCAGAGAGGCAAACAGGTCCAACTCCAGTTGACCCCACAGGTGGAAGATATCATGTAGGACATCGGGCAAGATTTCCCACTCATGGGCCTGGGCCGTGGATCTGCTCAGGGCATCTGCCAGGGTGTAGGACACCCCAGGGATGTGAACTGCCAGAAGATGAATATTTCTCTGGATCACCCAATACCAAACCCTCATCGATTCTCTGCAGAGAAGGTATGAATGGGTGCCACCTTGCTTGTTCAGGTAGTGAACTACCTTAGAACTGTCTGATTGCACCTTAAGATAACTGAGGGAAAGGTGAGTGTCGAACACCTGTAAGGCATAGAGAACTGCTCTCATCTCCAAAACACTGATGTGGAGGCGGGCCTCCACTAGTGTCCAAGATCCTTGGGACCTGACATGCAGGAGATGAGCACCCCACCCTCTGAAGGAGGTGTAGTCAGAATGAGACTCAGGATAGGAGAATGAAATGGCATGCCTCTCATTAAATTGTCCCTGGACTTCCACCATTGTAGGGCTCGAATAGCTGGGGATACATCAGGATCAGGGCATTGAAATCACCCTCTTAATGGTCCCATTGGACTCTGAGGGACCACTGAAGGACCCTCATATTTAACCAGGCATTGGGGACCATTGGTATCATGGCCGCCAAATGTCCCAGGAGGTAGAGGTAGTCTCATGCCGAAACCACTCTGCTGGACTCTCATCTGTGTGCCAAAGCAATCAGGGCATCTGCCCCAAGCTATGGGTAGATACGCCATCCCCACAGAGGTGTCTAGCATGGCTCCAATATAATGGAGCCATTCTGCAATGTTCATTTTGGACTTTGGATAGTTTACCACTATCCTCACCTGGGTGAACAACTGCAGGGTTCGAGAAAGTGTGAGCAACAGCTATTGGCTAGAAGACACTTTCAGGAGCCAGTCATCTGGGTAAGGAAAGACATAGAGGCCTTCCATGCGGAGGGCTGCTGTAACCACCGCTAGGCATTTTGTAAATAACCTTGGGGTGGATGAAAGGATGAATGGGAGGGCCCTGAATTGGTAATGATGACCCTGAGATATGAAATGGAGAAACCGTATGTGAGCAGGGTGCATCAGGATATGGCGGCATGCACCCTTCACATCCAGACAGCACAGCCAATTACCTCTGTTCAGCAAAGGGAGATGTGTCAGAAGAGACACCATCATGAACTTTTGGTATTTGATGTAGAGGTTGAGACACCTCAGATCCAAATTGGGGCGCAAGTCCCCCGTCCATTTGGAAACCAGGGAAAAATGGGAGTAAAATCCCATACCCATCTGGGGAAGGGGAACTGGTTCAATGTCCTGTTTTGAGAGCAAAGCATCAATGTTGGTTCATAAGATTAATGTTTGGTCTGGGGAGTAAAGAGAGACCTGTTGGGCAAAGGAAGAGTTATCTCTATGAACTCCAGTGTGTGCCCTGTCGTGATCAATTGCAGGAGCCACATGTTGGAGGAGATGGCTTGCCACCCTTGTGGTTGCAGGGAAAACCGGCCCCCAACAGTTGTGGGTAGGGTCTCTGTACCCATGACTGGGGAAAGGCAGACCCTGCAGGGGGGGCTGCAGGGATGTATCGGGTTTTTTGAGCATTCCTAGGACCTGGCAATATTAATTGCATTTTTCTTTTATTGGCAGGTTGCTTTTGAGCATTGGGATGGCCCTTGTAGGGGTGACTCCTCGAGGAGCCCCTGAATGCCAGTTTTTGCTTTTGGATGGTACAGGATCCAGACCAACTGAAGGGTACAAGAGTCTTGCAAATCCTATAATATGTCTTGGGTCTGTGGACCAAACAGCTGATCCCTCTTAAAAGAAGCATTAAGGATAGATTGTTGCATGTCCTGTAAAAATCCTGACACTCTGAGCCAGGTGTGTCTCCTGAGACAAACTCCTGCTGAGGACATATGATCCGCAGTGTCAATGTCATCATAGGTGGCCCTCAGCAGGTGGCAACATACAGCTGCCAGCGTAGACATTTTGACTGTCAGATTCTCCTGGACAGAACCCACTGGGAGGGACTCAACAGTTACCTGGGAGGCCTTTAGGATTTCCTCCTGATATTTCAGGAGGTGTCCCATGTAATTAAGTATATAGAGAGACACAGTGGCTGAGGCATAAACCCTTTTTCCCATAATATACAATTTCTTGGATTCCTTATCTGGGGGCTGAGCATTCATGTGCTGAGACCTAGAAGACCTATCATGCATGGCATTGATCACCACAGAGTCCATCTGAGGTGGAGACATGAAATAGGGGTGAGCTGCTGGGGCCTGATAAACCCTATCAGCCTTGCGAGCATTGGAGGATATTTTAAAAGCTTGCTTCCATGCAGCCCAAATAGCCTCTTCAAAGGCATCCACCGAAGGAGGGATGACTAGAGTGGGGCATTCCGCTACATCAAAGTACTGTGCCAATTTTTTTCTGGAAGCATCCTGCTCAGTGCTCTGAAATCCAAACATTTTCTGGAGGTACAGCATAATGTCTGAAAATGTTGGTTCACTTGGCGGAGAACAAGGGAGCTAGAGAGTAGGTTCACCCTGTAAAGAGGAGGCAGCTGAGGAGGACTGTGGAGATTCCTTGTGATGCATGCCATCATCCTCCTCCAGGTCAGCCAGATTCCAGTCCTGTAGGAATGGGTCCTCTATGTCTACATCCCGAGTGTAAACACCCAGGGAGACAGGGGAAGAAATGGCTGTCAGCTGTGCCAAAGCAGACTGAAAGGGAGCAGAGACCAGAGATGACCCCTCACTAGAGGGGCACGGGGTCTGAGTCAGGCCCAGGATAGAGTTCACTACAGCCTGGACATCAATCATTGCCATCTTCCCAGTGGAAGTAGCCAAGGTAGAATGGACAGAATGAATTGGGACCACTGACGTAATAGGGGAAGGCAGTGGAACCAAATGTGGAGTCATTGAACAGGGGTGTACGTAAGACCCCAGGATGATCAACAAGGGCACTAACATTAAGCCCTGTGAGGCAAGGCCGGTCGTCGATGATGGGATCACTGATGGGCTTGAAGCCCTTGTCGTCTATTACAGAATCATCGATGGGCTAAAAGCCATCGTCGACGATGATAAGATCGTTGATGGGCCTGAAGCCATCATCAACGGATGATGGTCAGAACCCACAGAAGGGGGAGGCAGCTTTGGATGCTGTAAAATCACCCCTGAGCCCGTCATCAACAGACGAGCCATCAACGAGGGAGGAGAAGAGCCCATAATCATCGAAAGTGTATAAGACAATGTAAGAGGGGCAACTTTCTCTATACTTACCTTCTGTGAAGTACTCATCGTCAATGATTAGGGAGCAGTGGAAACATGCTTAGTCTTGCTGGCATGTATCTTACCAGGACCCTATCCTGTCGATGAGGAGGGCTCACCCACAGAGCGGTGAGACCCCGAGGAGGGGGTTGAAGACTCCCTGGGCTTAGAGCATTGCCGCTGCTTCATAAGGGCAACCTTTTGCTCCAAGATGAACTTGCAGAGCTATTGAAACCTTCAATGTTTTGTGGCCTTGTTGAACCAATTATAGAAGACACACTCCTGGGTGTCATGTTTAGGACCAAGGCAGCAAACACAGACTTCATGGAGGTCTTCTGCAGTGATTCTGTGACCAAAGGAACACTTTTGGAATAAGGGATCTGAAGACATCAGTATATGAACTTTTTAAAATTAATTTTTGGTCGGTAGAACTCTTTGTTGATGACTGGTAAGCAGAGCTCCGAAGGAGAACTTGTTGCATGCAGGTCATGATTGAAAAGAACTGAGAAGTAGCAGCTGGGACCACCCCCTTTTATACATGCCATACAGACACCACATAATAAGGTTAGGGGTAGGTCCCAGGGTCGACTGCTGAGAAGTCATCCAGAGGAAATGACGCCTGTGTCTGTAATCCCATGTGTTATGACCTGCTGCAGGAGATTCCCTCAAATAATTGTTCCTCCAGGGTACTAACCCCCCCATCCTATCCTATCCCCATTCTCCTCCCTGGTCTTGTCACCCCAAGTGACCACTAATCCCTTCACTCTACCCCATACTGAAAAGGAGAAGGGAAATCTTAGCCCCCCCACAAAAAAAAAAATCAGGGTAATTAGTTAAGGTAAACACCAAGATAGAGCAGTCAATATGGAGAAGGGCAGGGGTAAATGGAGAAAAAGACAAAGGCAGTAGGGACAGGGATGGGGCAAAAAGAAACAAAGCCATAAAAAAATGGAGGGTAATGAGTACCAATGCCCGTAGTCTAGGTAAAAAGCTCCCCGAAATGGTGGCCTTGATGAAAGAGGGATGTTAGCATATCGTGGCAATCACAGAAATATGGTACACAGAGAACCATGACTGGGATGTCAACATACCAGGGTACACAATCTACAGGAGGGACAGGGAGGGAAAAAGAGGAGGAGGAGTAGCTCTCTATGTAAGGGGAGGGATCAAAGCAACAGAACTAAAGGGTAAACAGGAAGGAGAGAAGGCACTGTGGTTCACCATGGAGACTGGAAATGGCTCAACAATCCGCACAGGGGTTGTATGCAGACCCCCATCTCAGGGGGAGGAAATGGTCAAGGAAATGATAGAAGGCATCCTTGGGATGGCAGAGAAAGGGGATATATTGCTGATGAGGGAACTGAATATGCTAGATGTTGACTGGAGCACCATTGCTGCAGCCACATCCAAGAGCAGGGCCATTCTCGATGTCCTACAGGGGGCATGCCTCAGACAGCCAGTGTTGGAACCCACTCAGGAGAGAGCAATCAGACCTGGTACTCTCAAATGAGGATGGAGAGAGGATCTCTGATCTTGAAGTGGGTAGTCATCTGGGAACAAGCGACCACCAAACAATGTGGTTCATGATAAACTTAGCTGTAGAGTCAAGCCACACAAAAGTGAAGGTACTGGACTTCAGGAGGGCTGATTTTGTCAAAATGGGATAGTGCCCCAGAAAAGCACTAGCAAACAGGCAAGAAGGAGGGGTGGAGCAACAATGGGAAACATCAAAACTGCCATCACAGAGGCAACAAGCCTTTGTGTGAAGCAAATAAACAAATAAAATGAAAGAAAAACACTATGGTTCTCAAAAGAAGTAGGGAAGGTAAGGGAGAAAAGATAGCATTCAGGAAGTATAAGGAAACACAGAAGGAGCAGGATAGAGAACTGTACCTAGTTAAAGCAGAAGGAAGCAGGTAAGGCAGTCAGAATAGCAAAGGCCCAAACCGAGGAAAAAGATAGCCAACTTGTTAAGAAGGGGATAAAACCTTTATAGGTACATTAGGGAGCAAAGAAAGACTAAGGTAGGATACTGAGGCTGAACAAAGAGGAAGGTGGATGGGCAGAGAGCAACAGTGAAAAGAGGGTTACTGAACGAATACTTCTGCTCAGTATTCACAATGGAAAAGCAGGGAGAAATACCTAATCCAGTCAATAGAAGCACTCTGGATAGGGGGGTTGATATTAGTCCTTTCACAGAAGAAAGGGTTCTGAAATAACCCTTAAAACTGAAGGTAGATAAAGCAATGGGGCCTGATGAAATTCACCCCAGAATTCCAAAAGAGCTAAGGGAAGAACTAGTAACACCACTGACTACACTTTTTAATAAATCATGGGAGGATGGTGTGGTACCTGAGGACTAGAGGAGGGCAGATGTGATTCTCCTTCACAAAAGTGGGAGCAAGACAGAGGTAGGAAACTACAGACCTGTTAGTTTGATCTCAGTGGTAGGGAAAATGATGGAATCACTTCTGAAGGAAAGAATTGTCGAGTATCTAGAAGCCAGTGGGGCACAGGACCCAAGCCAGCATGGATTCACAGCGGGAACGTCATGTCAGACGAATCTAATTGATTTCTTTGACTGGGTGACCAAAGCAGTAGACCAGGGACGGGCTGTGGACATGGCTTACCTAGACTTTAGCAAGGCATTTGACACAGTCCCACACAAAAGATTAATAAACAAATTAGCCTGCCTGGGAGTGGGTCCCAGGGTGGTACAATGGGTAAAACACTGGTTGGATAACAGGACACAGCTGGTAATAGTAAATGGAGTCCACAGTGAAGAAAGGAGGGTTACTAGTGGGGTACCGCAGGGTTCAGTACTGGGGCCGGTCCTTTTTAATGTCTTTATAAGCGACATTGCAGAGGGAATGGAAGGGAAAGTACGTCTCTTTGCAGACGACACAAAGATCTGCAACAGAGTTGATACGCAAGGTGGGGTGGAAAGGATGAAAAGGACTTGTAAGGTTGGAGGAATGGTCAAATGTATGGCAGCTTAGATTAAATGCAAAGAAGTGCAAAGTAATGCAACTGGAAACAAAACCCAGGGAAGAGTACACAGTGGGGGTGAGATACTGACAACAACAAAAATGGAGAGAGACCTGGGGTAGTCATATCAGATGACCTAAGGTGGGCCAGCAATGTAAGAAAGGCAATAAGGAGGGCTGGGGGATACTGTGATGCATAGGAGAGGCATCACCAGTAAAAACAGGAAGTTGTTGGCCCTCTGTACAGACAGTTAGGTAAGACCACATCTGGAGTACTGTGTACAGTTCTGGAGACCCCATCTCCGTAAAGACATAGACAGGGTGGAGGCTGTCCAGAGGAGGGCAACCAAAATGATGCAGGGTCTGCACTAGAAGACATATGAAAAAAGACTAAAGGAACTTAAGATGTATAGCCTTGAGGAAAGGAGGGAGATGGGGGGCATGATAGAAACTTTCAAATACCTCAAGGGAATCAACAAAGTCCAAGAGGGCAACATCTTTCAGAAATAGAGATGTGCAAGAACAAGGGGGCACAATTTGAAGATAGAATGGGACAACAGAGAGGTAATGTGAGAAGTATTTTCACAGAGAGGGTTGTGGATACATAGAACAGCCTTCCTGAGGAGGTCATAGAGTCAAAAACAGTGGAGGAATTCAAGAATGCATGGGACAGAAATAAGGCAATTCTAGTGGGGGGTAGGAGGAAGTAGGCTGTTGGTTAACTAGGATCTGCAGCTTATCCATTAGGTAGGTAAATGGGCAGAATAGGTGGGCCAAGTGGTCCTTATCTGCCATCAAATTCTATGTTTCATGCCTGCCTGAATCCCCTGTTTGTGTCTGCACTCACCACCTCAGCCGACAGACTGTTACAAGGTTCCACCACCCTTGCCGTAAAGAAGTACTTCCTCACGTCCCTCCTGCTAATTTCCACTTGTGCACACATGAACCCAAGCTGGTATTCAGGGTAAATAATCCCCCACAGTTTACTGTGTTAATTCCTCTAAGGAACTTGAAGATCTCCATCATATCTCTTCCTCCCTTCTGGTTTCCAGGGAATACATATTTAGTGCCTTGAGGTGCTCCTCATAGGATCTGCCCTGCTGGCCCTGAATCATGCTTGTTGCTCTGCGCTGCACTGTTTCCAACCTATCCCTGTCCTTTCTGAGGTGAGGGCTGGATGCACTACTCCAGGTGAGGCATCACCAGAGATCTGTATATCTGTATAATGTATTAACATTAATCTCATTTGGCAATATTCATTGTTACTGTTCAACGTCCCCAATCAACTGGTCACAAGTTCAATTCTCTTCAACAGGTCAGTTACTCTCAACATAGTTACAGTTTGATACCACAGTTCCCTCCAGTACATTACTTTTTGTTACCAAATTTCTTGCTTGCACTTCGGGATTTACACAGTTATTTTTCAGTGCCCCTCACAGCAGTGAGTGGGGTAAGGGGACATTGGGGTGTATCCGACCCTAACTGACACAAAGCAACACAGTGCCTCTTGGCAAGGGGGAGATGAAGGGGTGTACCCTTCCAAAGACACACACACACACACAGCACAATGAGGTACAGACTGTGACGTAGACAGACAGCTCTGAGTGCTGTATCTAATTTTTTTTTTTATTACATATAAAATATGTGATGGGAAGGTCAGTCAGAAGACCCACAGTCTTGCTGAACTGACACATCCAAAAAACCCCAAGGATAAATTCAAAGGACAGGAGGTATTTAAACTACAGAGGTCTGAGGTTCAATTAGCGTGTTAAATTTGCTTTGATCCCAGGAAATGAAATTAGCCATTCATGGCATCCCAAGGGGAATCCTTTGATTTTGCTCTGGGTTTCATATGGAAAGAGCATGCATGGGTTATGAATAACCTTCCAGGAACCAGCTCATTTCATCAAAGAGGTTGATGGCTGGGCCAAACAGGACCCAGAAGAATTTGGAAGGCCAAATATACATTCATGGGGAACCCTTGAATTACATCAGAGAGACCTTTGAGGTGTAGATTCCAAGGTCCAGACGGGATTAAAGAGGAAAATACACTTTTGCTTTTAATATAGTGACTTAGATCAAAGAAACTTTTGAGATGTATGTGTAGCAGAGCACAAACCGGTTTTGTCTGGTTAACCTGTGGAGAGGAAAGTCTGCGAGGTCACCTATTATGTTTTTTTAAATATTCTATTTGGACATCCTGTATTGTAAAATACAGATTTTGATACACCAAGGCGGAATTAGTGACCTCATGAGAAGGCCGGCTCAGAACTGTGTTTAATTGCTGAGAGAACCTTGACATAAACGCACAAGACAATATTTCTGACTGAGAGAAGAGAGACCATCAAAGCACTGAAGTAAGGACCTTAGACAGGATTAGTCTGAAGTTATTAATGGTAGGAACTGCACCTTTACCTGTTTGTTTTAAGGCTGTATGTGTTGGGATATATTTGTTCTGTATTTATTGTTCTGTTTTGATATTTTAAAGAGATATTTTTACAACGGAAACTGTCTGGAGTGCCTTGACATTTCTTTTTATTTTAAGTGGAGCTTTTAAAGGTTATAAGTAACACTGTGTATGAGCTTATTGTATACCAAACTGGGAAATGGAGAGAGTTCTCTAAAGTCTTGCATAGAGTTCTAAGGGTTCATTTGAAAGACCTGGTTGGGTGCCCATAGGTAAAGATATCTGGTCCCCTGAAGACAGAATTATCTGAGACTGACAATTGGGTATACTAACAAGAGGTTATCAGTTCAAATCCCTCCAGAGCTTGAGACTAAGGTGACTTGAACCCACAAAACAGACAAGAAGATTACCTTGTTCTGTTCACTGAACACAAATCATATGCTCAGAGGTTGGCATTTTGGGAGTAGAGGGCTGACCGGCTGAGCGAGTTTGTGACAGATTGGTTGGCAGTGGTGGCACAAAAAGTTTGGTGGTATAAGCTTCATTGTACAGAGGGTTAGCTTGAGACCGTGTAGCTCACTTGAAAAAAAGAAAGGCAGTGTTTTATTTCAAAAGAAAACAGAACTATATCCCTTGACTCACAGTTAAGTTCCTACCCATTTTATTTTTTTTCTAAGGTGCCAGTCAGATTAGCATAGTCAAAGAAGAAAATGGCTTCCGACTACAGCAGGCACACTGTAGAGTTCTTAAAGCAGTTGTGCGGGGACAGGGGAGTCCCGTTTGGGGTGAAAGCCAGTAAGCAGAACCTCATAGAGGCCCTGATGGTAGCAGATACCCAGAGCAGCGAGTCACAGACCATGACTGAAAGGGACCAAACCTCAAGTCTGGAAGGGCTAGCAGCCAGTGAGGGGTCCTGAGCTGATGAGGTGGACAGCAGGGCCACTGTCAGTGAAGGGCCACAGCAGCAGGGAATGGTCACCAGTATCCTGAATCCAGAGATACTCAAACTGCAAATTGAGTTGTGCAAGATGGAACTGGAGGCAGAGCGACAATAGAGAGATGGATCATGAGGCAGAGCGACAACAGAGGGAGGCAGACTGTGAGGAACATGAACGCCAGTGAGAGGCAGAGGAGAAGAGAGAGCGAGAATGCAGAGATGCAGAGAGGCAGAGAAGAAGAGAGAGAGAGAGAGAGACTGAGAATGTAGAGAGGCAGAGGAGAGAGGAGCACCAGTGGCAATGCGAACTGGAGAAGCTACGACTCCAACCAGTGGCACCAGGGCAGGTAAGTGGCTTGGGTTTAACTGGGACTGCAGGACTGGGTTACAAATTGAACTCCAAATTAATAGTTGAGTTTAAGGAAGGGGAGGATATGGACGCCTTTTTAAATTCTTTTGAAAATGTTTGTATTCAAGCTAAAATTCCTAGAGGGTCCTGGAGCTTCCAGCTATCCCAGCTACTTACCAGAAAAGCTTGGGATGCATTGGGTCAAATAGACAATGAAGACAGCAATGATTACAGCAAGTTAAAAGCTGCACTGTTAAAACAGTTTTAATTAACTGCTGAATCATACACAGCTAAATTCTGTAAACTCAGGAGAAACCCTGATATGAGCTATGAGGAGCTAGCCACGAAACAGCATCAGTTTTTAAAATGTTGGAGCGAAGGAAGTGAGGCAAACACTGTTGATAAAATCAAAAATGTGATTTTATTAGAAAAGTTTTATTGGGCACACCCAGCAGAGTTAAAAACCTGGCTAGAGGACAGAGTTCCAAAAACAGTGCAAGAGGCTGCTGAACTCTTGGACCACTATGCCAAGAGCAGACCTGCTCTGAGAGCGAATGGGGTGAGTGTGGCAGTGCAGAAAGGGAAAAGCACACCTTCAGGGCAGCTAAAACCCTCACTGCCTCCACCGAAACCAGTTAGCCCCAGGTTTCAAAGAAAAGATTTGTCTGAAGTAAGAAATGTTTGTTGGTTATATCAAGAAACTGGGCACATTGCCAGACAGTGTCCAAGAAGGGCAAGCAATAATATGCAAAGTAGTACCAGAAAGGAAGTGGGTTGTTTGGGTGTCCCTGGAAGCATGCCAGTGAACATGAGGGAACACATGCACCCTGTCATGGTAAATGGCGTACAGATGCAGGTGTTAAGGGGCACAGGAACATCCCTGACATTGGTAAAGGGGGATCTGGTACAGCCTGGTCAGCTTATACCTAATAAATACATGACTGTACAGAACTTTGCGGGTGAAGAGAAAACATTGCCACTGGCCAGTGTTCTCCTGGACTGGGGTGAAACAGGGGGAACTGTGCAACAGGTGGCTGTAGCCAACACATTAGCAGGATGTGATCCTGGGTAATAATCTCCAGCAGAGAGTGGTATGTGCAGTTACCCATAGCCAAGCAGGCAGGGAAATTGGTAGTTCCCTGAACCCCTCCCAGAAGCCACTGGGGAAGATACTGAGAGGCTGGTTCCCCAGCCTGTGTCTCCAGAGGGTGAGACTGATAAAAAGAGGGTAGAAATTTCCCCAGTAGCAAGTAACCACACAGCTACAGAGGGTTACTCCGAAGAGGGAGGGGTGACCTCTTGTCAGAGGGTTGGGATTGACAATGATCCTGAGGGCCCTGACACTAGTGCTAGGGACCCTAGTTTAGTGACTGAAGGGGACCTGTACCATGCCTTGGGAAGGTGTGAGGGGTTCGCAGCTGCTCAGAGGAGTGATCCTAGTTTAAAGAAGCTGAGGGCTTGGGCAGACACGGACAGTGCACAGGGAGGTGATGGCAGACATAAGGTTTACTGGGAACATTGACTTATGTATACCCAGGCAGTACAGACTGAGGGGGGGGATGCTAGGCAGGCAGCTTGTCATTCCCCAGGGATCTCGTGAGCAGTTGCTCAAGGTTGCCCATGATATTCCTTGTCTGGTCAACTGGGAATCACGTACACAATGCAGCGGTTGGCCCAGAATTTCTACTGGCCTAACTTCACCCAGCAGGTGAAGGAGTATTGCAGGTCTTGTCACTGGTGCCAAGAAATAGGGAAGGCGGGCAAGAAAATCCAAGCTGCCCTGATCCCCTTGCCCATAGTGGAGGAGCTATTCCAGAGGGTGGGAATGGATATTGTGGGGCCTTTAAATACCCCCAGCTCCTCAGGGAAGAGATTCATCCTGACTGTGGTGGATTATGCCACACAGTACCCAGAAGCAGTTGCCCTACCCTCACTGAGGACAAAGTGGCAGATGCTTTACTCCGGATTTTCTCCCATGTTGGGTGACTGCAGGAGGTAATCACCGATTGAGGGGGTTCCTTCATGTCAGACCTAATCAAATGTCTGTGGAAGAAGTGTGGGGTGGTGCAGAGATGCACGACACCGTATCACCCACAAGCTAATGGGCTTGTGGAATGCTTCAATGGTACCCTAAAGCCAATGCTCTGGGTGTTTGCTGAACAGCATGGGAGGGACTGGGAGAAATGCCTTCCCCACCTGTTGTTTGCATATAGGGAGGTGCCCCAAGAGTTGACAGGAATTTCCCCCTTCGAACTCTTATATGGACGCCGGGTATGTGGGCCCCTAGACTTCATCCGGGAGGACTGGGAAGGCAAGCATGCCACCCAGGGAACTACCATTGTGGATTATGTCCTTAGGTTTAGGGAAAGGCTGAAGGAGCTTACAAGGACAGCTCAGAGCAACCTGGCAGCTGCCCAACAGAAAGAAAAGGTGTAGTATAACTGCAGAGCCAGAGCTTGCTCGTACATGGTGGGTCAGGAAGTCATGGTCCTTATTCCGGTCCGGAAAGACAAGCTGCAAGCTGAGTGGGCAGGACCGTACAAAGTGGTTAGGAAGGTAAATGACATAAACTACGTTATGGAGTTATCTGACTGTAGACAGACAGAACGGATGTACCATGTTAACATGAAGAAGCCATATGCAAATAGGGCTGACATGATTTTCGCAGTGTGTAGTCATGGGGAGGGGACGGACAAAGGAGAACCCCTTCTGGACTTGCTGGAAGACAGTAAGCGGGAGTCCTCTGTGAGGCAGTAAAATTGTCTCCCAAGCTGAACCCAAACCAGATCCAGAAAGTGAGGGAGGTTTTAGCAGACTTTTCCCCCTTGTTTAGCACCAAACCTGGACTAACCCCCTTAGCGACACACGATGTGGAGACAGGGACATAGATGTCCATACGGTGGACAGCATATCGGGTGTCAGAGGCTGTCTTAAAGAACATTAGGAGGGAAGTGGAGGAGATGCTAGATTTAGGGATAATCCAGAGATCCCACAGTCCTTGGGCCCTCACCCATAGTCCTTGTACCCAAGCCAGATGGCTCAACTCAATTCTGTGTAGACTATCATGGACTGAATGCAGTCACAAAGTCAGATGCCCACACGATGCCCCGGACAGACGAACTCCTGGACAAGTTGAGGGGGTGACCTACCTTACGACCATTGACCTGACAAAGGGGTATTGGTAGGTAGAGTTGATGGACAGAGCTAGGGAGAGGTTGGCCTTCATCACTCCAATAGGCTTATTTAAGTTCAAAGTAATGCCTTTCGGAATGAAGAACGCCCCAGACACTTTCCAAGGGTTGGTGAACCAGGTGTTAAATGGTGCTGAGGAGTACGCAATGGCGTACCTGGATGACATTGCCATCTTCAGTACCAGCTGGGAGGAACACCTTTCACACCATAGGGAAGTGCTGGGCAGAATACAGAGGGCCGGGCTCACTGTCAAAGCTGAGAAGTGCCAGGTGGCCATGGGGAAGTGGCACTCGGACATGTGGCAGGGCCAAGGGACAGCCCGTCCCAGCCAAATAAAAATAGAGGTGATCCAGGCGTGGCCCAGACCAGAAACCCAGAAGCAGGTCAGGAGCTTTCTAGGGACAGCAGGGTACTACAGAAAGTTTGTACTCAATTACAGTGCCCTGGCTGCTCCCCTATCTGACTTGACAAAGAAAAAAATGCCAAGGAAAATCACTTGGGACCCAGCCTGTGAGGAAGCCTTTACCAAACTGAAGGAGGCACTGTGCAGTGCTCCTGTTTTGACCAGTCCAGACTATAGCAAAACTTTTATAGTTCAGATGGATGTCTCAGATGTGGGTATTGGGGCAGGACTAAGTCAGACATCCAGCAAAGGAAGGGACCACCCCATTGCCTACCTGAGTAAAAAACTGCTTCCCAGGGAGCAAGCATACTCCACTGTGGAAAAGAAGTGTCTTGCCATAGTGCAGGTTCTAAAGAAATTGAAGCCATACTTTATGGGCAGCCCTTTGTTGTACAGACTGACCACTACCCCCTAGTTTGGCTGGCGCAGATGGGGAAAAACAATGGTAGACTGCTCGGATGGAGTCTTGCTTTACAAGGGTATGATCTGAAAACCTTACATAAGGCCGGAGTCAAGAATCAGAACTCTGATGGGCTGTCTAGGGTCTATGAGGTGTGAACCAATTTGGGAAGCTCATCCCATGTAGGGGATAGAGCCCCAAATTCAGTCTAGGTGGGGAGGAGTGTGACATAGAGAGCCAGCTCTGAGTGCTATATCTAATTTTTTTTTATTACATATAAAATATGTGATGGCAAGGGCAGTCAGAAGACCCACAGTCTTGCTGAACTGACACATCCCAAAAAAAAAAACAAGGATAAGTTCAAAGGACAGGAGGTATTTAAACTACAGTGATCTGAGGTTCAATTAGCGTGTTAAATTTGCTTTGACCTCAGGAAATGAAATTAGCCATTCATGGCATCCCAAGGGAAATCCTTTGATTTTGCTCTAGGTGTCATATGGAAAGAGCATGCATGGGTTATGAATAGCCTTCCAGGAACCAGCTCATTTCATCAAAGAGGTTGATGGCTGGTCCAAACAGGACCCAGACACATTTGGAAGGCCAAATATACATTCCCGGGAAACCCTTGAATTACATCAGAGAAACCTTTGAGGTGTAGATTCCAAGGTCCAGACGGGATTAAAGAGGCAAATACACTTTTGCTTTGAATATGATGACTTAGATGAAAGAAACTTTTGAGATGTATGTGTAGCAGAGCACAAACTGGTTTTGTCTGGTTAACCTGTGGAGAGGAAAGTCTGTGAGGTTACCTATTATGTCTTTTTAAATATTCTATTTGGACATCCTGTATTGTAAAATATAGATTTTGACACACCAAGGTGGAATTAGTGACCTCATGAGAAGGCAGGCTCAGAACTGTGTTTAATTGCTGAGAGAACCTTGACATAAACACACAAGACAATATTTCTGACTGAGAGAAGAGAGACCATCAAAGCACTGAAGTAAGGACCTTAGACAGGATTAGTCTGAAGTTATTAATGGTAGGAACTGCACTTTTACCTGTTTGTTTTAAGGCTGTATGTGTTGGGATATATTTGTTCTGTATTTATTGTTCTGTTTTGATATTTTAAAGTAAAGAGATATTTTTACAACGGAAACTGTCTGGAGTGCCTTGACAATTCTTTTCATTTTGAGTGGAGCTTTTAAAGGTTATAAGTAACACTGTGTATGAGCTTATTGTATACCAAACTGGGAAATGGAGAGAGTTCTCTAAAGTCTTGCATAGAGTTCTAAGGGTTCATTTGAAAGACCTGGTTGGGTGCCCATAGGTAAAGATATCTGGTCCCCTGAAGACAGAATTATCTGAGCCTAATAATTGGGTATGCTAACAAGAGGTTATCAGTTTGAATCCCTCCAGAGCTTGAGACTAAGGTGACTTGAACCCACAAAACAGACAAGAGGGTTACCTTGTTCTGTTCACTGTATACAAATCATACGCTCAGAGGTTGACACTTTGGGAGCAGAGGGCTGACCGAGTTCATGACACAGACTACCTCAGTCTGCCTGCGCCGAGCCCCATGCCTCCATGGAGATCAAAGTCAGTGCCTGACATGGTCACAGCAACAGTGGCTCACCAACAGACCAGGTCCGTTCATCAGTTCTGGGGTACAGATCCTTGGTGACAAATGTTCTGATCTTCTGCCATTTATGCACTGCCACCTTGCTGTAGGCCACAGTCCCCTGCCAGCTCAGGATTAAGTCTGCCTCTTCTCCACCGTTAACAGGAACCCAGGACATTTTTCTGTGGAAGCCAATAGGAAACCTCCTTGAGAATGAGTTCCTAATAGGCTCACACTGTCCCCAATCTTGGACCCTGGCTAGAGCCTAAGTCTTTAGAGACCCACACCGTAGGGAGCCAGTGCCACCTGACCCAGGAACCCTACCACCATTCCTGGGCTTGCAGGCCCCCTCCAGCTGGTCGCAGCTGGAAAAGCGCACCTGTAGGTGCCAAATTGAAGCTTTGCGCAATGACACTCTGGACTGGGATGCACACCAAGAACTAGAACTGGATCTGCTTTAGGCCAGACAGATCCCCTGTTTATATGCCCTTAGTGGCCATGGAACACTGCCCAGGTACCCTCCCAACCAATGGGCAATCACAGGTGCAACACTGGCACCTAGACACTGTCATTAAGCAGGAAACACACTACAGAAACAGGATGCACATCATTTACAATCAGAACATTGATACTTCAGGGCTAGACATAACTTTCAGTGCATTTTAATCACTGGCACCTTATTTTACCAGCCACATAACAAAGGTGCAATCTAACACACAACATGATTTTACACACTGCATGGGTCCTGGTAACCCTTGTTATGACAGTTGGGTTACACATACAAGAGCAAATAAACCCTGATATTCTGGCTGATGAGTTAAACAAAATGAAACTTGTACAGTTTTGCTTAGGGCAACTCAAGCCCTTGGTTTTTGCCCTTTGCTTAACCCCCCCCCCCACAAAGTATTTCAGTTTGTATTCTGACAAGACCTCAATCACTTTAGATTAGAATGCTGAACTGAGAACCAGCTTGTCCTGCAGTGGCAGTCAAAGTAGCTGAGAGATCAACCACCACACACACACACACACACATACACACATACACACACACACACACACACTCCTGATCAGATCATTTCAAGCCCCCACACACACACACACACACCTAATCAGATCATTTCAAGCCCCCCCCCCACACACACACAGAAAATTCCTGAATTCAAATGAAATAGCCCTTGTAAAAAATATACAGTATTCATTTTCAACTGCTGTGATTGGCCTCAACTGATCACACTTATGACTCCACTTTCCTCAGCCACTCCTTAGGGTCAGTGAGGTACAGTGAGACTCATACATACTATATGTATTATATTTTAAGGGCTTTGTATGAGCAATATTTGTTAGCTGAAAAAATTCATCATGCAAGTTTTTTTAGACTAAAATGTATTTATAAAATCATCAGTTTATTTTGAAGTGCCTCACATATATTTTATAAGAGCTTCTATGGCCAATTGTGTAATTACTAGCTCAAGTCATTAAAGTTGTCCGTCACTCGCAGCTTTTAAAAATCTTTTCTGTGGAAGTTTTCTAGAATGGTGCTATCATATATTTCTGATGGTTAAAAAAGCACAGCACTGCACCAAGATATTTCATTTTTTTTCATGGCGGTCTTGACAGGGAGTGGGAACCTTTAAAAACTTCAAAATCCCATATCTAAGCTTAGGAATGAAAGAAAACAAAGAATGGGTATATAAATGTTTTAACTACACAAGTATTCTGGCTAAAAAAACGTTACATGATTATTAACAAATACTGCTGCTTTAACATATTCTCTCTATAAATGTTATTTGTGGTGAGTGAAAGTACTAAGTAATTTCTCTCGTATACCACACTACAGAAACATCAGTATACTCTTAGCCTAAACTTAACAAAATATTGTTTCTTCCTACTTTTAACCCCCAACAAAACCATACAGTGAATACATTACATTTTTAAGTGCTCCTAGTTTAAGAGAGTGCATTTTGTCTCACTTGAATACTTGTAAGTTGAAGGGATTTTTACAGTAATTATTCAGAAAAGCATTCTGATCTTCAAAGTGCACGAATCAAGCCGTACTAAAGCATCCATCCAGGCCTGGCACAAGAAACTATCCTCTGAAGACTTGCAAAGGCTTACAGTGGCTTACATGTTTTAGAATGTCTGTGCAAGAATACAACTTTCCCTCAATGAACAATGCAGTTAAAAAAAATCTGATCACACATGTATTAAGGTGTTATTAAAGAGGTCAGATGTATACCTTTCTCTGCCATATATTTTTCCCTGAAAGAAGAACTATATCAGTTGTTAGCCTTATGCATGGTCCCTGACAAGAAAATCAAAGCCTGTTTGGCTGTAAATCTTGTGAAATCTTGCTAGTTTGCTGTTTAATGAATGGGAGGTCACAGCTCAGCTTATAATGAAGCCACAGCACATCAGGTGCTTAAAACAGGGGATACAATGCTGTTAAATGCAAAAATAAAACACTGCAGGCTTTTTGTGTTTGAAGCACCACCCTAAAAGATTTATCTCTGTTGGAAAAAGCATAATGGCAGGAAGCCGCAATATATTAAAACAGTATATTAAGACAAACGGGCATTTGAGATCAGATTACATATCACTTTCCTCCAGACTGACACGGTAAGAAATCAAAGCAAAGTAAAATGATAATCCTAGCCCATAATGGTCTAATAACCCTGTAACCAAAGTGCTTGAGGGAGTAAGCTTCTACTTGCTCAGCACACTGTTCAGGATGCAGAGCTACCCGAAAAATCCACAGTCATGTACTACAAAGCATTACCGCTTAAGTGCTCATTTAGGATTTCCTCCTGAATGCAACATATTCACTTGAGAGAAATAATTAGGCATCAGTTGTGGATGGTGTTCACACATTGTGTATCATCCTTAAAATGACAAGAAAACCGTGGATCCCCAATGGCACAACTAGATGGTCATATTTTTAGTAGGCTCTAAAAAAAAAAACATCACTAGCAGCAACTGTGTTCCACTGAAATTAGTTCTACACGGTGTTTATTTGTCCGGGTTACATAAGTACACAAAGAAGAACATGCTGCGGGGGCGCGTGTTGAGCCAGACGAAAAAGGGAATGTTGAAACAATTAAGGTTCCACACTGACACTTTCCCCAGAGGTGGAGTCTGCCTAAGTCGCAATCCTTATATGCTACACATAGCTTTAAAGAGTTATTTCATCTGGTATGTACACAGGCAATTTGATTAGTATGTTGTGGCATACAGAAAATCATCCATGAAGTTAGCAAAGTGAAAAAAGTATGTGTGCAAGAAGAAGCCCAAGTAAATATATGTATAAGAAATTAATGGAGAATAAAATAATTGACAGGTCAAATGTCAGGCTATAAGGAAGAAAGATGAGGGGGTGGGCATGTGTGAAGTGATAAGGGTAAAAGGAGCATAGCACAGGAAAAAAAGAACAGTAAAAAAATAAAACGAAGAAAAGAGCTTTAATAGGAGCTAGAAGAGCATAAGTTATTAACAGTGCAAATGAAAAAATGAAACAATGGGAGACTGAGGGTGTCTAAAAGGTGGGTTACAAAGGGGGGCAGATATATAGAGAAGAACAAAACAGAAGGAGGGGTTGGTAAAAGGAAGGTTGCAAAAATGATAAGAAAAGTTATAGGACAGGAAAAAGGGGAGGGAGAGTGAGAGAAGTATAGGTACGTGTGCAGAACATGGTATAAGGAAGACGCACCAGCATTCTCTCAGATAAAGGATAGATAGTGGAGTTAATTCTTCCAAGTACTGTATACCTTTCATGTCATTCAGGTTCCTGTGAGGAAGAAAAAGGAAAACAGACAAAGGTAGTAAATATACATAATACAGTATATTTCCAAATGGGTACCTAATTATTGAGGTGTTTCGGTGTTGGCCAGCCACTAAAGACCCTTACCTTCGCTTTGTTCTGCCAGGTCCATCTGTTGCTGTGGATGTAGACACCATGCTGGACCATGTGAACAAACTGACGGACGCATGAAATAGATGATATTTATTCTGTATAGCAGGATGTTCTTCTCTTGAGCTCTAGCCCTAGACTGACAAATTCTCTGACTGACAGGCATTACACGGCATTGGCAGGCAGTGCAACAAACTGTTCCATGCAAGTTCTAAGTACTCTTAAAGGGGTGGTAGCTAACACCATTAAGCCCCATACTTAATGTATACTTCACATTATCCTTATACACCAGCTCACATAAACAAGGTATAATTGGTGCAGTCATTAGGCAGGTATCACAGGCTCTTGGCACAATCTCCTTCCCCAGCTTTTGGGCCCTTTTGGATACAATAGGTGCGTTTACATGTACCTGGCTAATGCATTTCTATCTGCACTGCTTGCCTCCACTCCACCCGCACCACTCATCACCACTGTTTACACACAGGGCAATGTGCACCATTGCAGGGTCAGTGACTGGACTTCCTGCATTCGCACTGTATTTCTGCTGCTGCTCGCATGAGAGTTTGCTATAATTAGATGCTGCCTGGTATGTGTGCTATATATTGCAGTAGTATTGATGATGTGTGCATCCATTCACATGTGTGTGAGCCGAGGTTGGGAAAAGAGTGTCAATAAGTCAACCCGCTAAGCTGGCAGCTGATTCTCTGGTGCATATTTTTTAACAAAAAAAAAAAAAAAAGGTTCACATGGCTGCATTATTTATTGAAAAGTTTAACCATAAAGTACATACTGAGCTGAAAACAGCTAGTTTCCAGATGAGTCTTGGGGGAGAAGGGAAGAAGAGAATAGCCAACTATAAATAAGGTAAAATGTAAAAAAAAAAAAAAACACTAATACAAGCAGAATAATAAATATAGAAGACAAAATAGCAAAAGATCAACTAGTAAATGAAACATTCAAAAATAATACAGACAGAAATCAAGAAATGGCAAAAGGAGGGCAAGAGTATAGAATAAAGAAAAAGAGCAAAGGGTCAAAGACAGTTGCAGGTAGGATGACAATAGTCAGAAAGAAGAGACTTTATAGGGGAAGTAGAGGAGGCAGAATGAATAGAAATTGGAAGGGAGGACCAAAATTTGAGAAAGCAGTAAGAAAAAGCAGATTGGCCAGCAACAGATTTTCTAGGAGGGATAATAAAAGAATAGGAAGCATTGTTACAAAGAGTGTAAGAGGAAATAGGAGAGGGGAAAGAAGGATATTGAGATAGGAGGGAAGGGTGCCAAACCAGAATTTGGACAAAAAAGGAGACACAGTGGGAATGGCACCTAGCATCAAGAGAAGGGAAAGATAGAGCTGAGTAGAGAAAGTAGTGGTGAGTGTGAGGAGAGCAATCCAACGCAAAACAGCTGCAAGAATGAAAAAGGGGGTCCAATCTAGCAAGGAAGGTCTTAGGAGCACTACAGTAGACTAAGTCCCATAGTCAAAGATTGGAAGGATAATTTTAGTACAATTTCTCGTCGGACAGGGAGCGGGCATACACGCTTTGTTCCTGTACAAAGCACCAAGCTTAGGGTGAAGCATATGGTGAATTGCATGAATGTGAACAGAGAAATCAAGATACTGGTCAAGGCAGACCCCAAGGTACTTAAAGGAGGAAGCATCTTCAATTTTGGCATCATCAATGGTGTTAAATAGGGGAGAAAAAGAAAGTTTGGCAAGTCACTGACGGGTACCAAAAGTTATAAAGACTGTTTTTTTGGCATTAAGAGACAGCTGGTTTACCTGGAACCACTGTTGAATGTTGTCAAAATCCAACTGTAGTCGAGAGGTAAGGCCACGGGGAGAGAAGCCAGAAGTAAAGAGAACTGTGTCATCAGCATACATATGAATTGATGCAGAGGAACAGAGTGAGGGTAGGTCATTTAGGAATATAGAAAATAGAATAGGACCCAGGACAGACCCTTAAGGGATGCCTGAGCTAATGAAAAGGGAAGGTGAACTGAAAGGGATTTACCTATCTAGACAGTTTGAGACCTGCCTATAAGGCATTAGGCTGTATGCATTTTGAAAGTGAATTAATAAGGCATATGTGATCGAGGAGGGGGTCAGAGTGAGTAAGTATCGGAGCTTGTGGTAAGTCGGCAGCCAGTGAGTGTGAGCTGCAATTTGATGCAGGGTAACATGGCGCTGTACTGGTGCAAGTGTAGCAGTGTGTTTACAGACTAGAAAAAAAATGCCTGTACCAGTACACAGACTCACCAAACCTGCTTCTGTCCTACTGGAGCAATTTACAATGTTCCACAGGCTGTTTACACAGCCTGATCTGCACCACTGCACCACTCGCACCGGTCCAGATCTGGACATGTAAACATGCCTATAAACTACATTGATTATATGTTTATGGGGCTAGTCTTTCTTGGGTGTCTTATTACATAATAATGTAGCCTCATGCTGTTTGGCTCAGAGAACCACAAAGCGAAGCGATAAGGATTTCTGTCCCCTATGTACATGGTTTTGCATTGAAACCCAGCTGCCATACCCTTGACCACTCCTCGAGTTTTCTCAGGTCCCTACACATTCTCTCCACACCCTGCGGAGTGTCTACTCTATTGAAGATTTTGGTTTCATCAGCAAAGAGGCATACCTTTCCTTCTAGTTCTTCTGCAATGTCAATTATAAGGACATTAAAGAGGACTGGTCTCAGTACTGAGCCGAGGTACTCCACTGGTCACTCTCCTCTCCCCAGAATGAATGCCATTTACCACCACCCTGTCACCTATCCACCAACCGATTTCATACCCAGTTACCGCCTTGGGACCCACCCCCAAACTTCCCAGTTTCCTTACGAGCCTCCTATATGTGATAGGGTGTTGAAGGCCTTGCTGAAGTCTAAGTAGGCCACATCCACTGCCCCACCCTGATCCATTTGCTGTGCTGTAAAAGATGAAGGCAGTGGCTGACAGGACAAAGGAAACAAAATCATAGAATTTGATGGCAGATAAGGACCGCTTGGTCCATCCAGTCTGCCCATTCCTCCCTACCTACACTGTTACCACAGACCATACCCCATCTACAGCTCTTTTCCCTGCCCCCTTCCTTTCCATAATGATTTCCTTGTACGTATCACATGCATTCATGAACCCCACTGCTACTTTTGCACCCACAACCTCCACTGGAAGGCTGTTCCAGGAATCTACCACTCTTTCTGTCACATCTCTTTTGAATCTACTCCCTCCAGCTTCATAGCATGTCACCTTGTTCTTGAGCACCTTTTCTTCTGAAAAATACTTCCCTCCTGTACCTTATTTACCCCCATGAGATATTTAAAGGTCTTTATTATATTCCACCCCCACCCTCATTCCAGGTGTACATACTGTAGTAGCAGTAGTAGTAGAATACTAGTCTTTATTTGTTTGTAGCGCCCTTCCCCAGAAGCCCAGGCTGCCATTACAATATGACAGTAATGCATAAAACCATACACGATTAACCCAACCAAAACAAAGAATAAATAGCAAATAAATAACTATATATAAACTTCTATGATACAATAAACAAAAGAATCAGGTTAACAATTTAGGATGTGCTCAAGTAAAAGGCTAACAATGTTCCCCAAATGCTTGTTGAAATAGATATGTTTCCAAGCCCCTCTTAAAGGCCTCCACTGAGGAGGCCTCCCTCAAGGCTCTGGGTAGAGAATTCCATAGACCCAGGCCCACTACCTCGAAATCCCGGTCCACAGAGGTGTTCAATCATGTCCTTGGAACCACCAGAAGGGCCCCCCCCCCCGATGGAGCACAGCAGGGATGAGCAGATGCAGGAACTCAGACAGGTAGTATGGGCTTGGCACATGGAGGGCTTTGTAGGGCAACAAACCAACTTTAAATGAGATATGCCACTTCACTGGCAACCAGTGCAGATCCTGCAGTGCTGGTGAAATACAGCATGATCCAGATAGGACCATAAGTAACCGGGCAGCTGTGTTCCAGGGCCTGGAGTGTCTGAGCCTCAGCTTGGCTATTAACCAGAAGCAGATGGATCATATCAGCAAGCTTATCAAAGAACTCATGGCCAAATTGGGCCATCAGGACAGCATTGCTGGTTTGAAAGATCCCCAGTAAAGCCACTGAATAAACCTTACAAGTGAGGAATCCTGCTTCTTGGGCTCCTTGTTCAGTGGCTTGTCTGCACCTCCTTGCACCTTCATCTTGCAAAACCAGAGTCAGCTTCAAGCCCCTCCACCAAGGGGAGCTCCAATAATCAAGAGAGCTCCTCAATGGGAATCACATGCTTGCAGTCTATGCGGTGAGGAGGGGCTGTCAAGAAATTAGGTACTGTGCGATCCCAAGTGCTGGGCACAGAAAAGCATCGGCCACTGGAAACATCACCCTAGGTGAGGTATTTTGGTCCAGGATATTCATCAAGGTGTATGTCTCTCATTTCTGGACCTCCACTAAGGGGATGGTCAGAGAGATGGGCATATGCTGCACAACAGCAGCAAAGGAGGTTGAGTTATGAGAGGTGGACTTGCTGTCAGACAAAGCAAACTCCATCCAACACTGTGAAGAGGCCATGAAGGAGTCCTCACAGTTGGAGTTGGGGCACCCAAACAAGGGCTGGGGCTGACGTTCAAGGGTGTGGACCACCCTGCTAACCAGAGTGATTATCACCAGCAACACGATCCCAGGCAAGCTGGACTCTGGCATTAAGAAGTGGGTAGGAGCTCCCTTCCTCCCACAGCTGCAGAGGGGGTAGCACCATGACAACAGGGGGCAGCTACATGATGATTGACTGTGGAGTGGGACCCACTGAGGGTGGAACCACTGGATGCTGCCCCACAGGCTTTGTTGGCAGGGGCAGCTGGGAAGACATTGAGGTAGACAGTGGCATAGGCTGATTTTGCCACTGAAGTACTGATATTTTTGACACAGTCAAGGCCCATCAGAGGAACAGGATGAGCCACACAAGTGCCTATGGCAGTGGCGTCAACTAGCAAGTGATTAAGAGTAAGACCTCGACCAGGACCTTGATTTTGAACTTGACTGTCAACCACAAGGTCAATAGGAGCCTGATGATGGCAAAGCTGTGTACCTAACCTGTTGAAGCACCTTCACCAAGAGGGGTGGCAGTATAAGGTTATGTGCTTTGGAATAAGAAACCCAAAGCCTGAATACTGGATAGCAGGAGTTCCCGTGGTGACAACTGTGGAACAGAGAGACTTGGGAGTCAAATAAGTGACAGTCCAAGGACCTCAGCACACTTTGACAAGGCATACAGCAAAACAAACAGGACACTGGGATGCATACAGAAAACCTTCTCAAGAAAAAGGAGGAAGATAATCCTGTCCCTGTACAGGTCACTGGTTAGGCCACACCTGGAGTACTGCGTCCAGTTTTGGAGCACACACCTGAGAAAGTATCAGGACCACCTGGAATCAGTCCAGACAAGAGTGACCAAGATGATCTATGGCAAGAAGAAGAGGTCCTACGAGAAGAGATTGGAGAACCTAGGCATGTACCTGGGGACTAAAAGGGAGAGGCAGGACATGATGAGAACCTTCAAGTACCTGAAGGGTATCAACAGGCTGGACAGCCAGGGGTTGTTTAGGTTTAACCAAGACAGCATCAATAGGAGGCACTATCTGAAGCTGGTGGAAATGAAATTTAGGAGAGATGCAGTGAAGTACTTATTTGCAGAGATGGTGGTGGACTGATGGAATCACCTACCACAGGGGCTTGTAAAAGATCTGACAGTAGAGGCATTTAACCATGGGTGGGACAGATTCATGGGACTCGGTAGGATAACTGCAAGGAGAGGGTCGGGGTAATGTATGCACAGCCACATGGAAGTGGACATCATCTAGGCAGACTACTGTATGGTTAGTGCTAGACTGGCACCTTCATAGAGGTAGCGACGAGGCAAACTGGAGGGAGTTATGGTCTTTGCCCATCAAACTCTATGCTCAATATGCTGGGTGTTGTTTCATCCACTCACCATGTTCTCCACAGATACCTTTCCTCCTACTCTCCTTCCTCTGTTCGTTCTTTCTCTCCACTTATAGTTCTTGACCACTTCTTTTACCATTCCTTCCCTTCTATTTTGTCTTCTGCTTATATAATTCAATTGAGTAACCCACTTTTTAGATTCCCATCTTTCACCCCTCCTTTTTTCCTTTACTCCTTATATTCTGTTCTCTTTAATCCCTTTTTAAATTGTTTACCTTTTTCCTTGATCTTCCTTATCCTGCTTCCTACGTCTCTTATCACTTCACTTTATTACCTGACACTCCACATTCTCTTTCTTCCTTATAGCTTATTTTTTGATCTGTCCATTGTGATTTAGTTACTTATTTGTTGTACGTATTCACTTGGGCTTCTTTCCTTCTTGTATTTTCATCTGTATCACTCTATTTAGCTTTGACTATTTTCTGTATACCACAACATACTGACCAACACCTCCTGAGAAAGCTGCAGTGTGGCCATTTCATTTTGGGGAGTTTGTTCTCATGCTCTGCATGGCTTTCTACATACCTAACAATATAGGTTGGAATACGTTCCTCATTTTTGTGGCTGCAGTGGGCAAAGCCCTGCAGACATTTTGCTATTACAGTAGGAAAAAGGGAGCTCTTCTGATTTCCATTTTCCAATCCATTTTGAAATGGTCTGCTTGGACACCAGTTTACCCAAGTGTTGTGGTGAGAATGCCACAAACAGTTGCTCTGACTGACTGTGAGAAGCTGTTCATTTAAGGTAATACCTTAGCATCCTGTGGATGTCCAAAGTGTGAAGGGGAGCTTCTCCTCTGTTAGAGGGAGAAGGGAAATAAACTAGAAAGTCAACCGACTGGTTGAGAGTCAATACCGAGGCCACTTTTGGAAGAAACTTAGGATTCGTTCTCAGGGAAGCCCTTTCCCTATGGAAAATTAAATATGTCTCTTTACACATCAGAGCCTGAAGCTCAGAAACTCTTCGAGCTGACGTAATGGCCACTAAAAAGCAAGCCTTCCAGGAAAGATACTGCAGCTCGCAATCTGCTGCAGGTTCAAACGGGGGGAGAGTAAGCTTCTACAACACAAATAGGAGGTATAAGGGTGGGATAGGATCCCGAATGGGAGGTCTCATGTGAAGAATCCCCTGTAAAAAGGTGTCGGCCACATCCAGCTGGGCTAAGGCCGTCTCCCAAAAGGGTGTGATAAGCAGAGATGACCCACATGTGCACCTTTATGCAGGAGTAGCTCAAGCCTTGTTGGTATAAGGCGAGGAGATACTGTAAAGCTGAGTTCACTGGACAGGCAATGGGATCAAGACGGTAAGACAAGGACCTCAAGCAAAACCGCTTCCACTTCATAGCATAAGTGGAGCGCGTGGAGGGCTCTCTCACTGATACAAGAACATCCGCCACCTCTGGGGAGACCCCATACCTGTATCTTGCTATTTCCAAAGGAACCAAGCATGAAGGTGTAAGGATCGGAGATTGGGATGGACCAGCGAGCCCTGATCCTGGGACAGCAACTGTGAGCATATTGGCAGTGGGATTGGAGGTTCCGTGGACAGCCGCTGAAGTAGTGGGAACCAAATCTGCCGAGGCCATAGCGGGGCAATTAGGATCATTCAAGCCCCCTCGGCCTGTAACTTCAACAGAACTCTCTGAACGAGAGGAAAGGAAGGGAAGGCATAAAGAAACCTCCCTGCCCAACAAAGGGACAACATGTCTGGCCAGAAAACCCCAATCGCGAGCAGAAAGCTGGCAGTTTGGCGTTGCATGGTGATGCAAACAGGTCCGGCTCTGGACGACCCCATGTGTCGAACAGCTGATCCACTACTGATTGCAGTAGCTCCCACTCATGCGCCTTGGACTGAGATCTGCCTAGACTGTCGGCCAAGTAGTTGAGGACACCTGGAACATGCACTGCAGAGAGAGAGAGAGAGATGTGCTGCTCCAGTGCCCAATACCAGACTCTCATTGTCTCCCTGCACAGGGGGTAAGAATGAGCGCCCCCTTGCTTGTTGATATAGAAGACAACCGCCATGTTGTCCGTCTGAACCAGAAGAGAGCCTGGTACAAGGTCCTCCTGAAAGATGTGCAGTGCATTGAGGACTGCTCGCATTTCCAGGACATTGATGTGGAGTTCGCGTTCCTTGGAGGTCCAAATGCCCTGCGTTTGGTGGGCCCCCAGGTGCATTCCCCAACCCAAATCCGAGGCATCCATTGTAAGTTTCTGATTCGGGGGTGCCAGATGGAGAAGGACCCCTTTTTTCAAATTGAGTGGATCCATCCACCAAAGAAGCATTCTCCTTACTGGCTCTGTGACTCTGACCATGTGGTCTAGGTCGTCGGAGCACTGATCCCACTGTACCCAGAGCATCCATTGTGGGATTCTTATGTGGAGGTGAGCCAGAAGTGTGACTGGAATGGCTGCCACCATGTGCCCCAGAAGTCTGAGGAGTTATTAGGACCGATCAGGCTATCTCCCACAAGCGATCGCCCCTCTCTGGGGGTAGAAAGGCCATGCCCTGGACTGAATCCAGGACCACTCTAATGAAGATGAGTCTCTGGCTGGGTTCTGGGGAAGACTTTGGAAGGTTCAGGGTGATCCCCAGGTCTTGGAACAGAGTATTGGTGTCTCCGAGTGCTTGAAGCAGGTGTGAACTTGACAGGGCCGCAAGCAGCCAATCGTCCAGGTAAGGGAAGACATAATGACCCTGATGCCTTAGAGCCACAGCCACTACTGCCAAGCATTTCGTGAAGACTCGAGGAGTGGAGGAGAGGCGGAACGGAAGAACTCGAAACTGATAATGCTCCCCCTGGAAGTGGAACCTCAGGAACTTCCTGTGAGGGAGAAAGACCCCGATATGCATGTACGCATCTTGCATGTCCAGGGAACAGAGCCAGTCCCCTTGGTGCAGCAGAGGAAGTAGTCCTGGAAGGGTCACCATCCGGAACCTTTTGTACTCTATATAAAGGTTGAGAGAGCTGAGGTCCAGAATAAGACGAAGGTCTTGAATCTTTTTTGGGACCAGGAAGAAGTGGGAGTAATACCCTTTTCCCCGTTGCTGCAGGGGGACTGCTTCTATTGCCCTTTTTTGCAAGAGGGCCTATATCTCTCCTTCTATGAGTGGAATATGAGAAGGAGGATATCTGGAGAACCTTGGTGGAGTGTCTGGAGGAATCTCCATGAACTCTAGAGTATGTGCTCTCCTTATGATGTCTAGGACCTACTGGTCTGCGGTGATCGATCTCCATCCCTGAAGGTAAAGGGAGAAGTGACCCCCTACTGCCTCCCCTGGCACCTCTGCCGGGGGGGTCAGGAGGGAGTCATTGAGAGGAGGCAGGTGTGGGCAGAGAGGTCTGGGAGGACTTGGGGCCATAGAGAGGAGTGCCTCTAGTCTGCTGGTTGCCGGGTCTCCTCCAAAACCCACCTCTCTGGCCCTGTTGGTTGCCATGGGCTTGTCCATCTGAGGGCTTCCGAAATGGCCGCCTACACTGTCTCTGCGGTACATTTGGCAGACAGACCAGATGGATTTGCCTGACTCTTGGAGGTGAGAGATGAGAGACTGTCTCCTGCCTGAACAAAATGGTACCCTGGGACGGTAAGTCATGGATCCTGGACTGCAGATCTTGGTGAAAGCCTGAGACCCTCAACCAAGCATGGTGCAAGACAGACCCCTGCCGCCATGCTGTCAGATCTGAGAGTGGTCACGAGGCACAAACATGTGTGCCTACGTCCGAGCCCAATTTTAGGACGTCCAGAATCTCCGTCTTCTGTACAGAGTCTGGCAAGGCATTTATCAGCTCTTGTCCCTGCCCCCAGAGTACATTCTGGTACTGGACCATATATGTTAGGAAGTTCAGTGATCTAATGGAACAGGTGAAGGCAGAATACATCTTCTTGCCCATCTGATCCAAATATTGAGACTCCGGATTGGGAGGCTGTAAGCTGAGGTGCTTGGGCTGCTTGGATTTATCATGAGCAGCTGTAATCACTGAAGAGTCCGCCTGAGGGTGTTGGGCCAGAAATGGCTCATCCCATGGGGCCCTGTACAGCCTGTCTGATTTCTTCAGAACCACCGGGACTGAAGCCAGATGCTTCCAGGTAACCTGGGTGAGGGCCTGGAATGTGTCCACTAAAGGAGGCACCACCAAAGGCTTAGGCTCCTTGTGTCTCAGGTACTTAGCCAATCTACGGCATTTCGGGTCCAGCTCCTCTGTATCCCACTAACCGGAGGCCTGGGTGTGCCTCATGACATTCACGAAAGTCGGATCATTAGGAGGCGAACGGGGCTGATTCTTCTCTCCCAGGGAATCCCTGATTCTCAAGACGGAAGAAGAAGAAGAGGAGGACGGTCTACTGGGTGTGGAGTAGCCGGACCTATCCCTATGATTAGCCGCACTCGAACGTCGGTGACTCACCGACTGATGACGGTACGAAGACCGACGTCGGTCATGGGAACGACAACGGAGCGGAACCTGACGTCGGTCAGAAGACCGACATTGGGAGCGATCCCATCTAACAGAATGGGAATGGCTCTTGGTGCGAGACCTGACCCGGTGTCAGCTACCAGATCTTCTAGAATGCCAGTGTCGGTCTACGAACCATGAATGGGAACGAGCCCTGGGAGGAGGTGTAGGTAGCTGCCTCTTGGGGTCTTCTGTGGTGAAGATGCACCTCCCAGCTGTGGTTCACCTGAAGGGTCCAGTACCAGTGACTGGGCCGGCTTTGGGGGGTCTGCTTCTGGACCTGCCCCCACCAGAAGGAAAAAAGATCCTGCATCTCATCCTTCGTGAAGATCAAGGCCGCTTTCCCCGGAAAGGGAATATCCAGAACGTCGGACCTGGAAGGGAAGCCTCCTGGAGAGCCCAGGGGAGAGGAGGACTAGGGAATGGAGACGCAGTCCACTCACCGGCTGCGCCTAGATCCATCGCCCCTTCACCCAGTGTCGGTATGGGGACTGACGATGGTGTACTGCCGTGGGGCGCTGGAGTGTCCTTTGACTCGGAGGGCATGCTCTTGTTGGGCAGCACCGTGGTCTTGGAAGGCGGGGCCAAAGCTTGCATCTCTGAGGACTTAGTGGTGACTTTTAGTGGAGTCACCTTAGGCTTCGCTGGCTTCTCCCGCGAAGGGCCAGCCTTAGCCCGTTTCTTAGCCTTGGAACACTCATCTGAGCCCAGAGAAGCGCGGCCTTTCTTGGGACAGGGCTGCGAGTGGGAGTGAGACCGGGACCTGAACCGGTGCCGGGACTGACTATGGTCTTTGTCATGGGACCGCTTAGATTTTTCTTTGTGTTTCACCTTCTCCCCTGAGGTGTGCAGATCCATCTTTTTTTCAAGGAGGTACGCCTTCAGGGCCTTCAGTCAGCAGATTCGAGTCCTGCTGGTGAAACTCTGGCAGGATGAACAGGCCGCGGTGTCATGCTCAGGCCCTAGGCAGAAGATGCACTTCTTGTGGCCATCCTTAGATGGTATCTGGTGGCTGCAACCACACTTGAGATGGGGTCCCGACAAGGAGACCGAGGACGGTGAAGACATACGTCGGAGTACTAGAAAACAATGTTGAAAAATAATAGAAAAGGGCAAAAAAAACTGAAGTTTTTAGCTGGGCTGGCAAGCCAAGAACTGGAACTCTTCACATGCGCGGGATGAGAACTGGGGTGGAGCTGGGTCTGCCCCCTTTTGTACCAGGGCTGACATCAGGGCAGAGCCGACGTCAGGGGCTGTCCCTGTTGGGTACTGTTGGCTGAGAAGTTTTCCGGTGGGTCCTAGTGCTTGCGGCACAGACCTTATTGTGATAGCCTGCTGCAAGAGCTCCCACTCGAAGTAAGATTTGGAGGTTTTGTGGTATTAGTCCACTTTCATTCAGCTGAGCAGTGTTTCAAAGCACTATTTTGTGTGCTAAGCTTCAATCTGGGTAGAACTGTCTTTCAAAAAAGATTCATAGCTCAAACATGTCAGCTCTGTCAGCTTTTCCCAGCTATAAAGGGAGATAAGCAGACAACCCCGGGATTATAGCAGTGAGTAAGTCAAATGTCACAGAATGGAATGTTTATGTAATAAATCATCTGATGTTACAACATTCACTGAAGATAAGTTAAAGGACCCCTAAACATAGTTCATTTAAGTTAGGTTTTTTTGTTCCGGTTTTTTTACAGTGGAGGTTTGAAATGGCCTGTCCATATGCAGTTTTTCATCTTAAAACTTACCAAGCTGTTGAAATTTTTGCTGCTAAAGTACTTAAAAAGGAGTTTGCTAGTCTGTGCTGGTTATGTGCCTTCTTCCTGAAAACTTAGATCAACTAAGCTAGCTGTTTTACAGGGAGTGGTTTTTTTTTACCTTTGGATTTTAATCTTTATTGTGCCTGTGTTCACTATTCATCATGTCTGAGGTAGAGGAATATAAAGATGTTGACATACATTTAAACTTAGATATCGGTATCCAATCTTACCAATTTGAGCCCAAAGTATCCAGTGTTAATCAGAGTGAGGGGGCACAAGATGCACCTGATTCTGACAGACTGACAAGAGACTGACAGTTCTGATTCAGATGACACAAATTGGAGACTTACCTTGGATTGGTTAGTATTTTTAATTATTAATACCTAATCATTGCTTTATCTGTAATCTAGGAGTCATCGTCTGTTTTATTTAGCAACACAAAGGTATTCCAGTCCTTCATATAATCTGTGATAGCCCCCCCATTATATAGCAACTCACTGACCTATGCTGTGTCGCAAATTGTATATCTAATATTTTTTAATACGCCTTTGTACTCATCAGTTCTGAACCATATCAAGCAATACCATTTATTGTGTGTGTGTGTGTGTGTGTGTGTGTGTGTGTGGTTCCACAGAGGCGCCCATGTGCACCCATTATCATAATTTTATAGTGCGTCATATTAGTTTTTTAGGGGCTGTGTTTGGATATGGTTTCGTCTTGTGTTGCAGTACAAGTATGTTTGTGCATTTTGTTCTCATTGTATATGTTACCTATTCTGGTGTGTGTGTGTGTGTGTACTGTGAGGGTGGTCCTGACTGTCTGACCTTGTACTGTCACCTGTGTGACCACATGTGGATGTTCATATACAGGGGTCGAAACTGCCACTGGCCCCACTAGCAAAACACTATTAGATATTGGTTTGGGATAGACAAAAATCTTTGTAAGAATAAAAAAAGAGCATTCTGAAAAACAAAACCACGATCCTGAGCATGCACGTGATGTTGCCATGGACTTAATATGCATGCTCAGAATCATGGTCCTGTTTTTTAAAGTGATAAAACTAAGACTTGCAACACTCTTTACTGTTCTTATAAATATCCCCATGCTCAGAAGAACATGTACTTTTAGTCCCAACTATTACTTACACTTGTTCAGGAAATTCACACAATTCAATGCCTGTTCACAGTGAGAAGAGGAATCGGTGATGGAAGATCGGCCAAGCCCTAAGGTAATATTACGTGCTTGGTCAGAGCTAATGTATATATTTTTAAAATTTAGGTAACCAATCTTACTGTTACTCATACTGGGTTTATTCTGCCATAGATGTTATTACAGACACACTGGTCACACAAGCTCAGTATAGCTGCTGAAAGCTGACAGTGTCCCTTTAATGTGTGTACTGCTCATGCACTGCATTGACAAATGTTTCCAGAGAGCTGCAAAGTACAGTAAGCTGAAACTCAGTAGCAGCTAGAAACAAATTATTAGCAAACTTTTATTAATTCAGAGCAGTGCACACCTTAAGCAACTCACTGAAAAATGCTAAACCAATGAGTTAGAGGGACAGTTTAATGTGACTTTAAAGTGACTTGTACTGTATGTTATACTGGAATATATATATATATATATATATATATATATATATATATATATATATATGCATATACATGTATATACGTTAGTCAGTGTGTGTGTGTGTATCAAAATTAGAAAGTGCAGTTAGGTGGCTCAGTGGTTAGTGCAAAAATTGCTAGTCTACATTCCACCACTATCTAGATCAGTTTCAGCCTTATGCATGTCATTGCTGATTTAAATGAGTTGTCTAGTGGCAACCCCCCCACCTTCCAATGTCCCTCGGAGTCTGAAAAGAAGAAAACGGTCCCTCAATGTCTTTTCTTTTTAATCTGTAAAATGTGTATAGACAGTGCATTGCTATGTTACACTGGAATATATATGCATATATGTGTATATGTATTAGTGTGTGTGTATCACAACAATTAGAAAATTAAAAACAAAATTCTGAAACTCTATAAAATAGAATGTAGTTGTATATGATTATGTATGGGAAATCCTTATTGTGAAATTTTGTATTTTTTGTTTTTGTATTAGTGTCTTAATGTATTGTTGGATATTGAAATGTTGTGTATTGTGTATATTTTGTATTTATTTGATTAATGTTATATGTTTAGATGTGACTAAGTGAAATATAAACAGGACTATCTTGAGAACAGGATTGTATAATCCTAATGATTAGAATTTCCTGTATAAAAATAAAGTTTTCATCATCATCATCAGAAAGTGCAGTTCAGTGGCTCAGTGGGCAGTGCAAAAATTACTAGCTTACACATTTCTCACTGCCCACAATACTATTACTTTACAGTTGCACTGGCTCTTACTAGAGTTTGTTGCAGTAAGCATTCCCTTTTTCATCTGACCCAGTGTGTGAGCATGCAGTTGTGGATTACATTTGTCCAGATTAGAAGACACACAAACTTCATTTAAAATGTGTTAAACAGAGAATAATGCAAGAGAGGGTGTGTGTGCCCAGAATTTTACACACACACACACACACACACACACACACACACACACACCAATTAAACCTTGAGTGCGAAGACTGAGGGATTCTAGTTTACACCCACCCATCCAATGTCTTCTTTTTTAAAATTACTAGTGAGCATGTTTATTTACTGTGGCAGTTGTGCGACTAGTGCTCACGCCGTTCACAGCGCCAGCTCAATTTGAAAGGGGGAAATTACAACCACCCTGTTGTAATGCATAATTACAACCAGGCAGTTGTAATGCATTTTTACAAACTGGTTATCCAAAAATGAAAAATGCTCACTAGTATTTATATGTTAACACAAATTCAGACACTAGAAAAATCCGAGACATGGCAAACATAATATCACATAATAGTAGAACTTTTTTTAAAAACGTGACAGCTGTAATTATGATTTTATTAAATTTCCCAGACAATTAGATAGCTTTCTGCAAATTCTATATTATGTTTCAACCATTAAGATGAATCAGGGATTTGTACCTTTCTCTATATGCATGTAAAAACTTAGCAATGTGATGCATAACAAAATGAAACTATTTCTTTTGCTTCTAGGTCAATAAATTATATCTGCAAGAAACCTTAACTGGAGTACAGTATCTACTAACCAGATCCAAGGAGAAAATGCTATTTTTGTTTACCCTCTAACTCGAGGATACCACAGATGATTTAGTGTCACAGTAGTCCCACTTGATCCAAGGCCTTGCTGTCACAGTTTCAGCAGCATGACTATGTCTTTAGGATGTAAGCTCCATTAAGTAATTAAAAGATAATACTGCACCCACCCCATGACACCTATATTCATGTACAGAATCCCTGAAAAGTCACAGTTGTCAGAATACTCTGAACAGAAGTGGCTGTCACCCTTCCCCATTTATCCTGAGAGTTTTCAACATAGAGAGAGCGAGCGAGAGCGAGAGCGAGCGAGCGAGAGAAAGTCACTCATGTGCCCTGGTATGAGCTCCTGGCTGTCACAACCCGACTCAACCAACTCATGCCTCAATGGATTCATTCTCAGCTGACCATGTTAAATGACACTGTGGTCTTCAAACCCACCCACGTTCTTACAGGTGAACTACAGTAGGCTTGCTCATGAAGTCAGCTGAGGCATGCTACTGAGAGTTCAAACATTGTCAGAAAAGTGTGGTAGTATTTCTCAAAGATAGTAGCCAGTCTCTGACTTCAGAAATGGGACATATATTGCAGAGTAGTTGTAGAAAGAAGTACATTAGCTGATCAAGAAAAAAATGTAGTTTTACTTTACACCCAGTACAGTGATGTATTTTTATTTGATCATGCCTGATATGTTTTCATACCTTACTGGAGACATACTACAACCATGTTTGAGGATGAACGGCGCACAGGATCAAAACATTTGCTTCAGGACTGCAGGCACTACTTAAAAAAAGTGTCAGTTATGGGGGGGGGGGGACTTTTTGACAGCTTTCAGAATAGAATGCATTTCTTCACTTAATTCTGGGCTAGACTCCAAGATACATTAAGGAGGTGAAAGTCTGGTGCATTATGACTGCGAATTATTCCACTGTGAACTATGCTGATGACAGCTGGAAAAGCAGAGATTTAATGCCCCAGAAACCACTGTCTTGTGATGAGCCGTAATATGTATACAGTACACTGAACTGAAAAAAAAAAAAAAAGATACCTGCCTTTTGGTCAGAGCTCTACTGTTAACATGGTTGAGGGCTTATTAGCTTATCCAGTAGAAAATATCTGACATCTCACTGCAGCATGTGCACATTAATTCTGATAATAGCATTTAAGAAAACACACTTGGAAGCAAACAATTCTGTAAAAAAAAGTTTTATTTAATCAACAGTCTATATCCAGTTACATCATAATTTACAAATAACTCATCTTACATCAACATTGTTGTCCTGATGCATTCTATTTCTCATGCCTTCTAATAATCTTACTTTCAGAATGCACAGTAATCAGTGTACTTATGTTTGTACCCCTTCTACTTCAGTTTTTTTTGCATTGTTTTGTTTTTACTTAGAAGATGTTTTTAACCAACAACAAGCCAGGGTTTTGTGCGTTAATATTTCAGGTCTAATCAAATGAGTACTCCTAATAAATAATCTCTAAAGGTTTATAGCACCAGGTCTACTGTATGTTCCATCTAAGAAACCTAGGAGGTGAACTGCCACATAGTTGAAAATCATTCTCCACCCAAAAAAATAGTCCCCAGGGACATTAAAAACTGTTCAAACATAAAGGCACATTAATATTTTGAATAAAAAACTGGAAGAACTGCAACAACAAAGAAAACAATCACTCCTATTATATTATTGTTGTGTATTTTGGGTATTGGGTCTTCTTTTTTTTTTTTTTTAAGTACAGAGGAACCAGTGTTTACTCACCTATTCTTGTTTTACAAACAAGAGTATTAACTTGTGATCATCAAGAAACTACTGATGCAAATGACATGAAGTATTTAAAGATATACTTACTAGCTTTATTCAAAGCCTTTTGAGGTATGGGAAAAACTGGACTACATACTTTGTACGATAGGTAGGCTACAAGAACAAGGTACTGTATATGTTGGTTCAATATGGATTCCAGAACATGCCCTGGTATTTTGTAGTATCGTTTTAAATAACAGGCAAATAAAATCCAATATTTGGAGACTGAATACACTGTTACTTAATGTCGATGAAATAAATAACACTGAAAATGTGGGAATAAAATTTAGAGAATAAGAGATTTATTTTATTTTAGAATTTTTGCTCAGGAAAGGCACAATAAGCCGAAATACAGGTTACTCACCTGTAACAGGAGTTCTAGGAATGGTATATGTTGTTCATCCACACTGTCTGGCAGGTTCCTTGCCGCTTTAAATCTTGCGGAAGGTCTTCAGTTGGCTCCTCCACCCACCCGGTGTTAAAACTCTCGGCTCCGCCCTATGAGCCAGATCTAGCCTGCTGGAAGCTGGGTTGTGTGTCGGGCCGGGAGGGTGGAAAGATATGATGAACAACATATACCATTCCTAGAACCCTGTTACAGGTGAGTAACCTGCATTTCTAGGACATGGATATGTTGTTCATCCACACTGTCTGGCAGACTCCTAGCAGTTCTCTGGGAGGATGGAGGCAAGGTGCACACCCCCTACTTAGGGAATAAAGACTGGAGAACCGAGGCCCCAAAACCAGCATCCCAGCATGACTCAAGGTCGATGTGGTAGTGGGTGATGAAGGTGTTTGCTGACTTCCAGGTAGCAGCCCTGCAGATTTCTTGATAGGGACATCCTGGAAGCAGCCACTGATGCAGCAGTATGGCAGAACGAGCTCTTATCCTCTGGGAGGCCTCCATGCCCGCCAACCTATAGCAGAGATCTATGCAGGAGGTGACCTCCTGCCTATCGTCCGCTTGGCTGCAGGTCTGCCAGGTGCAACTTCAGCATAGGGTGACAAACAACTGGCGAACCTCTCCCCGAACTTCAGCCATCCACTCCTTGTAATAAGAGAGTGCTCTTCTAGGGTCCAAAGTATGGAGCCTATATTCGGCCTCCGAGGTGTGACTGGGGTAGAACACCGGCAGAGTCAACACCTGGTTAAGGTGAAACTCTGACATCACCTTCGGAAGGAATTTCAGGTGGGGGTGCAGAACAACCTTGTCCCTGTGGAAGACCAGATAAGGATACTCATTGGAAAATGCCTGGAGCTCTCCCATCCTTCTGGCTGACGTAATAGCCACCAAGAAGGTGGTCTTCCATGACAGGTGAGAGATGTCACACCTGTGCATCGGTTCGAATGGCCTGCCCATGAACTTAGCCAATACCAGCAGTAGATCCCACAGAGGTGGAGGTTCTCACACCGGAGGGATATGTGATCAAAGCCTTTGAAAAACGCCGACCAGCTCCTCCTGCACGCTGCCGCTTCCCATTGCAGCCTGTGAGGCAAGCAGATGGCTGCCAGGTGCACCTTAGGGTCGCAGACCTGCAGCCAAGCGATTTACAGGCAGGAGGTCACCCCTCCCGCATACAGATCTCTGCAGGCTGGCGGCATGGAGCCTCCCAGAGGGATAAGAGCTCGTTCTACCTGCCATACTGCTGCATCAGTGGCTGCTTCCAGGGATGTCCCTATCAAGGAAATCTGCAGGGCTGCTACCTGGAAGTCAGCAAGGGACAACAGGTAGTCCAGAATGCTTGCCAAGGAACAGGAGGAAAGGTCCAGGCCCTTGCCCTGACAACAAATAGAGAATCTCTTCCATTTGAAGGCATAGCATTTTCTGGTCTACTCCTTACGGGACACCTCAACGACGTTGAGGACCTCATTGGAAAGACCCAAGGCCTGGAACTCTAGCCGCTCAGGAACCAGGCCATCAGGTGCAGGGATTGAAGGTCCGGATGGAATACCTTCCCCTGATTGATTGAGATCAGGTCCGGGCGAGCTGGAAGCCACCTCAGGAGCCTGGAGCTGAGACTGAGGAGATCTGGATACCAGAACTGGCGGGGCCAGTCCGGGGCTACCAGAATCACCTGCGCCTAGTCCCTCCTCACCTTGAGAAGCACCTTGTGGATCAAGCAAAATGGGGGAAAGGCGTAGAAGAGGCCCGGGGTCCACGGCCTTGAAGGCATCTCCCTCAGCGAACCCTGCTGAGGGGGCAGGCATGAAACAGTCTCAGCTTCGCATCTCCCTGGAGGAAAACACGTCCACCTGAGGCGTGCCCCAGTGGGAGAAGAGATCTTGTACTACCTCCAGCAGGACAGACCACTCATGAGACGCAGCCCCTATCCAGCTTAGGGCATCGGCCAGGGTATTGGAGGCTCCTGCCATATGAATGGCGAGGAGATCCGCCTCCAGGCTGCGCACGAGAGACCATATGCGGAGAGCTTCCCTGCACAAAGGCATGGAGCGTGTCCCACCCTGGTGGTTTAGGTAGTACATGGTCGTGGTATTGTTCATCTGGACCTGAACCACTTGACCCCGTAGAAACGGAACAAAGGTGGTGAGGGCTAGACGAACTGCTCGAAGCTCCAGCAGGTTGATATGGCATCGGGACTCCCGAGGGGACCAGAGGCCATGTGCTCTGTGCTCCCCCAGATGGGCACCCCGTCCCATCAGAGAGGCCTCGATCGATAGAGAGACCGTCGGCTCGGGGTGGACAAACGGGATACCCTCCTGCAGATGTGATGGAACAGTCCATCACTGGAGAGCGTTCCACATCCCCTGGGTCACTGTCACTAGCTGATCCAGTGGATCAAAGTGCTGTGAACATTGGCTGGCCAGTCTCCATTGAAGGGGACGCATGTATCAGCGGGCCCAACGGACCACGCAGGTGCAGGCTGCCATGAGTCCCAGGAGGCACAGGAAGTCCTGGGCAGGGCACGATTGCCCAACCTGAAATGACTGGGCAAAGGAGGAAAGGACCTCAGCCCTGTTCGCTGGGAGCCGTGCTCTGGCTCAAAGAGAGTCGAGCTCTGCCCCGATGAAAAGTATCACCTGCTTTGGCACGAGTTCCGACTTGGCCTCATTGATGAGGAGGCCGATCTGATAGCAAACCTGGAGGGCCAGATCTCTGGACCACCCCACCTCTGCTCTGGAGGGGGCTGCAATCAGCCAGTCATCCAGGTAGGGGTACACCTGGACCCTTCAGTGCTGCAGGAATGCTGTCACCACTGCCATGCATTTGGTAAAGACCCTGGGAGCTAAGGAGAGGCCGAAGGGCATGGCCCGGAACTCGTAAAGGGATCCCTCCGCTCTGAAGTGGAGGAATCTCTGATGGGATGGATGGATTGGGACGTGAAAGAACGCATCCTGAAGGTCCAGGGAACAGAACCACATGCTTCATTCCAAGGATGGGATTATCTGAGCCAGAGTGACCATCCTGAAGGTCTGAGACCTTAGGAACCTGTTCAGGTCATGCAGGTCGAGAATGGGGCACCAGCCCCCCGTCCGTTTTGGGACCAGGAAATACCTGGACACAAACCCCAGGTCTGGAGGAGGATCTGCCACCTTCCTGATCACCTCTTTTTTGAGGAGCAGGGCAATATCAGCTCAGCGGGCCGACAGCGAGGCTGCGGACCCCGTGGCCACCCGAGGGGCAACAGCTCGGAAGGTTGGGGCCTGCTCAAACCCCAGAGGCAGGCCCTCTTCTACCACCTCCAACACCCAGCAGTCCATGGTGATAGCGGACCAGGCGGAAAGGAAGTGGCGGAGCCATCCCCCCATGGGGGGCACCCAGGGGGAAGCGACGAGGCTGGGGGTGGCACCCCTCAACCCGTCACTGGGCAGGCTTGGAGGAGGGACCGGCCGAGGGACCTCCTGGGCCTTTACCTCCCTGTTTCCTGTTAGAGGAAGCTGCGGGCTTGGGTTTGGGATGCCAAGCGTGAGCCTGCTGTCCCTGATGCTGGTGCTGTTGGGCTGGGCATGCTGCAGGCGCAGAAGGATGAAAGGACTTGTGCTGCTACTGTCGGCAGCCTTTGCCCTTCTGGGTGGAGGTGACCGAGTCCAGAGTGGCATTGGACTCCTTAATCCACTGGAGGTGACCTCCACTCCAGGGCCAAAGAGGACGGTCCCCAAGAAGGGGACGTCCACCAATTTGTGCTGGGTATCCGCCGTGAAGGTGGATATCCTCAGCCATGCTCTGTGGTGCATGGCCACTGCAGCCACAACCGATCTGGCACAGGAGTCTTCTATGTCAAGAGCTGTTTGGAGCTGCTGCTTCGCCAACGCCATACCCTGGTCCCGAACCTGCCGGACCGTGGTCTTCAGGTCGGCCAGGAGATGAGGGATCACCTCATCCAGGGAGCCCATGAGGGCATGGGAGAAGTGTGCCATCAGCACAGCCGAGCTGGCCTGGCGGAGGCCAAGGGAAGACGCAGCGTACACCTTGTGCCCGGTATAGTCCAGCTTTTTGGACTCCTTGTTGGGGGGGCTTGTCCACATCCCTAGCATTCCCGAAGTGCTGGAAAACACTGTCGGTGACCAACCCCTTGGCAGAGGGGTGTTCCAAACCCGGCAAAGAGCCAGTAGGGACCGAATACTTCCTGGCCATCCTGGCCGAGGGCGCAGGGCAGGAAGCAGGCTGCTGCCAAAGCTCCAAGGCTGGGCCAACAATGGCCTCAGCCACCGGAAAGGCCTCCATGGGGGAATCCCCTCGGTCCAGTATCTCTGTCAGAGGATACTTGGACCGTTTGGATATGGGCTCGAACTGCATCCCGGTGGATTCTGAGATGAGCCGAAGCAAACCAATGAAGGACGATGGGCTTTCTTCCAACGACTGGCCCCCGGAGAACTCCAGGTCACAGGGAGGAGTCATCGTCAGACTCGGAGGAGTCCACGAAGAGCTGCCTGGGGCCTGAGCCATCCTCCACCTGCTGAGGATGGTCGGGAGTGAGGGTGACTGACAACCTGTGGGGCAGGCCTTGACCCGACTGAGAGTCCTTGGTCTGCACCCCCAATTTTGGTTGTGGAGGAGGTGGTTCCACCACAATCGGTGGGGCAGCAGGTTTCGGCCAAACAACCGGCCCAGGCTTGGGCATCTCGGGTTGTTTTGGCCGCTCAGGTGACAGCCACTTGATGGCCAGGGAAGGCGTCGGCATCAACTTGTTCCCGAACAGAAGTAACTGCTGCCACATCAGGTCTTCGTAGCATTGACGCAATTTGCGCCAAAGCCTCTCCTCTTCCAAGGAGGAAGCCGAGGATGAGCAGCAGCGTCGCTTACCTCGGTGCTAAGACCACTGATGTTGGCGGGATCGGCTGGACCGAGAAGAAGTCCGAGACTGAGATCCTCTGTGTTTCCGAGGACGGGTCTGGGAAGGGGCGGGGGACACTCGCTCTTCCCTCGGCTCGGACACCTTAACCGGGGACTGCTACACTGGAGGCGCAGGTAGATCCTTGGTTTCCACTGGGGGAACAGGTGAAAAAGGGTTGTCGGCCACACCAGTCGACAGCCCGTCCGACGGGTCGAGAAAAATCTCGACCACGTCGACGGGAGTCTCAGCCGGCTGGCCTGATGGGAACACCGTGAAGCCAGCGGCTCTAGCCACAACCTCGACTGAAATTGACAGTCGGCTGTCCGGGGAAGGAGACCTCTCCTGCTCCCACGAACGCCGATGATGGGACTCACCCTTAGAATCCTTCTTTTTGGACAGAGAGGAATGTCCCGATGGCCCCTCTCCCTTCTTGGAAAGGGACTGGCAAAGCTCCTTGAACGGAGCTGAATATGAGGTACCCAAAGAGAGCAGGATAAATACCATGACCGAGGAGGAGGAGGAAGATGCAGCCTGGGCCGCCTCCTCCTTGAGGGCGATTATCTATGCTCAGCCAAGCCAGCCACCACGGTAACTGCCCAACAGGCCTCCTTCGACTTAACCGGCGGGTAGAGCTTCCCGGGGTGCCCTAGCTTTAACCGGGCAGCGCGATCCTCCGGACGCTAACAGAAAGAACAGCATGACTTGCACGCCTGCGGGTCGTGTTCTAGGCCGAGGCAGTAGACGTGACGTGAGTGCGGGTCCGCCCTGGACATCTCTTCTGCCCACAAGGGTAATTGGATAAAACTGGAGTCGATTTGTCCATCGTCACGAGAGGGAGAAAGATGACCAAGTCTTGAAAATTTTAAAATAAGTTTCGAGTGAACTGAAGAATTAGGATCCAGTCTATCACACAGAGCGTTAAGGAGGGAACCTGAGCTTCCAAGCGGTAAGGAAGATCTGTCATCATGGGGCGGAGCTGAGAGTTTTACCACCCAGGTGGGTGTGAGGAGCCAGCATGAAGACCTTCCGGCAAGATTTAAAGTGGCAAGGAACCTGGCAGACAGTGTGGATGAACAACATATCCATGTCCCTAGAAGCTCTTTCCCAGGTGCATCCAGTAGCACAGGGAGGTTGCCAGAGTTGATCAGGGTCACAAAGTATGCAAGTGGCAGTTGTGAACAATATACTGCAAGAAAAAATAGAATATATGCTACTTAAATAAAAAAGTCTAAGTTATGAGACTAGAGAAAAATGTGGTAAAATATTAGCATCCAGGATAATGCAAAAGGAAAATAAACAAGCTACAACATTAAATAAGTAAAGGATGATAATGGCAATAACAAACAGATCAGTAACTGATGGCTCAAAAATTCAAAAACTTTTATCAAACCTTATACATAATAGATATCCAGATTAAAGAAAAAGATATATAACATTAATTTAGGATGATCAAGGTAATCACATTATACAGCAATAAATGATTGTGCAAAACTGGAAACAATTATCAATCCACAACAACACAGTACATATAAAAGAGTAAATTAAATTTAGATTTTCTTTTTTTTTGCTTGTTTTGCTGATACTGATTTAGTAAAAATTAAAGAAAGGAAAAGACAAATTACAGGAAAGCTGAAAATTATAGACCCATTTCATTATTAATAAAATACAGGTGAAAATACTAACAAGGAGACTGACAAATACTCTTACCAAAATAATACATCAGGATCAAGCAGGATTCGTCAAGAGTAGGGACTTAAGTGACAATATAAGGAAGGTGTTACATATAAAAGAAATGGCAACAGACCAAGATTAAACACTAGCATTCATTTCCTTAGCTGCAAAAAATAAATAAATGAAACACTGGATGGAGCAGGCATATATGATACTATGGACCCTTTCAAGAATTTGCACCAGGAGACAGACAGATTTACGTGGATACAATTACTCCTCATTTTCAATGAAGGTAAACAGGGTTATTACCTGATAGATTTTTTTTTTTAATTTCAGAAGAACTTTTTGCCATGAGAATAGAACCCTTAGCACAACAAATAAGGAATCAATACTCGCATTAAGAGTTTCAAATTGGAGAAGCAACACTATAAAGTATCACTCTTTGCAGACATCTTAATGATACTATCATCCCGAAAGAATCTACACCAAATTTAATGAGGCTCTCAGACCTTAGTCGCATATGACCATCTTTTGCCCGAGAGGCCTACAACACAAATAAGCTGTCAGAAGCAACTCCATATGGAAGACTGTTAACTAGCTCAGTCTACAACACCTTCCAACAGCGCAGCCTCCACAAAATTAGAAAACTAGTTTTTCTTTTGTCTAAACAAACCAAGTATCTGTAATGCACTTCTGCTGATGTCTCATTTAACTGATGTTTGACTGCCCACATGGAATCAGAATCCCCCCTCCCCCGTCTGCAGTACTGACATCAATACTGTAGGTAGGGAGAGGGAGCAGTGTCTTCTGATCCCATGCAAGCAGTCAAAAGTTAAATTAAATGAGAACAGCAGTGCATTACAGCACACTAGCCATTTTTCTAATTTTGTAACAAGCTGTGCCATAGGAAAGTTTTGCAGAATGAGTTGACAGTTTTCCCCAGGGAGTCCTGCCACCGTCTTTCTTGTTTGTATTTTAAGCCTCTCTCTTTGAGGCAAAAGATAGCTGCTTGCGACTAAGGTCTACTAAAGATTATTCCTCCCCGTCAGGATATCCAGCAGTATAAACCATACAAAATCAGAGGTGCTTGAGACATCGAAATGTGAGAAAGAAAACAAATTGGGGAACTAAAATGCGTCTGACAGAATGAAGATGTTAAATATCCGGGTGTCACTTTTCAGGGCTGTGTCAATGACATTAAGGGCCCCCTCTGCAAAATATTTTGAGGTGTCCTATCTCCCCACCAATAAACATAAAATAACCATCAGCACATACAAAATATTTACTGTGCAAGTTCTTTTGTATTAGTCCTGCTGAACATCTCTAGTTTGTCCACGATGCCCTCCTTCCCCCTTGCTGGCACCATGAACATGACTAAGAAACTGAACAATGTAATGTGTCCCTGCTCCTCCTCCTGGTAATATTGCCACTAAGATCAAATTTTTTGAGTAACCGGCCTTAATGCTTCTTTGTTCTGTATTCCCCCCACCCCAACCCTTGAAACTGGAGTTGGAATAAGCAGCAAAGACCCTACTGTTGCCACTGCTGACAGTCCCATTTTGAAACGGATAAGCAGTGTACAAAAAGTTACCAGATGAGAATTACATGTTTTCTGGTGCAGTATTATCCACTGCAAAGCAATTAAAATCACAGACTGTACTGAGAAAAAAAATGCTGCGACTTACTGGGAATTGAACCCAGGCCTCCATGGAATACCGTCATGGTGCACTAGCCAATATTGCTTGCTCACTACAATTTGTGATTTAAAAAAGTTTTAAGGCTGTCTCTGACAATCAAAGGTTTCTTAATACTGACTTCCAAGGCAGTGGGCACCCTGACAGTGCAGGCCCTGCTATAACCGCATCTCTTGCCCACTACCCTGATCACAGTTCTGTCACCTTTCAAAGGAATTAAAGGAAAATTAAAGAAAAATTATAGAAATAAATTATTAACAGCAACTCAAGCTGTGGAATATTAGGATTACGACTTTTACAAAATTTAAACAATCATAATAGACCAAATTAACTGCATTAGAATGTCACTAGAACTGTAGATTTACTACTTATTCAGAATGTCACCATTACCAATTCCAGAAAAAATAATTTGTAGAAGTCAACAGTATCATTAGAATCATATTATGGGAATCAGAAGGACTCAAGAATAATATTTACTGATCAGCAAAAAATGTTAGAATATAGTTTCTTTAAGCAATATGCATTTCTGACATCCTTCAACTAATACAATTCTGATTCCCTCCATTATATTTAAAAAGAATGGTTACATACTTACCGTAACAGTATATCTTCATGAGAATCTCTTTTCGATTATCAGGCCACACCTTTGAACTATACCAGTATCAGCACTATGACCACATGGAAACTTTTGCAAGCCAGAGGTCGTACATGACATCATGTGTCATCGTCTACATAAATGTGGGCAGCACCATCTCATTTACCACTGGAGATTATGCTCAAAGGATCTCATTATGGAGAACCACGCAAAGGCAGTACCCTATAAACCAGGTGACATGGGGTGCTGAAGAAACCATGATGGACAAAACTCTGTGCAGAAAATCCCTCTGACCTACCCCAGAAAGGGGTAGGAGGATAGGTTGGCATGGCCTGATGAAAGAAATTCTCTCAAAGATCTACTGTTACAGTTAGTACATAACTGTTCTATCTTCTTCAACTATATCTCTTTCATTAGGCCACACCTTTAGAATGAGTCCCAAGCAGTACCCAAACTGACAGTCTGTGCTGGTGGAGGCATACATACTCATGACAACAAGCCTTGTAAGACAGCCAGGCCAAAACCTGCTCATCTGTGAGACACAATGTCGACCATAATGTTTAGTGAAGGTGTGGACAGTACTCCAAGTGGCAGCAGTGCAAATGACAGCAGCTGAGACATTTCTAAAAGAAGCAACAGAAGTGGCCGTGCCTCTTGCGGAACAACCACATACCAAACCAGAAGTTCCATTACCATATTTCATATAACAGAAAGTAATACAATTTGCCAACCATTTGGACAGGTATGGTTTAGAAACAGGAGTGCCCTTTTTTCTGAGGTGAATGAAACAAAAAGCTGAGAGGACTTTCTGCAGTCCTTGGTGCGATTCACACAATACTCAAGAATTCTATGCACATCCAATCTATACAGTGATGCTTCCTCTGGACTGACATGCTCCAGAAAATAAACTGGAAGGTGAACAGTTTGATTTAAAGTGAACAGTCACCAACTTTGGTGAAAACTTATGATTCGTACGTATAGACACCCTGTATTTGTGAAAAATCGTATATGGAGGCTCACACAATAAAGCTTGTAGTTCCTTCAAGTAGAAGTAATGGCAACCAAAAAAGTAGTTATGTAAGAACTTATTGTAACAGCAGACATTCGAGAGAATCTCTTTCATCAGTCCACACCTATGGAACTATAGCTGTTAGGTGCCAGAACCACCCGGAAATGTTTTGCTAGCAGTCCACTAGGGTCCACCCATGACATCTTACGTCAACATCCTCTCTATATAAATGTGGGTGACCCCGCATCCTCCTTAGTTCCCCGCCAGAGATCATACTCAAAGGATCTTCTCCTGGGGACCTAAGAGAGAGCTAAAGGTTCCCACTACTAGGCAAGGTTGAAAACAGCAGGTACTGTAGACAGTCCGAGACAGAGAGAGAGAGAGAGAGAGAAAGAGAGAAAAGCTTTGAGTCTAAGAGGGATGAAGGGCAGGACAGCATGGCCTGAAAGAGATTATCTCAAAGATATGTTGTTATGGTAAGTTCTTATGTAACTATACCATCTTCTTCTTTTAGGATATCTCTTTCATCAGGCCACATCTATGGAAAGAGTCCCAAACAGTACTGACAAAGAGATAGTCTGAGTGGCTGGAGGCTTTAAGCCTAAGATAGGAGGCCTTGAAGTATAGCCAGGCTGAAGCCTGTGCTTCTTCTAGAGGCAATGTCCAGATTGCAGTGTCTAGTGAAAGTGTGGACAGTACTCCAAGTTGCAGCAGCACAAATTTCTGCAGCTGACACATTCCTGAAACAGGCAACAGAAGTGGCCATGCCTCTGACTGAATGGTTACGCGCGCAATCCCAGGAAGTTCCTTACCATACTTTCTATGACAAAAAGTGATACAGCTGTCCAACCATCTGAACAGGCACTGTTTAAAAACTGAAGTGTAAGGTGATGCATCTAGGCAAGACTACCTATTGTCTCAACAGGGTCAAGCTCAGTGCCTCACAAGAAGAAAGGAATCTGGGAGTTATATGTGATACCCTAAAACAAGTCAACTGTTGCAACGCAGCATATAGTAGGGCCAACAGAATGGGGTGTATGGGGAGGATTTGATAGTAGGTATCGGGAGATGATACTGCCTCTATACAGATCTCTGGTGAGACCCAACCTGGAAAACTGTGTCCAGTTTTGGAGCACAAACTTTAAAAGGACAGGGACAGGCTAGAAACCATACAGAGAAAGGCAACCAAAATGATACAGGGTCTCCAGGGGCTATTGTACGAAGGGCGGCTGGAGGTGTTAAACATGCACTCACTAGAAACAAGGAGGGAAAGGGGATATGATAGAAACCTTCAAGCACATGAGGAGATTAAATGCACTGCCCTACTCTGAACTATTCACCAGGGCTTCCAGCTCAAATCTGAGTTTAGGAAACACTATTTGTCAGAAAGGATAGTGGAGCCATGGAACAGGCCACCCGCAGATGTGGTAGAAGCTAAGACGGTGTCTGCATTCAAAAGGGGTTGGGATAAAGAGTTTATCTGAATTAAATCCACGGGTAAAAGTGTGGGCTAGGTCCTGACATCTCCTAGGGTCTTGGGAACTTAAGGGTAGACTAGATGGACCTATGGTCTCCTTCTGCTGTCACCTTTCTATGGTACGCCATCTTTCCCAGGGGCAAAGGAAACAAAAAGCTGTGAGGACTTCCTGCAGTCCTTCGTATGGCGAACATAATATCCAAGTATTCTATGCACATGTAAGGTATGAAGCAATGCCTCTCCTGGATTGGCATGCTCAGGAAAATAAACTGGCAGGTGGATGGTTTGATTTAAAGTAAACTCAGGCACCGCCTTTGGAAGAAACTTAGGTCTGATATGCAAAGACACCCTGTCTTTGTGGAAAATCAAGTAAGGAGGCTTGCACATAAGAGTCTGATGCTTGGAAATCCTTTGAGAAGTAATAGCAACTAAAAATGCTTTCCAAGAAAGGAAGCATAAGCCATAAGTCAGGGCTGGCTCAGAAGGAGCCAAAGTGAGTTTCTCTAGCACAAAATTCAAGTCCCAAGCCAGGACTGGATTGCGGATGGGACGCTTCAAGTGCAGGATGCCTCTCAAGAACATATGAGCCACCGCTAGCTGCACCACTGTACAGCCATTAATAGGTACATGGAAAGCTGAAATAGCAGCCAAGTGCACTTTGATAGAAAAGTACTGGAGTCCAGCATCTAACAAGGACAATAAGTACTCTAGAACCTAATTCGCTGGACAAGTGAAGGGATCCAAATGATGTGATATGGCCCACAAAGCAAACCGCTTCCACTTCATGGAGTAAGTGGCCCTGGTGGAAAGTTTTCTGGCAGCCACCAGGACATCAGCCACCTTTGGGGACATTCCAAATCTCACAATGGCCATGTCTTCAGGAGCCAGGAATGGAGATGAAGTGACTTGAGGTCCAGATGCACCTGGGTGCCTTGTTCCTGTGATAGCAAGCCCTTGCAGAGGGGCAGGATTACTGGGGGTTCCACTGCAAACTGTTGCAGCAAGGGAAACCATATCTGATGGGACCAGAAAGGAGCCACCAGAATTAGAGTAGCTCCCTCCATTTGGAGCTTGATTAGCACCCTCTGAATCAGAGGAAAGGGGGTGAAGGCATAAAGGAACCTCCCTTCCAAGACAGGGACAAAGCATCTCACTAAAAAACTCCAGGCTCTGGAGTGAGTGAGCAGAAAGGTGGCAGTTTTACACTGAGTGGGAATGCAAGAAGGCCCAGCTCTGGATGGGGTCTTCTACTACCAAGGTCTTCAGCTACAATGACTGACAACCCTAGACCACATTCCAGAGCCCAGTACTAGACCCTCATCGTTTCCCTGCACAGGGGGGATGAATGGCACCCACCTTGCTTGTTTATGTAGTGTACTATGTTGATGTTGTCCATCTGCACTAGCAGATGCCCCGTGGACAAATGGTTCTGGAAGGCTTGCGCACCTCACTCTAGGATGTTTATGTGGAGGGAAGTCTCCACTCTTGTCTGTGTTCCTTGTTTCTGATGAGGTCCCACATGTGCCCCCCAGCCCATCCCCAAAACATCTGTGGTGAGAATCTGCTGAGGAAAGGGAATAAGGAAGGAAAACCCTTTCAGAAAATTGCTGAGTTCCGTCCACCATTGGAGCACCTTTCAGACACAAGTTGTTACTGGAAACTGCCATTCTAGATCGTCTGTGTGCTGATCCCACTGGACTCTTAATGTCCATAGAGGGATCCTCATGTGCAGCCTGGCCAGGGGTAATGTGACAATGGTTTCCATCATCAGGCCTAACAGCCTTAGGTATGTCCTGGCTGTGACATACCTGCTGTTGTAAAGCAGCCGGGCCTGTGCCATAATGCACTTTGCTCTGTCACGGGGCAGGAAGGCTAAGCCCTGAGCAGTGTCCAGATCAGCCCCTATGTACTGCAGACACTGACAAGGGGTCAAGACTGATCTTGGCAGATTGGCCGTGATCCCTAGGGCATTTATCAGCTGTCTGGTACATGCTAGGGTGTGAGACAGTTGTTCCTTTGACTGAGGTTTGAGCAACCAGTCATCTAGACGGGGGAAGTTATACAGTCCCTTTCTCCTGAGAGTTGCTGCCACAACTGCCAAGCTTTGGTAAATCCCCATGGCACAGACGACAAGCCAAAGGGCAATACCCTGAACTGGTAGTGTTCCTCCTGAAACAGGAATATGAGGTACTTCCCATGGAGTGGACAAACTTTGATATGCAGGTAAGCATCCTGCATTTTCAGGGATCATATCCAGTCCCCTTTCTGCAGGAAGGGCAGCAGGTCTTGCAGTGTAACCATCCTGAACTTCTTGTACTGAATATAGTTTAGATCTCGCAGGTCCAGAATGGGCCTCAAGTCCCCTATGGAGTTGGGGACTAGAGAAAAAACAGAGAATAAAACCCCCTGTTCCTTTGTTCCCAGGGAACTGGTTCTATGGCCCTCTTTTGCAGCAGTGTACATACTTCCTCTAGTAGCACTGATATGATCTGAAGGATAATAAGGGGATACGTGATGGGCAGTCATATGATAGTGGAATTATCAGTACGAGCAGCAAGTGAGCTTGGAGTCATCATGAATGGCCCTTCAAAATGGAGCAATGAGTAAGAAAAGTCTGAGCTCACTTGCCAGGAGTACTGATAAATCCGTTATCGTATGACTGCCCATCATGTATCTGTTTTGTATAATAGGGGTTCACCTCTTTTTATTTTTCTGAGGTTATGTTTTTTCTTGTTTAATTTCTTACCTGCTCCATGGGGTGTTCTCAAGGCGTTCAGTACTGTTTTGCTAATGATGTGTACACAGTGCTAACAGATATGTAATCACAGTAGTGATAACCTGCTGCTTTTTCCACTATTTACACGTCATGATGAGTGGTTTACTTTTGAGTGCTGATCTGCCTTTTTATCATATGGGTTATCAGCAAACCCCCATTATATAAGTTGAGGGAACTGGTGAAAGGTCTGGAGGCAACTCCAGAAGTTCTAGAGCATGACCCTGTTCTGTGAACTGTATGACCCAAGCATCTATTGTGACCTCTCTCCACTGGTCCAGGTGGTGGGGGAGGCAACCCCCTACTGCCACCTTTGGATTGTGGATCCTAGGATGGGGTCTAATAAGGAGCTATGCTGAAGCAGATCCTGCAGCTGCAGCCACACCTCCTCTAGGAGCTTTAGAGTGAACAACTGTGGAGGAGGATAGGGCCAGTAAAGCTGCTCTGCTTTTGCTCTGTTGCCTGGCTCCATACCTAGGTCTACTGGTAGCCCTGTAAAAAGGTACCCTCTGCCTACTTTTCGACTGTGTGTGGCAGATGGAAGGGACGGATCTTAGAGTCCTTCTCAAGGCTTGCAGATCAGAAGGATGTCCTGTACATCTGCCCCAAAGAGCTTGTAACTTCTGGAAGGGGTGTTCAGGATGGACTGCTGAACAACAGTGGCAAATCCTGACTCCCTCAACCAGGAATGCCTTCTTAGGCAGGTGCATCTGAAATGTCATAGGTAGACCTTAACAGGTGCTTACCCAGGTCAGCCCCAGTCTGGGTGACCTTTGAGCATCTCCTGCTTCTGGGGATACTCTGGAAGGGACTGGACTGCTGCTTTAGTTTTTTTTCAGAGGGTATTCTGGTATCTGAGCATATGGGCCTGATAAGTTGCTATTCTGAGATCCAATGTAGCAGAGACAAAGGCGGTCTTTCCCATGAGGTACAGTTTTCTCAACTCTATCTGGGGGGGAAGAGAACTGAGATGATCAGGCCTCCTAGACCTATCACGGGCTGCATTTATCACAATTGAATCAGCCAGAGGTTCTCCTGTAAAAAAACGTCTTTCCTAAGGGAGCCTGGTACAGCTTGTCTGCCTTTCTAGGCATAGTAGAGATCAAGTTTAGTGCGTGCCAGGTGGCCATGGTGATATCCTCTAGTGCAGCCAATATTGGAGGAATAAGAGGTGGAAAATCTGGTAGTTCTAGGAACTCTGCCAAGTTTCTCCTAGTGATGTCTTGCTCCTCAGCATCAAACCCCATTGCAGCTTGGAGTTGCCTCATCACAGAAACATACACTTTGATGGCAGATAAGGACCACTTGGCCCACCTAGTCTGCCTATTTCCCCACCTACGGGATAAGCTGCAGATCCTAGTTAACCAACAGCCTATTTCTTCCTACTCCCTACAAGAATTGCCTTATGTCTGTCCCATGCATTCTTGAACTCTCCCACAGTTTTAGACCCCACAACCTCCTCAGGAAGGCTGTTCCATGAGTCCACCACCCTCTCTGTGAAAAAATACTTTCTCACATTGCCCCTGAGCTGTCCCTCCTCTATCTTCAAGGATGAAGGAGGGCTCTTCAGAAGGGGAACTCGGGGTATACAATGTAGAATCCTCACTCCTGGAAGAAATGGTGGAGTCAGACCTGTCAGATGGGCTTCCATCCATATCTTCCTCCTCTTCTTCCTTTTGTAAGATGAGGTGAGGGTTGTATTCCTGACCCTCGTTGACAGGCTCTGAAGGCTGCAAGAAAGGAAGTGAGAACATGGCACCCTGGAGTGTACAGGGCACAAAACTGGTATCATAGCAGGTGTCGATGCAGGGGCTGGTCTGACAGGCCCTGTCATCATCTTTCCTGGTGCAGGAGCAGGACAGTTAAGGTGCTGTATTATCTATTTGAAGGAGGAGAGCACCATTTGAACACTGTTGGTGGCCTGCACTGCAGGAGCACCTTGTGACATTCAATGGGGGAGACTGGAATCCCATCAACAGGCCACCGCCTGCCACAGTAGGTCCAGTGGAACTCACTGCCAGCTGACCTGGAAGGTACTGATGTCTGAGCAGCAGGGCTTGTGACATAGATGGGGGTGTCAGCAGCCCCAGCATTGACGGGCCTTTGATGGCCATGGTAGGTCCATGGAACTCTCTGCCAGAGCCACCCTTGTGGGTTCAATGGTCTGAGTGACAGGAGGCATCACCGTCTAGCATAGCAGTGAACAAGAGTGTATGGGGGGGATTTATCCTTACACTGATCTCTCTCCCAGCGTTTGTGCTTTCCTGAAGATCTCTGTTGGCCTTTGAGGAGACGAAGCCTGAGGAAGGGGCTGGCAATGCAGAGGAGCTTCTTGCCTGGAGGTCTCTCCATTCTGGCTACTGCTGCTCGAGGAGGAAGTTCTGCAGGGCACTAAGTCATGTGGTTAAACTTCAGGCAGATCTCACATGCCTTAAGGTTGTGGGCCTCTCTGAGACAGCAGATGCAGACATAGAGTCATCGCTCGAGTAGATCTTCCCACCACACTCAGAGTAATTAAACAGTTTAATGGTATTCTTTGTCAACATACACGATGGTGGCAATCACTTTAAAATAAAGTGATTACTAGGGTGAGAAAAATAAAACTTTGGAAAATCGGAGATTCAGTGGTTGACTGTAGTGGCAGAGACTCTGTGGAGTCCATCAAGTATAGACAATGGTGGGAAAAGAAGGACACGGGACTACCCACATTTATATAGTGAGAACATCAATATAAGACATTGCCATGGATAGCCCTAGTGGATTGCTAGCAAAAACGTTTCCATGCGCTCCTGGTGCCCGATGGCTATAGTTCCATAGGTGTGGCCTGATCAAAGAGATATTCTCAAAGAAGATTAGCACTTTCAATAAAATAGAGTGTAAGCCGCAGCTTGCGGCAGACTCAAAAGAAGCCAAAGCAAGCTTTTCCAGCACAGAATTTAGGTCCCAAGCCTGGGCTGGATTCCTATGTACTGGATACCACTCAAAGAGGCATGGGATATCTCTAGCTTGGCATTGCTACGGCCATCAACAGTGGGCATGAAAGGCTGAAATAGAGGCCAAATGCACCTTGAGGGAGAAATACTGGAGACCTGTGTCTGAGAGGGTCAGCAAGTACTCCAACACTGCATTAACTTGGCAAGTAATAAGCTCCAGGTACTTGGAAGCAGCCCACAATGTACACCGCTTCCACTTCAAAGAGTAGGCATGTCTGATGGAGGGTTTTTGAGCAGCCACAAGAACATCAGACACTTCAGATGATACAACAAACCTTGCTATGGCTATGTCTTCAGGAGCCATGTGTGTAGATGCAAGGACTCCAGGTCTGGATGGACCAGACACCTCTGTCCTGTGACAACAGACCCTTGCACAGCAGCAGGGGTACTGAGGGTTCCACTACTAATTGTTGGAGAGTGGGTATCAGATCTGCCGAGGTCAAAAAGAAGCATTTAGGATAAGAGTTGCTCCTCTCATCTGTTGTTTCAGTAACACTCTTTGTATCAGAGGAAAGGCATACAGAAAAAAGGTTACTCACCTATAACAGTATTTCTAGGAGAGGTAGATGATGTTCATCCACACTTTCTGGCAGTTGCCTATCCCTTTAAGACTGGCCAGAAATGTCTTCAAGCTGGCTCCTCCCACCAACCAGGGTAGTAACTCCCTTGACTCCACCCCATGATGCCAGATCTTGCCCGCTGGAAGTAGTGTTGTGCATCAAAGCCAGGGGAGACCAGGTGGGTCTGTGCGGATGATCATATACCATTCCTAGAAAGTGCAGTTACACAAAGACTTTTGCTGTAACAGAAGATCTTCTAGGAATGTCTCTTGCAGTAAGTCATTACTTCTGGGAGTTCCCGATAGGTGGTGCTCCAGCACAGAAGTTTCTTCCAGCAGTCTCCACACCAGGAACCACCCACATGACCTCACTTGCTGGGTTGTACCTATAGAAGTGGGTGGTCCTTGGTAAGCTCCGTTCCCCACCGGTTTGAGCGAGGGAAAGAGGGACCGAGGGGAACCGAGGTATCAAAGCTTTCCAACCCTACATCGTTTATCCTATTATAGAATGGCAGGGGGTTGGAGGAAGGGAAACTACTTACTGCAAGAGACATTCCTAGAAGATCTACTGTTACAGCAAAAGTCTTTGTGTAACTGCACTATCTTCCACGGAATGGTCTCTTGCAGTAAGCCATTACTCTGGAGATTCCCAAGCAGTTATATGGCAGTGGTGGCTAACATGGCATTCTGCCATAAGGATAATGTGGCCATAGGACCAATAAATGTTACGAATAGTATATCAGCATGTAGAATAATTTTTGCATTCAATTTGTAAGTTGTCATTATCTTGTCTGTTATAGGGTTATAGCTAAGATATAAGCCAGACCTGCTATTATCAGGTGTTTATCAGATGTATTAAGAGAAATGGTAACCTGATTAGGGTGAAACATGATAATCAAATCAATAAATTATAAGTAATGCCACTATATCATGGAGTGAATAGTTGCTCTCAGTAATCTGCAGTGAAAAAAACAGTCTGAGACAAAGGCTACTGATGTCCCAAGTTGTAACAGTATTTTAAATAATACAATGTTAGTCCTTAGAAGTGCAACAATGTAGCATGCTAAGAATCTTGCCAGATCAGTCAAGACAGTAGAAAAATATCCATCTGGCATAAATAGGATACAAAAGTAGCAGATACTGTTGCAAAATGAAACAATGTATCTATAGCAGAAAGACAGTGATTCTTAGAATCAGTAGCTATATTCAAGTCTGCATTTGATTTTAAGCAACATGTGACCCTGAGCAAGTCACTTAACCTCCTTGTGCTCCCAGGTCGCTCCTGTAAAAAAGCTTTCAGCTTAGTGTGCTATACCTGGTTAAACAACTAAAAAAAAAAAAAAAAAAAAATATCCATCTTGTATTAGCAATCTTACCTACAAGGGGGTCCCAGGTATGTCAGGGCCTGCAACCTTGTTCGGCATGAATCTGAAATGTTCGTAGTAAGTCCATTATGTGTATTGATTGGAAAACAGACGCTAAAGTAATAATGAACAATCTAATCAAAATCATAAGGCAGTGGATTTCGTCCTTGAAATTAATGAAACACATATGTGTAAGAAATATATTCTATTATATATGTAATAGATATACCACTCTAGGGTGTGCGGTCGCGCTCTGATATACGCACGCCTTGGTGTGCGTTGTGATGCACGAGGCTGCAGTCAGAGTGCATTCAACCACCCAAGGCGTGCGTAAATCAGAGTGCGACCGCACACCCTAGAGTGGTATATCTATCTTATAAAATGGCCACATATGTTTTGGGGGGTGGGTGGAAAAATAATCCCTCTCTCTAGCTGCTAAATGATATGCTGGCAGAGTTCAAAGTAAGCCTTCTGTGTTTAAAAAAAGATGAAAAGTGTGTACCTTCTGTTAGGTTGTGTTAGGTTTGAGTGAGAGAAGCTGCCAGATGATCGTGGAGCAGTTTCACTTTTCTTGATGAACTATAGCGTGATCGAAGTAGCAATTGCAGGAAGTGACAACTGTTAGGAGTTCAAAGTAAGTCCTTATGTGTTTAAAGATGAAAGGGTGTCCCTCCTGTTAGGTTCTGTTTGTTTGAGTAAGAGAAGCTGCAGACTCCATGCAGAAGGGAGGCGAGGACACAGTGAGTGAGTTGGCAGTTTTAGGTAGTTTGAACAGAGCGAGCAGGTCATAGCAAACACTCGCCTGACTTCCGCTCATTTTCCTAAAGCTGCCGACCCACCGGGCGGTCGTCACTGCCTTGCATAGAGTCTGCAGCTTCTCTTAGTCAAACTAACACAGCCCAACAGGAGGGACACACTTTTCGTCTTTTTAAACACAGAAGGACTTACTTTGAACTCCTAACAGGTTGTCACTTCCCGCAATGCGCACCGCTTGGTCACGCTATAGTTCAACAAGGAAAAGTGAAAGTGCTGCACGATCGGACAACTCTCCCTAGAAACGGAGATTTTTTTAACAGAAAGTAAGAGTAGAAACTAAGAGAAATGTAGTTTGTCTTGGTTTTTTGTACACAGGTTTCTGTTAAACACCTGCCATTATATTTTTTTGTAGAATTTAGACTGCTTGGTGACACAGTGTGCAGTAATAAAAGTTAGTGGCTCTGCAGTAAGAGTGTGAAAATGGCAGGCAGAATTTGATTTTTAGATGATATTTTATTTAAAAATGAATGGTGCAATCAAGCACATCGGGTTGTACAGTGTGGGACTACTAGTGGTATATTCAGTTATGCCTGTGGGTGCCAGTTGTGTGTGTGTATGTGGCTGCCTAACTGCATTAGGTGTGGAGTGATCTCACTGCTGCTGAGAAGGTTTTGAGGGCTGGAAAGTAGTTTAGGTGTGCGGTCGTACTGGAAGGCGTGCGGTCATTGGGAAATAATGCACAGTCATGTGATGCATTCTGTCCAATCATGTTAGTGGAATTTCTATGATTTTACCACCCCAGTTTATATATATATATATATATATATATATATATATATATATATATATATCCCCCCCCCAAGCAAAAGAGACATGCAGAATTTAATATGTATAATCTCTGTATAGGTAGTCACCTTCATACACGTAAGTATCTGGCATGATCAGGAGAAAGGCGCTTATAGTCATAGAAGGTTGAAATATAATCCATACCAGGATATATTGGGTGTGTCTCAGCATGTGAGTAGTAGTAGTAGTAGGTGGACCCATACGTGGGAAGGACATGGAGTCCGACGCACAATAGGCCGAGAGGCATCCCTATGGAATGGCCATGATGGTCTGTAAGAGTGATAGCTCAGGAAAGTGGCTAGATGTATACAGCCTGTTGTAAAAGGCCTCAAGTCTTTTTGGCTGAAGCCCCAAGAGGTCTCCGAGGCCTAGTAGAGGAGACCAGGGTAGAGTGTGAGTTTTTTTTGGTGAGAAGAAGAGGTGTCGGGCCGGCCAGAGGGGCAGCCATGGGTCGGCTTCGTTGTGTTCTCTGCCCTTAAAGGTTTCTCGTTGAGTATAATTAGGTCCAGTTTTGTATGAATAATTATACTGAGGGCGTCATTTGGAGTACATGCATTGTACGGTCTTCAGTTGTCTGCCTGAGGCTTGTAGATCATCCAGAACCATTTGAGCCCCTAGACCAAAAAGATGGTCACCTGAAAAGGGGTCATTAGCCACTTTCCGTTGAATATCAGGTGTTAGCCCTGAGAGTCGAAGCCATGCCTGGTAGCATACAAGAACACCGACTGCAGAAGCCCTGGCTGAAGCATCAGCAATATCGTATCCTGATCTTAATAAACGTCGAGAAAGGGAAGTGAAGGTATTTATTATTGATGCGAGTTGCTCTTTTTCAGGGGATGCAGGTAATCTATTCTGATATTTAGTGTGCTTAGAGAAAACACTTTCTTCCCCATATAATCAAAACGTCTAAAGTCTCTCTCTGGAGGTATTGTAATTGTAAGTTTAGGTTTGCCAGCGCGGTTGTGAGCAGCTGCAATAACCACAGAGTCCGCAGTGGGCGTATTCATTAAATATTGATAATCAAGAGGAGCCTGATATAGCCTGTGTGCTTTCTAGGTAAATTTTCCCAAAGCATGGGTTGGCTCCATGCTTCAGTAATCGCATTTCTGAACATTGGTATAAAAGGAGGGACTGCCTGGATCGGTTCTTCCGGAAGGTCCAGATATTCTGCCATATCTTTACTTAATCCATCTTGCTCCACTGTGGTAAACCCCATTGTTTTTTGTATTTGTAACATCATTTCGGGGAATGAGGGGTCATCCGGTGGAGAAATGACCTTTAGTTGTTGTAGCAGACCTTCGTCCCAGTAAGATGGAACATCATAATGAGACTCATAACTTCTTATACTGGAAGAATCATCATAATGTGTGTGAAGTTCCAAATTTGTATGGTAATCTGGAAAATATTCTTCTGAATATTAATGAGGAGGCATTACTGGTGCGCGGTCTAGCTCTGTGCATGTCTGTTTTGATGGAGGCGGAGACATAGTTTGTGATTGGGGTTTATGTCTCAAAGTGTTGGAATAGTCGAAGCCCATAGAATCTAACACTCTATTCACTATTTCTTCAATATTTGGAACTTGTGAGGATGGAACTGCCGAATAAGCAGGCTCCAAGTCCAGTGTACGTGGTGATGGGGCATCAATTTGTGCCTCCCGGTAAAGTGATCCAGTACTTTTTTGGCGTCTGTTCACCACCGAATGGTGTGTGGGTACCATGCATGAGTGCAAATGAGACTGGTTTGCCTGTGTGCTCCATAGTATATAATTCTTTATTTTGTGTTAATGCAGCCCAATAAGTATCTTTTGATACAAGTTTCTGGGAATATCCATGGCACGTCATAGTAGACTTTCTATAAGGATCTTCCATTGTTGTATTATATGCATATAAAGGTGCTGTTCTGTAATGCAGAAGTTGCTCCATCAACAGAGGTATCAGATTAATTGATGGAAGAGGAAGAAAAGCATGCCTTGTCAATGTACTATGTCTTATAGATGAAGGGTAAGTAAAGGCATGCTCCGCCAGTGGTGGAATACACTCAATGATGAGGAAGGCAGTACATGCTCCGTCGACAATGGGATAGTGAGTGCATGCTCCATCGACAATGGAAATGCTGTCGTTGATGATGGGAAGGTGAGAGCATGCTCAGTCAATGGTGGTAGGCTTCTCGTCGATGATGGTGCATAGGGAGCACGTCCCATCGACGATTAAGTATGTGGAGTGTGCTCTGTCGATGGGGGAGGGGTTTCCATCGATGAGGATGCCTTGTAGAGCCCTCTCGTCGATGGGGCAGCATGCCCCGTTGACGGGGAGGGTAGCAGGACCTCTGTCATCAACGGTGTATGTGGCCTCATCGATGGGGGAGCTGAGGAATGACGATCCACCGACGAGGAACATTCCTTGCTGTGAGAGGTTGTACCTCTGTGTTCTTTTGATGTAGAAGTGCCTGCTGTGGATGGGGGTGTAGCTCCCATCGACGATGAATGCCTTCTTGATAATCCATGTTTCTGAGGTATGACTGTTGTAAGGAGGTCAGGCAGGACTGTAGGTGAAGGTGTTTCCTTCCCTATTTTATTTCTTGAAGAGGACTCAGTTTTTTTGAGCCCTGTGTTTGAGAACCCTGTGTGTATGACAGGGAAGCGTCCATTGTAGCACTCTTATAGAGTACAGAAATCTGGTGCCATGTATGAAGCCCAGGCACCTGAGGCTATGAGTTCAATCCACGTCGTATACTGCTGTAGAAGAGGTGAAGCTGGCGGGAAAATGAACAAAGCTTACAAGGGACCACCCACTTTTATAGGTACAACCCAGGAAGTGAGATCCTGTGGGTGGTCCCCAGTGTGGAAACTGCTGGAAGAAACTTCCATGCTGGAGCGCCACCTATCTGGAACTCCCAGAAGTAAAGACTTACTGCAAGAGACCAATCCATGGAAGATCTACTGTTACAGGTGAGTAACCTGTTCTAGGGACGTGGATATGATGTTCTATTCACACTTTCTGGCTGATTCCTTGCAGTTCACTGAGTGGAAGGAGGCAAGGTGCACACCCCCTACTTAGGGAACAGAGACTGGAGAACTGAGGCCCCAAAACTAGCATCCCGGCATGACTCAAGGTCATCGTGGTAATGGAAAATGAAGGTGTCTGCTGACCTCCCAGTAGCCCTGCAGATTTCCTGGATAGGCACGTCCCTGGAAGCAGCCACCAGGGCAGCAATATGGTGGGTGGAATCAGCCCTTAGCCCTACAGGAGGCTTCCTACCCGCCAACCTATAGCAGAGGTCGATGCAGGATACACTACACCTGCCAGTCATCTGCTTAGCTGCTGGTCTGCCAGGTGCGGCTTCAGTGTAGGTGACAAATAGATGACAAACCTCTCCCCAGACTTCACCTCTGCGTTCCCTATAGTAGGCAAATGCTCACCACAGGTCCAAAGTATGGAGCCTGTGCTTGGCCTCTGAGGTGTGATTGATGAAGTACACTGGGAGAGAAATCACCTGATTATGGTGAAGCTCTGACACAACCTTTGGGAGGAACTTTGGGTTTAGGGTGCAGGACAACCTTGTACCTGTGGGAAACCAGGTCAGGAGACTCCACTGAAAGTGCCTGGAGCTCACTGATCCTTCTAGCTGCTGGGAAAGCCACCAGGAAGGCGGTCCTCCACTGCAGGTGAGACATCACACCTGTGCATCGGTTTGAATGGTTTGCCCATGAGCTTTGCCAAAACCAGCAATAGATCCCAAGGTGGTGGTGGTTCACGCACTGGAGAGGAAATGTGGTCAAGGCCTTTAAAAAAGTGCTAGACCACCTTCGCCTATGACACTGACTGCTGACCAGACCATGCCCGGTAAGCAGAGATGGCTACCAGGTGCACCTTAAGGGTCATCAACTGAAGGCTCGACAAAGAGGGACCACAGGTTATCAAAAATGTTAGTCACTGGACAGGACAAAGGGTCCAACCCCTTGCCCTGACACCAAATGGAGAATCTCTTCCATTTGAAGGCGTAGCATTTCTTGGTCAACTCCTTCTGAGATGCCTCCACAGCAGTGAGGATATCTGTAGAGACCCAAAGCCTGGAACTCTAGCTGCTCAGGAACCAGGCTGTCAGGTGCAGGGACTGAAGATTCGGATGGAATACCTTCCCCTGATTGATGGAGAGCAGGTCCAGTGGAGAGGAAGATGCCTCGGGAACCTGCTGCTGAGGCTAAGGAGATCAGGGTACCAGAACTGGCGGGTCCAGTCTGGAGCCACCAAAATCACCTGTGCCTTGTCTCTCCTGACCTTGAGCAACACTTTGTGAATCAAGGGAAGTGGAGGGAAGCCACAGAAGAAGCCCGGGGTCCAGGGCCTTGAGAAGGCATCCCCCTGCACTGTTCCCTGCTGGGAGGGGTGGGCACAAAACATCCTCAGCTTTGCATTCTCCTTGGAGGCAAACTGGTCCACCTGAGGGGTGCCCCACTGGGAGAACAGACTGTGTACTACCTCTGGGTGGAGAAATCACTCGTGAGAAGCCTCAGCCACATGGCTGAGAGCATCCACCAGCTGCCCCTGCCACATGGATGGCTAGGATATCGGCCCCCAGGCTGCACATAAGGGTCCACACACAGAGATCTTCCTTGCACAATGGCAGGGAGTGCATCATGCCCTGTTTGTTGAAGTAGTACATGGTTGTGGTGTCGTCTGGACCTGGACCACCTGACCCTGAATGTAAGGAGCAAAGGCAGTCAGCACCACCCGAACTGCTCCAAGCTCCAGCAGGTTCATGTGGCAGCAGGACTCTCCGGGGATCCAGAGCCTGTGGACTCTGCGTTTCCCCAGGTGAGCACCCCCACTCATGAGAGAGGCATCAGTTGTCAGGACAACTGTCGGCTCTGGGTGGACAAACAGGATCCCTTCCTGCAGATGATCTGAGAATTACCACCACTGGAGGGTGTCCCACATCCGCTGGGTCACAGTGACCAACTGGTCAAAATGACCCTTGTGCTGAGACCACAGGATTGCCAGATCCCACTGCAGGAAGCATATTCTCCATCGGGCCCAGAGGACCATGCTGGTGCAGGCCATGATGTAACCCAGCAGGCTCAGGAAGTCCCGAGCAGGGCACAATTGCCCAACCCAAAATGATTGGGAAAAGGAGGAGAGAGCCTTCACCCTGTCCACTGGGAGCCAGGCTCTGCCTCTGTAAGAATCAAGCTCTGCCCCGATGAAGTGAATCACCTGCAAAGACATGAGTTCCAACTTGGCCTTGTTGACCAAGAGGCCAAGGGAAACGCAGGTCTGGAGGGCCAGGTCCCTGGACTGCTGCACCTCCAACCTGGAGGGACCTGCGGTCAGCCAGTTTTCCATGTAGGGGAAGACTCGGACCCCACTGCACCTCAGATAAGCTGCCACCACTGCAATGCATTTGGTGAAGACCCTGGGTGCTGAGGACAGGCCGAATGGCATGACCCGGAACTCATAGAGGGCTCCCTCTGCTCAGAAGTTGAGGACATTTCTGTGACACATACGGATCGGGAAACAGAAGAATGCTTCTTGAAGATCCAGGCAGCAAAACCAGATGTTTTAATCTATAGATGGTAAGATCCGAGAGAGTTACCATCCTGAATGTGCGCGACTTGAGAAACTTTTTCAGGTCGTGAAGATCTACAATGGGGTGTCAGCCCCCCCACCCCCAAATCTGCTTTGGCACCAGGAAGTGCCTGGAGACAATTCCTGGGTGTTCTGGAGGATCTGCGACAGGAACCACAACCTCCTTGCGGAGGAGCTGGGCTATGTCATCTCGAAGAGCTGAGAGAAAGTCTACGGATATCAAGTCCTCCCATGGGGTGTAGACTCGGCAAGGAGGGTAGTGCTCAAATTTCAGAGGCAGATCCTGACCCACCACCTCGAGGACCCACCTGTCCATGGTGACAGTGGGCCAGGCAGAAGGGAAGTGGTGGAGCTGGCCTCCCATGGGAGGACCTAGGGGAGGTGTGATGGGCATGAGGGAGGCACCCCCTCATCCCATCACTGGGCAAGCTTAAAGGAGGAAGGTGGTCAGATTGAGGAGCCAATGGAGCCTCTCCCCCCAGGCTTATGGATGACCGAGGCCACTTCATCTGTAGTTGCCAGGCCAATGTCCATGACTGACTGGAGCCATTTTGCTACAACCCAGCCCTGGTCCCAGACCTGTTTGACCATGGTCTGGAGGTCTGCTGGCAGATGAGAAAGGGCCTCATCCAGGGTGCCCAGCAGGGCATGGGAGAAGTGGGCCATAAGGAGGGCCGAGCTTGCCTGGCAAAGACCAAGTGAGGAGACAGTGTAGACCTTTTTAGCTGCATGATACAACTTTTTGGACTCTTTGTCAGGTGGCTTATCAACATCCCCATTGTTGCCAGAGCACCTAAACACAGAATTGGCCTCCAGCCCCTTGGCCGAAGGGTGTTCTGTGAATCCCGAGAAGGATCCAGTAGGTACAGCATACTTACGGGCCATCTGAGCAGAGGGTGCAGGGCAGGAAGCAGGGCACTGCCAGAGCTCCAGGGAAGGGCCAAGAATGGCCTCTACCACCAGGAAAGCCTCCGCAGGAGTATCTCTCCGGTCGAGAATCTCAGTCAATGGGTGATGAGCTCCATTTTCATACCTGTAGACTCACAGATCAAGCAGGGAAGGCCCATAAAAGAAGCGCCTTTGTCCATCAAGAGATCCCCCACCAACTCCTCGTCAACAGGACGTGCATACAGGGAGGAACCCTCAGACTCTGAGGAGTTGATAAAGAGGGGTTGACAGCCCAAGTCCCCGCTGACCCTCCACGGATGGTCAGGGCTGACTGTGCCCAACAGCCAATGGGGAAGCCCCCTGGCCAGCCGAAACACCTTAGCTGGAGTGCCGGCTTTCAGCTGGATGGGTGACGGCTCCACAGGAATCGGTGGAAACAATGGGGTTGGCCGAGCTGGGACCATCTTAGGTGACTCTTGAGATGGAAAAGGCATCAGCCTGTTGGGCAAAAGCCAGGTGATGGCTAGTGTAGTAGCCGGAGCCAGTTTTATACCAGTGAACATCAGCTGTTGCCACATGAGATCCACATAGCATTGGCGCAAGTTGCACCGAAGCCTCTCTTCACCCGAGTATGATGAGGATGAAATGTTCTTGGGAACACTGAAGTATAATGCAAATTTGACAGCCGGTCCCTCAGACCCCTATGTAGTTCAATAGCAGAGATATGGCATTTTATTCATTTTCCAGTTAGTGGGCAGAACAGGTCTCCTTCCCTTTGTCTCCCTTCAGAAGGAATATCAGTTGCCCCATAAATATTTTATTTCTTATTTACATCTTGAATCATACCTTCAGCCATATGAATGGTCACTTGCGGCCCTAAGTGAAAACCCTACCCAAATAATACAACTGTTACAAGCTCATATCAGAGGAACGACCTCAGATCACCTGATTAGTAAGATATATAAAGCCTTAAATGAAAGACAGGGAGACTCGACCAACTCAATCCAGTTTAGATGGGAACAAGAACTACAGGTATGAATCAGTGAGCAGGACTGGAATGACTGTGCTTTACGAACTATAAAAGTATTTTTCTCACCATACTGGCATGAATACATGTGGAAACTCCATTCTCGTTTCTTCCGCACACCAGCCTTGCTGGCTAGTATGGGAGAATTACGGGAGGGACAGTGTTGGAGAGAATGTGGAGATGACAGAGCAAATCAGAGCCATGCTCTTTGGTCATGTCCTAAGCTATCCAAGTTTTGTAAGGAGATCCTCGAGGAGCTGAGTGCAATTTATGACACCACTGATTTATTCACTCCCACATTTATACTGACTTACTAAACCAAAAGGTCTGCGAATTGACAAAAACTTGCTGAAACAAATTTTAAAATTTATAACAGCAGCCCACAAAATTATCACTAGACTGTGGTTTGCAAATAAAATACTCACTAAAAAGGCCTGGATTGTTTTGTCCAGCGAGATATATGCCCTTGAGCGACTCTCGGCCAAGATGATGGACAAAGTTCAAAAATTTGATGTACAATGGCAAAAGTGGATATCATACCAACTAAATCATTATGATGATTTTGTACCTTAAGCTATGTACTGAACATGACATTTTGCTCTTCTTTTGCACTGAAAAGATACTCAGGATATGATCTGTTATGCTCCTTGAATTTTAATGGGAATAAAATCTGGGAGGGATAGGGAAGGGCTCACCGTGCTAAGCCTGACTTGATTTGAATTGATCACAGACTGAACTTAAAATGAGTAATTGTGATTCTCTGGATACTGAAGTAATAAGATGTTAATTTATTTTCACCTAATATGATTGCTACAAGTATACATGTATTGTATTGTGATGTTGTCAACTGGTATTGATAAGTGATGCACTGCTGCCTGTAAAATTGTTGCATTTACAAATTAAATAAAAAGACTAGATTTAAAAAAAAAAAAAGGACGAGGATGAAAAGTAGCAGCTGCAATGTTTCCCATGGTGCTGAGAGCAGGAGCGCAGATATCAACGGGAACCGCTCGACCCACAGGAATAGGAACGAGACCTCAACTGCTGGGGGGGGGGGGATTGGCAGCGGGGCTCGGAGGGAGTCGGCGAACGCCAAGGCTCTTCTAAGTCTTGGTCAGGGACCCGAGATGGTGGGTCAGCGGACTGATCCTTCTCTCCAATGGTCTGTGTCATGACCGGAGTCTTGGATAAAGAAGTATTGGCCTCTTCAGTCGACAACTGGTCGATTGGCTCGAGAAAAGTCTTGGTCGGAAGATCAACCAGCATCCCAGCCAACTGCCCCAATGGGGTTACCATGGAGCAGGCAGTCTGGGCACAGGATTTGACTGAGGTCGGATCAGGGGAAGCGCGGGAATCTGAAGTTCTTAACCGAGAGCATTCCTGATCCCATGAATGATGGCTAGACCGGATTTGTGCCTGGAGGGTCCCTGACTGAGGGTCAGCAGGGACTGGCACAGTTCTTTGAAGGACCCGATAAAAGTAGAGCCTAGCTAGAGCGGCACAAAGGCAGAAGCAGAGGAGGAGGAGGAGTGGGATGTGGCCTGGGCTGCTGCGTCCTCAAACGCCACAAGCTGTTTGGCAGACCACACAGCCATGGAGACAACCCAACTGGTATCCTAGGATTTGACCAGAGGGTTCTGTTTGTTCGGTCAGCCTAACCTTAGTCGGCAAGACGGTCCTTGAGAATGGTAGGATGAAAGGAGTGTGCTCGTGCCCAGGTAGTAGACACGCATGTAGTGTGCGGACCTATTTGGGACATCTTCTGCCCATAAGGGCACCGGTGGAACCCAGGAGTGAACCTGTCATCCATCGCAGTCATGATCGGTGATCAAGCTGAAGACAAAGAATTCCAAACTGTTTAGAAAGTGAATCCGAAGATTTAAGTCGCAAGGCCGTACTTAGCGCAATAGCGGTAAGGAGGGAACCTGCTTCTTCCAGCGGAAACAAAGATCTGGTGTCATGGGGCAGAGCAGAGGGAGTTACCAGCTTAAAGATGTTTTCAGCCATTCTTAAAAGGAAAGGCAACTGCTAGAAAGTGTGGCTAGAACATCATGTCCATGTCCCTCGAATTTCCCTTTCCAAGACTGAGACAATGTGTCTCGCCAGAAATCTCCAGGCTCTGGAGTGAGTGAGCAAAAACGTGACAGTTTTGCATTGTGTGGGATGCAAAAAGGTCCAGCTCTGGATGACCCCACCTTGTGAAGAGATTTTCTGCCACTGAAGTCAGCAGTCCCCATTCATGCAGGCTGGAGTGTGACCAGCTAGGCCTGTCTGCAGAGTCATTTTGGGCACCTAGTAGATGAACGACCAAGAGTTCTAGGTCATGTTCCAGAGCCCACTGCCACATTCTCACTGCTTCCCTGCACAGTATTATTTATGTATATTATTTGTGAATAATATACACAAATATGTTGATCTGCAGTACCCAAGGTACTACTTCAGATCAATTTTTCCAGAGGATGTAAAGAGATATTTATTAAAGATAGACCCTCGACCCACAGTTGGGAGGGATAGGATTGACTACCATCTCGTGAGGATCACTGTGGACATTCTTTGTTATCCGTTATCATTTATTTTTAATTTATCTTTATGTAATTCTGTTTTCCCTACAGTATGAAAATATTTTTTTATTGTACCAATATTATATTTAAGGCCGGTGATGCAACAAGAATCCAAAATTATCGTCCAATCTCTCTACTGGATCCTCTCTCTAAGGTTTTAGAAAGAATTATTATGATCAAATGACCGAATACCTACAAAAATACAACGTTCTTACGCCTGCACAGCATGGTTTTAGGCCTGGTCATAGTACCACCACGGGCTTGTGGGGTTCACGAGTGCAGTTCAGTTGGCCGTGGATAGGGGCCAATATACTGAGGCTGTGTTCGTGGACTTCACCAAGGCCTCTGACCTAGTAGATAATGGCCTTTTATTAACTTCTTTATATGGACTTGGCCTGTCTGGTGATGTGGCTGAGTGGATTAGGAGTTATTTGAGTCAATGTACACAGGTAACAAAGACTGATGGTCATTTTTCTCAACCTGCTTTAATCTCACTGGGTGTACTACGAGGTTCAATTTTGGGTCCCCTTTTATTTATTCTTTTTTAAACACTCCTCTGTCAGTTTGCACTAATTCTCAGGTTTTACTTTATGCTGATGACACGGTGACCCTCACGAGCAGATCAAATATGAATACTGTCTGGAAAAACCTGATGGGTGATTTTCAGGCAGCCCATAATTGGTTTATTACTAATAGACTAGTTCTAATTACAAAAAAATTAAGTCCTTGGTCCTCCTGAATTCAAGAAAGAGAACAGGGGAGGGCACGGTGTTATTTTTTATTTATTTATTTATTTGAAATAATCAAAAAGACCTTTGAGTCAGAGACTCATTTACAAAGGCTCCACATCATACATAGTGTGGTACAGGGGAACAGAAACAGACAGGTTGCTGTATATTACATTACAGTGAGATTATAATGGTTCCAACGTTATACATAGTGCGGTACAGGGGTAACAGAAAACATACAGGAAGCTGAGAGGTTACCTAATTCCATATTGTGTATTATACACTAGATACAAAGGTGAAACTATAGACAACATCATGATGGAATATTGGGGTTTAGCACAGCCCAAGGTAGGGGAGAGGCTGTTTGTCAAGACAGAGTTTCTGTGGGAAAGGATCTGGAGTCTGATTTGAGGTTGGTCTAGGGGCAATCGCATAGGCTGGAGGCCTGGAGTTGATTCCTTAGACTAGATTTAAAAAGGCCTAATCTTGTTTCTCTGGATATTAGGGTGGGGAGTGCATTGGTCCAGGATGAGGCATTGTAACTGAAAGTTCTTTGGAATTTGGAGGTCCGGTAACGGGGTACCCTTAGTAACGGTTTGCTTGAGTTACGTGCAACTCTGACAGGGGGTTCTGGGTGGATGATTTTGTTTAAGGTAGTTGGGGTGAGGCCTAGGCTTATCTTTTTGGTCATTAAGCAGGTGTGGTACTTGATTCTGTTGTCTAAGTTTAGCCAATTTGTGGTGCTGTAGAGGGAGCAGGTGTGCGTGGAGCAATCACATCTGAGTATGAGTCGGCAGGCCTTGTTTAGTACAAAACAAAGTCTATTTAGGGCAGAGGTGGGAGCAGCACTGTAGATTAAATTGCCGTAGTCTAGCAGCGAGAGGACAGCAGAGTTAATGGTGAGATGTATAGCCTCAGGGGTGAGGCAGTGTTTGTGCCAGTAAAGTATGCCAAGTCTAGAGTTTAGGGCAATGGATAGACATTGGATATGTTGACTGAAACTGAGGGCCGGGTCAAGTGCGATTCCTAGGTACTTGAAGGTGTCCACTTGTTCAAGGGGGGTTAGGTTTACAGTAAGAAATTGGGGGCAGAGGTTCTTCAGTGGGTTCTGTGGGTTGGAGAAAATCATGACTTTTGTCTTATTGTAGTTAATAATTAGGCACTGGGAGGTGAGCCAGTGTTCAGTCGCATGGAGTGAGTGTTGGAGTGTTTGGTGGAGTTTCAGGGGGTCCGGATCAGTTGCGAAAAGGATGGCATCATTGGCATATTGGAGTAGGTTGGTGGGGCAGGCCGATGGGAGGGAGTTTAGGCATAGGCAGAACAGCAGGGGGCCTAGGATGGAGTCCTGAGGGACACCGGAGCGGACAGGGAGGCTGGAAGATAGCACAGTGCCTATCCTAACCAGCTGTGTTCTGTCACAGAGATAGCTGGTGAACCAGTTTACTGCCTCATTGGGGAGGCCGCTGTGGGCGAGTGTGTTTAGTAAGAGGGCATGGTTGACGGTATCAAATGCTTTAGAGAGGTCCATGAAGATACAGTAGATCCGGTGAGGTGGCTGCTATTTAAGGCAGTGTGGATATGTGAGGTAAGTTCAAGGAGCGCGGTGATGGTACTGTGTCTCTTTCGGAAACCGGGTTGCTGGTTGCATAGCATGTTGTATTTGATAAGGTGGTCTGTGAGTTGATCGGAGACTATACACTCTAATGCTTTGGATAGTGGGGGTAGGATGGAGATGGGGCAGTAATTATTAGGGGCGGTGGGGTCTCCACTCTTATGTACTGGGGTGATGTAGGTGGAATTCCAGTGGGTGGGATAGTTCACCTGACAGAGGGAGAGATTGAGGATATGGGTAAGAGGGGTAAGGACTTCCTGGAGGGTGAGCCGGAGAAGCCATATGTCTAGGGAGTCGCTACTAAATTGAGAGTGGTTAAGGGCTTTAGCAAGGTATGGTTTGGCGGTCTGTGGGGTAAGGATGCGAAGATGGAAAGGTGGAGTGAGGGGTGGCAGGGTGTTAGTCTGAGTTGGGCGACGGGTCTGAGAAATTAGGGGGGAGGACATGGCTGAGATCAATGAAGGTGGAGTTTAGGGCTGAGGCTATACTGAGGGGATCCGATGAGAGATGACAGTCTATTACCAGCTGGTCTGGAGGTAGGTTAGTACTTTTGCCGTGGAGTTCCTTAATATAATTCCAAAATTTGCATCCGGAGCCCCATGTGATGGTTAAGGACGATTTGTAATATTCTGCTTTGGTTGTGCGAATGGCCCATGTGCATTTGTTACGGGCTTTCCTATACTGTTGCTTGTTCGCAGGGTGTTGAGTTTCATTAGCTAGATGCCAAAGGGCATCACAGTGTCGCAGCATGCCCAAGAGGTGATCCGAGAACCAGGAGGTATGGTTGTCCTTGGACATTTTCTTGGTAGAGGGGGGCAAACTTATCACAGGCATTATTGAAAGTGGAGATAAATAGTTCCAACGCAATATCAGGGTCAAGGGCATTTGCTAGTGGGGTCCAGTCCCAGGCACCGAGGTAGGCTTTGAGTTGGTCAAATTTCCCAGGCCCAAGTTTGCGATGGGTGGTAATTTTAGCGGGGGTTTGGGGGCAATGCAGGACCAGGTGAAGAGTACAGGGGAGTGGTCACTTAGAGCGTCAGGGAGAACTACGGTGTTGGTAATTCTGTGGGGATGGTTAGTGAAAACTAGGTCTATGAGGGAAGATGTCCCTGTACAGGAGTTTACCCGGGTGGGGGCAGTGACTATCTGAGTGAGGTCAAGCGCATCGGCCTCGTCTATAAATGTGACGGCTGACTTGGCCAGCTAATTTATGTTAAAAATCACCCATAATAATTTTTTCCTGATTGGGGGGGAAGTGGCTAGATGGGAAAGGATATCTTGGAAAGCTTGCTTCTGGTCCCTGGGAGGGATGTAGGCAATAGTGATGAGGAGAGGGGAGGTAGACTTGCCTAGGGTAAGTTTTAGGGTGAGTGCCTGAGCCTTCTACGTTAGGTGTGGCAGGGGGAGTAATTGAGCTGGAAGTGAGTCTTTAAGATAGAAAGCGCAGCCACCCCCTTACTTACCGATTCTGTCAGAGCGATAGAGGAGATAGCCAGGGAGGTAGACCGCGATCGGGACGGGGAGCCATGTTTTACTAGTGCTATGATGTCTGGGTGGTGTTGGAGGACCCACACCTGAAAAGGGTCCCGTTTTTTTTTGCATACTGCAGATGTTTATGGAAGCAATGTTCAGCCCATTGGCTGTCCGTTGGAGGGGCTGAGGTGCTGTCAGAGGGCAGGGTTGGGGTGGACATTACCCATCAGTAGGAGGAGCAGGATAAGTGACTGGAGGCGATTGCTACATCGTTGGGTGTTTAGCAAATAGGATGGTTTCTGCATGTACCCTATGGAGGGTATTGGGAGTTTTAGAGTGAGGGGGGCTGATAGGAGGAATAAGTATGGAAAAGAGGGGAAGCACGGTGGAGGATCTGTTGGAGGTAGGCATGAGAACGAGGGGCTCCATAGAGTCATTCGCATGGGTAGATGACATGAGTGAGGGACGGTAAAAAAGGAGAAGTTAATTTTGATAAGATTGGCACTGCGGGAAGGTGCAGCCAACTGGGTGTTGGCCTAGGCTTGTAGGTGCGCACTGCATAGGTGGCAGTTAGGGATGGTAGAGCTGGGTGTGGAGTTTATGCCAGCTTGAGGGTCGAGTGTTGAGTTTTTGCTACTTGTTCTTAGTTTGGGAGAGGGAGGGTGGGACGCAGGTGGGGATCAGCAGAGAGAGAGAGAGAGACAGAGAGGAGGGTGCACAGTAACATAGTAGAGGTGGAGAAAGAAAACTCAGTAGTATTTAAGGGCTAGAGCATGATAGGGGAAGGGAACGCCTAGTGGTGGGCAGGTATAACCTGCAGATGGTAAAAGTGGCTGATAGGCTAAAAGTACCAGGGCATGGCCTGCATGCCATAAATGAGCGAGTCCATCAAGGGTGGTGGCGGAGGGGCCAAACACACATAGTTCGTCCCAGTGTTGGGTCGACTGCATGCTGTACAGCTAGTGAGAATGGCGCTCACTCCGATTTCAAGCGACTGCTGGTTCGAGCACTTAGGGCGGGGAGGGCTACATTTCCAGACCCTCATGACCTCTGGCAGTGACCTCCTGGGCGGCTGTACAGCTGTGGGAAGCCAGAAGTAAGGCACTTTATTTTATACACCAAGGACTGTCTGGGGGTGGGGTGTTCAGAGGTTAACTGCACTGCTCAGAGACTTAATCCTTAATGGCTCTATTATTTAGAAAGCAGAGTGTATCAATTGAAATTAGTGGGGACAACAGTTAGCAAATTGAACAAGATTACTATGGCGTTCAGACAGCAGCGAATTATACAACATTAAGGCTCATGGTTTAAGGAGACACACACTACAGTTTTGCAGTACAAATTAAGGCACCATCTCTAAGTAGCTCACACACTACTTTATTGCAGTCTAAATTAAGGCACCATATCTAAGTAGCTCAACTCATTACAGTTTTAGCATAGCTTTGCCATTTAAAAAACTATCTCCACATATGTGGGGACTAAAAGTCAGCCTTAGCTTTGTTTGAGTTCGGAAAAGGTGCCAAAACACACACAGTTCGTCCGAGCAAGGGCTGACCGAGTATTGTTGCAGAGCGAGTGAGAATGGCGTCTACCTGATTTCAAGCGACGCTGGTTCGAGCACTTTGGCGGGGGAGGGCTACACTTCCAGACCCTCACGACCTCCGGCAGCGACCTCCTGGGTGGCTGCACAGCTGATTTCAAGCAAACTTATCAATACAGACTGTGCAGGGAGATAATATTGAACAAGTTCAACAATTTAAATATTCGGGACTTCTAATTGATGAAAGTTTGATGTTTGAACCACACATCTTTATAATGATTAAAGTTACTCACCAAAGATTAGGGGCTTTATATAGACTTGACTCATTTTTAGTACCATCTACTAGAAGAATACTGGCCAAGAACTTCCTTATTCATATCACTGATTATGGTTTACTGATTTATTATGCTGCTGGGGAAGGATTAATAAATTAAGTCAA